>OU015748.1:21489728-21543465 GCA_907169655.1 Acomys percivali | reverse complement strand
GTGTGTGTGTGTGTGTGTGTGTGTGTGTGTGTGTGTGTGTGTGTGTGTGTGTGTGTAACAGAAGCTTGTGGAGGCTTCTATGGAACAAGCAATGTCCCATTTATTGATTTGTGTGTTGGCTAGTTAGCTGTAGCTATTTTAGAATAGTTTAATTAATTGAATACTTATGTATTCATGGTCTCAATGGAAGTTATACTGTTCAGGTAGCAAACTATCTCTGTTGGTTTTTTTTGTTTGTTTGTTTTTTTTTTTTCATTTTGGAAGCTGCTAACCTTCACTTCCTGTATACTCAGGTAATTAAGTCTTATTCCTTCTTGAGTCTTGAAGGCCAAATATTTTAGTTTTACCATTAAGCTTAGTTGTTTAGGGCTTAATGTATTTTTAGGTCTAGGTAGATGTTTTCAGCTGATAGAGATGAGATATGACATATATTGATTTACATTCTGAACTTTAGACTCACCAAGATAGAAAAGATGTTTTTCTTCAAGATTGACAAATTCAAATAGCCAAAACAGTATGAATGTACATTTATATAATTCCTGATTGTTTTATGGTTCTTCTTGCTGTTTGTAGTTTATTTTATTTATGTGTAGTAATATAAATGTGTATGTAAAAAAGAAATATAATAAAAAATAGAATAAAATTCTCAACCTTCCCTCTCTTCATTTTTCTCTAACCAGGGATGGGTGTATGGTGAATAAAGAGAGGGAATTTCCTGGCCATTTCTTTTGGCATACATCACTGAGGCTTTTATTGGCACATCTTAGTTATATCCTGACTGGGGTTATGGTCACAGACTTCTCTGTGACAGCTTTAAGTTGACATCTTCTTATGCAGCTATAAAGTTCACACCCAAAATATCTTAAATGTTTTTACACTTCTTAAGGTTTATTTTCCCAAATATGCTCATTTTCTCAGTTTTGTGTTTCCAGCAGTATATCTTTCCAAATGTTCAAACACATCTATTTTGCCGTGGTGCTGCAGCTTGATGAAATCCTGACTTGTAGGAGGGCATGGGAAGCATTCATTAAGAGCCACCTGCTAGTGTTCAGACCTGCTTTCCCTTCTTGTAACTAATGGAGTTGGCTGTGAAATATGTTTGCTTGCATAGTATGCCTTGAAAGACTGGAAAAATGCTATATAGACAAATATCAAGTGACTTCTCTGCCCGGTCTGCATAGGGATGATGTCTCCTTGGCCTTTGGTGTTCTGCACTTGGATAGAGCTCTTGATGGCTCTTACATCTCAGTTTCCAGGCCTGTTCCTACTTCTGTATTGATGGAAAGGTTTTAAATGATGCTTGCCCTTGGTGTTTTATCTTCACCTGCAATCATGATTAAACTTTACATGATAAAAGGAATGTTGAAAAAGCAATTGGGATTCCTGGTCAGTTTACCTGGAAATGATCAAAAGCAACATTATTTGGGTGGGATAGCTGATCACATGAGCCCAGTAAGAGGATTTTTTTTTTCCAAAAGATGGCAGGACAGATTGCAAGCATTGGAGGCAAGTGAACCATTGCTGGCTTCCAGAGACAGTGGCCTCTAGTTGCTGAAAGCAGTGCTTTGCTGAGAACTTACGTCAGAAGAAATCATGATCCTATAATTGAAATAAATTTTGCTCTGCTAGCAATATGAAAGAACTTCAGTTAAGAATCCAGTTCTACATTGGCACGGGAGACAACTTCCTGAACAGAACACCAACAGCCCAGGCCTAAATGCCAACAATCAATAAATGGGACCTCATGAGGTTGAGAAGCTTCTGGAAGGCAGAAGACACTGTCAACAGAACAAAGTGACAGCCTACAGACTGGGAAAAGATCTTCACCAACCCCTACATCTGACAAAGGGCTAATATCCAAACTATATAAAGAACTCAAGAAATTACACAACCAAACTCAATAACCCAGGTGAGAAATGGGACTCAGAACTAAACAGAGAATTCTCAACAGAGGAATATTTAATGGCTGAGAAACACATAAAGAAATGCTGAATGTCTTTAGTCATCAGAATGCAAATCAAAACGACTCTGATATTCCATCTTACATCCATAAGAATGTCTACGATCAAAAACTCAAGTGACACCACATGCTGGCAAGGATGTAGAGAAAGGGGAACACTCCTTCATTGCTGGTGGGAATGCAAATTTGTGCAACCACTTTGGAAACCTGTCTGGCGCTATATCAGAAAACTGGGAATAGGGATTCCTCAAGAGCCAGCTATTCCACTCCTTGGAATATACCCAGAAGACGCTCTACCACACAACAAGGACATATGTTCAACCATGTTCATACCAGACTTATTCATAATAGCCAGAAGGTGAAACAACCTAAATGTCCCTCAGTCGAAGAATGGATAAAGAAACTATGGTACATTTACACTATGGAATACTATTTAGTGATTAAAAAAAAACAAGGAAATTCTGAAATTTGTGGACAAATGGATGGAACTAGAATTGATAGTACTGAGTGAGTTAACCCAGAAGCAGAAAGTCTCACATGGTATATACTCACTCATAATTGGACACTAGCCCAAGAGGCATGTCCCATGATAGTCTTCACTTACCAGGAAATCAGGATAGCTGTGAGGACATCCTATTGGGACTCTAGGTGAGAGAAGTATGGGAGAATGGGGAAATAGAAGGATCCAGAGGGTCCTAGAAACCTAGAGGAAGAACATCATGATGGGCAGATCTGGGCCCAGGAGTTCTGCTCAAACTACTGCACCAACCAAGGACAATACTTGCAATTAACATCGAACCCCTTCTCAGATCTAGCCAATGGACAAGACACTCTCCACAATTGAGTGGAGAGCAGGGACTGACTCTGACTTGAACTTTGGTGCCCCATATTTAACCACTTCCCCGTGGTGGGGAGGCCTGCTAACACTCAGAGAAAGAATAAGCAGGCTACCAAGATGAGATTTGATAGCCTATGACCATATAGTGGGGGAGGAGATCCCCCTTGGTCACAGACATAGGGGAGGGGAAGAGTATGAAAGAGGGAGGGAGGGAGGAATGGGAATATACACGGGATGGGATAACAATTGAGATGCAATCTGAATAAAATAAATAAATAAATAAATAAATAAATAAATAAATAAATAAATAAATAAGAACCCAGTTCTATTGATAATCTGCTTCTGGCCTTAGGGGGACCTCATGGCATTTTCAATACCATCCAAAGTTCACTTGCTAAAATTAACCTCCAAGAGAACAGAATATAAATGAGTTAATTCCACTCTTATGAGACTGTGTTAGCATCTTAGAAATGGGTTGTAATAAAAGGATAAGTACACTGTCTTTTCCCTTTTCTTTCTATGGGATAGTGTAGTCAGATGTGGGGTCCTGATCTTGAACTTTCTAGCTGTCAGACCTGTAAGAAATGAATTTCTGTTCTTCATAAATTGCCCAGCCTCTGTTGTTCTCCTGCAGGAGCAGAAAAGGAATAAGACCCTAAGCAGAAAACTTGGTCACATCTACTCAGACTTCTGGTGTACATAAATATGGAATTATAAGTTGATGTTTTCACTCTAACTCAATCACAATAAACAGAATGGTGAATTTATAATGTGGCTCTGACCTAGTCTACCAAGTTTTCTATAATCTCCCATGCAACAATGCAGAACGAATACATCTTCTCAGATGTGGAATCCAGGTTTTTGTTGATTTCCATGATATAACAAACAAATGTCTTGAGAGATAGTTTGGCTTCTAGCAAAATTTTAATGAAAATTTAAAAGTTAATCATTAGAGACATATAGATTTTTTTAAATCTCTAAACAAAACTTAGAAGTGAAGATTGTTCTTTCAAAGCCATCAAGCCTATTATTATCCTAGGTTCAAAACACCTTTTAACATATTTCTTGGAAATGTATTCATTAGCCAAGAATAGGTGTCACTTTAAAATGCTAGGTGCATAGCACTCTCCTTCCTGCATAATGAGTTTCCATGTATTATCTGATGTATCTTTATGACAAACCTGTGAGGTACTGATTGTTATGCTTAATGTAAAGATGAAAAACTTGAGATGCAAGACATCTATAATTTATACTCAAGGTCACCTATATAATAAAAAACAGATATGGTATAAGGAGCCAGTCACTCCAACACTTACCACACTTTGCTCTCTCTTGGTTCAGTGACAACTACCCACTAAGTCTCATATCTTCTCTCCCAAATCCTTACATAAAAGTGCAATTGACAGAGTGATTATTCAGGCACACTATGTCATGATGAATAATGTTTTTCTAAAAACCCCTTGAGAACGTCTCCACATTATATCTATTACAAGGATTTTGAAGCTTATTTAGTGAAGGAATTTTCTGTTCTGATAGGCACTGAAGATAGAACATTAGTCAGATGCAGCTGTTCACAATGAAGAACGCCACTCCTTTGCTTGTGAATCCTGATCTTATATTTTGAAAATAAGAACCTTTATATCTGAGTTGAGTAGAAGCATTTTTCCATTTTTACCTTAAGGGGTAAAAGTTTGATTTTAACTCATAGGTTCATAGTGGGGAAGGGATTGTAGCTTGGCCTTTGACTATGGAATCAGGAAATTGCAGTATGATTTATTATTTTTCCATAGTTCAAAAAACAGTGTTATGAAGGCTGAGACAAGCCTGTGCTATAATGCATAAGCTTGCCACCAATGATTTGCACCATCCATACCTTTACCTTTTATACATCCCAAAACATTTTCAAACCCCACCATCTGGGGACCAAGTGTTCAAACTCCTGTGCCTATGGGAACCACTCACATTGAGCCCCTACCCTGTACAGGCCTCAACTATCTCTAATGCAGCACTGTTTTGGTGTAGCTTCAAAAGTCCCCATAATTTTACAGTTCCAACACTCTTCCAAAGGTCAAAGTCAAAGGTTTAAGATGTAAGACAATCTCTTTACTGTGAGGTCCTATAAAAATATATATATATTTCCACCATAATGTGGTGCAGTGGAACATCCTCATCCCAAAGGAGAAGAAAGGGATCCAATAAGAGAATATCTGATCAAGGCTGGAAGCCAGCCGGACAAACACGAAATCCTGTCATTCTAAGTGTGGGTTCCAGGCCTCATGGTGTCATCGCCAAAGCTCTAGTAGGCTTATCTATCCCCACCAGCCAGCTGTTACCTGTTCTGTGCATGGCCACCTAGATTCAGTGCCTTCCTTTCTCAAGTGTCCCATATTTCTGACATGGCTAATATTCTGGAGTCTCCACCGAAACTTGGCTTTTACTTTCCCATCTTTACATACTCAGGAACTCCATGTAGAGACACCAAGCCTGCTGCAATGCGGAACACATCTGGATGACTGAAACCTTGGCACAAGCCTCCATAACCCCTCATCTCCCGCCAAACTGCGAAACCAGCACTGAGGCTAGCAGCCCTTAAGACCTGATGTTAGCTTGAGAGGTAGTGCAACTAGGTTGGATCACAGATCCTGGCTGAGGAAACAGAGATCACAGAGTCCCGGCCTGACTGAAAGGGCAGGGGGTGTGAGGGGTAGGGAAAGCAGGATACCAAGTGAGTCTCTCATTTCAAATGGAAATGTTTCAAATGAGCTTTCACTGTGATGCCCTGAAGGTGTCCCTAGATGAGGGCTTGCCCTCAGGGCACTTCTCTTAGTCTCCTGGCGCTAAGGCACTGGTCTCTTTAACATTTACAACCTCTTTGCCAGCAACCATCCTGTCGCCATCATCTCTCCTCTTTCATGCTTTCTTTGCCAAACAACATTTTTCATCTCTTTCTACACTCCTTTCCATTGTAAATCTAAAGCAGGAAGCAGGGCTCCTGCTGTGGCTTGAATGCTGTGCTGTCTTGAATGTGCCTCCCTCAACAAATCAGTCCAACAAATCAGCTTTGATTTAGCCTCACTCAAAATTTAAGGATGGGGAGAGCAGAATTACATTCTTTGCCAGCAACATGACATGAATGGCCCAATTCCAGATACAGCCCTATTCCCCTCTGACACTTTATGAACCCAGCCTTTACTATCCACATTTCTATAGACACTCTGGTCTCCTGAACTCTTGTCAGAGTGGCATATTAAGCGCTGCTCACTATATTCTAAAAGCTTTTCTAGGCCACAACTTCAAACTCTTTCACTGGTCCAAATGCGTAAGAACCAGTTGGTAAAAAAAAAAAAAAAAAAAAAAAAAAGTGTCATAACCCCTGCCCTTCTTCTGGGATCAGTATTCTGCATTTTTCTCATCACAGCAGCCACGTGCGATGTGACCAAGAGGGGACTTAGAGGAAAAGCTGCTTAACACAGTTTTAGGGCAGGGGAGGTGAGTGGGTGGGGTGTCACCTGTGGCAGCAGGAGATTGCATCTCAGGTTGTTATCCTTCTGCAGATAAGCAAGAAAGAGCAGATTCAACAAGAACCATCTGGCTCTACCCCATGTGGCCATCCTCAGTTCTAGCCTGGCCACACTTCTTAAAGATTCCACAAAATCCAAAAACCGGCCTGCCAGTCAGGAACTGAGGACTTAAACACATGAGGCTATGTGGACAATTCACAATCAAGCCAAGGCACCTTGTCATACATTTTTTTAACTGAGGTGCCGCAAGCATCTTCAGTGAGATACTACCTTTTAAAAGTCTTTCTCCACTGCAAGGATCTAAAAAAAAATAGATGTTCAGCTGGGAAGGTTTTCATGAATTTCCATTCAACTGAATTGAAAGCTCTAGTCAAGATTCAAATTTGAAATTGGCTGGCTTGCCTTGTGGAGGTCTGATAAAGGTGAGGAATTAGAGTGAGAATGACTTTACTTGAGAGAATTCACTGTTCCTCCACTCACCATATTAAAATTTCCAAAATGCTAATCACATCCATCTTTTAAAATATTGACCAACCCTTAAAATGTGATTTATAAGAAATTTAAAGTTCAGGGGCATTAAAAGTATATAAACAAGTGCTTGCATATGTGTATGTACCTACAAACATACATAATGCCATTTTTAAGCTAAAATATTTCAGAATTTCACTTATTAAACGAGGAAACATGGGAGAATTAGAAGTAAATATTATGAAATGAGGTAATTAATTAAAATTTCTTCCTCTGTTCTATTTCAGTAGAGACTGAACACTGCAAGAATCTATAGCAAACTGTTTCAAAGTTGCTAATGATTCTTAATCTACAAATTAACACTATTATTAATGAATTTCTCTGAATAGTACAAAGTATCACTTAGAGTCCTGGTATTGTACAACATTTCTAGTCATGAAGTACACTATGAAATGTATTAGTTTGTAGCAATTTGTATTGCAATAAAAATCTTGATTTCTTATTAATAAACACTTAGGGAGATGCTGGAGTCAGAATTTCAGTAGGATAGGTGCATATTAAGAAAAATATTGCAATATCTAGATTACATCATTCTTTTCTGTACTTCTAGTATCTGGTCTTATTTTTTCCCCATTTACTTACTTGTTTAATCACTTTATAGCCTGAACCGAGCCCTCTCCATCCTCTCCTCCCAGTCTCTCCCTTCCCCTCTCTCCTTCTTATAGAAGGGGAGGTCCTACGTTGGAACAAACTCACCCTGGTGCATCAATTCACAGCATGGCTAAGTACATTTTATCCTACTGGATGAAGCCAATCAGAAGACAGTTATGCTAGGGTCTGGTCTGCAAGTATAGCTGAATATCATTAATAGTGCCAGTGGTTGGCTCTACCCTAGGGAGTGACTCTCAAGTTGAGGCACTCAATGGTTTGCCATTCCCCCAATCTCTGCTCCATCTTCATCCCAACATTTCTTGTCTTATGCGGTTTTAAATAAAAAAATAATATAAAAGAAAGTTGGAGGCAACGTCATATTTGCATGCACACATTTCAATTCACTTATATTCGTATCTCCACTTCTTTTCCCACTTACCATAATCTGTTTCAGGACAAATACAAAAGAGATTTTTAAAAAAAACCAAAATGGTGGTCCTCATCTGTTACGGTTTCATCTGCTTTTGATCCTCCATTCATGCTCATAAGAATTTTTCCCATTCCATCATATCATTAAATATTTACCTATTGTAAGGTCATTCTTTCTTTGCACACTCCTTGACTGGAATCTACTTGACTTCAAGGCTTCTCTTTGATTGTCCATCTTCTTGAAGCATTTATAAACGTTATCCTCCAGAGTACCAAGCTTTCTAGCTTTCCTCTTGGAAAGCAGTTGCTGACTTGTCTGGTTCCTCCTTCCCTATGCAAATTTATATGTAACTTATAGACATACTTATCTCCTGAAGACCAAGGTTCCATTAAGTCCTCAATTGTGGCACACCCATAGATTCTAACTTACCAGCTATCATTTTGTGCAAACTTTATGTATAAAATGGTTAACTTTATATGTTAACTTGGCTAGACCCCCCCGAAGATGTAAATTTTCTAGATAAAATTTGTCTTAATAGGTTTTGGAGTTGTTTGAGACTTTTCAGGCCATCTAATTTCTTATTTTAGAATAGAAATACAAATCCAATTTCTGTTCTGTCATTCGCATGTTCAAGGCACATAATTTTCCAGTTCATAGCAAGGAGAAAACTCAGCTTCCAAATAAATCAGGCCTTCTACTCATATCTGAGCCCTCGGACTTTAGACTTTAGGTATAATGACTTACTTTGGGGGAAGGTAGTTAAATGAGCCCATAAGGGTAAAAGCATAATTAGCTAACCTTAAAAGAATGTTTTTTCTTTCTCCCTATTCCTGTCTCTGCTCTCCTTTTTCCATTTTTCATTGAATGAGGAAATGAGTCAACACCAGAACTTGACCACATTGGCAACTTAATTCTGAGAAAATGAATCCTACTGTTTAAGTAGCTTAGTCTATGGCAGTGTTATAACAGGCTAAGCTGCATACAGTGAGCAGGAAAATGGGTGATAAATAACATTTTTATAGTGCAGAAAAATAATGTTATGTAGTAATAGAAGCTCCATATTTTTAGCACCTAAATTTAAATAAACATTCAGAACTCACAAATTAACCCAACTTATCTAATTACTTGTCCCATGACAAATATTGTCAACCAACCTACTCAAGATATACTTAAAATCATGTAACTATAAAAATATTAAGATTGAAATGTTACATAGTTTCTATAAAATTAATTAGAATTTCAAATATATGATTATGCTCTACTAAGACAGTCCACATGAAAACAACAATAATTTCAAAACCTTCAGCTATAAAACGGAATTTTAATGATCACCAGAAATTTAGTAAAAAATCTAAGAATAAAACTGAAACAAGAAACATGTGGGAATGCAATACATATGTTTGGTTATTAGAAGCTGCTGTAGCTGAAACATTGACAAAGGTTCTTGAGTACCTAGTAACAGTAGCCAGTATATTAAGCCATCGTTATATCCTAGGAATATGTAATTATGTAATAAAATATAAAGGAACAACTAAACGGTGAAAATGCCAAGAAAAATCACCTTCTTTCTGTCTTTGTTCACTCAGTTCATCTTACTGACTGTCTCCACTGTGCACTAAAAGATCATGCGGCTGCGAACTTCATAACTTTAGGAATACAAGGTTATTCCTCATGTAACACTTCCACTCAGGGTGATGGAGACTAAAAACGAGGCAAATAAACTCATTTAATAAATCAAAAAATAATTCCACCTGGTGATGAAGACTACATGCATGAGGAGAATGTGGTGTGATGGTCTGTTACTGGGAGTAATAGGCTGTTTTAGATGGAACTGCAGGTGACTTCTCTGAAAAAATGGCATTGAGCTGCCACTGTGACAGCAGGAGGCCATCCATTCCAAGAGCTGCAGTCACTTCTTATTGGGAAGGATTGTGAATGAAATATAGACTAATCAGTTTATTTCTGAAAGGCTTAGAGAGAATAGCCACAAGAGAGTCAAGTCATCTCCAAAGATGAGCAACTTCTTTAATCGGGCACTAAATGCTTTTAATTTACTTAAATTGTTTGTCTAGATTATTACTATTATGATTATTATTACAGTATTATTATTTGCTCCCATTCAGTTGTGGATGCCTGGTGAAGATAAATATGCTTTGCTGATTTACTCACTATGCATATTGCACACTGAACTACCTTTGGGCATTTAATATGCTAATAAATGCAACTGGTAGTGTCTCAGCTTGTAACACTATAGTAGGAATTATTTTCTTACTTGGGGAAGATTAGAAAATCTTTCCTTTTCCTCAGTGTTATTCTGATATATTTAAACTGTTCAGGAATGAAATTCTGAAATGAAAATACATTCTGACCCCATTCAATGCAGGCTATACACTTAAACTGATAGATTTCACACACATTTTCCTTACGCTACTGGGCACATTTAACTTATAAGTGTCCTCTGACAAGAGTTTTGTGTCAAAATGAGCCAAAAGTGGAATTTCAGATTCCTGAATATATATTTGATTTTATATATACTTACTATAGAAATTTATTTGTACTTTTTGAACCATAAAATTGAAATATTTAGCTAAATTATTAGATTATGAATATGTTTGAATTTATTATTACAATCTAGTGGCTGTGGGCCTGGTCAGTCCAGGTGCTGCTTGCTTCTGGACAAGCACAGATGGACCTTGAGATCAGAGGTCCTGTTTCTCACTCCGGGGAGGCTAGAACACTTTAAAGGTGAGGATTGCAGGTTGGGCACAAAGCCATTTTCCCTGATATGGAAATGGAGCATGGAGTTTAAGAATACGCTGTGTGATTAGCTACATTTCAGCCTTTCATTCCTTTTCGATGCTCTAATTCCTCCAGTTTGGAATGGAAATGTTTACTCTCTCCCATAATATATTGGAAGTATATATATGTATATATATATACACACACACACACATATACACTTTGTATCTTTATTAAACAAATAGAATTACCTTGTCTTAGAAGCTAAATTTTGGGACTTTGAACAATGTTAGAATCATTAAGACTTTGCCAAGTAGTATAGATACACTAAATGCATCATGAATTGTGAATTGGCCTTGAGTCCTTGAAGACCACAGATAAAAGTTATGGTTCGAGTGATGTGTTTTTGTGCAAGTCAACAAGACATAGACTTTTATTCATCAGTCTTGACTTGATTCAAAGTTACTCAGAGACAGACACTTCTGTTCATATCTTTGAGAGAGTTTCCACAAGGTTTAACTCAGAATGGAAGACCTTTCCTGAAAGCAATGGTATTGTCCTATAGGCAAAGGATCCACACTGAATAAAAAGTTAAAAAAAAAAAAAAGGTGAAATCATGAACACTGATATTCATCTCTCTCTGCTTCCTGATTATAAACATGCTATAACTGCCTGAAGTTCATGTGGTTCTGTCTTTCCTGCCATGAGGGACTGTGTCCCTTCCAACAGTAATTCAAAATCAATCCTTCTGTCTTTAGCTGCTTTGTATGGTGTTTTGTCACAGAAACAAACTGAGAAACTACAAAGTTATTTTCTAAAATCCTATCAGGAACTTGAGTTTTGAAAGCTATTCTGCAGGATCTCAAAAGTATATTTATACTACACATTCCTTGTCTTTAATTTATCTATAGAAAAAAAAATCAGATCTTTGAGGGTCAGGTTTTCTTAAGCCCTGTGTGTTGCATCACACCTTGTAGTCACAGGTAAGTGTTGTGTTTCCATGCACACGAATACCTCAGGCCTTCGGGATGTATTCTATAGTCATGCAGTCTATTTTAGAAATGCAGAGACGATGGGAAATACGCTCCATCTGTGTTACTTTCAAAACAACGCTCACAATATACCTCTCCGACCTCTTGCCCTTCCTAGTTGGCTTGTGCATGGAGAGTCTCAGCACTGCATGTAGCGGCAGTCCTCCTACATCACGAATGTGATTAGCACTGCGTGTGGTGGCAGTCCTGCTACATCATGCCTTTGACCACATGGATGCTTTTAGAATAGGACTTTAAGTGTCCTTTGAATATCATTTTCTTTACTCTGTTTTGGTATTGTACTTTTGTCCGACACAAAGCAAGCAGCTTACATAACTGTAAAATGAACATGGATTTTAGATGCAAAAAAGAAATCTGCCTTTAATATTTCTGTTTCTTGTACACTGTGTGGTCTTCCAGTGGTATATTTACATTCTCTGAAATTCATTCATTTGAAACTCAGATAATGATAGCTCAGGAGAAGTTGGAATTCCACAGTAAATGTGAATGGCTTTGGCAAGTGGTACTACAACAAAGGAAATTTTAAATATTCATTCATCTTTTTTTCATTAATTTCATATTACATCTCAATTGTTATCCCATTCTTGTCTCCTCCCATCCCTCCATCCCTCCCTCCATTTTCCCCTTACTCCCCATCCCTATGACTGTCACTGAGGGGGACATCCTCCCCCTGTATATGCTCATAGGATATCAAGTCTCTTCTTGGTAGCCTGCTATCCTTCCTCTGAGTGCCACCAGGCCTCCCCATCCAGGGGACGTGGTCAAATATGGGGTACCAGAGTTCGTGTGAAAGTCAGTCCCTGCTCTCCACTCAAGTGTGGAGAATGTCCTGTCCATTGGCTAGATCTGGGTAGGGGTTCGAAGTTTACTACAAGTATTGTCCTTGGCTGGTGCCATAGTCTGAGCAGGCCCCTGGGCCCAGATCTTCTCATCATAATGTTCTTCTTGTAGGTTTCTAGGACCCTCTGGATCCTTCTATTTCCCCATTCTCCCATGCTTCTCTTACCTAGAGTCCCAATAGAATGTACATTTTAGCAATTTAAATATATTCTTTGAAGACTATCTATTGTTCCTTCTAAAAGTAGTAAGTTGGGATGTGAATACAAATCAGGGTTAAAGAACTTGTGTACTATGCACAAGATCCCAAGTTCAATGCTCAGTAACACACACACACACACACACACACACACACACACACACACACACACACACACATCTTTTTTAAAAGACCGAATAGTTTCAGTGAACTTTTAAATTTACACATTCCACTATAAAATATTTTATGTAGGGAACTTCTAGTATTGATATAATAACTTTTTCTATGAAAACTGCAATTACAGTTATTACTAAACCATGGCACAAATGAAACATTTTGGCTTGTCATGATCAGTTCTTTAAAAAACCTTGTTGGTTATTGTATAACGTTTTGTGCTCAGTGTTAAATCATTATGTAATGAAAGACAAATACACCAAAGTTCAAAGAAGTATAGAGATACCAAAACTATTGAATACACATTTATAGGGTGTTCTTTATTGAAACTACTTACAGTGATATTAAAAACCAGTACTTTTTTAAATTTTTATTTTTCAATTTAATAAATTTATTCAGATTACAACTCAATTGTTATCCCATCACTTGCATCCTCCCATTCCTCCCTCCCTCCCGCTTTCACTCTACTCCCCTCCCCTAGGTCTAAGACCAAGGAGGACCTCCTCCCACACTATATGGTCATAGGCTATCAAGTCTTATCTTCGTAGCCTGCTTATTCTTTCTTTAAATGCCATCAGGTTATTTGTAATAATATAAATGTATATGCCAAAGAATAATATAAAATCTTAAAACGAAAAAACCCCAGTAATTTATGAAGAAATGTGTAAAGAATTTTAAAGCGAGGTACTGTTTCCATAGAACAGGATTAACTCTGGCACAAAACAGTAGAAATAGTAACAAAATACCCCCCTTTTAAATAAAATAGTGGAAATTACTCATATCATTAACATTTTTCCCTTGTCTAGAGTAATACTCTTTTATTTTTATTTTTATTTTTATTTTATTTTAATATTTTACTAGCCTAGTTATAAACAGGAGTTCAAGAAAAATTTACGTGTGTGTGCTACAGCTTTTTTTTTTTCTCTTCTTCATATTCATTGATAGAACCCGAATCCTAGTAATGGAGAGGCATTAATATTGTCCACTGAAGTTGTCAAACACAGTGTTTGGATAGATCACTAAGAACTGCTTTTTAAAGAGCTTCTGTTTCTAGAGAAAAAAATCAAATGGCAGATTGTCATAATATATTTGTAATACGTGAACTGGTATGCACCTATAGCTATTATAGAGTATTAGAAGTCCATTTAAAAAATCTTAAAAACAAGAAAATATTATCTCATTAATGGACTTGGCAAAAGACTTCATATTCACTCACACAGTGTCCAAGCAGTTGATTTTTATATGTGCACGAGTGCAAATGACACTCACATTGTGCATCTTGAAAGTATTGATGAAGTTAGAATAGCCACTCTGAGAGTTGATGGGGCTGTGCAAGCCCAAAGGAACTGTGGCATGGAGAAGTGGCGTAGCCACCTAGGAAAATGTCTAATGCATTGTTGTGTGTTTTCTACAAGCTACATGCAGACATCTTGCAAAATCAAAGCATCCTCCATATAATTCAGAAACTAAACATGTGAGAGTTTATCTTTTTATATAAATTAAGAATAAATTAAACTGTAATCATTGAAATTCCCTATGTAGGAAGTGCCTCAGGTGGAGGAAGAAGAAGGACAGATTGCTAACAGTGCACTAAATGCTAAAAGTGCATTTCGCTGAGACAGGAAAGGAACACAGGAACCATTGAAATCTGGAGCCCTAGTTGTCATCATGAGTGTTAGAAAAAGTTAATGAAGATCTCATTTTTAGGAAACTTTTTATAATTGATTCCACGTTATATTTTTATTAATAAACCATTTTTAATCAAATGAGTTATTGTTGATATTTTGGGCTTTCATTCATGGCATTATTCTTTGTAATGCTGAAAGTTAGCCATGAGCGGCAGCCAAGGCAATGGAGAACTTTCATAAGAATAATTAGCTCATCAGTCAACAGAACTCCAAAACCACAGCATTTGGAAGTTGTCAACAGACATCAACTCCTTAGCTCTCATTCTTGTGTGGTCACCTAAACAGAGACTGGGTTAGCTTTGGCCTCCTGCCTCCCAGTGGCTAAGGTATTGAGGCATATGATGAAGGAGATTGGCACTGAGCTCATCTCCAAGTATTCGACCACACAGCTAAAATGTTACGATAGAGGACAGAGTGATGTCTGGCCAGACCCTTTGCACGACTCTGCCATGCTAGGCCAAAGAGCTGTATGTCATTGCAGGATTCAACTGTGTAGACTGGGGCTATTCGATAAGCCCAACAGTGCTTACCAGCGTTCAGAGTTTCTCCACAAGCCATTTAGCGAACCCTGAAAGTGTTACAGTTTCAGTCACCGATTTGCAAAGACAGCAAGGAAAACATGAAGTCATATACTCAAAAATTGGCTTTGTCCTGTTCTGAAGGTCCAATGACTTTGTTACCAAACCCAGGAGCCTGTGCTGTGATTTATAAGGAATCCTTGATCCTCATAAATCCCTGCCATTAATAATATGGGGAAAAATTTAAATTGGACAAGAAATTGTGGATATTTGTGTGGAATACTTAAAACTCAGTTTGGCTATGAAATTAAAAGTTTTAGCTGAAAGTTTAGATGCTAAGTCATTGTTTTAGATTTGGGTCTTACACCGTAGCTCAGGCTGGCCTAGAATGAATCGCAATTCTCTTGCCTCACTCTTCCAGTGCTTTGAGGTTTAAATAACATCTAAATCTTCAACAATAAAATTGTTAAATATAAACTAGGGCTGTATAATTAAAGAAGTATCTATCAATCATTCACAAATATTAGCATGACAGGATTATGTTTACAAACAAGTAAAAATTACTTTTCTCTTTTTTTTCTTTGCTAGCAGTCCAAAATGTAAGAGAGGATGTTTAAATTATGACCAAAGATGAAACAGCATTTTGGAAAGGAGAAAATTACTGTACTTATAACAAAAATGAGAACCATTTCCTGACAGATTGAAGATGGTCCTCTAGAAATCATGGCAGAACTTAATCTTGCTTTAATGTTTAAATTTAAAATTTTAGTTCTACTATGAAGAAACACATATTATTGGCTCAGTCTCAGACTTATCAGTAGAGCTGAGCCAATACGGTTCAGTATCCTGTCTCCTGCTTGGTAGTAGATGATGAATGAAGTCCTGCTGGGCTCTACCGCCTACTAGGTGCTTAGTCTTTGCCCCATCCTTTGTGCTTCCTGTAAATACAACCTAATTACTGCGGTATTTTTGTGGATTCCAAATTCAAAAGTAGATTGCTTAGAAGGAGAAGAATCTATTTATTTTCTTTTACCTTTGTTCATCGTAAGAGGCACATTAAATCTTTATGCTCTTTTCATTATAAATGATCTCACGCATAAAAATCCACATGGTTATATTATTCTTTCTGCCTGGAAGGCCCTGGCCAATATTTCTAGCATGATTGTTTCCCCATTTTCAGTGTTGGTAATGTATTATCACTCAACCTAAGGGTATTACTAGCCCAGTCATCTTTTAGTCTGGTATTTAAGTGACTATTAGGATGTACTTCATGAAGTTTGAAGTGACCCTCAATTCCTTTTCATATGAAATATCTAAAAGATATCATTGACAGACAGATACCATTTCTTGGCGATAGCTACTATATTTTCTCCAAGGTCATAACTGTGCTGAAGCATCCAAGGGCAATGTTTTCAGACTGAATTCTATTTTTTCCCAGAGACGTATAAAAGAGGATTGATAAGCCTATAATTCGGAGCCCACTTACAGACTTAGAGGAAAATTATGTGTTCATAATGTGGCTGATGAAAGAACACAGGTCAAAGGCAAAAGGAATCAAGGGCAATGGAAGTTCAAAATAGAAATAAAACCTGGGAACCTCCTTTGAGTGTTAAATAATTTTCTTGGAATGCAAAAGTATACTCCTTCTAAGGATTTAATTTTACTTTGATTCATGTGTATGTTTGTGTGTCTGTGTGAATGTATGTTACCTGTTTACAAGAGGGCAACAGATCCCCTGAAACTGGAGTTACAGGCAGTGAGGAGGCCTGTAATGTGGTGCTGGGAAGTGAACCCAGTCTCTGGAAGAGTATTAGGTATCCTTAACCCTAAAGCCATGTCTCTAATCCCATGAAAGTATACATCTAAAATCCAGCAAGGCCTTAGCTTGCTACAGTGTCCCATAGAATAGATGAGCATCATGAGCACTGAATAGGTCAAAGCATTATATTGAAACAATCATTTTTTAAATCAAAGAGCGAATAATCAATTATCTCCATGAGCTATATTTAAAGAAGATACCTCTGTGAAGGCTGTGACACTGGGCTTAATGTAGTTTCCTGAACTGGCCGATTTGCACCTCCAGATGCCTCATACTTTCATCCAGATGTTGCATACATTCCTTGAAATGGTCAGTTTGTCTTTTAAACCTTAGATCCCAATCATTAGAAATATAAGTATTTGAAAAATACATTTTGATTTTTGATAGGGGAATGCTTTCTGGAAATCTTCCTCATTTTTCTGCATTTTGCACTGTGCATGTTTAATGAGGAAAATTAGCCTTCAAGTGTGATCTCTATCCTCTTTCAACCCCTCATCTTAATCCCCATCAGTCACATTCATTTCTTTTCTTTTTTTTTTTTTTTTTTTTTTTACAGTTAATACATGAGCTTTATTTCAGTTCCTGGGATTTTCATTTCAAGTTTTATTTCAGTTTGGCTTTTCCTTAGGGATTCTATTTCTTTTTTAAATTATATCTTCATGTGGTAGATTATTTTCTTTATTTCCTTCAACCATTTATTTGTATATTCACAGACTTTACTACAGAATTTTTGCATACATTTTTTGAGTTCCTTGAACATATATATAATTCTTATTTTGAAATCATTGTCCTGTGTATCAACTGTATTGTTTCCCTCAGAGAAAATTGCCATAGGTACGTACTAGTTTCTGAGACATATTGTCTTGTTACTCATGTTGTGTTTTTTGCAGAGTCACATTCATTTCTATACTCAGCCTAGCTCCCTCCCTCCAGATCATGGAATGGTTAGCCCATCTCCTTGCAAAAGCCATACCCTTTATCTTTGTCCTTGGCACCGTTCATTCATGCCCATTGCTTTTCTTATTGTGCTTCTTTTACAAATCACTTTGTACATTTTTTTTCATCTGAGTCCCCAAGGCTCTTCTGTCTTAAAGGAATTTCTTGCTGGTGCATGTGCTTCATCAGTACATGGTGCTGTCTACTTTATATTCTCATCTATACTCTAGAAAATATGGTTCTTTCCTTTTATTTTCAAATTGTGTTAACCAGTTCTATACTAAGAGCCAGAACCTAGAAGAAACCTATATGTCCCTCAACCAAAAAATGGATAGAGAAATGTAGTATATTCATACAATGGAATATTATTAGCCATTAAAACAATGACATCATGAAATTTTCAGGCAAATTGATTATTTTTTTAAAAAATGAAAATCTTAACTGTTCAAATTTATAAATACTCAGGAGCCAGAAGTTGGGGTGAAAAATTGCTAGCTCAGAGAGACAGAGAAAGCACCCAGCTGACCTTTCTGCTCAGCTCATGTCCTAGAAGGAAAAGGCCAAATGCCTTGCTACCTCAGCCCATGAGGAACATCCAAAATCCTAAAATCCAAAGAGCTTACTAGCTCAAAGATCAAAATCCCTTTCTTATCCACACTGTCTTAAATACCCTTTTACTTAAAGTCCATCCTACTCTTTAATCTTTGTTATCTGGTTTCTTGCTCTGTCTCTTGACTTAGGGTTAATGTTATTAAATCCTGTCTACAGAAAGCTCTTGAATTAAAGGTGCCTGCTAGGGCTAATTGAGCCACATCATAATCACTTGTTTACAATAAACAGAAAGTTTTTGGGGTAAAGGTGTCTGTTAGGGCTCAACCACACCGAAGAAGAAACAGGGTTTTACACTTCACAATCTCGAATTTTACAATGGGACCAAATATCCTGCAACCATTGATGAAACCAGATATATCCTGAGTAAGGTGATCCAGACCCAGAAAAACAGATATGGTATGTACTCATTTATAAGTGTATAGTAGTCATAAAGTACAGGCTAACCATGCTAGAAAACATACACCCAAAGAAGTTAAGTAACAAGGAAGAGCCAAGTAAATTAGATATCAAGGGTGGCTGGAGGGAGGGGACTGGATGTAGGAAGGGATGGGGATGGCAGTGTGGGGCTTCTAAAGTGGGAACAGGGGCTGTCCCTGACTACACTGCCTAACTTTGAATCCCTTCTCCCTAACTAGGCTGCCTTGTCTAGCCTCAATAGAAGATGCACGTGCCTACTCCTACTGGAACTTGATACGCCAAAACTGGCTGACATCCATGGGAGGACCCCCCATTTTCTGAGAAAGGTGAGAGAGATGAATGTGAGGAAGCAGAGAGGGAGTGACTAGGAGAAGGGGAGGGAGAGGAAGCTGCAATCCAGATTAAAAGTAAATAAATAATTAATAAAAACGTTAAAAGAATAAGTGTCTTCTAATTACCCAATCCAATGTTTCCTCTTAAATTCTATCTTTACATTAATGTATTAATAAAGTTTTATCTCCTCTCTTAAAACAGTCTATTTTTTGTTTGTGCCTGATACTGTAGTATTAATGCTCATTATTTCTGTTTTAGTTCCTTAAGCCCTTACCTTAGGAAGATACAATTAGGTAACAATCTTCAATTCTTAATTGATGGTAGACATTTATGAAAGAATGACATTTAGAGAGGAAAATAATCACATAAATCAATTGTTCTTTTTTTCCCCTGAGTAAAGCTCACTAGAGATATTTATTACTAAAAGCAATGAATACTTCCATGTGGTTTTTGAGTTATATAACACTTCTATTTTTATTTTATGTGTATGAGTGTTTTGCCTTCATATATGTCTGTATATCATTTGACTGTCTGGTGCCCAAGGGTGCCAGAAGAGGATGTTAGATTCCCTGGAAATGGAATTAAGGATGGTTGTGACGTGGGTACTTTGGAAGAGCAACCAGTGCTCTTAATTTTGTCCTAATTGTTTCGTTATTTCAAAATATCATTTATTTTGATCTTCTATTTTTTCACTTT
This sequence comes from Acomys percivali, assembly GCA_907169655.1. Taxonomy (NCBI): domain Eukaryota; kingdom Metazoa; phylum Chordata; class Mammalia; order Rodentia; family Muridae; genus Acomys; species Acomys percivali. The sequence continues at coordinate 21,523,577 of OU015748.1, read as the reverse complement.
GAAGTTTTAAATTATTCTTATTTCTTAGTAACAAATCTGGGAAAATATTTAAATTGTTTTTTCAGAATGCTAATAAAGTGAGTGAGCAATATTTCTTGTTCACAGTCAAAGAGCACAGTGTTTCTCTATTGAAATTATACTATACTGCTTGTTCTTGTTTCTTTGAGCAATCCCCTTGGTGAGCATAATGGTCTCATCTATTGGACTTACTCCTAACTGAAGTGAAAAGCAGCATTATTATTTTAACATAATGTTAGTCAATCTTGTGACCTGCTTCAGAAATTACCCACTTCAGATGTACAAAAAAACTGGTTACGGTCAGAAAGCCACAAAAGATAAGTGTTACCAGCTTTGCTTGCTTCATGCTATATCACTGTTGTCTATCCTGCTGGCTCACTTGAGAATGAGACAAACTATTCCCTTATTTGGCCACTTCATCCTCTTGAGGCTGTCTACTGGGGTCCAGCTGTCAAAGGATTGAAGTCCCTCTTTTGACTTCCTTAATTAACGTGCTCACACAAACCAAATCATCCTAACAGGGGTTGAGGGGTTCCCCCTTTCATTCATAAACTGCTATTAGGCTATGGGCCACATCTGTCTTCTCTAAATCTAGAAGCAGTCCTTGGTCCCTCTGGGGCAAATATCCATCCCCTCTCTTTCTTTTTTTAAAAATATATTTTATTGATTTATTCATATTACATCTCAATTGTTATCCCATCTCTTGTATCCTCCCATTCCTCCATCCCTCCCATTTTCCCTTACTCCCCTCCCCTATGACTGTCACTGAGGGGGACCTCCTCCCCCTGTATATGCTCATAGGGTATGAAGTTTCTTCTTGGTAGCCTGCTATCCTTCCTCTGAGTGCCACCAGGCCTTCCCATCCAGGGGACGTTGGTCAAATATGGGGCACCAGAGTTCATGTGAAAGTCAGACCCCACTCTCCACTCAACTGTGGAGAATGTCCTGTCCATTGGCTAGATCTGGATAGAAGTCATAATGAGTGAGTTAACCCAGAAGCAGAAAGAGTCAAACGGTACATACTCACTTATATCTGGACACTAGCCCAAGGGGCATGTCCCATGAAAGTTTTCCCTTACCAGGAAAGTGGAACAGAGGGGAGGACATCCTACTGGGACTCTAGGTGAGAGCAGCATGGGAGAATGGGGAAATAGAAGGACCCAGAGGGTCCTAGAAACCTACAAGAAGAACATTATAATGGGCAGATCTGGGCCCAGGGGTCCTGCTCAAACTATGGCACCAGTGAATGACAATACATGCAGTAAACATCACCTCTCTTTCTTGTTTGTTCCCTTCTCTCCTATCCTTTATCTCCTGCCTTTATCTCTTATTCTCTGCTCTTTGTCCTTCTGACACAAATAGATGTCCTTTGTGCTGAGAACTTGGTCCTCAGGTGTCTTGTGCTGTTATTGGTCCCTTCAACTGTCATTTGCTAACATCTTCATTTATAAACAAACAAAACAAAAAGTCAAATAAATCTTACCGGACACAGCCAAAACATGCTATGTAACCAGTGCAGATCTGTTTATGTGATAATTATCCTAAATAAGTCAGTTAACAACTTATTACATGTTAATAAAATATTGTATTTAATATCCAGTGAAGTACATTTTATAGATATAAATGTATTTAAATGCATGCCAAATATATTTAATATGTATTTATATACATACATATCTATATTAATATATTTTTAATAAATGTAAATTATTATGGTGGAAAAAAGCTAGATACTTGCCTCGTTTTTTTCTTGAAACACATAGATTCCAAAAAATGTATGCTTCAACAACCTTTGCAATCATAAATAAAAACCAAAGGACTAGAATATGATTCAGAGATAGAGTCTACAATTATTCCTGAACAGAAGGAGTCAATGTAAATCTTGTGAATTTCATAGTTGGCTGCCAGAAAAACGTATTTAATTATGAATGAAAAACACTTGGAGACATTTCCTTTGGCACACAGACATTGCAAATCCTCTCTAAACCATGGCTTGTGAGGGGGAGCCACACTGTCATCTTAGTTATCACCAGGGCCCTCTGCTCAAGAGGAACAACAGCATGGAGGTTTCTTAAAAACTACAAAGTTGTATGCTTTCTTTGTATTTCAGAGGTTGTAGTGACCTTACCTATTTTTAAGTTATTTTTCTTGAATCTGTTTAATGTGACTTCAGTATAAAATGAGTACAGCTGTTCAAATAGTAATTTAGTAGTTTAGTATCTTACAGGGTTTTTGTTTGTTTGTTTGTTTGTTTGTTTTAGTGTAAACATGGAGCTTTTAAACATGTTGGCTTGCGGTAATATGCCAGGGACACAAATTTAAAAACCTTATCTGTTTGAGCCCAAATCTCTCAGTTACAATTCAGAAGAACCTAGCCATTGCCATTCCCTGCCCAAGCTTGGCCATCAGAGTAGAAGTGCGTTGTGAGGCCTTGGTAAACCAGAAATCACTGTGGGATGACATGTCACTGGTCTTCATAAGAAGAAATACTCTGCACTGGTTAAGCCTAGCCTCGGAGTGTGACTCATCTCCGATGGATTTTGGAGCCAGCTACAAGTATGTCTGAAATGAGGACTTCACCGCTAGCTACAATGCACTTTGAGGTGTTACAGGTAAGGAGAGGCTAACATTTTGTACCCTAGTTGTGAAAAAAGGCTAAGTGCAAAAATTAAAGTCCCCTACCAATTTGTCTCTGGTTTGTTTATTCCAGTCTACCATGCTAAAGCAATTTCATGTAGGGTCAGAATGTAAGTATTGGAAAGCACTGCCTCTGTAAAAAGCAATTAGTTTTCATTAAAGCAAGTGAATTTTCCAGGATTGAGATTGTTTGTACTACTTTTCCTAAGGAGAGGCATTAAAATGCCTACTTGCATCTGATAAAGCACCAAGAGACCAAAGAAACAATTCCAAACAAATATTGTAGAGGAATTTTAATCCAGCAACATGGTTATTCTGGCAAGGGATCACATCCAAAGACCGAAGTCTGTGTGATCCAGCTGGAATACAGACACTCTCTTAATCCATCTGGCTGGAATACACACCTTTAATTTCTCTGGCTGGAATATAGACATGACACACTTTTAATCCCTCTGGCTAGAATTTACTACACACCTTGAATCCCAAACAATGATGTAAAGTGACAAATCAGAGAAAATTTTGACAGAACGAGTCAGAGATAGGATATGCCCAATTCTCACAAGAACAGACAGGAAAGAGAGGCTACTTAAGAGCAGCGCAGAGGAAGTAGAGAGGAGTGGCGTAAAGGGCAGAAACATAGTAGAGTTCATGCAGTCAGTACAGCACAGTTTGGTGCAATTCAACTTGTGGAGTTCAGTGGCAGTTTTCCCAAGAAGAGCAATTCAGTGAGAAGCTGCGAGAAGCCAGCTTGAGTCAGTCAGCTTTAATCAGTCAGGATTAAATCAGTATTGAATCAGGAGTTTTAGGCCAGTATGCCTGAGTTGAACCAGCCAGGAAGAGTTCAGAAAGAACCAGAAAGGGTGAGTTTATTCATCAGTAAGTCTCAGAAACTGAAAACATTCTTGGCCTAGGTTAACAGACAGTCTGGAAGCTGAAGCTTTCAAGGTCCAGGCTTAAAGAAGATTAGATTGTATGGAGGCCAGAAGCATCCAAGCCTAGGTCTAAAGATAGATTTACATGTGCTAGGTTCAGCCCAAGCCACATATTAACAAAGTTTGGGCATGCCTTTCATCATATCCCATCATCTGTGGAAAGAAAAACTTTTACAAAATATCCTTGATGTACCACTTAGGTACTGGGATTTACTTACGAGAGAACCAGTGGTTTAGGCAGTTGTATCACTGGAAAGCCCACCCCTGCATGGATGATCTATCATGAGTACCACATAACTGAAGTTCCCTGTGCAGCACGCAGGCACTTACACCACTGAAGGCTACTCCAGGAAATGTGTATTGCTTATATAACCTTAAAAGTGGTCCCAGTAAATCCTGCAAGTTTCAAGATTCTAGTGAGTTCTAGTGAACTTCACCCCTTTCTCCATGAGTAGTATATAACCTAAACACATATGTTTAGAAGGTGATTTTTCAGGCACATCATTACACCCACCAAAGCTCAAACAGTCTGCACATCAATCAGGGACACAAACCCTAACAAGGAGCCTCCAGTTGCCTGGTGTGGTCCTCACCCACAGGCAAACTTGGCTACCTCATTGGAGGATCAGGAAAGGTGGTTTCCTCAACCACTGCACTGTGTGCATTCAAATTTTTTTTTTTTCGGAGACAGGGTTTCTCTGTGTAGCCCTGGCTGTCCTGGACCTGCTCTGTAGACCGGGCTGGCCTCGAACTCACAGTGATCCACCTGCCTCTGCCTCCCGAGTGCTGGGATTATAGGTATGCGCCACCACGCCCGGGTCTATCATTCAGATTTTAAAGATGTTTCAAAGCTTGTAAGCATAACACTTTGTTTTCTGGCAACTCCCCCCACCCCCGCCGAACATATCTCTCTCTCTCTCTCTCCCTCCCCCTCCCTCCCTCTCTCTCCTCCTCCTCCTCCTCCTCCTCCTCCTCCTCCTCCTCCTCCTCCTTCTTCTCCTCTTTCTCCTTCTTTTGGGTGCTTTAGTACCATATAAAAATCAACATACATACATCTGGCTTAAGCTGTTCTACTTCATAAAGATCATGCCCCACTATGGGGATCAGCAAAGCCACTAAAGCTGCATATATAGAACCAAATTCCTACTGAATTACCTTCTTTTAAACTTTCCTATAACCACAGTTCTATGATGCTTGGTGAACTGGGCATTGAATACTGCTTTCTCACATCTAGAACTCTCCTAAGTGCCTGTCCTTTGTCTAATGGTTTGTTGCCTTCATGGAGACCTAAGCCAGCAATAAACAGGAGTCCCCAGTTGCTCATGTAAGTCAGTTTTTCAGAGACTGACTTCTCTTTAACCTAGGTAAATATTATCTACTAAAAAACCTGGAATCACTTTGGAAGATGAAATCTCAGCTCAAAGTTTGAATAATGGGATGGAGAGATTACTCAATACTTAGGAACTCCTGGAAGCTCTTTCAGAGGACCAAGATTTGATACCCAGCGCGTACATAGCATGTATATCACAACTGTTTGTATCTCCAATCCCATGGGAACTAATATGCTTTTTTTTTTGGCCCCTGCAAGCTTTACATGCATGAGTGGCTCAGACATAGATGTAGACAAACCACACAAACACCTAAAAATAATACTTTTATAAAAAATGTTAAATTTTTCATTCATAAAATTGGCCTGTAGCAACATCTGACAGTCTTGATAGAAGATTGATAAGGGAGGGCCTATTCCACTATGGGCAGCACCATTCCTGGGAAGGTGGGTCTTTGCTGGTTAAGAAGTGACTGAATGTGACCTACCTAGCACGTTATCTGGTAAGCAGTGTTCCTGGATGATCTGTGCTCGAATTCCTTCCTGACTTCCCTTGGTGATGGATTCGTGTAAGCTTTTCCTCCCCATGTTGCTTTTGGCTATGGTGTTTATTTCAGCAACAGAAAGAACACTGAGATGTGTTGTGCCTCAGATTTATTCAGGCTTTGCTGCGAGGGGGACAGAATAGTTATATTGCTAATAATTTCCTCTGTTACCGTGATATCCACACTGGTCCCATCCAGCCTGTGTCCCATAGCCTCACAAAATGGGCTAACAGAGGCTTTTCCATTTCTTGTTTAAGTCTTTCCTAATTAAAGCAATTCAGAGGCATCATGTTCCCTGATCATCATTTTCCTACCCTGGGCTGTTATTAAGCGCTGTGTGCATGCTGAATCATGCTTCTGTTTCCTGAAGGGTATCTTCTGTCACTTCTCCTTCCTTCTCCCCACCATACCATGTAATTCTTCCCATTGGGTTCAAGAGTTCGAATCCCAGGAATGAATGTTTAGGACAGCTCTAATTTGTACTCTTTATACCCTTTATACCCTGCCAGCTGCTAGAAATTCCAGCCCGACTGTTGCATTTCCTCTTCCCCTTAACCCATTTTCTCAGCATTATTAGAGGATAACATAGAAGATAATATAACTGTGACTTTCCCCTTTATAATTTATCCCTTACAGGGACAAGTTCTTTCTGGGCAGAATGCTCAGAACCTTAGTTGCATGTTTTATCACCCACAGAATGAAAGACAAAAATTCCACTATAATCTATGCATGCTCCTATCCCATAGTGCTACTTTTAGGGATTGCAATATATTCTCTGTATCATCAGCTGTTTCGAAGGTATCCCATACTTCCATGATAGACTACATTAATCCCTGAAGTGTGCTACCTGTTACAACATAGAAAAAATACCCACCTTAGGATCCTCCCCAAATCCCACAAAGATGCTTTACTATCAGATAGCTTATGTTTAGATGGATGTTGTACCACTCATAGCAACAGTCAGGCATATACCAGTCATAAAAAGGAGGTACCCATTCCATACCAGATAAAGAAGGATGGCCATGGCAAGATTGTCTCAGAAGCTGCTCCCTTAGATGGATGAGCCTTCCTTACACGCCTTATTAGCCACTCCAGGGTCCTTACAACTGTTTCTACAATATTCATCTTTGGTTTTCCTGAGTACCTGTTTGAGAAATTATTGTGCTGTATTTTTTCTGGAGAGACTTTGTATTTAACCAAGAGCGAGGACAGTGGCAGAGCAAAGAAATGAATCCCTCCAAATTTATCTTGGTGAGTCAGTGAGTTTGTTGGGATTATTTATAGCAGCATGGTTAACCTGAGCATCACATTGCTGGAAAACCCATCACAGCATGAGTAAGGTCTCATGAAAGCTACATATCTAGAGTTTCCTGTGCAACCTGCAGGCGGCAACAATGCGAGTCTCCTACCCTGCAGCCATTTACTATATGGGGTTTAGACTTCCTAGTGAATTTAGCGAGAGCACTATCATCTTCAGAATCTTTAAGTTTCTACTTGTCATGAATACCTATAAATAGGGGCAAAATACCTATTACATGATTCATGTATTTGAAGATAATATATTTTAAATAATGTCACTTTCCAAAATAGAAATATCAGGTCTCCTTTCTTTCATAAAGTCTCCTAATGGGAAGATCAGATGGAAATATTTCATGACCGCTTCTTTTTAAATTTGAAAACCCATGGTCCCCATTGATTCCAAAGTCATTGAGGAGGAAGATGTGGAGGAAGGGAGGTCAACCTGACCACAGCTGGAATGAAGACTTTCAGCTCCTAGCCCTGCTCTTTTCCTAAGGTAACTAGCAGTTTCACCATCAGCAAATATTCATGCCACTTTTTGCTTGGAAAAAAATGAAGTGTTGATAAGATGATCTATTAAACCAACAGAGCTCAAAAACATGGTGTGCATGCCCTCTTTCTTTGAATAGCATGTGCAAGGGTCAGGCACTGTGCATTCAGGGCTGACTGAGCTAGTTCCTGACCTCTATGCTGACCAGCTTGCCTTATGAAGCTATTTGAAGAGGCCATGACCTGCATGGAGAGAAGCGGAAATAGTCCAAGGACAATTGTTTCCATATGCATTTCCAGGGCTGAGACACTGAGGAACTTTGGAGCCAGCAGGAAAGGGAAGCAATTTATCCACTCACATCCTTCAGAAGCTTCCCAGGGAGTTCATGACCTCGGTCTCCCACACACCTTAGCATACTGATTTTGAAAGGAGTTACAAACAACTGTAAGAGGTAAAGATATTTATAAACGGTACATAGAGGCTTAAAAATTATTTGAAGCATGACTTGAAATTCTCCAATGATATTATTAAACAGCAGAGTGCATGATCACTGCACTTTGTTTTGACTCATTATACTCAATTATGCCACTGGTCTGGTTACAAATCAGCAAAGAAAAAATTAGGAATGACCTCATTTCTTTAATTAAATCACATAAGTATTCAAGTTTATACTTAATAGAGATGTGGAACATTTAGTTTTTGCTTCCTATGTTTGTTTTCTTGGCAGATGTTATGTCAATGCAGTCCCCATCAACCCCAAGGGCGAAACCTGGATTTCTACAAATGATATTTATAAAAATGACCCTCACAATAGAGCCATAAATGTATACTGAAAACGAATAAGGCACCGGTGGCCATGGATATCCCAAGACTCCCTAATGTTTTCCTCCTTTCAGCCACACTGACTTTTGATTGCCATTTGGGAAATTCACTTCCAGTGATGCCTGAAGCCAACAATTACGTGCGTCTAAATTATATACATTAAGACTATAGTTCTCACCCACCTCTGGCTGTCGCCAAGAGTTCTGACCATTGCTCTCATCAGTTTGGTCTCCTGGGCAAAACCAAAAGCAAAGGGCAAACACGATCACATTCACTTTTGGAGAAGATGTACATATTCTACCTTGTTATAACTAGGACATCCATCTTTATAGCAGCCCAAAGTATAAGCAATGTCTTCATGTCCTAGTAGATTATAAGTTGGAAACAATAAATTGTGATTGTGTGCACATAACTAGAAATTGTGTTGCAGCTGTTTTTGTTTGTTTTTCTTGTTTTGTTTTTTGCTTATACCAATTTACACTAATGATAATTTTTTAAAAATCTTTGAAGGCCTTTCCATTGTGTAAAATGTTCTCCATATTAATTACGTTTCTTTCAAAGCAGTAACCAACCTTAAAAATGGTGAACATACTGTACTAATCTACTCTCGTTTATCTCACTTGGTAAGTTTCCTTAAGTTCACAGGCTTTGTTTCTTTTTTTAAAAATGTGCTTATTTATACAATTTACATCCCAATTTTAGTGAGCTCTCTCTTCTCCAGGTCCTTCCCTCCTGCCCTGTCCCCCATTCCCCCATCCCCTACCTCTCAGGAGAGGTAAGAACCCACTACCAACCTACCCCAGCATATCAAGTCCCACCAGGACTGAGCACTCCTTCTTCCACAGTGGACTGGCAAGGCAGCCCCACCAGGGAGAAGTGATTGAAAAGCAGAACAGAGTCTATGTCAGAGACAGCTCCTGCTCTTCTTAATAGGGGACCCACATGAAGACCAAGCTATATCTATCAGGCACCTATGTGTAGAAGGCCTACGTCCAGTCCATGCCTGGTTCTTCCTTGGTGCTTCAGTCTCCGCAAGTAACCTTGGGCCCAAGTTAGCTGACGCTGTTGGTCTTCTTCTTTTTTTTTTTTTTTTTGTCATAATGAAACCTGTTTATTTCTACAGTTGAAAGAAAACTAAGTGTTTTCTAACACATTTTTAAAAATGAAGTAAGCATATGTTCACAATGTCTGGTAAAACCAAACAAAAAGAACAACAATAACAAATAATCAAAAACCTGTTGCATGAAGAAAATTCGAGATGAAGGTGACACACACGTCACATGAGTTCTTCCAGGGCCGCAGCCAATATGATTTTCTAAGTACTTGCTTTATCCAGGGTGTAAGAACATCAGTGTAATCCACCATATAAACAAACTGAAAATAAAAAAACCACATGATCATCTCTTTAGATGCAAAGAAAGCATTTGATAAAATCCAACACCCATTCATGTTTAAAGTTTCAGAGAGATTGGGGATACAAGGCACTTTCCTCAACATAATAAAGGCTATATATAGCAAGCCAATAGCCAAAATCAAAGTAAATGGTGAGATACTCAAGGAAATTCCTCTAAAATCGGGAACAAGGCAAGGCTGCCCACTCTCTCCATATCTCTTCAATATAGTACTCGAAGTTCTAGCCAGAGCAATAAGACAACAAAAGGAAATCAAGGGTATCCAAATGGGAAAGGAGGAAGTCAAACTATCCCTATTTGCAGATGATATGATAGTGTACATAAGTGACCCTCAAAACTCCACCAGAGAACTCCTACAGCTGATAAATACTTTCAGCAAATTGGCTGGATACAAAATTAACTCTGTTGGTCTTCTTATGGTGTTCTTTCCCCTTCTAGATTTCTCTATCTTTCCACCACTTTTCCACAAAGCTCCCCATGACCCACCTAATATTTGCCTGTGAGTCCAGCATCTGTTTCTATCCATTGCTGGATGGATCCTCCCAGAGGACAGCTATGCTAGGCCCTCATCTACAAGCATAGCAGAATGTCATTAATAGTGTCAGGGGATGGCTTTCTTTCATCAGGTAGGTCTCAGGTTGGGCCAGGCATTGGTTGGTCATTCCCTCAATCTCTGCTCTATCTTTATCCCTGCACATCTTGTAGCAGGATAAATTTTGGGTCAAGGTTTTTGATGGTGGATTGGTATTCCCCTCCCTCCACTAGGAATCCTGTCTGGTTAGAGGGTAGCCTCTTCCGTCTACATGATTCCCACTACTAGGATCACCCTATATCATTCCAGGAGCCTACCCTGTTGTAAATATCCAGTTTGTCTCAGAAATGCCCCCACTTGTGGTTTCTCTTCCCTCTGCAAGCCCTCTGTGCTCCCTCTCCCACTTTCCCCACATCTAAACCCCACCCTCATTTACTTCCTTACTACCCCTCCAATACCATTTCCTCTCTTCAACCACTTCTGCTATCTATTCTACTTCCCCATCCGAGAGATTCAAGCATCATCCCTTGGACTGTCTTGTTTTCTTAATCTATAGTGATTACACGTTTTCCTGGGTATGGTAGTTGACAGCTGCAGTCTTTCAGTGTCTGTATTATATCTTCCTGGACCTTTCCAGCTTATAGAGTCTCTGTTGAGAAGTCAGGTGCAATTCTGATAGATCTGCCTTTATATATTAGTTGGTCTTTTTTCCTTGCAGTTTTAATATTATTTCTTTGTTCTGTATATTTTGTTTTGATTATTATGTGGCAGGAGGATTTTCTTTTTTTTTTTTTTTTTTTTTTTTTTTTTTTTTTTTTTTTTTTTTTTTGTCCAATCTATTTGGTGTTCTGTGAGCATCTTATATATCTATAGGCATTTCTTTCTTTAGGTTGGGAAAGTTTTATCCTGTGATTTTGTAGCTGAGAGACTTTTCCTTCTTCTATTATTCTTAGGTTTTGTCTTTTCATAGTGTGCAGAATTTCTTGTATATTTTGTGTCAGGAACTTTTTAGATTTAACATTTTCTTTCACTCATGTATCAATGCCTTAAATTGTACCTTCTACACCTGAGATCCTCTCTTCCATCTTTTGTATTCTGTTGGTGATTCTTGTGTATGTAGTTCCCTAGATTTTTCCATCTCTAGGATTCCCTCACTTTGTGTTTCCTTTATTGCTTCTATTTCCATTTTCATGTTTTGAACAGTTTTATTTATTTCCTTCACTTGTTTAATTGTATTTTCCTAAGAGATTTATTCATTTCCCTCACCTGTTTAATTGATTTTTTTCCTGTGTTTCTTCATATCTTCTTTTAAGGCTTCTATTATCTTTATAAGATTGGATTTAAGGTTGTCTCTTTTTCCTTCAGTTGTGCCAGGCCTTGTTGTAGTAGAATAGCTCTGTTCTGGTGATGCCATATTGCCCTGGCTCTTGTTGATTTTGTTCTTACACTGGTCTTTTGCCATCTGCTTGTCCCCAGTGTTGGCTGGATATTCCAGATCCTCACAGAACTCCTCAGGGTGGCAGGCAAAATCTTGGGCCGGATAGCTGAGCTGAGGGAATAGCAGACTACTCAGTTCTGCTGGCTGGTGTTCCAGAGGACTTGCAGGCCGGATTTTCCTCTGCTGGCTGTGTCTTAGGTAGGTAAGAACAAGGCTGGGTAGGCTCTAGCCTAGCTCTTTCCGGGGACCCACAGTCCTGCATGATCCTGGAGCCAGCAGGCTTCCTCCAGAGGGAATGTTATGGAGCTGGGATGGGGGAGGGATCTCAGCTGTTTTAAAACTAAATGTTCACATGCATTAGCAATAGCTTTGCTTTTTTGTCCAAAGATTGGCTAACCAGTGTTATACTACAGGAAAATACACTTCGTCATATGTAAACTGGAGATTTTGGTTATATCATATTGATATTATGAAACACTTTAAAATGTAGTTCGTGCAATAATTAATTACTGTAAAATCAGCCTTTAGAAATGATTTGGAAGGTCCTATAAGCTTTGCATTGAACAACTATCATTTGGAATAAGGTATCACAGAAAGTAGAAAACTGGGGTGGGAATTTAACTGTGGTAGAAAGCTTGGTGCACATGTGTGAGACACTGGGTTCAGTTTTCAGCAGCACACACAAAAAAGTGGGATACAATAAAATTAAAATGCACAAGGTTATAATATATATAAATGCTTGCTTACAGAAAGTATCACCTTGCTTTTTACATAGGAAACATATTCTTTGGACAAGATGTCTGGGCTAAATCCCAAGGATCATGGCATCACTGAAAAGGAACAGAAGCTTCACTAGCTGCCACCAATCCTAGGTTCTTTTAGGAGGCTTCAGCTTTGTTACTGAGTTCCGCTCAGCCCCTGAGATTAAGACAGGAGATATAACCAGGAGTAGCATTTGACAGCCAGCAGGAAAGGAAAACCCAAGTTTCTTGATACATTTTAAATAGGATGTTACTTCCCAACATTCAGCATGTCATGTAGTTCACAAACTACACTGTTCTCTGCTGAAGGCTGCCTTCCCAAATGAGGGCTGCTAAGAAAACAGATAATGAGTCCTGACAACTAGAGAATTGGATCCCCCATTAGTTACCAGGTGTCCTTTTTTAATGTTTTATATTTTATTTTTTTTTTATACAACCAGAATCCCATCTAAGACCGGGATTATAAGTATGAGAATAGTAACCACCTGCTCATGTTGGAATTATTCTCACAATGAGCTGTTACAAACACTGGAGTTAGAGATCTTAATAAACATTGAAATATAATTATACAAAGTAGCATTAGTTTACAGAAGGCCTTGGTCAAATTTGGTGTTATTCACTTAAGAGATATTCTTTATCAACTCATCCGGAATAAGTATGATGGCACTACTTGAGAAGTATTTTATTAATACTCTCTCCATCTCTCCTTTCCTTTCTCTCTCTATCCCTAATCTTCTTCACACACCTATATATTCATGTACAAAACACATGTACACACAAACACACACTCTCTTGATAAATGCATTGTAAAGTAAAACAATGCCAAAGCTACTCAGCTTATACTTTTCTAAAGGAATCCAGAAAATATAGCCCTATGAATTAAGAACACTGAATGCCTATGTTGTGTGAATAGAGGCCCTCTAAATCAAAACAGCATTAAATTGGTCATAGTTATCTTTCTTTTCTTGAGATAGAATAAAATATGGTATATTCATTAATGGACCACCTTATAATACCTATATGCAACCATTAAGCAAAATCATTTCTGTGATTTTAAAAGATATAATTGGTGAAAAGGTGAAAGTTGTTTCTGGGTTTCATTTAGATTTAAAATGTCTTTATTTAAAGATAAATAGCTAGGAAATGTCATGAATGCACTATTCCTTCTATAAAAGGCAATTTCATAGAAACTAACCGAAATACTCTTTTCTTTATATTTGAAAATGGTTTTCTTCTACATGAACAATGTATTATTTACTTATTTATACATTATTTACTAATGACTATATCAGGACATTTCACTAGCCAGTCTCAACAGTAAGCAAACAAAATAAAACAAAACACACACACAATAATATAATTATTCAAAAACAAAGAAATTAGAGATAGATTCAGACATTTAATGTGATGTCATTATATCTCCGAAAAGTCCCTCTCCCCGTCTCTCCCCGTGTATGTGAGAGAGATGTCTGTTTTTGTTTTTGTTTTTAAGGTATCACTTACAAAATAGTCTCCAGTATGGCCAGGCTAGGCTAGTCAACCAAATCCTCAGGACAAGTTGCAAATATTGCTAACAGGATGAGGTGCCAATTAAAATAGTGAAATTAACGTGATATGTGATACTTGTTGGGATCATTACTTTGTGTTGTCTCCTATGACTTTCCTGGAACTTTTAATATAGTAAATTGCTTATGAAACTCCAAGAGCAGTAGAAATTGTCTTGTGGAGCCATTGCCAACCTCAATTTCCTGCACAAGTGTTTCCTTTAGTCTTTATTGGGGCAGATCTCCATATATGCACTCTACAGTGAGGAGGACGTAAGCACAGAAGTACAGGCAGGATGAATGGACTAGGCTAGGTTATCTGAGTCTTAGCTCAGGGCTCCATTTTCCTCGTGGTTTTCCTCATTCTTGGAGGGATAGTATCAACCTTGAAGTGTCCTCTGAGTCACACTGAGGCCAGTAAGAATACTGGAAAATTAGGGACCCCTGGAAGGAAAAGAGACTTTATCTGAGAGGCTAAAGTCATCAGAGAGCCAAGAATCCCAGAACTGTTAAAAAAATGTATTCTAAACATGGCTCAATAGAGATAATATCTCTTTTACATACAGTCCATTGAATTATGAGTGTTTAATTAGTTAGCAACAAGTCCTGCTTATGGATTACAATGTATGACCAAGTCCATTGCAGTTCTTCTTCCTTCCCATTTGTAAACTACAATTTTCTAGGAATCTCACAGGAAATTTGCTTACAGTATAAGTTATACCTTAGGCTTTATGCAACCCTTATGAGACACGCTTTTACCTTACCAGATTGTCCTGGCAAAGTCACATTGGAACCTACTCTGTGTAGATATAGGGTATGTCAGGAACATTGTTCAAAGGGTATAATCCCTTTAGAAACACCAAAATCATACTTATGGGTATGTAATTTTCTTCAAAGCCCACCCTACCCATATATACACATGTGCTGTTCTGTATCTCCCAGAAGATTTCTGGTTCAGTCAGGGGTATGGGAGGATTTTCTCTGCAACAAGTATTAAAGCTTTTTAAAAATGGCCCTCACTAGCAGCAGAAGGGTTACAGCTCTTATACATTAGATGCCAGCCCCAGGCCAGGCAGCAGCAGGGGGCTCGGAGCTCCAACCAAGCCATGCCAAGCAGCTTTGGGAGCCAGACTTGGCTCGGGCATATCTGGTGGCTACATTGGGAATTACCAGCAACCACGAGATGCAAGCCTGTCTGGCAGCAGGGGCACGAGCTTGTTCCCCAAGCTAGCCTGGCTAGGCAGGTGAATTCTAAGCTTCACAAACAGAGCAGCAAGTTTTAGACAGTCATGGTGGAGGGGCAGAGTGAGAAAGCCTTTATTTCGAGAATCAAGGACATTCTAAACTTTGAGCAGTGGGAGAGGTTTCAGCAATGAATTTGTTTTATTTTCTAAGGTTAGGAGTGTTAGGGATACCTCATTTACATGCACCAGCACAGTCCTATCATACCAGAACACAATAGTTAGTTATCCCATGGTCAAGGTTGGGACAGGGAGCTCCAGGTATAGTTAGAGGTAGACAAAGGTCATTGGTTGAAAGCAAATGTACCAAGACACTTCATTATCATGGAGGGAATTCCCAGGTGCACAATGAATAGGTTTCTTTTAGGGAAAGGGTCTGTAATCTCCCTAAGGGTTATGTGACACTCCTCAAAGGATCTGGGGCCTCTCCAGATCTGGCAGAGAGAAGGGAAGTCAGCTGAGGAAGGGAGTCGGTCATTTTAGCACCTAGCTCAGGGGCTATCCAGTAATGCCAGACTTCAACCTTAACAGCGGGGTCCAACACACATGGGGGTGGATTTTCTGTAAGCAACTCTCTTTTATTAATTCCTATTTATTAATCTATTAAAATATCTTCTCAGTAAACTGCAACTCTGAGACTCATGGCTTTTCTTAAATTATTTTGTAAGCAACAGTCAAGAACCGTGGTTTCACCTGGATGTCTCTGAAAAAAACTCAGGCTCTTACAGTAGTAGTAGGGTGCTGTCTCTGCCCCCTGTCCCTTTGCCTCCAACAACACGGACTTCTTCACTGGAAACAGGTTTGCCTCTCACTTGCCAGCCTTCTTTCTTTTAACCTTATTGGAGGTGTATGTGGAAAGTCTGGAATGGGATGGCGTACAGTGTCACAGCCGTCTTGACAAGGAAAGTTACCATTTCTTTGGACACATCCTGCTCACTTAAGAAAATTTGATTCTCCCTAAAACTCTTGAAACACTGCTGTCCTGGTGTTTATATTTCACTGTCTTGCCTACTTACAGAGATACTCTGACTTGTGCCTCTCTCTTTCATTTCGCAAGGCTTCATAACATTTTTCCAGACAAAATTCCAGTAAAAAATATGACATGAAAGTTTTCCTCATCAGCCAGATTTGATAATCATATAAACACGGCACTAAGTAGTTCCATATAAGTAAATTCCCAAAGCTCATTGATGATAAAACAGAAACTCAGGAGAACTGATTTATCTCTCTTTTCATAGTAATTTTCAGTTAGATCAGTGGTACTTTTCCCAATGAATTCTTAGAATTCCTATGTTAGTCATTGTAGCCTATCTACATTGTCTTGTAATCTGCAGCAACTTCAACCTATAAACTTTGCAACATGATGTAAGATTTAATAAGCCAAAGCAGCAGACTTAGGCATCGAGTTTACCACAAGGGTGGTGACTGATGCTATAGAACTTTTCTTATTTATCTAGAGAATTCTGGCATTCAAACACACCTCAAGGGCTAGGGAAATGGCCTCTTTAGTTAAGCATTTGCCTTGCAAGTGTGAAGATCATAATTTGACCCCTCAAGCCCATGGAACAAGTCAAAGGGCACTGGGATTCACTTGTAACACCGGAGCTGGAGTGGCAGAGGCAGCAGAATCTCTGGAGTCCCTTCACTAGCTAGCCTCGCCTAGTTGCTGAGCTCCGGGTCAATGAGAAACTCTGCCTCAAAGAAGGTAGGGAATGCCTGAGGGATGACATCCAAAGTTATCCTTTGCCTTCCACTCATGGGCATACTCATCTGCGTTCCCCTTTACACACTTGCATCTGCACAAACAGGCAGAGACATACACAAGCACTCTCTCTCCCTCTCTTCCCCCTCCCTCTCTCTCATGTACACACACACACACACACACACACAGAAATAAAAATTAAAAGAAACTCAATATTGAAATAAAGTTATAACATGCTTCCCATTTGGTTAACAGGACTCAGATTCTAATCACGAGGGTTTCTTTTTCATTTATTTATTTAGTTTTGGTTTCTCTATGTCACCTAGGCAAACCTTGAACTCATTGTGTATCCCCTGGCTGGTCTCAAATTTGGATTCTTTCTGCTTGAGCCTCCTGGGTGCTACTATTACAGGTGTATGCCCCCATACCCAGGTCCACAGGCATTCTTTCCTCTCCTTTTCCTGTTTTGGTTATGTGTCATAGTTCACATAAACAGATGTATCACAAAATGCAAATATTTTAGGGGAAAGCATTTGTCTAATATGCCTACACACATTCCTGAAAAGCACATGATAAATTTATGCCATTAGGAAGTATGTACTCAGAGACTCTGATATGCTACAGAATAATTGTAGTCATGATGTATTTCTAATAAATATGTGAAACATTAAATCTATGCCTAGCCACTGGTGTTTTATGATATGATTAAAACAGAGAAAGAGTTCAATGCATTTTTTAATCTGTTCATTTATTACGCAGATTGCTGACCAGAAAAAGGCATTTAATCTGTGGCCTGATCTCACATTCTGAACTTATCTACCAACTCATACAGAAACACTTTTGTAACATAAATTCTGGTATTTGCTTTATACATTTATGAGAAATATCATTAACATTTTATTTTCTAGGAACTTCTCGTTCTCTGTCAACTTTGTGTTTATTTTTGCTTTTTTGTATTTCTTTAAAACATCCCTGAAGTTTCACTACTTACCTGTAATCTTGGGTATACCAATGAACTTTGACCTTTCATTTGGTATTAACAGAAGATCCTTTTGTAAGCCTCATGTTTCCAATGAGAAATGCCACTACATGCTGTAGGCTTGAACTTTTTCAAACCTACTTTATTTGAGGTTCTTTTATGTTTGTACCTTCCTTCCCACCTACCTAGCCTACATAGGAGAGAACAAAGGTTAATGGGAACAGGAGAAATAGACCTTTTTAGACTCAGTTCCTTGGAGTGATTTCACCAGCAGAATTCCAGTAGATCCATTAAACAGCAAACCCACAATTCAGCAAAGGTGACTGTAACCACAGCTGCCAGAATCCAGGGCAGCAGCTGGAACCTCGAAGCATTCCCTGGAATGATTCTCTATAGGAGATTCTTGAAGGGGTGTGATGAACATCAAACAATAGGAAATGATGCAAAGACCAAAAAGCCCAGCCTCTTGTTTTGGGCTCAAATACACACACACACACACACACACACACACACACACACGTGTATATATACATATATATATGTACTTACATACATACATACATCTCATAGTCCATACTAGGATGTTTATCAGTTGGCAAAGAGGCAGTTCCTCTTCTAGTGGACAAATATCACCTGACTTCTGTTCTCTCACAAGTCTATTTCCAGCGGGGAAAAAACCACGCACCCTCACAGAAGTCTATTTCACATCCCACACTTGGGATCAAAACAAAAACATATTTACATCCACTACAATGTCCCCTTAAGGCCTTGTATATAAAATGCAATCCGTGACCAACTGCCTACACATAACCTGAATGTTTATTAGTGTTTATTAGTATTGCAAATTAAAATGGGCATAATAGAACTAGCTTGTAACCCCAGCACTCAGGACACTGAAGCAGGAGAGTGTCTATTCACCAGCCAAAGCGATTTTGAGACAACTATGAGCACAAACCATGACCAGCCAAAAAGAAACCTAAAATAAAATGCAAGCTGCTAGGTGCCCCTTCAATCATACTGAGCCACTGCTGCAATTTCAAGGGTATCAGCGTGACTCAATGCTTATTAAAGTTTAAAGAACTCTGTTTGCAGATATTTGGGTTTTAAAAACTACTAGCCTACCACCTACTCCATGGTTCAGAAAGTACATAGTTAAATGTTCCTGATATTTCATTGTTTATGTTCCCTTAACAGGAGAAAGGACAGAGTAGAACAGACCAGCAATTCATCCTGTCTCTGTCTGCCTAAAGTCACATCAAGGTGCATGACACTTATGTGCCACTCTATATTTTGAGCCTTCCCCAAGTAACTAGAGAGAATGCAATCTGGACACAATCTTCAGGCTGCATTCTCTCTCTCTCTCTCTCTCTCTCTCTCTCTCTCTCTCTCTCTCTCTCTCTCTCTGTCATGTTATTCAACTTTTTAATCTTTATCTCTCTCTCTCTCTTTCTCATGTTATTCAACTTTTTAATCTTTAGTATATCTTTACTAACATTGTATTTATGGATGAACTAAACTCCTATCTTGTTTGTTTGTTTGTTTGTTTGTTTGAGACAATATTTCCCTTTGTAGTCCTGGCTGTCCTGGAACTCACTCTCTAGACCAGGATAGCCTTGAACTTGAAGATCTGCTTGCATTTGCCTCCCAAATACTGGTATTAAAGGCATGCATAGCCACCACACAGATAAATTCCTATTCTTCTAAAAAATATTTTATTAATTTATTCATATTACATCTCAATTGTTAGCCCATCCCTTGTATCCTCCCATTCCTCCCTCCCTGCTGCTTTCTCCCTACTCCAGTCCCCTATGACTGTGACTGAGGGGGACCTCCTCCCCCTGTATATGCTCATAGGGTATCAAGTCTCTTCTTGGTAGCCTGCTATCCTTCCTCTGAGTGCCACCAGGCCTCCCCAGCCAGGGGCCGTGGTCAAATATGGGGCACCAGAGTTCGTGTAAAAGTTAGTCCTTACTCCCTAATCAAAGGTGGAGAATGTCCTTCCTGTCCATTGGTTAGATCTGGGTAGGGGTTCAAAGTTTACTGCACATATTGTCCTTGGCTGGTGCCATAGTTTGAGCAGGACCCCTGGGCCCAGATCTGCCCATCATAATGTTCTTGAAGGTTTCTAGGACCCTCTGGATCCTTCTATTTCCCCATTTTCCTATGCTTCTCTCACCTAGAGTTCCTGTCCTCCTCTCGGACCTACTTTCCTGGTAAGTGAAGACTTTCATGGGACATGTCCCTTGGGCTAGTATGCAGATATAAGTGAGTATATACCATTTGAGTCTTTCTGCTTCTGGGTGAACTCACTCATATTGATCATTTCTAGTTCAATCCATTTGTCCACAAATTTTGGAAATTCCTTGTTTTTAATAGCTGAGTAGTATTCCACAGTGTAAATATACCATGGTTTCTTTATCCATTCTTTAACTGAGGGACACTTAGGTTGTTTCCAGGTTCTGGCTATTATGAATAAGGCTGCTATAGACATGGTTGAGCATATGTCCCTATTGTGTGCTGGAGAATTTTCTGGGTATATTCCAAGGAGTGGAATAGCTGGGTCTTGAGGAAGCCCGATTCCCATTTTTCTGAGAAAGCACCAGATAGATTTCCAAAGTGGGTAAATTCCTATTCTTAAAACTGTTTCTTTCCAATTCCCTGTAGCCTGGTGGTATGCAATATACAAACCTAAATGTTGATAAGAAGGAAGTTCAGGATCTGCATAGCACAAAGGAGCAGAAGCTGGGCAGGTATGGTGGTTTTATACTACAACATGTAGCTTTAAAAAAGTATGGAGGGGCAGGTGTGTGAGTGTGTGGCAGGGTGTGCATGGATGCGTGGATGTGTGAGAGGGTGTGTGTGGGCATGAGTGTGAGGATGCAGAAACATGCACAGGAGTGTAATGTAGGTGTGCCCTTCAGTCTATTGCTCTTCTCATACTTCTTGACACAAGGTCTCTCACTGGACTAGGGAGGTTTCAGTATATACCCATCCATGTCTGCAAGTGCCTGGCGTTTGCATGGATGCTGGACATCTCACCTTAGCTTATCACGCTTGCAGAGCAAATGCTCCTACCCACTCTTAAATGGCCAGCACTACATGTTGTTGTTTTACACACAGACACACACACACACACACACACACACACACACACACACACACACAAACACGTTCCCTAATTATAGTCTCTATGAATTAAAGAATCTCATCTGCATAAGTACAGTGGTTGGTACAAAGTAAACACTCAAAAAG
This sequence comes from Acomys percivali, assembly GCA_907169655.1. Lineage (NCBI taxonomy): Eukaryota > Metazoa > Chordata > Mammalia > Rodentia > Muridae > Acomys > Acomys percivali. The sequence goes on along the minus strand of OU015748.1, from coordinate 21,502,646 downwards.
TATAGTAAATTATATTATCCTCTTTTTGTGCTAAACCACAAAAGATTAAGACATTTATTACATATGCAACAGTAACAAACCCAGAGATCATTTGATGACATTATTGTTTTATACTGAAAACAACTTTTGAGGTTGAGTATAAGGAATGAGGAAACAGTGTTCCTAATTGCTTTCCTTGGCATTTAGACACTGATACGCTGCAGCCAGGTAGTGGGCTAAATTAAGCTCCTGTAAATACCAGTTCCCTCTCCTTCTGGAAACTCATGTTGGAGATCTGACAGAATGTACCTGGAAACACAAGTGAGTCAGCAGACATCAAATAAAAACACCCACCAGCACAGAGAGCTCAAACCCCCAGTTAATAAACAAGGCTTCAAGGCCTCGGTGGGCCTCCAGCAGCTGGGAAATCAGAAGGGGGTGGAAGAAAGAGGCTGCCATCTTCCTCATAACTGTTCTCCAGCCTTTTCTAATGCTGCCCACCCACTCAGCTAATTTACTAAGAGCTGACTCGCTGGAGGATGAGAACAAGAGCTCCCTAGTGAAAAGCAACCCAGACAGTGATGCAATTAACAGAATATGCAGACCTTCATCTAGAGGTAGTGCCATTTCACACTTTGGAAAATCCTCCACCAGGTGAAGGTACCACACTGCCTCTTACATTAGGCTTGATAGCAAGCAGCTGGAGCCTAGCAAAAGTCACACATCACAGAATGACAACACTGGCTTTGGGCTGACTCGCCTGAGCCTTTCACAGCTGGAAAGAGTACCAAGCAACAATAAAATATATCTACTGTTCCTAAAAATGCTCTGCTCTTATTCATTTTATCTCCCAAGCATGCCCTGTCTCCATAACAGATTATTAGAGTTGCCCAGCTAATCACCTTCAAGCATCCACAAAAATCCCAAAGATGTCAGTATATGTGTTTTATTATCCACATTTCTACTGGAAATCCTGCCTAGATAGAAGTATATAAAAATGCTCCAAAACCCCTGTTACTTTTTTTTTTTCTGAAGAGTCATTCTCACAAGCACTCCTGTGAGGTGAAATTCTAGAAGGACTGTTGCGCGTATTCTGTTCATTAGAGTCAATTAGCTTTATGGTCATCATTGCTCAGGCCTTGTATACGAGTAAGTTTCAGATCACTATGGAAAAGCTGGGACAGGGAAGTAATAGCTTTTATTCACATAGCCTTTATGTTCTCTAATGATAGCAGAGGGGCTAAATAAGCCAACTCCACATTCTAGTGTCCTTGAGAAATTAACATAGATGGAAAAACACCCTTAAAAACCATGAAACAAAACATGGTGTCTGAATCTGCTCTTCCTTGTACTCCATTGGCTATCAAGGCTGATTGGACGTCAGCTTTCCCGGTATGAATCATCCATTACAAGAATATTTCATTGTTTCTACATCAAGCCAATCCAAAGGACAGGCCCTCTGCCATTTCCCTTTTATCTTTGTTCTTACTCCTTTTACTCTCTTATACTGTGTTCGCCCCCCCTTTTTTTGGCTTGATCATCTACCTGTCCTACCCCTGTTTCACCCCCATTCTGTCTCTGGATGTTTATTATGAGTGTCTGAGAACTTCCAGGCTTTGGCACCTTTGCCCTTTGGCTTAATGATGCTTGCCTAAGTCCACTGAGACCAGAACTCAAACTGCAGCACATGTGGCTAATTAGAAAAACCTGTTGTCCAGACAGGATGACCAGATTAGTAAGAGTCTTAAAGTGAAATGTGCAGACAGAGCCCCTGCTATTGTGAGAGTGAGGTGAGCCATGCTGCCCTGGCATCTCCTTTCAAGAACTAAGATCGTTATTATCTTGTGAGGGAATTGTTGCTGCTAAGGGAAGCCATAATAGGGGAAAAGCTTCTCATTTTAACTAGAGATAAGATCTCCTAAACTTTTACTCTTAGTCTTTGTTTAGTCTTAGAAAGCACCATCTGCCATGCAAAGAATAGCTTGTGTCTTGCAATCTTAATTCTCTGGGTATGTAACTTACCAGCTCATTGTGCTGGATCTATTGATGTAATCATTACATCAGTGTTTGTCTCAGCTTAGGTGACAGCACTGATTATGAAGGTTTTGCAGTTCCCACACTCAAGGATCAAGTAGACATGGTTACAAAAGGTGCCAGGTCAGCTACGGTGTGAGAGGAGCTCAACACAAGTGTGATGAAGATGGGTGAGAATTTCTAGCCAGATTATGTCTCTGTATTAATAGCCTTGCAATTTAAATTTGTATTAACTAAACATTTATTGACAGAGAAGATACAATTGAAAGTATGTCACTGATGGTAATTGTGCTTTGGAAATTTAGATACCTATCCCAAATGAGATAGGGAAAAGAGAATCCTAGCACAGTCTAAAGACTATTATGAGGTAGTCATTGGTATTTGGCTAATTAAGAAGAAAGTGGAAAGTTCTGGAGAATAGCAAAGAGAAACTGCTATGGGTATATCTAGAAAAATAATGAGATAGATTTCATCCATTCAGATATTAGAACATGGCTTTCACTTTTTATGGAGTAAAGTGACCAGCCAGGTACCTGTTATGATTAATTGATGAAATTATAAAGAATTTTAGGATTGGACAAATATGGATTTGATTTCTAGCCCTGCTACCTAGTTATGTTACTGACTTACTCTTTTTAAAAACAGAGTTAATTCACTTTATTTTTCTTGAATAAAAACACCTATGTGGTAGCAACAGCTGGAGCCTGGGTCCTCTGAACAGAGATTCTTGTGTGGGTTTTTACAAGATGATCAGTGAATTCCTGATAAGGAGACTTAGTGAACACAGTCTCTTTCCAGAGGTTGGGCATCAAGTAGCTGTATGCCTTGCAGATGTCATCAAAGGTGGCCTTGGCAAAGATTCCCAGGGTAGCAGTGCAGCCCCTAGTTAATGTGTAGCAGTCATCAAAACTGGCTATCATCAGTAACTTTTTGGGTACCGCATCAGAAATGATGCCAGTGCCTCTTGGGGGTGGGGCAGGAATGAGAGGTACCAACAGCAGCCTGTCACAGTGTAGGCCTTGCCAATCCTATCCACTCCCTCACCTCCCCAGCCTCCCTGCACAAGGATGGTGGAAAGCCTGGCCAAGATGATGGCCTCTGAGATGACAGTGGCTACTCCCTTGGAGCACTTAACACTAAGACCAACATGACCACTATAGTTCTCGATGGTGACAAAAGCCATGCACCTGGTCCACTTGCCAATCCCTAGTCTGCTTCTGTGCTGGCATGATCTTTAGAACCTCATTCTTTAGGAACAGGCCCAGGAAAAAGCCAAAAACCTAGGATTCCTTAGTGGTCAGGAGAACAGGTAGATCTTCTCTAGGGACTTGACCTTCATGTCCTTTACCAGGCAGCCCAGCTTGGTGACAGGGACCCACTCCTTGCCTTCACCTTCAGTGCATTCTCAAGCATCACCAGGGCCCCCAGAACTGCTGCCTAATCCTCTGTGGAAACTGCCACAGCCTCCTAATCCTCGACCTCTGGATCTTCTGGGCCTTCCCCACTGCACCAGTGCCATCTTTTGGTGTTTTCCCTAAGAAGGCTGACATACTTTTTTAAATATCAATTTCCTCATCCATGAAATATAGCTAGTATTATGCACACCGTGTTACAATTTTGAGGATTAATCATAATAGGTGCTACTTGATCTATGCTGCAATTAAAGCCATTGTAAATTGAAAAGTATCATAAGATATAAATGCATTTCAGATGACTAACCTGCAAGCAAACATCATGCCTTAGCCTTGCCTGCCTTGCATGAGCTCAGAACATTTGTGTGAGGTTTCAGTTGGACAAATTGTCTACATAAAGCCTGTATTGTTATGAAGGCCTAAGAGCTGGGAGAGATAGCTCACCAAAGTGCTTGCCTTCCAAGCCTGTGTGCTCAACCCTCAAAAATGACTTAAAAATAAATGGCCATGGTGGCACACACTTATGATCCCAGTGCTGGGGAGGCAAGGCAGGTGGATGGCAGAGGCTTGTTGGCTAGTCTGGTCTTCTTGCTAAACTTTAGGTTACTGAGAGACCCTGTCTCAAAAAAGATAAAAGATGGATGGTGCCTAAGGAATGACATCGAGGTTGTCATCTTGGTCCTATAGCTCGGCTCATACATGTGCACACGCACTCACATGTACAGATGAAAATATGTACATACAGTAAAGTATTAAGTAACACCTGAAAATGATTTAAAATAAGACTGGAAGTAAAAATTGAATGGTTGAATTCATATGCTTTTTAGACCATTGTAGTTTCTTTTTCTTTTATTGAAAGTAGATTTTTGTTCTCACATAATATATTCTGATTAACATTTCCCTTGGTTTTGTAATAGAGGATTAACAATATTTTAGTCACATTGCATTAGTAAATCTTTTTGAAAGAAAAATACACAATAAAAATGTAGAGCTATGAGGGTTCTGGACAGATGGCTCAGCTATTAAGAGCACTTGATTCTCTTGAACATGGCCTGGGCTTGGTTCCCAGCACCTACATGAATCTCACAGCCTTCAGTAACTCCAGTTCCTGAGAATAAGATGTACTATTTGGACCTCCATGAGCACTAGGCACATACAAAATGCACTGATACATACGGACAAAGCATTCATGCACATAAAATAAAAATAAGTAGATTCTAAGAAACTGTATAGTTGTGCAAAATATAATGTTTTTCAACAAAGGACTACATGTATGACTTTGTCCCAGAAACTGTGTGCTGATGCAGCCATTTTGCATTGTATACCTGTGTCCTGTAATATTATCACAATGACAAAATCACCAAGTGACCCAGTTCTCAGAATATATCAGATAGTGAAGTGAGGTACACATGCATATTTTGAAGGTGACATATCTATTGCTGTTATCTCTTAATTAAATATCACCAAATTTTAATTTTCTTATTTTTAGATAAGAATATAAGTAGAGGTTATAATGTTTTTACCGAAGTACAATATCTCACAAAAAGCTTGATGAAGGTTGTTAAGCTTCCTACTTTGTTTTTTTTTTTCAAGCTATTTTTAATTAATTTATTCAGATTACATCTCAATTGTTATCACATCCCTTGTACCCTCCCATGTCCCTCCCTCCCTTTTGCTTTCACCCTATTCCCCTCCCCTATGTGTGTGACTGAGGGGGCCCTCCTACCCCTCTATATGATCATAGGCTATCTAGTCTCATCTTGGTAGCCTGCTATCCTTCCCCTAAGTGGCACTGGGCCTCCTCATCCAGGGGACTTGGCCAAGTATGGGGCATCAGAGTTTGTGTAAGAGTCAGTCCCTACTATCCACTCAACTGTGGAGAATGTCCTGTCCATTGGCTAGATCTGGGTAGGGGTTCAAAATTTACTGCACATACTGTCCTTGGTTGGTGCAGTAGTTTGAGCAGAACTCCTGGGCCCAGATCAGCCCTTCGTAATATTCTTCTTGTGGGTTTCTGGGACTCTCTGGATCCTTCTATTTCCGCATTTTCCCATACTTCTCTCACCTAGAGCCCCAATAAGATGTCCTCTCATCTATCCCAATTTCCTTGTAAGTGAGGTCTTTCATGGGAAATGTCCCTTGGGTTAGTGTGCAGATATAAGTGAGTATATACCATTTGACTCTTTCTGCTTCTGGGTTAACTCACTCACTATGATCATTTCTAGTTCCATCCATTTGTTCACAAATTTCAGGATTTCCTTGTTTTTAATAGCCAAGTAGTATTCCACAGTGTAAATGTACCACAATTTCTTTATCCATTCTTCTACTGAGGAATACTTAGGCTGTTTCCAGATTCTGGCTTTTATGAATAAGGCCACTATGAACATGGTTGAGCATATGTCCTTGTTGTGTGCTGGACTATCTTCTGGGTATATTCCAAGGAGTGGAATAGCTGGGTCGTGAGGAATCCCTATTCTCAGTTTTCTGAGATAACTCTAGATAGATTTCCAAAGTGGTTGTACAAGTTTGCATTCCCACCAGCAATAAAGGAGTGTTTCCCTTTCTCCACATCCTCACCAGCATGTGCTGTCACTTGATTTTTTGATCTTAGCCATTCTGATGAGAGTAAGATGGAATCTCAGAGCCATTTTGACTTGTATTTCTCTGATGACTAAAGACGTTAAACATTTCATTCAGTGTTTCTCAGCCATTTAATATTCCTCTGTTGAAAATTCTGTTTACTTCTAAGCCCCATTTCTTAATGGGTTACTGGGTTTGGTGGTATTTAGTTTCTTGAGTTCTTTATATATTTTGGATATTAGACCTTTGTCAGATGTAGGATTGGTGAAGATCTTTTCCCAGGCTGTAGGTTGTCACTTCATTCTGTTGACAGTGTCTTCTGCTTTACAGTAAGCTTTCTACTTTCTTATAGGACCCCAAGTCAGTTTTTTTTAAGTCTCTTGACTTAAATTTTTTAATTGTAATTATCATTGGTAATATAAATTTTATAGTTTGTGGGGATGATTTGATTAAATATTAGATCTAAAGCAATGAATATAACACTGTTTCCTTGAAGATATTTCATGTGGCATACATATATATTCATGGTGTGGGGACATGTATATATGCTGTGGATGATGTATACATGTGTATATGTGCATGTGGAGGCCAGAAATCAATGCTGGACTTTTCCTCTATTGTTAAATTTTTTAAATTTGAGACAGGGTCTTTCACTACTATGGCTAATAATCTGACCAATGAGCTGTGGGGTTCTACCTGTCTTCACATCCACAGTGCTGTGATAATAGACATGTGCCACTACTTTGGCTTTTTATGTGCATGTAGGGAATTTAAGATCAGGTCTTCATGCTGTGTAGCAAACACTTAACCAATCAACTCCGTTGAATCACATATCAACACAAATATATTTAGTGTGGAAAATATTTTGTATACATGCATGAATTTATAGATTGATAAATGAATGCATTACTTTTTTTGTATGGACCACATTGAAATCCAACTCTAGTCAGTTAGTAACAGAAGTGGCATGGGTCTGAATCTTCTCTAATATCTATTGATCATCAAAGAATGAAAGTAAATGTGTGTGTTTGTAAAGCAAAGAGAAAGGCAATTCTTTCTTTTTAACTGACATTTTATTTGCATCAAATCTTTATGAAGAGGAAATACCTGTCATTTACTTTTTTCAAAGCTCAGCAGTCATCAAGTAAAAACATTCGTATACGTACAAATAAGATAAGGAACTTAAGACCATGTATATATAATAACCCAATTACTTCTTCAAGTAAATTGAAGATGAACTTATACATTAAAGAAAAATTATTTCTTAAATAAGTATAAAATGTTGTATTACTACTTTAAAAATAAGTATTAAAAGGTCACTTCAAATACGAGTTAATTTTTTATCCTTTGTACACCCACACACAAAAAATTTAATTTCAAAGGTAATAGAAAATCTACTTCAACAGCTCTTGTGTTATAAAGAATCTCGACATGATTTTCTTCTTGATGAAACAAATTTTGCTTTATCATTCAGAAGATGCTACCTGTGAGGTGACACATTGTTGCCAGAAAGAGAGGTAATAGCTCTCGATTGGTATTGGCAGCAGCTCTGTTTTTATTGACCCTCTTGTAGGTAAATCTGAATGTGAGCTCTATGGAATCAGATGGGGAATAGTAACTTTCTTTAGTGCCATTCAGGCAATGGAGAATGATTTTCCATTTGTGGAAATATCATCTAGGAAATAACCTGCAATGGCAATTTGTCAAGAAAAGAAATCCATCACTAAACTTGATAAGGCTGGTAGCGAGAGAAGCATGTATGTGCAGAATCACAGTTACCATTTGACCCCAGGAGTCCCGGGGACTATCAATCATCCTGCACTTCCCTCCTTCATCCTCTCAGCCTCCATCACGTTCTTTGCAAGGAGACTAGCAGGTATATTGCTCCATTCAGGGTTATGCATGCAATAGCTTCAAAAACACTTTCCCAATATTTTCTACAATTGAATCATCCCAGCGTACTGACAATGTACTATCAATAATCACTAATATATCTGTCCTCTGAAAGAGGAAACTGAAAATGCTACTGAGTGACTGCTGTGATAAGATATCTAGAAAGAGGAAATGCATCAACAACAGTGTTTTGTGAATTGTCGCCTTATGGAACCAGCTGGTGGGGGTACTGTGAAAGGGGTCAGAATAAAATGAAACAAAGAAAGCAAGAGAAAAAAAAGAAAAGAGAAACTTTGAGCCCATGAAGAGTAAATGCTTTTTCCCTTTTCTACTTTATTTTAGTCATTTAATCGATTCTGAGCAATTAAATAGGTGAATACAGACTTTGTATTGGTTAGACTTTGGCACAATATTGTCATTTTTGTTGTTAGAGTGGGGTAAAGATCATAGAGAGAGAGAGCAGAAATGAATGAGACTGATTTTGGCTAAGGCCCAAGATTACACCTTATAGAGTACATTGTACCATATGGACAGAACAGCTAAAAATATTAGTCCAGGTTTCCGAGGTCAGGTTGGGGGGGGAACAGACTCCACCTGTCTCTGGGAAGATCTATAGGCCACACAGCAGGGGATATGTGTACAGAGGCTAAAGTCACTGAGAATAATGTTGCCACCTGTACAGCATGGAAATAACTCATCATCCCCAATGTACTGAGAGATCTGGAACTACCCATATGTCTAGGCAATGTTTGGACTCTGGTATGCAGGAGTTTATGGGCTGATGCAGACATGAAAGAGGATCACTGCAAGGCAGGTCAATTCCAGGAGAATCCACAGAGCGATGAGCACCTTCATCTACAAAGCTCATCAGCATAAGGCAACCAATAATTTTTTCTGTAACTTGTAATTTTATATTAACCCTTAGCAACATTTAATCAAATCTAGATCACACAGTCTGAGTTTCTAAAATTAGTTCATTTGCTCAGTTTACAAGATACTTTTCTGTTGCTGTGATAAAATATTATCCAGGGAACATAGAAGAAAGAGTTTATTTGGGCTTACACTTCCAGAAAGAGATTCCATATGGCAGAGGACGCATGGCAGCAGGCAACTGGAGCAGGGAGCTGAGAGATCATACCTTCAACCACAAATATGAAGCAAAGAACCAGAACTCAAAGTGGAATGAGGCCATGAATTAACAAAAGCACCACCCCCTGTGATGAACTTGCTCCATCAGGACCTCCCCAAAGAGCACCATTCACACTTTAAAGTGTTTAAAGACCTGAGCCCATGGGGGACATCATTTATTCAAACCACCATGGTCAGTAAGATCAAAAATGTCTTTCCTACCCATGGAAACAGAAATCTAGAGCTTGTCCTAAACTAATATATAGGTATTTGTAGAGACACAGTTCCTTTCTTTGCTAATGCATTTATAACCAATTAAGCACATTTACACAATCTAGTAAACTTGAGACCAAAGAAAAAATAACAGAGGACAGAATAAACTTTCTTTTGCACAAGGAATCAACAAGTGATTATGCATGGGGGTAACTCACAATATCATGTATTCCCAAGAATCATTTCATAGTGAAACTGCTGAATAGAAATGGACAGACACCAAATGCTGCATCATATGTCATCACTAGCTGCGTGGTATCAGCACTGTCCTTTGTCTTGTGAGTTCTCCATTTATTGTTAAGCCAATGAGACATTCGAGTTTCTCTAAGAGTTCAGATCCCACAGAGTTTAGGAAATTTGAAATATCTATCAATAGCAATGAGGAAAGACCAAAAATGAAAGAGAGACAGATAATAAGAGAGGGAGAGAAGGAGAGAGAGAGAGAGAGAGAGAGAGAGAGAGAGAGAGAGAGAGAGAAAAGAAGAAGAAGAAGAAGAAGAAGAAGAAGAAGAAGAAGAAGAAGGAGGAGGAGGAGGAGGAGGAGGAGGAGGAGGAGGAGAAGAAGAAGAAGAAGAAGAAGAAGAAGAAGAAGAAGAAGAAGAAGAAGAAGAAGAAGAAGAGAAGGTCAACCAAAGATAGGCATACAAACATACCAGACAAATAAGGGTAATTTATTAACCCAGTCAAGTTTGTGATTATTATTTAGTAATAACAATATAATATATATGATATTGCATAAGGATGCTTCCTTGATTGAAAGCATTTGATAGTTAAAATAAGGTCTGATTCTTTATACTGGTCTCAATAGTATGTGTTCTGATTCCCAATACTAGCGTCTAAATTACAGAAGGAGCAAAAGTAACTTTTATATTTCTTATTAAACAAAAGTTCCAATCTATTCCAATTTGAAATAGTACTAGTAATACTACTTCCTTATATAGTTATCCATGCATCATTTCCAATAGATTTGCAGTGGTTGGATCATCTATTTAATGCTTATGAAGACCCCTCTTAATACTTATCAATGAGAGTATTGACCATATCATTGGGTTATGAGTTTTAATATTTAGTATTATAAACTAAAATCTTCTGTAAAGCAAAGGACTCTGTCAGCACACAAAACAGTAGCATACATACTGGGAAAAGATCTTCATCAAACCAACATCCAAAAAAGTACTAATATCCAAAATATATAAAGAGCTTAAGAAACTAAACACCAATAGGCCAAATAATCTAATTTTAAAAGGGGGTACAAAGCTGAAGAGTGCATTTTGACAGAGGAATTTTGAAAAGGCTGAGAAACACTTAAAGAAATGTTCAATGTCCTTAATCGCCATGGAAATGTAAATCAAAATAACTCCGAGATTCTATCTTACACCTGCCAGAATGGCTAACATCAAAAACTCAAGCCACAGCACACGTGGGGAAGGATGTGGAGAAAGGAGAACAATCCTTCATTGCTGGTAGGAGTGCAAACTTGTACAACCACTTTGGAAATCAATCTGCCACTTTCTCAGAAAGCTGGGAATAGTTTTACATCAAGACCCAGCTATACCATTTCTGGGTATATACCTGAAAGATGCTCCACCATACAACAAGGACATTTGCTCAACTGTGTTCATAGTAGCTTTATTCATAATAGCCAGATTCTGGAAACAACCTAGATGTCCGTCAACTGAAGAATGGAATGGATAAAGAAACTGTTGTACATTTACACAATGGAATACTACTCAGCCATCAAAAGCAAGGAGAGCATGAAAGTTGCAGGCAAATGGATGGAACTAGAAATGATCATCTGGAGTGAGGTCACCTAGGCCCAGAAAGACATGCATAATATATACTCACTTATAAGTGAATATTAGCCCAATATAGATGTCCTCTGAGAGACTCTTCTCAGTGGGAGATAGGGACAGATGCTGGGACAGGAGTTGGACTCTGGGCAGAGCTCTGAAATTCATATGGAAGATAGCTCCACAAGGAAATCATCAATGACAGTGTATCTGGACCTAGAGGAGCCTGCACAAACTGATGGACAGTGTTCAGATGTAGCTGATGGACAGCTCATTCTCCATATGGGGGGAGGGAGTGGGGACTGCCTCTGACATGAACTCTGGTGCCTGAGATTTGATCGTTTCCCCTTGGCAGAGCAGCCTTGCTGGCAAGCAGATGAAGGAGATGCAGGCTACCCTGATAAGACCTAAGAGGCTGTTGTCCGATGGTGGGGGAAGAGTACTCTCCAATCAGAGGACTAGGGGAGAGGAATAGGGTGGAAGAAGGAGGGAGAGTGAGAATGGAAAGATATGAATGAGGCAGTAAGAATGGGGATGTGATATGCATAAATTGTAAAAAATTAAAAATATTAAAAAGAATATTTGGTAGCTGTAATTAACAAAAAGTAATTCAATATCAATGAATGCTGCCTTGATGTGATTATTAAAAAATAAAATTTCTAGCTGAATTTGGTGTAGAAGGAAGGCAATGGACCAGGGACAGCTAATACTACTCAAACAAACGGATATTTATGCTCTCCTATCTCCAGATACACAACCCACCATCTTACATTGAAAAGCACTAACACTGAGATTTGGAGTTCTATGAATTTCACCTTGGGAACAGACTGTTTCTCATATTCTAAGTGTGGAAGATTAAATCTCTGTAATCCATGCTTGGATGTGGACCAGATTTAGCATCTCTGGGGTATTTATCAACCAAGCCAAAACCCAACCAATCAAACAAACAAACAAAAGCAGGAGTGAAATATCTCAACATCATTCTCACTGGCCAGGGTTGTGAAACAGTCTTTCCAAAGCATGAAAAAAAAATCCATGTATACTTCACTTTTTTTTTTCAAGTAAAGGAAGTCATTTAGCAAACTGACTCTGTAGGTAGTAGTCATTTCACTCCCATGAGCAAGATTTGAGAACATTTGGAAGCCATAATTAACACAGACTGAAATGAATGCAACATTGATGAAAGGTAACTTTCCTTTAAATATAAGTGATCCAAAATCAAATTCCTTCTTTTTCCATACCCCCAGAAACTTGTTGCAGGAGAAGACGTACAGTTGTACATTTGGGGTGAGGTTGAATTAAATAGTAGCAATGGATATCATAAAATTATTCACATTTTCCAGTAAAACTCAGTATATCCTCTTTGATACAAGCCTTTTGCCCTGCCTTTGTAGACTTATGTAGGTAAGAATGTCATTTGATTTCCCTTTCCTTTTTCCTCCTCTTTCCTCTCTTGTTTCTCTTAACCATCTAGACTACTCTGTAACATTCATTATTCTGTTCCCTTAGTCAATATAAATATGCTTTAGAGTATATCAAGCACATATTTCTAAGTGCCAAAAGGTTAGTCATCTACTTTAAAATGTACATCAGCAAGGATAGAGAGGTAGCAAGAGGTTAAGAATACTTGTTCTTGCAGAGGTCCAGGGTTCAGTTCCTGGTACCCACATCCAGTGGTTCAAAAATGCCTAAAACTCAAGTTTCAGGGATTCAGCATGGTCTTCTGCTATGCAGGAAAGCAGTACACATATAGGTAAACAGACACACAGCACACATAAATAAAAAATAAATAACATTTTTAAAACAACCGTGTCATCTAGGTTTTTTTT
>OU015748.1:21455318-21487859 GCA_907169655.1 Acomys percivali | reverse complement strand
AGAAGAAGAAGAAGAAGAAGAAGAAGAAGAAGAAGAAGAAGAAGAAGGTATAGATGTCCAGCATGAGAAGTTGGAGAAGGGAGATGTTCAGGTACAGAAGAGCAGATATCAACTATCTAGAAAACTGTAGCACCTGCATGGTATGTATTTCAATTAAGGGCAGACAGGACTGATATGATTGATTTAATATGTACAAAGGAGAAGAATTGGAGCGACTGCCATAAAACTGAGTAGCATTGACTTTCTCAAGTACTCTGGTGCCTCACATCTGACTATGTCCCCTGGCGGGGGAGACCTAGTGGCACTCAGAGGAAGGACAGCAGGTCACTGAGAAGAGACTTGATACCCTATGAGCATATACAGAGGGAGGTAATCCCTCTGAGGAACAGTCATAGGGGAGGGGAATAAGGGGAAAATGAGAGGGAGGGGAGAATGGGAGGATACAAGGGATGGGATAACCATAGAGATGTAACAAGAATAAATTAATTAAAAATAAAAAAAATAAAAATTAAAAAAAAATAAAATAAAATAAAAAGAAAGTCAGACACAAAGAAACTGTGCAGCAGGGCAGGGCATAATATGGTGGGCAAGGGATACCAAACAGATTTGGGGTTGGACAAGTAGGTCAATAGTACAGTTCTTACCCTGTACACATAGAACCTGTGTTCACTCTGTGGCAACACACACACACACACACACACACACACACACACACACACACACCAGGGTAAAAGAAAGCCATACTATTTTTCTCTCCCTTAGTACTTCCATTTTGGTATTTAAATGAAACTTTTAAAAATTAAGAAACACAAATGTCACAAATAGGGCTGGAGAGATACCTCAGTGCTTAAGAGCACTGGCTGCTCTTTCAGAGGACCCTGGCTTGCTTCCCAGGACTCACATGATTGTTCATAATCATCTATAACTCCAGTTTCATAGAATCCAAAGCCATCTTTTTGTCTTTGAAGACACCAGGTGCACAGTAGCTGCACAGACATTCACTCAGGCAAAACACCCAAACACATAACAAATGTCACATACGTCACAACTTCTTTAACCCTTAAATGGTCTGTTAAATGCCACACCATGACTTCTGGGAAAGACAAAGCAGTTCCCTTCATTTGGCCGTTTCTTATCTGTGAGAATAGATTAAAAAAAAAAAAAAAAACATGTACAGAGAGAAAATTCAAATTTATACTGGATCTGGGCTTCCACATGAAATTACCAATCACATTTATTCTACTTCCTTTTGAACATTATGTCTCAGAAATTATACTAATTTTGTGTCTGCCTCAGTTATTACAGTAGCACTGAGTTGTAAACGGTATGGATTGGGGTAAAAGGACAATTTTTTGAACTTATACAAAATCTTTTCTCTTTGCAATATTTTATTTGTTTGCATAGTTGATTTGTTTTGGGTGTATTTTTTGTTTTTGGTTTTTTGGGTTTTTTGAGACATGGTTTCTTTGCTTAGACTTGACTGTCCTGGACTCACTTTATATAACATGCTGGCCTTGAACTCACAGAGACCCACCTGCCTCTGCCTCCCTGAGTATTGAAATTACAGGAATGTGTCACTCCGCCCATTTGCAATATTTTAAATGATGATACATTACCATGGGCAAATATAGTGTGTGTGGGTTCCTTCATACAAATAAAAAGGTGTCTTAATCATATATAGAAAGTATAAAGAATATGTTGAAAAATCATTACACAGAAGCAGGATGTGAACATTTGGGAGTAAAAAGTAAGAATTTAATATTTAATTTCCATCAGTTGTTCACAGTTATTTATCTATCAGATGTTGGTTCTGTGTTAGGACAGTATAGAATATCAGTCATAATATTCATGCGAACAAACCATATCTTCATTCTCCTGACCTTACAGTTTGTAGGAAAGCTTGTAAAGGAAAATCAAGGTTAGACAGCACATACTGTAGGAGTCTATCTTTTATTTATTTTTTATTTATTTTTTTTTTTTGAGACAAGGTTTTCTCTGTGTAGCCTTGGCTGACTTGACTGGCTTTGTAGAACAGGCTGGCCTCGAACTCACAGCGATCCGCCTGCCTCTGCCTCCCGAGTGCTGGGATTAAAGGCGTGCGCCACCACGTCCGGCTAGGAGTCTATCTTTTAAATAAAGTAGATAAGTTAGCACAAGGAAATACTTTTGACTTAGCTGCTTCTTATACCTTTCACAATGATTTTAAAGATTAGTATAATTTTGAGAAGAAAAAGCATCAAACAGCTTTGGTCATCTTGACAATGAGATCTGTTATCACGAATATAGTTCTGTGATTTACAACAGCATAATGAATAAGCTCTGTCTGGCCTCACCTATAGAGTTTATTTATGATTTCTGCAGCAGAAAGAAAACTCAAGTACCCTTTTCTCTTTGTAGTCATGGAATATTTGTCAGAAAATATAGCAAATGATTTAATAGATTTAAATGGTTGAAAACAATGCTACAGAATTTATGTTTTAGGCTACCATTTCCCACCTACACTCTAACCTCAAATAACCTGATACAAATATTTCCTGACACAGATAGTTTTATATTTATTTAAAAGATTGTACATGGGACCAGAGACATGAGCTGTTGCTAAGAGCACTTGCTGCTCTTCTAGAGGACCTGAGTTCATCTCAAAGAACCTATGTTTGTTGGCTCACAAGTATCACAGGAAAGTCTCATTTGGCTTCAGTGAGCACTTGAATTCACATGTACATACACATGTACAGACACACACACACACACACACAATCACATAAGTGAAATGTAAAATAAATCCTATGTATAGGATATATGTATTCTGTGATTTTATTCATAGTGACTTGTGTCTCATGCAGCTGAGTTATTGCTGTTATTGTTATATGGATTTATAAAAGGCCAATTTCATGAAAGGATATAGTGTGCTTGTGGATGTTTCTTTGATAGCTCAGATGGGAGAGCAGAGAACTATAGCCTGACTATTTCCTGATAATTATTTTAAGGAGGAAAATAATTGATTGGTGTCCTAACCCATGGTGTAGATTAACCTTGAATCCTGGCTCAAATCTGACCCCATGTAATGAGAAGAAACTCTTCCAAGCAATCATTTCTTGCCAGGACATTCATGTAGATGAATAATTTTGGTGTCCAGAAAATAAATCTATAATTTCTTTGACTATTTTCAGGGCTTTTTGTACTGATTTTCTCCATAAACATTTTAGAAGAACCTGCCATAGACACATGGCTTTCTCCCTGGAAAATACCTGAAGTGGAAGTTTCTGGTTTCTTTGGAGACTCAGTTGTATCATATGATGTTTTGCTGAAAGCTGTATTGTGAGAGGATGTGTGATGTATTTTTGGGAGCAGACATAGGTTAGTATGCATGATAGTTGGAAGAAGTATAAAAAGAACCACAGACAGTAGGGCTACAAGGTTTGTATTACTACACCATGGAAGCGTCTCTGGTTTTCTCTGGTCTTTTCAGGTCTTCCCTTCACAGAGAACTTCTCATGGTACTCTATCTGAGTCTGGCCACTTCTACCGACTCATGCCAATTATTCAGAGCCTTGCAGTTTCTGCTAGATTGTGTCACAGCTAAGGATTCCTGTTGCTATTTGGTGTTGGCTATTTGACTGGACTGCTGGTATCCTGACAATGCAGAGTAGAATTAGCCCCAGGAACTACAACTTAACAGTCCCACAACCCCTTTTTCCTATTAACATTCTTTCTTCCTTTCTTCTCATTGGTGGGTTAGAAATGAGGTTGAAGTGTTTAAGAACCTTAAATAAAGTAGGTCTTGAATCTAAGCCTACAGGTGGCACCCAAGATGGGGCATAATGTATAACTTTACTTCTAATGTAGTTGAGGAATTGGCAGGTTTTGATTGCTTGGCAGTGTTGTTTAAGGAGGTTGGCAAAGTAGCAGCTACTGCCACTGGTGGCCTCCTGCCTTCCTCCTGGATGAGGGTTTTCTGGTTTTGTTTCTTAGTCTTCATATATTTCATTTTGAAAAAGATTAGGGGAAGGCTAAAAACTCAGAAGGTTCAGCCAATTCTCTTGTCTTAGAAGGGATCACAGAGTCGGCTATATACTTAGAAAGTTTTCAGATAGAGGCTGAAGTGCTTGGACAGCAAAAGGAACAAGTGGGAGGAGAATGACAGGGTTCAGGCTTGGTGTCCAACACAGGGAATCGCCAACGTGATAAAAGAGAGAAGCCAACCAGGCTGAAAGGTAAACTTCCACCCAGTCCTGTTCCATGTACTTTTCCTTTCAGGTACTCAGAGCACCTCTAGGAGGCAGGCAGCTGGGAGGAACAGGGGCTTTAATTGTGAGGAACTTGAGCATTTCCAAAGAAATTGTAAGGCTAGATGATTCAGAGCTCAAAATAGCAAGTGCATTGACTCTGGAGAAAATAGTATTCATAAAAGAGAACAAGCAGATTCTGGCTACAATGTAACAAAAAGGCTTTAAAAGGAAGTGAAGCTTTGGATCTGGCCACAGATGCGCCTTTTACATTGTTTCCAAAGGTGGAATGTTATAGAGTCACCACTGGTGTTTATGGTCTTTAACCTTCAGGGACAGTAGAAATAATAATCTTGGAAAGAAGTAGAAGAACTTCTCAAGGATCTAATGTGCATCCAGATATTGTAGGTGGGTGCTGACATTAAGTTAAAGTCCAGGGAAATATAAAAGATACATATATAAATTGAGAGAATGAGGTAACTCTACTGCAGAACTCTTAGAAATACAGAAGAGGTGAGTGATGGAAAATTAACACCTAGTGAATAACTAAGTCAAGCAGGAAGCATCAAGTTGTGTGAACATATTCTTGACAGTGTACTGTAGAATATGAAATTACTCAATCACTCCCCCAGATTGTTCATTAATTTGAGCAAAATATGATAGAAGCTCTCTTTAAAGTCTGTAACTTTGATGGACTCTACCTCAATCAAATGACCAAATATCTTTCCATGAATAATAGAAAGTCCTGACTCTGATGTGATGTCTTCAAAAAGATGAAGTATCAGACATCTTCTGTTCCTGCCAAGCAACCAACAACTGATTTTTATTCATGAGAAAGCCACTGAAAGCTCAGACAGAGATATGTTTGACAGAAGTTCTTGATTGTATTTTAAACATGCCAATGCCAAGAAAACAATGAACATATTAGGAACTGTTTCATATTAAATAACAGTCAGGTACATTATGTGATTTTGAACCAACTACTGTGACAATTAGAAAGATATAAACATGGGTTTTGTATAATGTACCAGTTATGTAGCAATGTTAAGAACCTGTAATATGGATGTATTACAGGGTGTCTTCTGATTTATTTTGGCATGGTAGTAGAAAAATCATAAACACCTATCAATAACTTCAAATGTTTACAATGCTAATAATTATAATAATGATATACATACAGCACATTAAAATATGTAAGGAGAGATAAAAAGCAAGAGTTGAAGAATATTAAAAATTATTGAATCTAGAATAATAGGGCTTTAAATAAAAGAGGAAAGGAAACCCCACTGAGCTACACAAACATAAAATATGACACTCTGCAAAGTAGACAGAGATCTGCAAGCAGTCCTTCCATTCCTAGGCTGCAAACAAATATCATGGTGGGAAACTATCTGAAGGAAGGTTCTACTACCAAATCTGAATTACTGATAGGATTAGAGGCCTCCACATTTTTACATTTTCATGTCCACATAGCCTTTCTTCTTCACTAGCCAATTGAATGGTCATCCCAAAACTCAGCATGGGCCCAGGAACCTGAATGTGGCTAAAGTACAGATTGGCAGACACTTATATAAGTTTGCGCTGCACTGCAAAGAGTAGATTATGTTTCTACTTGGGAATTGTAGTCTAAACTCATGGACAAGGAGCACTACTCCATGTGCAGGAATGTATATGGGACTGGGACAGAGATGGATATGGCCAGGGTAGGCAGGATCACTCAGTGCTCTGTGACCCACCTGCCCTTTGTGGTTGAAATTTTTTTCACTCCTAGAGGCCCAGAGATATTAGCTGGAAAGAGTCACTGTTCAGGAATTTCCCCCATGCTTGACTAATGCCTCTGACATAAGGTAAACAGGTGATTATTCCATGCTCTCAGAAACAGTCTTTTATAAGGGGAAACATTGTGCTTATGACAGCCTAGAGATATTTATGGGAGTTTTTGAGCAAAATCTGTCTTTACAACTGCAAGGATTTTGATTTAGTCTCACATGGCATGGGTATCTGTATGAAAATAGACACTACCACAGTTTATTGATGTGTGTGTGTGTGTGTGTGTGTGTGTGTGTGTTTGTGTGTGTGTGTGTGTGTGATTTATCCCATAAAAAAGTCTATTAGTACATTAATGGGGAATCGAAGAAATATTGTAAAATTCTTTCAGATGAGATTCAGTTCAGGGCTCAACGTGTTTCCACATTTCAATCACAGAATGGCCTTGCTGAATACTCACAGGTAAGCTTGAAAACTGAGCCCAGTATCTCAGTAGCTAAAGCAATCACTAATGAAAACTAAAGAATTAATAGAAAAAAATTATATAGGATGGTTGCTACCTGGTACATTCCAAAGCAGAGCTTTCACAGTAGTTTAAATTGCCACAGAGAATGAATGATATGCTTGCCTCAAGGCTTCAGTAGAGCTCTGTCTGCACTGTATGAAGCAAGCCTCACAATGGATGGGACCCTCCAAAATTCATGAAGTACTCTAGCGATGATCTTGAGGTACAGTCAGTTAGAACATTATTGACAGTTACTTATCAAATTAAAGGAGAAGGTACAGAATCCAAAGGATATTAGAAAAGAGCTGCAGGGCCTCATTGATTGACTATTACATTTGCAGAGGCTACCAAAAGAACAAGTCTTATTATTTTTGCAAAAACAATTAAAGTCAAGACAAACATAACAACCAGTCAACAGAAATGGGGGAAGGGAATGAATGGCAAAACCCAACTTTTTTAGCCACACAGTTGGCCAAAAAATACCAAAAATAATTGACTAAAATCATAGCAGCATGCAAATAATTTATAATTATCATACCTCCCAATCCAGTTAAAGTTGAAAAAAGATTCAGTTTCTATTATGAAGTACATATTTATATTGAGTATATGTATCATGTTTATCTCTTTATCTTCTTTCTGTCTCTTAGCCCACTCTTTCTGACTCTTTTCTCTCCATCCTAAATGTATACATAAAATGCTGATGCCGTGGTCGTATTCTTCAAGTCTTTTTTTAGTCAAAGTTCTGTCATATTCATGATTAATTCAATGCTGCATGCAACTGAGCCTTTAGTATGGTTTCTGGGTGGCATAATAAACAGTAGAGGTTTTGTTGTCTCAAAGCCTTGTGAATATTGTTGAGGTATGGCCAATTGCTACATTTTCTCCTGCAATTCACTGTTTTTCTCTTGAGAATTTTTTGGGATTTTCTTAGATAGCGATTTGCAGAAGGAAGCCAAATAGAAAATTAGCTCCCCAGTGAATATGCCTGTTTCATGATAAAGTGCTTTGGACTAGCCACAATTGTCAATTTTTTAAATGGTCATAGTTCGTTATGTAAATTAAGCTTTCAGCTTATAAATTACACCAAAGTATGACATTCTTGTGGACAATCGACATTACTATTTATGGTGTGCCTGTTCTAAGTATAATGTAACTAATTTACAATGTTATAAACATTGCAAAGTTAAAAATGCTTTTTAAATATGTTTTTTGTGTGTAAGGATTCTTAAAGGACTCATGAGCTGGACCAGATATTTCCCTGGTTAACATGAAGAAAGGATGGATTCTTATGGTCTTTAGAACAGCTTCAGAAAAAGATATTGGATGGGTGGTACAACATGGAATGTTCTTTTGGGTTTGATATGATTTCCCAAATGCTGATATCATTATGTAAAACATATGTAGCAGTAGAGATTGCTGGTAACATGGCATGCATGACAGGTTATAGTAGGGTATAGCTAGATAGTAAGAAGTAGGGAAATTGTATGCACTTTGCTATCCAAGTACATTGCTAGATCCCACTCCTGGCTGATCACCATCACATATATTTGGGCTCTCTTAAGCAGGGTAAAATAATAGATTTATTAATTTATCTACATCTTCATCTTTTAACTATGGTAAATGGTTTCTTTTCAATGGTTGTACAATTATGATATTATCATTTTCTACTAAATTTCAATCCAGAAAAAAACACAACTTTGGAAAACTGTAAGGGAAATCCTAACAGTTTTAACTTACCAGTCATAATAGGGGATAACTATAAAGCTATCCATGTCAAGGACATGGTTAATTTGTCTGCAGTAAACTCAGGTTTTCCTGAGATGAAATCTGCCTACTATTTAACAAGATGAAAAACTAAAATGGGCATGATTTACTTGTAGCATATATGACACAATCATGAAAAGAGCAGTTCACCAAAAGACAACATTTTGCATCTCTATAATTTGTTAAATCAGTTTCATTTTGTGAAAAGATGTCAAAATAATTTTTCATGTCACCAATGCACATAGAATACAATGAGTCTACTAGCTGTGGTCTTTCGAAATATTTCTTGTAACTAACAGTAATTTATTAAGTAATAAACCAGGAAGCTCATTAATGCAAAACCATTAATTTTCTTCTTCTAATATTATTATGGGAGTGATTCCATTTTAATTTCAGATGTGAGAGGTTGATATAAGATTGCAATTTTTATACCAGTAATTAAAGAATGATTACATTTTGTTTCTGTCAAATAGTTCTCAAAGCTTAATATTTTTGGAACATTACTTTGCATTATATTAATAATAGTGATGCTGGAATGAATGCCTGATGCTTATAAGGCACCTGATATATGGTAGCTGAAGTATGGGCTATGCAGAGGAACAAAGCACAGAGATGGCCCTCAAGGTACTTGCAGTCTAACTAGCACACGACAAGTTCACATGTAACAAATTGCACTGATGTGTTACAGCTACCGTAATTGAAGTTGACTGTTAATTATGTATGCCGTTTGGAGTTGCACAGCAGCAACAGGCCATACAAACCCTTGAATGCTGAGAAGATAGTCTTCAGATGTTGACTTTTGGGTTCCTGTCCTGCAGCCCAACCTTAGTGCTCCTATCATCAGCAACTGGGTACTTTAGTATTACCTAGTCAGTGCTCTACATGTCTAGGACACTTAGCATACTCAGCAAATATTGATGCAGTGCTGAATCTTAACTTACTGTCATTCAGTGGTTTTCAAACTTACAAGTGTAAATTTTGAAGAATTCTTGGTTGAGAGATATATTTCCTGAAAACTGACGCTCACTAGAAAATTAAATACTGATAAATGAACCCCCCTTCTATTCATCTACAGAGAAGAAATTTAGAAAACCAATTATGATTTAGTTATTCAACTTCTGGATTTCAAAGAAGCAACTCTTCCTGCTAGGCCAGCTCCCACACAGCATAGACAAAAGTAATTTATTATATTTTACCAATCTAATACCAACAGTGTTACATTTCCTCACCTGTGCCATGAACAAACACACACACACACACACACACACACACACACACACACACACACACATACAACTGATAAGTTGATATGAGCCCAAAAATGAAGAGATGGACACTGATATGCCAGATGTGCCTGCCTCCTTCCTTTGGAAACTGGAGGAAGAAACTAATTATAAAATTAGTTGGATGGATTTTCTCCTAAACATTTTGAGCATAGATTTGGCTCTTTACTGGTGTCTGTGTTTAGCAAAAACCCTATCCACTCAAAATTGTAGTTGATACCAAGAGAAAACAAACACACAGCTGCCAGAATACTAGATAAGCCTAGAAAAAGATAGCTTACCTCATATATACAATGTAGAAATCTTCACTACCTATGGACAGAGCTTGAGTCAGAAATAAAGTAGTAACTGGGCTGTAAATGTGTTGTCAATCACAAAACTGTGTCCAAGAGGAGAGGCAATTTGCTCACTAAAGCTATGATGACTAGAAAGTGCTACTGGAGGGTAAAGCTGGAGAGATAGAAAAATCCAGTCCAACTTTTGAGGGCTGTAAAAGTATGAGATGTCCTCCACAAGACACTCACACAGTGGCTCTATCCACACACAGAAGGTAATCATCAAGGTTATAGCAGTGGGCTGAGCCAGAGTCCTAAAACAGTGTCAGATTTTGGCTAATGTTTCCTGCCAAAGCTCCTTCTTATATCTGTGAGCAGTAAGGCAAGGATGGCATGAAGCCTAGAGGATGTACCTCATATGGAACTGTCTCCCCTCTTAACGCCTAGTGTCGAGTGGGTATTCTCGAATCCCACTGAGTCTCTTGAAACAGGAGAGGCTCATCAGAGTGCTCTAAGCAGAGGAGGCACTTAAGAGTCAAGGGAAGCATGACAGGTGCAAAGAAAAGCACAATTCTAGTTTGCAAGGAACAGACCAACGAATGTAAAATTTACACTTAGTATAATATAACACGAAAGAATATTCATTGCGCCATTGTTGGAGCATGTGGTTATTAACTTCTTGGAATACACAATGTAGAATGAGTTACAGACCTCAATGCTAGGGGAGGAATCATCACAACAAAAAGATTAACAAGGAACGGGTGTGTAATGGTGTGAAATTATAAAATATTGGTTGCTGTTGTAGACAGCCACACTGAATCGTCTCTCCAGTTCACTGAATTTTCTGGAATAAATCCCAAAGGCTAATTTTCCCGCCCTGCCAGATGCCCTTCTCGTCTGCAACCCAGTCACAACAAGCATTATGAAGACACATTATGGAGATAAACAAAAGCAGGCAAATACCTCCCAAGATTTTAAATATATCTGCATGGCAAGAGTTTCTGTCAGAAGAGTTGAGAAACGATGAGTTCTGAGATAAACAAAGTTATGAGGGAAAAGTATTTTGTCCATTCATTTAAGGGAATTGTAAGGATTTATTCAGAACAAGATACAGTCAGAAAAGGGACAAACCTTGAATTCTTGGAATGAGATACATCAAAGAAGAAAAAAAGAAAAAGAAAGAAATGAGTCTTCCCCACGTCCCCTGGATAGGGAGGCCTGGTGGCACTCAGAGGAAGGATAGCAGGATACCAAGAAGAGATTGATACCCTATGAGCATATACGGGGGGAGGAGGTCCCCCTCAGTCACAGTCATAGGGGAGGGTAGTAAGGGGAAAATGGGAGGAAGGGAGGAATGGGAGGATACAAGGGATGGGATAACCATTGAGATGTAATATGAATAAATTAATAAAATAAAATTTAAAAAAAGAAATGAGTCTTCCATGTGCCGATATAGTGTTATTACTTCCCTGTAGATTCATTTGTAAATTGTTATCTTCCTATAGGCCCAGATAACCATGTAGCTAAAATGGTTTATATTGCCTGGACAAAGATTTCCATGTTTCAGCTGGGGTGGTGGACTAAATCAGACCAACTGGGAGTGAAGGTAGCGCTTAGGAATGCTGGACTTTTAAAATTGGAAGTCAAGAAAGTGTCAAGTAAAAACAAGTTGAATCTATGACTTAATAACAAAAACTATCTTTTGTAAGCACATAACTTCAATGGTTGTGATTAGTGTCTGCCCTTTACCCTTTCATGAGTCACATCATATGGCACACAAAGAAGGTAATTGGCTACTTGATCACTTGGAAAACATTTTCGAGAAAGGTTTAGCTCCAGTTCAGATCTCATTGTTAGATTTGAGAACGCTTGATTTTTTTTTAAAGTCGAACATCAGACATAGCACCATGAAAAATGCTTTTTCTATATTTAAGCTAACTTTGAATGTAAAAACAGATACAACAAATACTGCCCCCTCTCTCTCCCTTCCTCCTTCCCTGCCTCTCTCTCTCTCTCTCTCTCTCTCTCTCTCTCTCTCCCCCTCCCTCTCTCTCTCGTTAATCAATGAGTATATTGGGATTATTGACAGGACTATGGGTGGGTGATAATTTACAAGAGTGCTCGAGTCACTCAAAGACAGCTAGCTATACATTATCAGAAAGGCCACCCAGCTGAGTGACAACTACAGAAGCAGGAACCCTGGAGTTGTGTTCAAGCCTTGCAGACAGCTTAACAAATTGAGAGAATCTTTACTCTCTTCTGAAGATTTTTTGAGAACTTTAGAATACATGGTGAGTTTTATTAAACAAATTTTAATATCTAAACATGATATAACATCATTTCAATTGAACAAATAAAAATCAGTGAATGTCTGTGGTTAACTTCCACTATTAATGTCTGCTATTCTTCATACTTTGTTAAGAATGAATCCCGTGTTAGAAGAGGGCGACTTGAGGACAACTATGCTGACAAGGCGAAACTGAGCCCATATGGAACATATTAGAAGATTAAGCAAATGATCCTAAATGAAAACCCTTAATGACTAGCTATGTTTGGCAGGAACATTTTCCTGTAGAACAAAAAGCTATGATTCTTAATTGGTTGCTCATGATTAACCAATTAATCTTTTAGGCCAATTTAGCAGTTCTGGCCCAGTGTCCCAGGACACACTCCGTGAACTTTAGCCAGGGGGCCTTTGTTGTGACTGAGGTGATGGATGCTAGCTAGTTCCTTTTTACTGTCAGGGAGGCTTGACCTTGGGGGAGTTTCCCAAGTCTGCTGGGCCCTCAGCCTCAGCCTTCTCCCTCTTCTCTTTTAATTTTAGCTTATACGTATGCAAACTTTTCCTTCCATCCAATTTGAATAATGTTTTTCTGGAAAGAGGCCATTCTGACACAAATACCATCTAAGTGAAAAGTTATTTACATGAAGGTGGAAGCCATCTTTGGAGAAGCTGAACACATGAATACAGCCAACTAGAAAGGAGGAAGGACATAAATTTCAGAATTAAAGGGACCAGTGCATGAAGTTTGAGCCTGTCATCCAGGACATAAGCACCTTACTTAATCGTTCTAAGCCTCTGTTGCTTCATTGTATGCTGGAACGTTGTAGCTCAGAAATTGCCGGGCCAAATGAAGTCACATATAGTCTTGATGGAATATTTGGCATAACATTTTTAAACTCTAAATGTCAGGGTAGCTATGGTATTGATATAATTTGTATTGTAAAGCAACGGGCAGGTTTTTTCATGCACTTGGATTCAATAGCCTGTACGTGTCAAGGGTTTGTGCCACCCTTTCTATCTTAGAAATACAACCACAAGATATTTTCCCACTTTAGTTATTATCAATAAAAAATTTTAAATCCTGTTGTTCACAGCAAGGATTTTGAAATAGTGTGTATCCTTTCCAGCCTTGTCACTAAGTACCGGTAAGTCTCTTCAACCTTTTTTATTTTTAACATCAGTGAGGTAACAATAGGACTGTGGAAGATGGCAGAGGTATGGGGTGAGGGAATCTGAGTTACATCTTCAAGCAATTAGCATGATTTACATGATTCCCACTATATAAGGAGTATGTGGAATATAGTGGCTGCCCAATTAATTTAGGCTGAATTTATGCTTCTGTGAGTAATGCTGTAAGTGTGGAAGATTTATGTCATATGAGACACATAAAGCAGGGAATACATTTCATGTTTCAATCTGACTGTGTACAGAGACAAACTGTAATATACTCAGTAAAAGTTGAAATGAAAATAGTAAGATAGATCATATAAGCACATAGTAGAAAATACAAAATTCACACTAACTGGATGTTTCTGAGAATAAGTGACCTCCAAACTGATACACAGAGGCTAGGAAGTTAGCTCAGTGAACAGACTTGTTGGAAGAAATGTTGGGCCTCAGAGCTCCAACATAAGTTCTGGTTGAATTCACCTACTATTTGACTTATAATGACTCAAGACCATAATCTAAAGCCTGCAGCAACATGGACAAAAAGAAGTTACAATACAATTGTGTACTGAAACTAAATTGTCAATAACTTGAACTATCTTTGGAGACACAATGTGTGCAAAAGGCTCTGCAGAAATGACATTGACAAATTATTCAAGACATGGGAAATAGTCACACAAAGATGCCCTTGAATGTGCACTTCCAACCTAAGAGATGTAAACAAGAGAAGGAAAGTTGCGGGTGGCCCAGTTGTCTGAGGTGCTATGTGCTAAGCACTGGCCCATTGCCACTGATTGAGCTTTTTGAATAGAGATCCAGTCTATTAGTAAATCAAAAGAGAAACCATGGTGAATATCTAGGTCTGGAAATGCTGATGCATGCAGACAACTGAAGCTGCCACAGGCAAGAAGCAGCAAGCCACCTTGCCACAAGTCTTGTAAGTGGCAGAGGGTAAGAAACAGAGCCACATAAAACGGTTGTCACCTCTCCTTTCTACATGAAATCTTTATCATCCAGTAACTTTGAACACCACCTAATGGGGCATGGAAGGCATTGAGATGTTGAAAATATGCTTGTGTCGTCTCTGGACACCCTGAGGACAGAAAGAGTTAGAGGCATGAGAAACTGAGATTGCTTGGGAACTTGAGAGACTGCTTGGTGATTAAGAGCACTAGCTGCTCTACAAAAAGACTATGATTTCAATTCCCAAAACCCACACTGGGGATCACAGCTGTCTGTAGCTCCAGTTTCAAGGGATCTGATCCTCTCTTCTGGCCCCTGTGGATACTGCATCATGTGATGCTCAGGTAAACATGTAAATAAATCACGTATACACATAGAATAAATACAAAGGAGGGAAAAAAAAGAAATACAAATTCTATGTCTTGCTTGAGAAACATGGAGAAGGATTAGTCCATCTCATGTTTTGTCAAACTCTGCAGGGAATTCAAGGCACACCAACGTTTGGTAAACACTGTATTGGTTTATTAATTAGAACCTCTAGGTTCATAATCTTTTCTTCATGAAGAAGCCATAGGTGTAATTTCTTCTAAAGTAGAGGCCTATTGAACTTGACAAGGAATTTCTTTCAATATTCAAAAACTATTTTTATCCAATGGGCAGTACATAAGTATGCATGGGCATATAAAGAACGTGTTTCAATAGTTCTTTTCAGAGCTCTAAATTCTGTAACTTTCCCAAAGCATCCTGCTTTTGTTTCAGATAATAGAGTCTATTGGTTTGGGGTCAAGTTCACAGAGCAAGTCAAAGGCAGGATGCAGCCTCAGATACGGGGGTGGGGACCACATCACCCTTCCTGCCATATGTTTTTATGTGTACCAGGTTTCAGCGTGTGCTACATTCCTGCCTTCTTTGTAAACAAGTCCAAACCCAAGTAAAATCTCATTCTGCTTTCTTACCACAACACTGATGCCTGAGCCACTTCTTACCACTATTTGAAGAAAAAAAAAATGTCAGAAAAGATAACTGTGCATTTTATTTTCAATTTTATCTAGCAGATAAAATAGTCTAAAAAGATAGATTAAATTTAAGATTATGTTTTGTGATTTTATCCGAAGACTGTGGTTTCTACTTAATTAGCACAGAAAGTACTTCTCAGCTGGCTTCATGATGGATAGTCGATGTCTTTAGTAGGATGCTCCATGATGTCATCATTTCCTTAAAATAAATGTCCCAGAGCTGTAGAGCAGCAGCCACTATAACTAAAGCAAACATGCCCAAACTACAGTGTCCCAATATGTGCAGGTACCACTGTGGTTTATGTTGTCCCTAGGATTTTCACTTCACACAAAACACTGAGGAAAGTCATGATCTTCACTTCAGAATCCCACATTGTTTGAGGTCATTACTGATAGTTCCATTACCCAGCTGCCCTGGGACTTTTACAACTAATATTATTTCTGAAAGAAGTCATAGCTGCAACTACGGGAATCAAGCTTCCCAGATGTATCTGGCATATGGAAGATGAGCACTGGGGAGAGTGAATCAGGAGAATCACAAGTTATAGACCAGCCAAGGGTATATAGTGGAACCCTATCATGAGGGAAGAGGAGAAGAAAGAATGGGAAGAAAGAGAGGGGAAGGAGAGAGATACAAAAAAGAAAGGAGACAAGAGAAGGAGGTAAAGGAGGAAGCAGGAAGAGAAAGGGAGGAGGAGGAGGAAGGTGAAGAAGGGTGAGAAGGAAGAAGAAAAGGAAAGTTTTCCTGATGGAAGTGGGAATGGGTGTCCTGGTTAGAACTAAATGTCAACATGACACAGTCTAGAGACATTCAGAGAAGATGCTACAGTTGAGGACTCGCCTAAATCACATTAGTCTGTGGCACATATGTATGGAGCTGCCAAGCCCACTGTGGGCAGCAGCATTCCTTTGGTGAGAGGCTCTGATTTAAATACAGAAGCTAGTTAAGCATAAGGGATCAAACCCCAGAGACTGAGCTAGCAAGCAGAATTTCTCTGTGGTTTCTATCTAGTTCCTGCCTGAGTTTCTGCCCTGACTCTCTCGTAAGTGTAAGCCAAATAAACCCTTTCTTCTCCTAAGTTGCTTGTACTCACAGTATTTATCACAGCAAAGATCAAACTAGAACACAGTCTTTTCAAGTTTACTGTACATGCAAGTCAACCCCCTGTTAATTTGGAAACCCTAGACGGAACATTGAATATCCTTAAATGGAACAGGCCACCAGATGCTTGTTCATTTCCACATCCTCCTAGAAGAAGCATCTCCCTTCCTTTGATTATTTTAGCAGACACCATTAAAAACATGCTCTGAATTTAAATTATAGGAACAAGGGAATTTAAGAAGTTGACGTAGTAGCAAGTTGTTTTTGTTTCTTTGGTGTTTTGTTTTTCGGCTTTAATATTGTTTTGTATTGTTTTGTTTTGTTTTGTTTTGTTTTGTTTTTGTTTTTGTTTTTGTTTTTTTGAGACAGGGTTTCTCTTGTAGTCCTGGCTGTCCTGGACTCCCTTTGTATAGACCAGGCTGGCCTTGATCTCACAGGGGTCTGCCTGCCTTTCTCTCCCAAGTGCTAGGATTAAAGGTGTGTTCCACTACGCCCTGCAACAGTAACAAATTCTAAACTTGTTACTTGGATGTACAGAATGTGAAAGTAAGAAGAGTGAGAGCAAGAGAGAGTGGGGGGATTTTATTTTTAATTTAAAAGACAAATTTTATTTTATTTTAATCAAATACCCAATATTTGCAACAGCATTCTTGTGCTTCTTTCCAAGTATTGGGATATTTTGAATTCCTGTTATTGCTCTCAAAAGTAAATATCCAGTATTTAGAATTCAGATGTGGTGTCACTTGAATTTTTGATCCTGAGTGGAGAGTGGGGTCTGACTTTCACACGAATTCTGGTGCCCCATATTTGACCACGTCCCCTAGATGAGGAGGCCTGGTGGCACTCAGAGGATGGATAGCAGGCTAACAAGAAGAGACTTGATACCCTATGAGCATATACAGGGGGAGGAAGTCCCCCTCAATCACAGTCATAGGGGAGGGGAGTAAGGGGAAAATGGGAGGGAGGCAGGAATGGGAGGATACAAGGGATGGGATAACAATTGAGATGTAATATAAATAAATTAATAAAATATTTTTTAAAAAAATAGAATTAAGATGCTAGCAGGCAGATGTATAGTTTTTTTTTGTTTTTTGTTTTGTTTTGTTTTGTTTTGTTTTGTTTTTTTACTGTATTCTACAACACTTACTAACTGACCCTGGCCCTTTACAGAATGCATGTGCACTTGAAAATGACCTCAAAACAATACACCATGAGAACCACAAGTTACATTCCACCACCATCAGAACTGAAGATCAAAGGGAGCAGAAATGCATTCTCATCACTATGTTAGGGTGGCTCTCGCCCATGATGATAGCAAACTGTTTTGAACATCTCAAAAAAAAAAACCCACTGTTATGCACTCAGTTAAGGAAAGGTTCTGGAAAGCTAATGAAACTCAGTTTGACCCTAACAAATATGCAGGTTCTGATGTATGTGCCAATGTATTTCCACAAAATGTGTTTTTGCAAGACTTGCTTAGTGTTTATGCAAAGACTCACACTATTTCCAGGTCGTGGGAATGCTTTTTAGTGGTGGGGAGAATCCCTTCAGACTCTTGCAATTAGTTGCAACTGAACTCAGAATGAGCTTGGTCAAAAGTCTGTCTAAAGATGTCTGGGCCTGCTTAAAGACTGAGCCTGATAAAGATAACTTTTAGTATGCTACTTAAAACCCAAATACTAGAAGTTTCTATTTCACTCTATCACACATCAGACATCTTACTTGACTTTTCTTTAGTTTGGACATGAATTAACAAATAACTGCTTTAGCAATACCAAATATTTATTTCAAGTATGTGTTGGTCTGTGTTCTCCAGACCAACCGCGATCCCTTTAAACTGAGAGCAGAAAAGCAAACAGGAGTAAATGACAAATTGCCTCACAAATTTAGCCAAATTCAACAAGCGCACGTCATGCACCTGTGTGGAGTCTCAATCAAGAGACCAATTCATAACACAGCCTTTCCATTCCAATTCACTCAGGGTCTGAGCTCGGCATTCTTTCCTGGCACCTCTGAGACTTTCCTGAACCATACTGACTACTTATGCTCCTCTGTTCCTCTTATCACAGCTTTCCTTATGTCAAAAGGATGTTCTTATCAAATCAATGAGGTACTGAGCAAGCCTGCTGGGAGGAAGGTTTAGTGCCTATGCTCCACCCTCACTCTCCTATATTAGCTGATAATTGCTGCATCTCTAGAAAACATCCCTGAGCTTATCAGAAGCATAAATTAGAAAGTTGTGGCAGAAACTATAGGAAGATTTCTAGATAAAAATGCTTCGGCAATACAGCAACAGGGTGCTTATGGTTTCGAGCATTAGGTGTTAACCTGCAATTATTAATAATAATGAACTTTGAGTGAGACATTAGACATAAATTATCTCACACATTCTATTACAAGCATTTGATGAGGAAATCTCTTACAGTATTTGCATTTTTATAAGAGCTGAAAAGATTAAATGACTTTTAGAAATCTGTGTTAACAGAATATGGAGTAGCGGACTTCCAAGATGGCACCATCCCTGAGTAGCAGGAGGTCAGCGGCTGTGTATCTGGTGAGTAACCTGAAAGCTGACTCCAAAACACCAACCTCGGTGTTTCTCAGGTGAGAACATTCGGGGAGCTGAGGAAGCACAATTCCAGGCCCTCCCAGAGCCTGGAGTTGCTCAGTTTACAGTGCTCTACTTGCCTGGCACTTTCCCCCGGCCCCAGACTTGGCACCTCCAGCCCACACGAAGCTTCCTGCCTTCCCAACACTCCCCACCTGCACCCACTCAGGACCTCCTGCCTGCCCAGTGCTTATAGCCTACTCCAGTGTGGGTCCACAGTTCCAGGGGTGAGCCTCTCCATTAATCAGACACCGGATTCCTCCTGCTGTCCCAGGTGCAGTACACCAACCTCCAATCCACAGTCAGTTCCGCTGGTCTCCCAGAGGAGATTGACTAACAACAGGAGTTTATAGATCCCAGGGTCCAAAATTAACAGTCTAGATGAATCTGACTGTTAGAAGCATAGTGTCTGCTCCGCTAAACCCCTCCTGCTCTAAAAAGCCCCTGTTCATGTTCCTCCGATCTTCCACACCACCCTGAAGAGGAACCAGGTTCCAGAGATGTGCAGATCCAGCTATCCAGATCCGCAGATCTACTAGCTGTTTTAAGAAGACCATGCGACTTCCTTGGGTCACAAAGGTGAGAGAAACCCAAAGGCTCTGGGAACAAATAGGCAACACCTCGGACAACCAGAGGGCTAAAGGCCAGGTAAGAACACAGTCAACCAAAACTAGGGCAATTGGCTTCACCAGAACCACCCCCACCAAAACAAACAAACAAACAAACAAACAAACAAAACCTCACTGGATATTCCATTGCAGCACAAACACAGGAAAATGACTTTAAATCATTGCTTATTGAAGATGTTTCAGGCATTTAAGGAGGAAATGAATAATTCCCTCAGAGTAACACAGGAAGATACAATTAAGCAAATTGAGGCCTTTAAAGCAGAAATGAAATCCCTCAATGAAATATAGGAAAGTAAAATAAAACAGAGGCCATCAAAGACATACAGGAAAATACAACCGAACAGGTGAAGCAAATGAATTTGACCACCTCCCCTTGGTGGGGAGGTCTGATGGTAATCAAAGAAAGAATAAACAGGCTACCAAGATGAGACTTGATAGCCTATGACCATATAGTGGGGGAGGCCTTGGTCTTAGGCCTAGGGGAGGGGAATAGGGTGAAAATGGGAGGGAGGGAGGAACAGGAGGATACAAGTAATGGGATAACAATGGAGTTGTAATCTGAATAAATTAATTAAATAATTAAAAATCTTTTAATTAAAATAAAATAAAATGGTTCAAGACCTGAAAATGGAAATAGAATCAGTAAGGAAAACACAAACTGAGAAAATCCTGGAGATGGAAAATGTAAAGAAGAGAACAGTGACCACAGAAGAAGTTTAACACAACACAAGAGATTGGAGGAGAGAATCTCAGGTGCAGAAGAAACAATGAAGAAATTCACATATCGGTCAAAGAAAATATTAAAACAGAAAAGTTCTTGACACAAAACATCCAAGAAATAAAGAACAACATGAAAAAGATGAAGCCTAAGAATAGAAGGGATAGAAGAAAAAGAAGAGTCCAGGCTCCAAGGGCCAGAAAATATTTTCAAGAAAATCATAGAAGAAAATTTCTCTAACCTAAAGAAAGGGATGCATTTAAATATACAAGAGACCTACAGAACACCAAATAGACTAGACTGTAAAAGAAATTTCTCCTGCCACATACTAATCAAAACACTAAATGTAGAGAACAACAACAACAAAAAAATTAAAAGCAGCAAGGAAAAAAGGCCAAGTAACTTATAAAGAAAGACCTATCAGAATCAATCCTGACTTCTCAACAAAGACTATGAAAGCTAGAAGGGCCTGGTCATATGTAATACAGACACTAAGAGACCACAGATGTCAGCCTAGACTATACCCAGCAAAGCTTTCAATCATAATAGATGAAGAAAATAAGATATTCTAAGACAATAAATTCAAACAATATCTATATTAGATACTAGAAGGAAAACTCCAACCCAATGAGGTCAACTACACACAAGAAAACATAGGATATAGATAACTTCACAACAGCAAAACCAAAAGAAGACAAGAACACAAGCATATTATCATCACCAACACCACAATAAAATGATATAAGAATCATTAGTCTTTAATATCTATCAACATCAATGGACTCAATTCTCCAATAAAAAGACACAGGCTAAGAGAATGGATGTGTAAATAAGATCCAACTTGCTGCTGCATACAAGAAACACACCTTTGCAAAAAAGATAGTCATTGCCTCAGATTAAAGGGATAGAAAAAAGCCTTCCAAGAAAATGTACCCAAGAAGCAAGCTGGAGTTGCTTAATATCTTAACATTAGATATTAGTTATTAATAATTAATAACCTTAATATCTAACAAAATCGACTTTTAAACAAAATTAATCAAAAGATATGGGGAAGGGGAAAAGAAAATTTCAACCAAGAAGACATCTTAATCCTGAATATCTATACCCCCAATGCAAGAGTACACTCATTTGTAAAAAGAAGCATTATTAAAGCTTAAAACACAAGTAGATCCCCACATGTATAGCGAGAGACTTAAACAGCCCACTCTCACCAAGGGAAACATCATCGAAACAGAAAATAGAGAAATAATAAAATTAACAGAGGTCATGAACCAAAGGGACCTAATTGATGTTTACAGAACATTTCATCCAAACACAAAAGAATATACGTTCTTCTCAGCACCTCATAAAACCTTCTCCAAAATCAACCATATAGGCAATCACAAAACAAGCCTCATCCAATACAAAAAAATTGAATTAACCCATTGTACTTTATCATCTCACCATAGACTAAAGGTGGGCTTCAACAACAACAGAAGTGACAAAAAGCATACATACACATGGAAACTAAACAACTTCTTGCTCAATGACCACTGAGTCAGGGAAAAAATAAAGAAATAAAAGACTTCCTAAGATTCAAAAGGAAGGCACAACATACCCAAACTTATGGAACACCATGAAAACAGGGCTAAGAGGAAAATTCATAGCACTAAGTGTCTTCATAAGGAAATTGAAGAGATCCAAATTAGCAACTTGACAGCTTATCTTTTTTTTCCCTCTTTGTACACTTTATTTTTTTTAATTAATTTATTCTTGTTACATCTCAATGGTTATCCCATCCCTTGTATCCTCCCATTCTTCCCTCCCTCCCAGTTTCCCCTTATTCCCCTCCCCTATGACTGTTCCTGAGGGGGATTACCTCCCCCTGTATATGCTCATAGGGTATCAAGTCTCTTCTTGGTAACCTGCTGTCCTTCCTCTGAGTGCCACCAGGTCTTCCCCTCCAGGGAACATGGTCAAATGTGAGGCACCAGAGTACTTGAGAAAGTCATATCCCACTCTCCACTCAACTGTGGAGAATCTTCTGACCATTGGCTAGATCTGGGTAGGGGTTTAAAGTTTACCGTCTGTATTGTCCTTGGCTGGTGCCATAGTTTGAGCGGGACCCCGGGGCCCAAATCTGCCTATCATAATGTTCTACTTGTAGGTTTCTAGAAGCCTCTGGATCCTTCTACTTTGTTATTCTCCCATGCTTCTCTCATCTAGAGTCCCAATAGGATTGACAGCTCATCTTAAAGCTTTAGAAAAAGAAGCAACACACCAAGAGGAGAATTCTACAGAAAATAATCAAACTCAGGGCTGAAATCAATAAATTAGAAACAAAGAGAAGAGTCCAAAGAACCAATGAAACCAAGAGCTGGTTCCTTGAGAAAATCAACAAGGTTGACAAACCCCTAGCCAAACAAAATGGCAGAAGTAACGTACCCAAATTAACAAATTCAGAAATTAAAAGAGGGCATAACAGACACAAAAGAAATCCAAAGAATCATTAGGTCTTACTTCCAAAACCTTTATTCTATGTATTTGTAAAATCTAAAGGAAATGGAATATGTTCTTGAGAGATTTCACCTACCCAAGTTAAATCAACATCAGATAAACAGCTTAAATAGTCCTATAAACTCTAAGGGAATTAAAACAGTCATCAAAAGTATCCCAGAAAAAAAAACCCCAATGTCAGGTGGTATAAGTGCACAATTCTACCAGAATTCCAAAAAAGACTTTGTACCAAATACTCCTCAAACTATTCCACAAAACAGAAACTGAAGGAACGTTGCCAAACTCATTGTATGATGCCAAAGTCACCCTGATATTTAAACCACACAAAAACTCAACAAAGAAAGAGAATTTCAGACCAATTTCACTCATGAGCATTGATGCAAAAATACTCAATAAAATACTCACAAACCAAATCTAAGAACACCTCAAATTCATTATCCACCATGATCAAATAGGCTTCTTCCCAGAGATGCAGAGATAGTTCAACACATGAAAACCTACCAATGTAATCCACCATACAAACTAACTAAAAAAAAAATCACATGATCATCTCCTTAGATGCAGAAAAAGCCTTTGAGAAAAATTCAACACCCCTTTATGATATAAGTCTTGGAGAGATCAGGAATACAAGGTGCATACCTAAACATAATAAAGGCTATATACAGCAAGCTAATAGCCAACATCAAATCCAAACAATCCTACTAAAATCAGGGACAATACATGGCTTTACACACTTTCTGTAGCTCTTCAATATAGTACTACAAGTTCTAGTTAGAAGAATAAGTCAACTAAACATGATCAAGTGTATACAAATCAGAAAGGAAAAAGTCCAAGGATCTCTATTAGCAGATAATATGATAATATACATAAGTGATCCCATAAGTTCCACCAGAGAACTCCTTCAGCTGATAAACACCTTCAGCAAAGTGACTGGACACAAGAATAATTTTTTAAAAAATCAGTAGCCCTCCCATACAAAAAATTGACAAATGGGCTGAAAAAGAAATTAGAAAAACAACACCGTTCACAATAGCCACAAATAATATAAAATAGCTTGGTGTAATTAACCAAAGAAATGGAAGTTCTGTATGGCAAGAACTCCAAATCCCTTAAGAAAGAAATTGGAGCATATATCAGAAGATGAAAAGATCTCCCATGCTCATGGATTGGTAAAATTAACATAGTAAAAATGGCCATCATATCAAAAGCAATCTACAGATTCATTGTCATTCCCATCCAAATACTAGCACAACTTTTAGAGATCTTGAAAGAATAATTCTAAACTTCATATGGAAAAGAAAAACAGAATAGCTGAAACAATCTGTAGAATAAAAGAAAATCTGGAGATATCTCCATCACTGACTTCAAGCTATACTACAGAGAAATACTAATGAAAACCACATTGCACTGGCATAGAAATAGACTGGTGGGTCAATGAAATCAAATTGAAGACCCAGAAGTAAACCCTCACACTTAGGGACACTTGCTTTTGACAAAGAAACCAAAACCAAACAATGGGGGAAAAAGACAGTATCTTCCACAAATGGTGCTGGACTAACTGGATGTCTACATGTAGAAAATGCATAGAGATACATATTTATTACCCTGCAGAAAACACAAGTACAACTGGACCAAAGACCTCAACCTAAAAGCAATATAATAGATACAAAATCTATTAGAAATGAAAATGGGGAAGAGCCTTGAACTCATTGGAACAGGAGACAACTTCCTGAACATAACACCAACATCTCAGCAGAGATATATGAGGGTGGAAGGTAGACCTTGGGAGAACAGGCATGAGAAGACAGAAGGCCTATAGAGGAAAGAAAAACTGTGGGCAGGGGCATCTCGTGATAACCTGGAGATCAAAGACAGGATAAGCTCCTGGAATGATATGAGGGGGACTCTAGCAGAGACTCCAACTTAGCAGGTGCCATAGACACTGAAACTGACTCACTCCCAACTAGATAAGATTTCTAGTAGAGGGAGGGAAACACCAACCAACTACAAAAAATTCAACTCAAAGTTTACCGTGCCTACAAGATGTGCAGGAATAAAGATAGAGCAGAGATTGAGGGCATATCCAACCAATGCTGGGCCCAATCCAAGAATCACTCCACTGTAGGGAGGACACCCCTGACATTACTGACCATACTCTGCTATGCTTGCAGACAGGAGCCTAGCAGAACTATTCTTTGCCTAAGAACTTATTCTTGTTTGACCAATAAATAGCCAACATACTTGGGCACGGAAAATGGGATAGGCATGGCTAAGGTTCCCAGGTTATTCAGACAGAGATATTCCTCAGACAGAGGAAGTAGTGGGAGACAAGAAGAGGATGTGAAAGAGCAGATGAAGAGGAGAAGGAAGGCTGTACCATGGGCTAGGTGGAGAAGAATCACATGGCTGGCTGGCTGGAGGATTCAGCCTAAATGAAGAACATTAGCAAGTATTTGGGATTATGGATGGGAGGTAGCTCAATAGAAATTATTAGAAGCTGATGGCATTGGATTGAGGCAGGGTATGGGATACCTGCTCCAATGTGGTAGGTAGTTTAGGGGATTAATATCTGCCCTGGCCAAGGTGAACCAAGGCTATTTTAAAATATAACGAGTGTCTCTGTTTTCACTGGTTGTTAAGCAGGTTAGAAAATACCACTGTAATTGCACAGTATTGGTAATAGGGTCATAGCAGAGGACAAGAGCTTCCCCTGATACAGGCAAACATGACAGCAGCTGACCACAGTGTTAGACCTGCAAGGCACTATAGTGATGGTTTTAGACTCAGGGTAGATATATCTAACGGGGTTGTTTTAGTTTGAGTCAGAAATGTCCCTTGGAGTCTCATATGCTACAAGCTCAGTGACTAGCTGATGAGGCCTCAAGGAAGTAGTTTTATCATGAGGGATTCGACGTCACCAGTCGATTCATCTCTTGAAGGATTCATAACTTGATAGCATTAGCAGGGGACTGTCGATGCTTTCAGGCATGATTCATAGTTACAGGTACTAGATGATGGTGTGTCCATGAGAGCTATAGCTCATCACAGATGCTTTTTCCTCATGACTCCTCTCTGCTTCCTGCTCCCTTGTTGTGAATGTCTATGCCACATTTTGTCCTCTCTGCTGTGACTCTCTGACCCACTATAGGCTGATAGTGATGGGGCCGGAGAGCATGGGCTGAAGCCTCTAAAAGCAGAACTCAGAAGTCTTTTATTCTTTAAATTGTTTTCACTGGGCACTTGTCACAATGATGAGAACTAAGACATGGATTATAGCAAGTAACTGTCTACAGCCCTTTCTTTATGTTAGATCCTGCCATAAACCCAATTGCCCTGTGAAGAACCTTGGAGAGACCTTCTTCGAATGTGATGAGGTGTTCTGCTAGTGTCTCTATCTGTTGAGAAGGGTGAAGGAAAGGCAGGAAGCTCAGGATAAGTGGGACCGTGGGATAGTGCCTTGAATTAACATAGAAACAAAGTCAGAAGAGCCACCAAATCTGAGTGGCTGAGTTAAGCAGAGGAAGGGAAAACCAGAAAGGCTTGATTCCAAGCATGCATAAAAGAATAACACCATGTGGTTTCCTCAAAAACGCCGGAGGACACATTTGAGAATTAGAACAGTTTCTAGCAATGAGACTATTGGTGATATGTTTTCAAAAAGGTTAAAAAAAAAGAAGAAATTTTATTTAGCAGTCAGAGACTGTTAAGATCTAGGAATGATATGTTCTGAAAGGTAGAAAAAATAGCTTCAACTTTGACTAAGACTTCCACAGCCATAGCAGCAAGTCCAAACAGCTTGCCTTTAGTGTCTTTCAGCCCCTGTAAGTGAACTGTCCCACAGAGGTCAATGTGCTCAGTATAGTCACCTAAGGAAGTGAATTACACAATAGAATAAAGAGCAGAGATGGCACCAAAGAATTATCTATGGTACCTCTCCACATTCATTAGTCGTCAAAGCACCGCTACACTGTATAGGATAAAATGTCTGGGTTCATCTTCAAGGAATTCAGTGATTGAAATATAATATGACCCCAATTCCATGGCTCCCTTCTAAGCTCTTCATAAGTGATTGTATGAAACCTTCACTATACTAACGCTTGAGCATAAGAAATTTTAGCACAATGTAAAAATCCTGGCTATAAATTCTTTGTGATATAGATGCTGATATCTTTTAGTAATATATTCAGAAAATATGTATGGAGCTCCTCTTTCTCCTGAGTACCATGTTAGGGTATAGAGAAATCACAGTTCCTTTCCTTCATATTATTTGCTGAATATTTCTGAAAG
This sequence comes from Acomys percivali, assembly GCA_907169655.1. Lineage (NCBI taxonomy): Eukaryota > Metazoa > Chordata > Mammalia > Rodentia > Muridae > Acomys > Acomys percivali. The sequence goes on along the minus strand of OU015748.1, from coordinate 21,460,769 downwards.
GGTTTAAGAACATACACACACACACAGAAACACAGAAAAACAACCACAGACACATACACACACAGTTGTGGGAGGTGGAGCATAGGCCAAGATAATTTGGCATTAGAATATAACAGAGACTGTCTAAAAATTAAGATAAAATATTACTGATTTCAGGGAGAAAGTTGATTTCTACCCAGACTTTAAATTTCTTTCTTCAAGTTTATAAGGGGTAGAGGAGCTCACATAGGACACATATTTGAATATGGTTTTTGACAGAAGCTGAAATGGCAGTTTTTCTTGTAGATAATTTTATGAAAACTCCTGAAAATTAAAACAAACATTATTTTATAATATAGTTTTGAATAAATAGTTTTCTGCTCCCTCTTCTGATGACTTCGTAAGATGATAGTTATGACTTAAGCATCTCAGGCCACACACTCCAGAGCAATAGTGATTGCAGAGTAACACATTATCGCTTACAGCTGCTCTTTCAAACATGATCTGGCTTGAACACAGACTTGTATTTTATGTATTTTTCTACCTATCTATCTGCCATCTATCCTTCAGTTTTTCCAAGATAAAAAGTCATTTAGAGGCAGCATTTATTTGCTTAAAGACTCCTAGAGTTCAGTCTGTGTTTTTCACACTGATGTGTAAACAGTACATGAAATCCAACTTTTACAGAGAGAAAGAAGTCTGTAGTCTTTCATGTAAAACTTAATATTCTGTTATATATTTTGTTGAGAACAGCATAGTGCTGTGCTGGTCCAGCCCTGAAAACAAATGCACAAATAAAACCAAAACCAAATCTGTTCTGTGATGCATGCATACATTTAAATTTATTTTTCAGTGTGTATGTGTGTTCATAGATGTGTAAGCTACACATGTGTGCATATACACAGAGGCCAGAAGAGAGCATCAGACACTTAGGAGCAGGAGTTACAGATGACTGGACCTACCAGATATGGGTGCTGAGCTGAAAGATATGCATTTTCCCCCTGGGGATTTGCCCTTGGGAACAAACATCAAAGTACACTATTCTTGCTGTCTCAGTATAAAGCTTTGATTTACCATTTTGTTTTATTTTGGTTTTGTTTGTAACACTTATGAGTAAAGACCAGTAAAATAATAGCTGCTTGTGGTGTTTGGTTGGGAAAGCCAGCTCAGAAATACATGTTTAGAGCTGTTAGCTTCTAAAAATAAATGGGCCTTTTGTTTGTTCATCTGTTTCCTTTTTTCAGTTCTTCAGTATTTCCAGAGTTGTGATACTGGGCATGCAATGATTTGAAAAGTCACACTCAGCCCCTAAAGAATTTTAAATCATCCCGAGCACCTTTCATTTTGCTTCTACTTGACCTTCCCCTAATACACAACAGAGGTGAGCTTCAAATAGCCAGACTTCCTACTCCTAATGGATTTTTTGGAGATTGTAGCAGAAAGATTCAAATCATAGACTAAAAGGTGTTCTACGTTATTAGCTATGACTGAGTTCACTCCTAACCTGTATATGGCGTATTCTTATAGGACCTCCTCCTCTGCACTTCTCTTCCTTCTGCATTGCTCTCCACCTTCACTTCCATTCTCCCTTTTATTGCTTGGTTTTGATGGGCTCTCTCCCTCCATCATTAAACAAGAGAAAACCTGCCCTTCCTCTCTAAAGCACACCTCCCTTCTCAAACTGAACTGCTCTTCGGTGCAGTTCTTGGAACATCTCTTTGCCCTTTTTGCTTCAAGACGCTCAAACAATCCACACCTCACTGGCCAGATTCAATTTCTCAGTCTGATGCCCTTCAGCCTTTGCCTTTCTTAACTCAATCTGTGGCATATTAAACTCCCTTAAAAGACCTCCTCATCCTTTTTTTTCAACACAGGCATGCGCATGCACAACACACACACACACACACACACTTCCATAATGCTCTAGTGATTCTCTCTAATTGAGCAATAAGTATGTACCTACATGATATATAAGAGTTACATAATGATGCTCAGCGCACACATAATTCTTTTACCTAGCACCATGTATTCATTTTGTGTGTAAAGGATGCAAAACAGTATTTCATTTCCCGTGAGCTTTAAAGATAATAAAGTAATAAATAGTCCTCTTTATTCAATCAGGAAAAAAATGACACATTTCTCCATGAAAAGAGGGCAAATGGGAATTATTTCTTTTTACAAGTATAAAGAATACATAAGAAATCAGTACAGGTGCATGTGCGCTGATTGAGCACGGCTGTGATACGAAAACAACACAGAAAGATAACTGCAGATTATGAAAGAACCGGATGGAAAAATATGCCTGAGAAGAGAAATATTTGATTTACAAAGAAGTTCATATCACAATAATCCCTTTTTATACTCTGACCTACCCACCCTTCTCAAAGAACATTCCATCCCTTGTGCAGTCAAAGTATGTGCTGTATAAATATTAACTCGTCTACAAAAGAGCAAGCAAGTATCTATTTTGTTCTTTCAAGCAGCTGATACAGCAAAACTCTCTGCTTTGCTCCCTCTCCTTTCCTCCCTGCAGTGCTCATCGTGATGTCATTACCACTCCAGATTCAACTAACTTGACGTCTCAGTCTAGGTTGGCCTCCTGAGACTTTCAAAGAGCTGAAAACCAGCAACACCTTGTCTCTTCCTCAGCATTGTTAAATTGTTGCAAGTCTGCCTCTAACTGTAGAGCCTATTTAAGAATTATGCTCTGCAGTTTATTCTTTTCTTTCCCCAATTTCAGTAAAAGATTGTCGGTGTTTCCATTTGCTTATATCATCTAGTGAGTTCTAACTTCTTCAATGCATGTGTCTATTACTTGCTGTCTACAGACTGGGAAAAGATCTTCACCAACCCTACTTCTGTCAAAGATCTAATATCCAAAATATATAAAGAACTCAAGACCCCACCCACTGGCACAAGGAAATCCTGAAATTTGCAGGCAAATGGATGAAACTAGAAATGATCATCCTGAGTGAGCTAACCCAGACCCAAAAAGACTCACATGGTATATACTCACCTATAATTGGACACTAGTCCAAAAAGGATGTCCTATGAAAGTCTTCACTTACTAGGAGATTGGGGTAGATGCGGGAACTTCCTATTGGGACTCTAGGTGAGAGAAGTATGGGCAAATGAGGAAATAGAAGGGTCCAGAAGGCCCTACAAACCTACATGAGGAACAACATGATGGGTGGATCTGGACCCAGCAGGCGGTCTACTCACACTACTGTACCAACCAAGGACAACACATGCAGTATGCATTGAACCCCTATTCAGATCTAGCCAATGGATAGGAAATTATCCATAGTTGTGGGTAGAGTTGAGATTGACTCTGACATGAACTCTGGTGCTCCATATTTGACCACTTCTCCTTGATGGGGAGGCCTGGTGGTTCTCAGAGAAAGGATAAGCAGGCTACCAGGATGAGACTTGATAGGCTGTGACCATATGGTGGGGGAGGAGGTCCCCTTTTGTCACAGACATAGGGGAGGGGAATAGAGTGAAAGAGAGAGGGAGGGAGGAACAAGAGGATACAAGTGAGGGGATAACAATTGAGATGTAATCTGAATAAATTATCTAAAATATTTTTTAAAAAGGACATTTGTCAGTCCACTGTAGAATTCCCAAATACTAGCTTGGATTTTCTTTGGGGCATAGAGTAGGGGGAGCAGGGGGGAATTATAATTATAGCATCCTGTTTAAGACTGAAGGGTTAGAGTTAATTCTATTTCCATGAACTTTATAGTTCTGGACCTGAGATTGATCATGGTGCCATGGAGAATCTTGGTTCGCTGTCTCTTTAGCTCTTACAGTTAAACTTGTCACTTGGACTGAGCTTAATAGTCCTTCCGAAAAGTTAAGCCCAGCCTTGGGTCTTAGATTTCACACATTAAGCTATGGTTCTTATTTCTCCTTTTCCAACAATTTCCCCAGAAACAGAGTCTTTATGACTAACACTCATAAAAAGGCCCTCAAACTACTACCTAGAGACTAATGGGGTCTTTTCTTTCCACCATCAATCTTCACTACTAATAAACCCCTGTGCTTCGATTCCTCTATGGGGTTGTTTCTGCAAACCCAAGAGGACACAGGGCATAGCTGGCCTCTGTGTTTCTCTCTGTAGTCATGCTTTGTCTTTATTCTGATTTCCTCTTTAAAAGAGGTGCATGCTGTGGGAAACCCTGCTTCTTGAGACACAGATATAATGTTCTGCCCACAGAGTCCTGCTGCCCCAGAACCAGTGTCAAGCCATGTGCAGACTCCAGGAAAACAACAGCAAGTGGGGCTGAAAGTCTCATCTGGTGATTGCTTCAAATCACTGTGAAGTTTTTTTATTATTAATATTGGTGAAATGGTACAGAAAGTTTTGATTGTCAAGTTCCCCTGCCTCTGGGAATAGCATTCACAGTCCTATACAAAACACAACTTTAGGAGGAAACATTGAGAATAAGGTGGGTTTTTTTGTTGGTTTTTTTAAGATGGGGTTTCTCTGTGTTAGCCTTGGCTGTCCTGTACTTGCTTTGTAGACCAGGCTGGCCTCAAACTCACAGTGATCCACCTGCCTCTGACTGCCAAGTGCTAGGATTAAAGGCATGTGCCACCACCACTCAGAGAATAAGTTTTTAATGGCCTGGGGAAATGGTCAGTTAGCAAAATCCCCTACATTCCCACAAGCATGAGGACTTGATTGTTGAAACCATGTAATAGAATGCAGACATAGTAGCCTTGTGCCTGAAACTCTATCCCTGCCGCCTGCAGCCACAAGTGAGTCCCCGAAGCTCATTGGCTGTGCAGCCTAGGTCAATGGATGAGATTCAGGTTTAGTGAGAAACGTTGTATCACAAAACAAGAATGAAGAGCCATCAAAGAAAAACACTAAACATTAATCTGGGTTGCAATTATAGGAGCCATGTGCCTGTAACCCCAGCCCTGGGTACGCAGCTGTAGATGAGACCTCAAAGCTCTAGGTCAATTGATGAAATGCACATATATATACACACAGAAAGAACTATTTGTTTTATTTTATTTTATTTTTTAATTAATTTATTCAGATTACAACTCAATTGTTCTCCCATCACTCGGATCCTTCTGTTCCTCCTACCCTACCACCCCCACCCTATTACCCTCCCTTAGGTCCATATCTGAGGGGGATCTCCTCCCCACTTTATGGTTGCAGGCTAACAAGTCTCACCTTGGTAGTCTGCCTATTCTTTCTTTGAGTGCCACGAGGGCTCTCCACCTAGGGGAGGTCCTCAAATATGGGGCACTAGAACTGAAGAGATGGCTCAGCCTTAAAGGCTAGACTCACAAATCATAATTATAAGAGAACTATTTTCATCCTTAAAATGTTTCTAGAAAGACTTGTTTTCTACTTTGTATAGTTTCGTGGGCCAAACTGTAAAAGTGTGAATTTCTGTTTTAGTTGGTGTGTGTGTGTGTGTGTGTGTGTGTGTGTGTGTGTGTGTGTGTGTG
>OU015748.1:21430921-21455308 GCA_907169655.1 Acomys percivali | reverse complement strand
GTGTGTGTGTGTGTGTGTGTGTGTGTGTGTGTGTGTGTGTGTGTGTGTGGTTGGATTGCCTTCAATTGCTGGGATAAACACTCTGACCAAAAACAAACTGGAAAGGAAACGAATTATATCACCTTCCAGTTTTACAATCTATCATGAAGGAAAGTCGGGGCAGGAACCGGGAGGCAGGAAACCAGCAGCAGGAAGTGAAGCAGAAGGTGTAGAAGCAAAAGCCTCCTTAGTTTGCTCTCCGTGTTTCGCTCAGAATGTTTTTCTATCTAAATCAGGACTACTTGCCCGTGGGTGGCACTACTCACAAGGGGCAGGGCTCTGTCACATGAAAATCAAGAAATAGCCCACAAATATATATATGCCTACATATGTACATATATGTATATACACACACATACTAGTGTGGGGAACATGTTACCAACACAGGCATCTTTTAGACTTTGGTTTAATTGATTTTTAATCTATTTCATTTGATTTGTTTGGTGGAAAGAATGCAAGTGTTTATTTACTTTTCAAAAAAAAAAAACAAGTGTCAACAGCTATCTTCTTGTAACTATATGCATAACTATATTTTCGTTTTGTACAGAAGAGTATTTTGAAGTTTGACAAAGTAATTACCTTGAACTTGATTTATTTCCATTATACTGAACTAAATAGTACTTTAATACAGTTACTTTTAAATAAAAGGTACTGCTTTTGCATTTGAATAAGCCATTCATCTTAAATACAATGATAAAACTCTTTTAAGCTTTCTGTACTATATGAGCCTTTGGGTATTAACTCAAGAAAGAGAATTGGTTTGATTTAGAAGGCTTAAGCCAAATCCAATTTTTAGATTTGTCTGTAAACATAGAATCAGCAGTGTTTTCTTTAAAGCTTGCTTTGTTTCTACAGGTGCCATTATACCACAATAAAATGACATGAGATAACAAGACAGGGAAAAATAAATCTCATATATAGAATTGATCTTGGTATTTATTGTAGGTTTGAAATGGCACAATCCTCTTGTCAACTTTAAATCCTATTTCCAGTTTGGTCTGACTTTGTACCTATATACCTGAAAGTGGGGCATGACATTGTAAAGACAACGCAGAGGCAATAGCTCCATTCTAGCCATTTAACTCATGACACACTTGCTCTCTTTGAATCACACAATCATACACTTTAGAATGCACACAACTACTTACAAGGACCTGACTCCTTTAAACACATAGATTTTATGAAATAAAGAACACACACACACACACACACACACACACACACACACACACACACACACACACGCTTCTTCATTTTAGAAAGAATCTATTTCTTTGTTCACTTACACCTTTGCACATTCAAAAGGTAGCAATATAAGAGATGGATATACAATTGAGATGTAATATGAATAAATTAATAAAATAAATTAAAAAAGAAAAAAAGAGATACATAAAAACAAACTCCCATTACTCTGTCCATTGTCATTACAAAAATATAAACTTTTTAGTAGCTCATCCAAGATACTTGATTCTAGTTAATAAGCCCAAAGAAGAGTCCAACTTTCTATATCAGTGATATATATATAAGACTAGACGTAGATAGGAGAAAGATTATCCAGCTAGTTTTACAGACCCTATATGTTCATGTGAATTAATGTCTGATTTGACAGTGTGGCTTGGACTTGGGGATAATGTGTAGTTGATAATAATCCTCTGATGATAGATAGCAAAAAAAAAAAAACAAAAAAACAAAACCAAACCCATAAAGTGTAGCTCTCCATCCACAAGTATTCACTTCCATTAACAATCAAATGTTTAAAGGACAGAGTAGCTGACAATTTCACTTAGGCGTGCTGAAACTCAGAACAGAAAAACAATCACAAGGTGTCAGGGCTTTTGATCTTTACACCCAGTGAGATGTCAGATATTCCTGATTTAAGATACCAATTTGTGATGATCTGTTACACACCAGAAAAAAAACTTGAACAATAGTGAAATTACCATTTGCCAGCTCAACTGGTCATCTGCTGTGAGGTACAGAGAAAGATCCCAGACACATCACCTCACTTCCCCCTCACAGCCACCTTCTCAAGCAGGCCCTACGAGTTGCGTGCTGTGTAATAGGCATTTTTATTGTATAAATGAGGAAGCGAAGACTGAGAGATGCTGAGTAATAAGAAAATAGCCCAAAGCAAGGAGCCAGATAGGATACACAGAACATACAACCTATCATCTCACCCCCATTCTTATTTCTGCTATTACAAAGTCATCTAAAGCTGTAATCAGTAAAGCAATACAAAGCATTACCAGAAGAACCAACCCATCCCGGCTAAAGGGAAGAGTAAGAAAACAATGAGAAGTCACCGCAAGAGAGATGATGAGGACCATGAATAATAGTCAAGGACAAAATGAGAGTACAAACAGGAACACAGTGGAAGATTGGAGTCCTAATCAATTTCTCCCCGATAGAACATGTTTTGATAGTGGAATGTGGAGCTAAATATGGAAAACAGGAGCCTTCAACATGGTGCACACACAGCTGAAAGCTCGAAGATGTGTAAGAATTATGTCCCAACAAGGAAGGTACACACTAATAGTGGGCGTGCATGCCAAGGCTGAGGATCGGGGCAACTTAAAGGCATTTCTCCCTACACACATTCCAAACAACAGGGTGGGAGTAATGTGTGAGTGACAGGGAAACATGTGTGCTCTCAGTCTCCTTCTGGTATCGGTCAGAAGCCCTTTGAAACCACCCCTGCTGATGGTGCATGTAGGAGCTGTGAAGTCCTGAGAGTGGAGCAGAAATACTGACAGCCCTGCCTCTGGAATTTAGACACACATAAGACCTTTCAGTACTGAAAGAGGGGATGGAAATAAAGCCATGACCTAGCCATGTCATACATTTATCAAATATCAGAATACCCCAAAGAAAAGAAAGACCCTGCTGAAAAGCAGAAAACTGCATCACCTGAAAAGGAAGATCTAGATGGGCTTTACCCAGAGGGTTTTTTTTTTAAGATTTATTTATTATTATGTATACAGTGCTCTGCCTGCACATACACCTGCAGGCCAGAAGAGGGAACTAGATCACATTATGGATGGTTGTGCGTGACCATTTGGTTGCTGGGAATTGAACTCAGGACCTCTGGAGGAGCAGTCGGTGCCCATATACTCTGAGCCATCTCTCCAGCCCTTTATCCAGAGTTTTATCAACAGTATTTAAGGCTAACAGATATGGAAGACAGCAGCTAAGGGTGGAAAGTGCTTTAACTTCTGTTTCTATACCACTCAAACCATACGCCTAGGTAATCTTGACTACGGCTGATATGCTACTTATAACCTGCTAGGTTTCCTTATAAACCAGAACTACTTACACTCTTGGAGGGTTATTCAAAGTCTTAGCTTTGACTTCTAAGGAGTTTCCTCTGTGATGCCCTCTGCAATGAGTAGGGACCTAATTCCCTAATAGAACCTGCAGCTTTTAAACTCTTCAAACTCATTTCTTCCACATGCAAATTTGTGGAACTGAGTGTTGCTAAGTCCAAGGAATCTCAACCTAGTGAATTCTCTCTCTCTCTCTCTCTCTCTCTCTCTCTCTCTCTCTCTCTCTCTCTCTCTCTCTCTTCCTCCTCCCTCTTCACACCTCCCTCTTCCTCTCCCCTCTCTCATACACATATATACACACACACATGTGCACACACACATATGTACACACACACACACACACACACACACCTATTGTGTTTAGTCTATATACCTATAGAGTATTTGACAATATCTCTGGACTTCATTCTCTAAGTGCTTGTAGCATTCTCTGAGTTACAGTAATAAAAACTATCTTCATGTTTTCAAATCTCTAGGAAACAAAACTTTTGTAACAAAAGTGTTACAAAAATGTTACACTCAAAGTTACTCTTGAAGGCTAAAAAGCCATAGCCAACTAAAAGAGTGCCATTCCTCCCCTGGTCCCTGGTCCCCTTCAGTTGTAGTCTAGAAAACAACTAGGTTTTCTACACCTTCACCGTATTCTATTCCTGGATTCTATTTCTTTCTATTTCTGTTTTCAAATCAGCCAATTTGTTTTTTGTTTTTAATTTATTCATATTACATCTCGATTGTTAGCCCTTCCCTTGTTTCCTCCTATTCCTCCCTCCCTCCCACTTCCCCCCTTCTCCCCTCCCCTATGTCTGTGATTGAGGGAGACCTCCTCCCCCTATATATGATCTTAGGACATCGAGTCTCTTCTTGGTAACTTGCTTTCCCTCCTCTGAGTGCCGTCAGGCCTCCCCATCCAGGGGACGTGGTCAGAAAAGGGGCACCAGAGTTCGTGTGAGAGTCAGATCTCACTCTCCACTCAACGGTGGAGACTATCCCATTCGTCCGCTAGGTTTTGGTAGGGGTTTGAAGTTTACTGTCTATATTCACCTTGGCTGGTGCCTTACTTTGAGGAGGACCCCAGGACCCAGATCTGCCTGTCATAAAGTTCTTCTTGTAGGTTTCCAGGACCCTGTGGATCCTTCTATTTCCCCATTCTTCCATGCTACTCTCACCTAAAGTCTCAATAGGATGTCCTCTCCTCTGACCCACTTTCCTGGTAAGCAAAGTTTTTCATGGGACATATCCCTTGGACTAGTGTCTTGATATAAGTGAGTATATACTGTTGGTCTCTTTTTGCTTCTGGGTGAATTCACTCATTATGATAATTTCTAGATCAATCCATTTGTTCACAAATTTTGGGAATTCCTTGTTTTTAATAAAATCAGCCAATTCTTAATCTAAATTTATCTCCCTCCCCCCCCTTTTTTTTAATTGTACCTTGGTTGATAGTAGCCAAGACATGTTGATACTCCCCAGCCATGTTCTGCAAGGTTTAGGCTGAACTACTATAGGGTCACTTCAAAATGATCTCAAGTAACTGACACAGCTGCTACGATGACATGCGGGGTCTCTGTGAGCATCAAGTCTTCAGTATGATTTCTTACAATCACTGACTGAGCCACTTTATCATAAATTCTCAATTTTACATTTCTGTAAGTGCTCACTTTAATGCATCAATTTCCACAATAGTAGGTGAAGAGAAAATACTCCTCATATCCCAGTTACTCAACACAGTATATTATCTGCTGGGTAAAGATATGTTTGTTTTATAGTATATATGGATATACATATATATATGGAACATGTATATAGACAGATTTACACACACACACATATATACACATACACACACTATATATATATATATATATATATATATATATATATATATATTCTTGAGTCTTTTAGTCTTCAGTTATCAGGTAATCAAAGATTACACATAGGCAATGTTCAAGCAGCTGGCTTCTGCCACTTTGATTAGCCACACCTCTGTCAGCATGTTCTTCCAATTTCAAGGAGACTACAGTTTTATTTATTATGTGCAAAAGAAGAAGAGAACATGAATATTGACAAATACTAACTGTTTCTGACACCAAGTCCAAAGCAAAAATAAATTTAGAGGGCTTTCCAAGGAATTCATTTTAAGTGAATAGAATATTTATCAACTCAAAAATCAAACAAAACAGGAACCTAATTATTTTACCAACAGATCTGTAGGCATAAATTTGTCCTCAATAAGAAGAGATAATATAACAGTATCAGAGAAATGGTCAGTGACAAAATTAGGAACCTTAGGATCAAAGAAAACTACATTAATTATTTCCACAAATAGACTGCATGATTTTTACGTGTTCACGGGATAAGCAAAAACTGAAAACATTACCTTGATGTGTAAAACATGTTCTTCCTATGGATCAAGGTAAAGAAACTATGAAATTCATTTCTCCCTTAAAACACATAAATTTTATGACTCAGTGAATAATATTTGCATGATGGCAAATATGATCAATTGCTTTAAAAAATGTTTAGACATGAGAAACGGGTGGGGGGGGGAATCCCAGAAGATTTAATGATGATATGGAATAGATTCTAAAGGTTTTTACATGGTGACAATGCAAAAGGTTATTCACATATCTGGTCCTGGGAGACCTCCTGGACAGAGGTATAGAAGTGCTAAAGATGGTGAGCTGCTGGTAATTGGACACAGTTAAGAGAAGAACAGGGCCATGGTGCCTGCATTGAACACTGCCATTCCAGTTGCTGCTATTCTCCCACGAATATTATTATCTCGGAAAAAGTTTCCCAAACACGCTTCCCCTCGGCGTTTTGTTTATCAATAATTATCTGCTATTACCTGAATTTTGCAGATCGAGGACTATTGTGAAGAGTAAGAATTTTTTCCACCAATTACAGCTTTGTGTGAAAATGGAGCTAGTTACAGGGAGATAGTAATAGCATTGGATTAAAACAGCTTTCTTGAAAGCTTCACTCTGTAGGGCTCCTGTCGTGGCTCAGATAATGCATCCAGGTTACTTGGGGTCTGAGGCTTATCAAAAGAGACAGAATGAATTGTGCTGGTTTGTGTAATATGTTTTGGAGAAAAGACTCACTCTTTTAAAATGAAAAAGGCAAAATAATTTTCTATGGGCTTTAAAATCCTAAGGTTTACCCTCCTGTTCCTGTATTGTCCGTCTCCAGACTAAGGAGTGAGACAATCACCAGGTTTTAAAGTGAAGGGGGGAAGCAGGGTGGTGGGGGGTGGCTGGGGGCATGGGAGATTGAGGGGGGTGGTCTGCACCTGGAAACCATTTTCTTGATTTGTGCTGGCTGTAGTCCTGGAGATGGAACAGCAAGAATTCCTCTCTGGGGTTTCTTTGAAATCTGGGGAGAGTGATTTGTGTGAGGAAGGGGAAGCAGAGGGGTGGGACGGGGAGCTCATTCTTTCTTGCCACGTTGCTTTGCACGCCTGCCTTGGGATGGAGCTGAAAGGAAATCAACAAGGCAGCCTCAAGTAAGCAAGAATTTGTTGTTATGGGTGTGCCAACTTTTCAAACGTAACTGGGCATTGTTTGTGTTAGGAGCTGCCAACCTCAAGCACACATGCTTCAGTGTTGAAGATCTTTCCAATAGCTGTGCAAATCACAGTGTGTTTTCATCTTTAATATGCTCAAAAGGTGACAAAGTAAGGGCCCTTTGTTTACATTACCTGGAAATGCACAATAATAAATTGGCTTTAGAAACTACCTTCCTTGTGGCATTAAACATTCATATTCCTAATTATCTTTTGTTTGGACATATTGGTGAGTTCGCTATAGTGTGTGCCAAAAAAAGAGAACAAAAATGCAACAGAATAAACTAATGTTCTTAATTTTCATGAATACTTGTATATTTTTGAAAAATATATTTATTCTTTGAAATTTTATATATGCACAATGCATTTTTATCATACTCATTTGCCACTTCTCCCCACAACTCCTCCCAGATCTCTGCCACATTTCCTACCCTTATACCTTCATACCTTCTTTTATTTTTTAATATCCCCTTGCATCTATTTTAGGCTTCCCATATATTCATCTGTAGGGTTCATCTACTGTATCATAATTGACCTGCTAGGGACAACACCTATAAGGAAAGCTGGATCTCTTTTCTCCATTGTCAGTTGTTTCTCAGTTAGGGATGGGATTTCTGCCTCATGCTGTAATACTGATTGCCTTAATCCAGTGTAGGCCTTATGTGGAGAACCACAGCAGCTGTGAGCTCTGAGTGGTACAGTCCTGCCATGTTCAGAAGATATCATCTTGCTCCAGGCTTCTCCAATCTCTGCCTCTTATGATCTCCCTGTCCCCTCTTTACAATAGCCCCTGAGCCTTGAGTTGCAGGGGGTGAGATAGAGATGTCTCACTTGTGACTGAGCGCTCCACTGACACTCCTGGTCTGCCCCTTTTGAGAAGGGTGACTATATGAAGAATAGCTGTAAATTAATTGAAATCTATTGTTCCTGAGTTTCATAGTGACATTGCTTGGCATAGTTAAGTCTGTGGTTCTAAGCTTAGCTAAAGAACTCATGCAGCTGACATTCGCTTCCGGGTTTATACTGCTGCTATTGAGAAATCAGGATTCAAACTCCATAGGTTCATATTTCTTTGCCTTCATCATTTTTCAAATCTATCTCAACTAGAGTAGAGCAAATTTGGTCCCAAATATTGTTAGTTTTCATATGAAGAAGTCCTCACGTACTGGAGCTTGGGCCCAGAAGGCCCGCACATTGGACAAAGCAACTTAAGAAAGGAAGTGATTTTTAAACAAAATAGCTTTATTTTAATGGCCTCAAGTAAAAACATTGCACAACTAGATTAAAGTAGTCACTCAGGTACTTGCTTGAGTCCAAGCTCTGTAGAGTTCAGTAAACTTCTATACAGTTAGAATGGCCATCCTGAATCTGTGGTGACTCATCTGGAGTTTTACACTTTCGGCACCAATTACATTTTTATGCACTAATTCACTACAAAAAATAATACTATGACAGCATTGAAACTAGAAGAAACAATTAGCTTTACATCTTCTTTTACAACTCTCATGTTCTTTGCCTGAGGGAATGATGTATTTTGGCTGACATTTTGAGAGTATAGTCCATCATGGTAGAAAAAGCATGACAGGAGAGGTTACGTTGCATCCACCATCAGTAGAAGTGGGCAGTAAATGTTGCTTCTCAGACCACTTTCTCCTTTTTATTGAGTGGAGTCTCCATCTCATAAAATGGTGCTTCCTGTAACTAGAGGTCCTTCCCACCTTAACCTAATGTTAGCCACTAAGGATACAAATATTAGGGATTCAGTTTCTGTCCTTAAGTTTACAGGGAAGAAAGCAACCACTTATGAGACAGGGTGAATGCCCTGTGATTGATCTTGCACAGTGTGTTGACTTCATCCTGAACACAGACTGGCTGACTCTGAAAAGCTGAGGTTGAAAATGAGATTCAGTGGATGAGTGGAAATAAATGAGGCAAAAGAAGGTGAAGGAGAGGCAGAGGGCATAGCACTGGGAGAGAGGTGGCTGCTGAGGAGGGCTTCCACTAAAATGCAAGGCCCTCTCCATGAGATGCATGGTCTTCAAGCTGGCCCAAGTGTAAGAAGCAAAGGCGGGAAGCCCAAGGAAGTGATCGTGATCTCCAAGGAACCTGAATATTAAAAGGGAATTCGTAGGTTCAAAAATCCACAGATGATGCTCACCCCTTTAAAGAGAGCGTGCTATTAGAAAGACAAGAGAGGGGGATGTTGGGCAATGCTGGTTACTCCAAAAGTAATGAGGGAACATTTGATTGGTGGGTGGGGGAGGGCGGTGAAGTGAATCATGGCTCACCAGTGACCCTGCCTTGAGTTAGAGCAGTGAAATGTCTGCATCTTGACCTTGCACACCTGTAGGACTTCGCAAATAGGAAGAAAGAAAGAAAGAAAGAAAGAAAGAAAGAAAGAAAGAAAGAAAGAAAGAAAGAAAGAAAGAAAGAAAGAAAACAGGATAAAATATAGGGCAAACTGGGTTTCATGGGTACTGATTTAAAGTGCAAGAGTAAATATTCCTTAGGACATAGACATTACTGTAAGTTAGCCTAGCTAGCAGAACGACACTTTACTAAAAGTTTATGCAGTTTTCATGAGATGTGCACTCCAAGGCTGACTGATGTTACTCTAGCCCACCCAAGTCATGCAATAAATGCTACAGAAAGGGAGGAAGTGAAAGATCTGGCCAGAAACTGCCATTCTCAAAATATTTATACTCTATCATGCATGCCTACTTGAAATATCCCTTGAAACTTGGATACTTATGCCTTCTGTCTATCTGAAGAAACCAAAGATTTTTCTTTACCTGGAATGGAGATTTTTTGGGGGGAGATTTATCCTGCCATAAAAACATTTATGGAGGAGTTAATCCAACAGCCTTTGCTGAGCTGGGATCATCAATCCTTGACTTTGAACTTGCCATTCATTATGTTTGTTGGCTTTCTGCACACTAAATGACACTAATGGTAGGACATGAGTAACTCTTTGAAGAGAATGAAGCTGAAGGGAATAGTCTACCCATGGTGATCATCAGTGTCACAGTTGTCAGTCTAAGAGCAGCATAGAGAGAGATGCCTCTCAACCATATGGTTACACTCTAAATTGTGTAGTGATAGATAGAAAAAATGAAATTTTAATGAGGATGGGTGACTAAAAGTAATATTGAGATTTCAGGGGCACTGTTTTTGCCCTATTGGGGGCTTTGGGAAGAGAGGTGGCACTCATTTGGCACTTTATAGCCTGACAAGGTGATGTTTAGCATATGTTAATATCATGTGCTATTCCAAGTAGAGTTTAAATTACTGAACCTTTACCCTGATTCTGTAAGCTGGATGCTGTTTCCCTTTCTTTTTTTAAAATTTTTTATTATTTTATTCTTATTACATCTCAATGGTTATCCCATCCCTCGTATCCTCCCATTCCTCGCTCCCTCCCATTTTCCCCTTACTCCCCTCCCCCATGACTGTGACTGAGGGGGACTTCCTCCCCCTGTATATGCTCATAAGGTATCAAGTCTCTTCTTGGTAGCCTGCTATCCTTCCTCTGAGTGCCACCAGGTCTCCCCATCCAGGGGACATGGTCAAATATGAGGCACCAGAGTTCGTTTCTTTTCTTTTCTTTTCTTTTCTTTTTTTTCAGAGTTCATTTCTTAACACATAAGATAAAGTACACATAGAGAGCTTATGATGCTCTGCTACGGCCACACAACTTGATTAAAGCAAATAAGCAAGAAATCTGGGTTTGAAGACAGGCACTCGGCCTCCAAAGTCCATCCCACTAACCAGAGCACAATGGAAATTTGGCAAGAGAGGGGCTTTTCTAAGGGGCTTCATTCCAAGTAGCTGTCAGCTTGTGACTTCAGCAGGCATTGGCTTGGACCAGAGGTAGTGACACTAAATGTGGAAAGCTGGGCAAGAAAGGTACAAAAGGATTCCTCACAAGTGACAACCAAAGGGACTAGAGGAGGACAGAACAAAGAGTAAGCAGGTCGTATGGTTTTTGGGAGTAGAGCGATACTAATGAACCTACATGTAACTTTCACCTTTCCCTTTGAGCTATGGGAGAGATAGGAAGGGGAGGAGGCAGGCTCTCCAGGAGGTAGGACAAGACCCAGGGGACATTATTTATGAAAGAAAAGTGTCTCCATCTTTGATGCAGCTTGAGAAACTTAGACTCTATTTGTAATCATTTGACTGCAATTATTAAAGTGTCTAAAAGTCCAAATTATTTCCCAGGGCCAATGCTTCCCAGTGGGGAGCATTATAATGATGGGCTAAAACAATCCAACAGATTCGTGTCAGCAGAAGCCAGAAAAGGAAATGATGTTTAAGATACGATGTTAAGACATTATTGGAAGCTCTCAGGAGCTCCAGACATCCAGCAACATCCAGGTTGCTTACTGAGATGAGAGAATAAGGCACTCACGGTCTAACTGGTAAAGATGATTGTTAACATTACAGCCACAGAAGTAACAGAGTAGTAAAATCCTCATTAATGACTTAGACCGATGTCAAACATTTATTTTTTAACTATAGATGTAGCATATCATCTTTTAAGCATTGCTTTTCAAATGTAGTGTGACTAACAGGGCTGTATGCCAAAGAACTGTTTTATCACAAATGGTAATAGAAGCTTTCTATATATACATAGATACATATGCATATACATGAGTGTGACTGTTTACTATATAGGACACATCAGTAGATGATGCACAGAACTGGCCCAATAAAACAAATCAAGCCTAGAAAATGATCTCCAAACTAAAGAATTTAAAAACACAACCTTCATTTAAAATGCAAATAGTATGAACACACTTTAAGTGCTGTTTTTACATAAAACATTAAGGATTGTAGGGAAATAGAATAGTGATGCCTGACATCTATAAAGCCATACATTTAGAGCTTTTTACTATTCAAAAATAACTAAACAATGACTAAATAATGTCTCAAGAACATTTCTCATTCAGCCTGTTAAGACAGCTATCATATAAAGTTTTACTTAACCAAGTTTCTGATGTCAGAGATGATATGTGTTACATCAGTAAGGTTGAGGAGTCCAACATCTCATTTGTACTTGAATTCTCCAGCTGGCAATCTTGGGATTTTTGTAGAAAGTGGCCATAATGTTGTAATCATAACCAAATCTATATTTTTGAAAATTATTATTCCTGTAATTCAAAAATAAGTCTATCTTGCATTGTAATTTTTTATGCAGAGTTGTAAAGTCGATCTCAATTAGTCCTCGGTGCTACCATCCATATTCTATTATGGGATATTAATGAAAAGGTATATGATGAAGTCCTCATGGATCTGGATGCCATAGGGAACACAACACAGCAATCAGTCAGTGGCTCTTCACAGTTGATTTGTGGTACTTAACACATGAAATGTGGCATCAGATGCATAGCTGAGATTTTCCTAGTCTTCCAATAAGCTGATACACATAAGTATAGCAATAACCATAAAAGCCCAATCTGTTGACATCAGAATCTGTCTACCTGCCTTTATTTCTCCCTGGCTGCTCCATATAAAAAGACAATCGCAGAACCCATAAAACACACATCTGTTGGCTGAGTACTGTCCCTCAGCATACAGCCACTAGAAAGTGCACATCCCAGGTGG
This sequence comes from Acomys percivali, assembly GCA_907169655.1. Taxonomy (NCBI): domain Eukaryota; kingdom Metazoa; phylum Chordata; class Mammalia; order Rodentia; family Muridae; genus Acomys; species Acomys percivali. The sequence goes on along the minus strand of OU015748.1, from coordinate 21,442,774 downwards.
AAGGAGCTGCATAGCGTTAAAAATAATGGTCACTCTGGTCACTTTCACAAAACACTGATATGTGTTAGAATCAGATTCCTCACTTAGGTACCCAGGTCCATGATCAACGACACACTGGCGAGTCCTGAGGATCAACATGACTATGTTTAGGGTGAAGTTGGGCCCCTCTGGATCATCTGCTGAAAAGTTATTCCATATTCATCTCCCATCTCCTACAATCACAGCCAAACAGTTGTTCATGGCGTGGCACTCTGCGGGAAATAGAGTCTCTTTGGGAACCTAAAGAATGAGACTCAGTAGGGAATGTTTGCCTCTGGCTGCTTTATAAAGTAAATACTTCAACAGAACCATTCGCATAATGAAATTGTAGTATCCATAAGAGATTAAGGAAATTGTATCAAATGAAGCTAAAAGATGGTTTGAGAATGTGTTTTAGGCATAGATAAGGGCTTCCTAATCCACATCGTTTTCTGTTTTGCTTCTCTGGGAGAGAGTTCTTCACTCAATTATGCAATGGAGAATGCTGACTGGAAAACAAGACCTGTTTGCTCCAGCCAAGTGTAACAATTTTCATGATTTATCTGAGGCAGTTTTGAAAATGCTCAGAGGTTTTGTTTTGTTTGTTTTCTCGTTATTTTTTAACCTTGTAGTTTGTGAATTTTGTTAGTAAATTGGTGGATGATTGGTGTCTTGGGACTCCCACTGGTGTATCAAGGAGTCACCCTGAAGTTCTCTTACAAATGAACTGTTTTCCTGGAGATTTGTGTTTTCCCATAAGCATGCTGCCCTGGCAGGAAAAGGCCACTCTATTATGTATGTGTTCTTGAATATCTAAGAAACTATATTCAACATGGTGCTTTCTCAGAGACTGTCTGGAAATTTTTTTGACAGAATTCAAAAAAGATGGTCATAACTTTGCATTCCTTTTTTTCATTAATCATATGTTGACTCTTCTAGATTTCTTGGATCACACTTTTGGTTTTTATAACATAATTTTCTTGTTATACAAGACAAGTTCTTACCAGTTTGAAAACTCCAAAATAAAAAATTTCAAAATATTAGAAAGTTGTAAATTTTAATGAATAACACATTGAGTATGGAATGTTTGATAAGCACTTTAATTAATTGCTTTTACTAATGATTGCTGAGTGCTTCTGGTATTTCCTGTGTCCTGAGTGACTGAGTTCCATGTCCCATAAAGTCATAGCTGTCACTTTCAAACATTTATTGAGCACTACTGTGTACAGCAACTATAATTACTTGAGGCTTGAAACTAATGAGAGACTATTTTACAGAACTGAATACCCATTTTTAATTTGAGCCATTTCTTCTGCCTTCTCCGAAGTTAAGCCACCTGCTTCTGGCTGCTCAAAGATCTCAGGGCCTCTTTAATCTTTGCTTTCCTGGGTAAGGAGATGATTGCAGGAAATTGGCTCTTTAAAATAAATACATAACTGAGGGCCCATTACTAACTGCATCTTATTTTAAAAGCAGAGGTTTCAATAGACCACCGATGGGAGGGGCTTGGGGCCAGCATCATGGATTTGTGGCCAGTGTCAAATAGAAAGACCAGCAAAGATGAAAGACGGTCCCTTCTCTTTTCAACAAATCACATAATTGCAATGCAGAAAAAGGGCAATGCTTCTGATACTCCAAAGCCACAGAATGTTTATTTCATGGTCAAAGACATACAGTCTGACCCTCATCCACACACCTAACCATTACAGTGGGCAACTGTACAATAGTACTGATAATTCTGTGTGGCATTTGGCAAATCATTTGACTTTTCTTAGTTTCCTCATTTATAAACAAAATGTGATACCCTGTTCATTTAGAAATAGAAACACATGTATATGTGGTCAAAGATTCACTATATTATTTTGGAACTAAAAATTCATACCACCTAGTATTTTATTACACATGTTCTATATTCCTCTATATTTAGATACTCAATGTTACTATTGTGTTATAGGTGGCAATGTGATTCAGTACAGTAACACACTATCCTAGTTTTAACCTAGAAGCAACAGGCTATGCCACAGACATGTGTATAAAATAGGCTACCACATCTAGGTTTGAATAAGTACCTTCTTCAATGTTCACAGAACAGTGAGATCACCTTTGACATATTGCTCAAAATAAACCCTTGCAGTACAGCAAGGACATTTTTTTTAATCTCATGGCTGGCTTATCACATTTGAAGCCATATCCTAATGGAGATTCTTTAATGTGCATCATCTTCTTAAGTTGATGGGGGTGCTGCCAGAAGCTAACATGTATCATTGTCAACGAATCCTTAAAATAATGCAAATATCTTTAAATGCCATATTCTGTAGGTCTCTGAGGTTTTGGAAGACTGTCTATCTATCATCTATCTATCTATCATCTGTCTATCTATCTATCATCTATCCATTGCCTATCTATCTTGCATCTGAATAAACAAACATAGCTTGTTTTTACCTACTTACTATCTCTTTAATCTAGGAAGCATAGTTTATTGTAAGCTAGATGAGTGTCTGACTTCGCCATCAGTGTCTGATTGACTAATCATTAACTTGCAGACAGGTTTAAAGGAAGAAACCAGACTCTAATGAAATGAACACATGAAAAATATCATTCTTTAAATATCTAACTCACAAAATGTCTGTAATTGCTACTAATGGAGATAGGAGCACAGATTTGTTAGGACTTGTCTTCCATCCTATGTACAGTATAGGCATAGTCTGCTACTTGCCTTGCTTTTTATTCTGTCTTTCTTTGGTTCATCAGGGTACATTACACATTTTGAGAACCCTTTACCACGTGCTTCTATCACACTATGATAACATCTGATTTACATTTTAACTAACTTTCATAAATTCAAGTAAAAAACACAAGAGAATTTTTTATTCCTAGTATATGTTTTACTTGAATTAGCAAAATGCAAAAGTCAGGAGTTCATGAGCCTTATTTCTATAATAAAAGTAAGTCAACCCCTTTTATCCTCTTTATTGTAACTAAATTACCTAGGCCCTCACTCTCCATTGTTCACACTCTTCTCTATGTTCCTGGAAAGTGGTATTCCATGCCTGGTATGGTATAATAGACATGGAATAAATTATAAATGTTGTTTTTATTTCCTCAGATAGGGGATAAGATGAGAGCCACAACCAAACTTTAAGAATACATGACTTGGCTAGAGAGATAGCTCAGTGGTTAAGAGCACTGCCAGCTCTTCCAAAAGACCAGGGTTCAATTCCCAGCACCCACATGTCAGCTCACAACTGTCCGTAAATCCAAGATCTGACACCCCCACACCAACGTACACAAATTAAAAAAAAAAAAAACATGCCTTACTAGCCAAGGACAATAAGTGCAGTAAACTTCGAACCCATACCCAGATCTAGCCAATGGACAGGACATTCTTCACAGTTGAGTGGAGAGCGGGGACTGACTTTCACAGGAACTCTGGTGCCCCATATTTGACCATGTACCCTGGATGGGGAGACCTGGTGGCACTCAGAGGAAGGATAGCAGGTTACCAAGAAGAGACTTGATACCCTATGAGCATATACAGGGGGAAGAAGTCCCCCTCATTCACAGTCACAGGGGAGGGGAGTAAGGGGAAAATGGGAGGGAAGGAGGAATGGGAGGATACAAAGGATGGGATAACAATTGATATGTAATATGAATAAATTAATAAGATATATTTTTAAAAAGAATACATGCCTTTGGCTGAGGCCAGAGAATTTCTATTTAACCATCCCTCTAGGCCTGGAAGCTTCTAGTATCTATACAATCTGATTTTCTACAATCTCAGCTTCCAGCCTCCATCTTCTAACCTAGGCTTAGAATATTTCAGCCTCTAAAGCTCACTGCTGAATAAGTTCAGTCTTCCTTTTTCTTTCTGAAATTTGGCTGGCTGATTCAACTCAGCTGTTCTGGCTCAAAACTCCTCTCCAAGCGGATTGATCTAAACTGACTTCTTTCAGATTCTCACTGAATTGCTTTACTTGGAAAAATTACCTCTGAGCTCCATAAGCTGAAATGCATGAACTCAGCTGCACTCAACTGAGTTGCACCGAAGTGTATTTTACTCCTAAACTCTTCTGTACTGTCTCCACAAGCTCCCCTGCTTTCTCACTCTATTCTCTGCTCTTAAATAGTCTCTCTTTCCTGTCTGCTCTCCAGAGAGTTCACCATTTCCTATCTCCAACTCATTTGGTGAAATCTTCCTGATTTGCCACTTTGTCTGCCCTTCAACGAGACATCATAGCTTGGGACTAAATGTATGCACGGAACTCTAGCCAGAGGGCCTAAAGATGTGCCATCTCTATATTCCAGTGAAAAGAATTAAAGGTGTTTTCTAAAGGAGTGTCTATATTTTAGCCAGATCACACAGACCTAAATCTTTGGATATCATCCTTTGCCATGGAAGGCATGTTGCTGAGTTAAAATTCTCTACAATAATACAATAAGTGTCCTTCACAATTTTTTCTGAACATGTTCTCTGAGTCACAGAGAACATATTTATTTATTGACACATTGTCTTAATAAATTTATGTTCACAACCTGCTCCCTGTCAGACTAGGGCACAGACACTGGGAACACCAATAATCCTTCTCTCCTTGGAACTTAATAAAAGAAACAGACAAGAAGCACATGGATATAATATAGTGTGAAATATATTGGGGAAGAAACCAAAGTGTGATAACTGATTAATTACATACAAATGAAGTCTCACTGGTCACATGGACCAAAGAGGAGCTACTACAATAATTCTATTTAACATTCTCTAACTCATATTAAAACTAAAAGATGTGAGGGAAGATGACAAACCCAGTTTCCCTCATGAACATGTAAAACATGATCATATTTAAATTTCTAGTTTTCTCTGCAAGATCATGGGTTATTGGTATTTAAATAACATCATTATAACTTCATATATATATATATGTATATATATATATATGTATATGGGTAGAACAGTAGGTTAAACTAAGACATCAAATCCATTCTACTGCCTTGCTGTCTGCTTACATAGTGGTGCACCCATCAAGCTATTCACCTACCCACCCATCCATCTACCCACGCATCCTCTCTAGTTCATCCTCTCTAGTCCAGCAAGAGAATCATGACCATGGCTAAACTCAGGAACAACTGAAAGTCGGAGAGACATTATCTGATCAGTACCTGGAAACAATCAGGAACTATATCAAATCAATTAGTTGATTACTCAATCTCTGCTTATAATTCTCTATATCCCGGTTTAGTATCCAGAGATTAGAATGTCTTGGGATTCATGGAACTTATATCCTGAACTTTGAAGATAGGAACCATGCTTTCCCACAGTGAAATTTATCTTAGCCCATAACACACTCTAAGCTCTGCAAGTCACAATTCAAGTTTTATAAATTATTTCTCACTTAATTTTGATAGTATGTTTCATTTGATTCAATATTCCTAAAATAATATTATTTCAGCATATGAAGTCAATGTATAATCGTAATAGAAGGTTATAATTTTTATATTAAGTCTTCAAATTTTGTGGTGAATTTTGTACTAACAATGCATTTCAGCTCATATTAGTCCAATTCAAGTATTCCACCGCCATCAATGGCTGCTGGCTGCTACATTGAACAAAACAAGTTATTGACAATAGTATGTGGGCCAGGGTGTAGATGTCAGGCAGATGATACACCAGAAGTTGATACATCAAAAAATGGATTTGGAAAATCCTTTAGAGGGTTTGGAGGTAGCAACAAATTTCCCTAGTTAATAGTTTTTCCTACAATATTTTATCATTTATGATTGTCTTTGATTACAAGTATGGAATTTAGTAAATGGCATCTTGGTGATAAAAAAGCTCAGATTCTCTCCATTCTTTCCAATCTTTCCATCTCTGCTGTCTTTCTCATGCTGAACTTGGCAGTCTGATGTAATTTTTGATAGGTATCAAATTGATTGTTTCGGCTCTAAAAGTAACATGCTACTCATATCAGTGTACATATGGCCTGATTATGAAAGAATAGAGAACAAGGCAGTGGCTTGTTCCTGTGGGTCTCTGCCTTTCAGCCAAGGGGCAAGGGTGGGAATTTCTGACAGTGTTGCAGAAGATTTAGCCTACACCTTATTAGCAGGAATTTTATATCATACCTACTAATGACTGGGACAGGGACTGAAATTGTTCACTTGGGCATATGGATTTGGGATGGTTCGGTGCAATTTCCAATTATTTGAAACATGCATAATGTTAGCATAAGGACCAGTCATGACCTAACTTATTCATAAATCCATCGGCCATGGTCTGAGGGATAAGAAGAAAATGAAGCTGTCCCAGCTGATAAAACTATTTTGAAAAAATAGTCAAGTAAAGATTTTTTTCTTTCTTGTGTAAATAATAAAGATCTATAAAGGGTGTTTAAATAAAGAAGTGACAAGAAGAAATTTTAAGACAGTTGAGATGTACCATATGAGTTTAATCAATGCTTTACCCACTGAGAACCTCCCCTACCTACACCCCAAACAAGAAGAAAAGCATCAATATGTTGCAGGCTAGATTGTCCATAGAATGAAATGGGGGACAGTCCACAGTGTTTGGAGAGAGCACAGGGAGTGACATCAGCTAGAAAACCTTCAGGGTAGAGATGTTCTAGCTCAATAGATTGAAGAATCCTATTCTGCGAGGTTGGCTGGTTCTCAGGAAGCACTGATTTCATAGAGAGAATTCTGCTTCAGTTATAAGAAAGCTTAAGCCCTGGGGAGCATACATGGGTTCATAGAAATGGTGAAGTTCTGAAGTGTAGGTGAAACCAAACAGATGATATCAGTACCATAAATATAACAACTTGTGAAGTTGAGAGAATATCTCCACATTTTGTATCTCAGCTTCAACTTGAATAGTTCTTAATTCTCAGGATCAGCCAGAAGAGAAAAGTCATAAAGGCATAGCCAATGACTATTTTTATGGTTTTGTCCTCCCTCTCTAGGTAGACAAAAGATGAGCTTAATTATTTTATAATCATTACAATTTTCTCAGGCCCATTGCTCTTTGACCTTATAGCATATTCTTCCCGGACAGCTTAATACTCTACCATTTTAAAATTGAATTTCCTGCATTGCTTTTATTTAAGGTCACTACACATAGATATAATCACCTGATTAAGAAACCCACAGCTCCAGAGTTAAATGTGTCACACTTTCACCTTCTAATGGCAGAGATTCAATATTTTTAAACTGCCATTTTTAAACTGCCATTTAACCCTTTATAGCTAGTAAATTCTCCTACAAGATCATGGTGACAATCCAAATTTTTCTGTAATTTATTTTAGAAAATCTTTGTCCATAGTATAAATGTCATCATCAATAAAACTAGGATAAGTTTGTACCTATCTACATCAAAAATGATGATGTATACATAAGATATAAATCTAACCTTAAAAGATTTCTACCCTGTCTCTAAATAAAGCAAAAGTACATTTCCACCAAGTAGCAATGTCTTGTCTATTTATCTCATTTATATTAACTGGTCAGATTTAATTACTTTTGTATAGTATTTGGTCTAAAGAGCTAATACAGTGTGAAATTTAGAAAAATTTGCAGAATAATTTTGTGTGTTGTGTGTGTGTGTGTTTTGTCTCCTTTTTTTTTGTTGTTGTTGTTGTTGTTGTTGCTTGGTTTTGCTTTGTTCTGTACCACTGATGAAGACTAAGCCCAGTGCCTTGGCCTTGCTGGGCAATCATCCTCCAGATCATCTAAATCCCAAGTTCAGAATAGTGATTTTTTTCTGAATATGAAAATATTTAGCATTGTAAAGCTAATAACCTCCTAGAAATTATTAAAATGTAGTACTGACTACATCAATGATTTATATTTAATGCTAATTTGAAACATAAAATATGGCAGATGCTAAGTTTTTCCTACATATTTTTACTAGAGAATGAGCAACATCTTTTCTAGAATCCTCTCTCCCCATGCCAAATTATAGTAATCCACTGATTGCTATTGCATCCACAATCTTGGATAAAATTCTTATAAAAGACATTGGGCTCAAGCATCCACAAAATGCCTCTGAGCTAGGTTAGGGAAGTTGGTCTTGGAATGGCTAAAAGTGTGCTTTAAAAAAGGACTAAAAAAGAATCTGAATTTTGAAGGCAATGACTTTCAAGAAAATACACTCCTGTTTTTTCTCCTTTTTATTTCCCAATACACACACACACACACACACACACACACACACACACACACACACACCTTTTTCTTTTGAATTAAAACTATTATGTAACGTGTTTTCTTTATTTTTCTTCTTTCAGTTAATGTCTGTGCATCATGACAAATATGAGCACGCACATACACAGGCAGATACACAAAAGTTGTTCAGTCAAGGACTTCTTTTCATCCTGTACTCACATATCCAGAGTAACCGAGAAGTGTGGCAGAGCCAAGGCATCATCTTTATCTTTATCCCAAGGGTAAGTCCCAGCCAAAGCAGCTGAAGCTCCACCCAGGACAACTTAGTGCCAGAGAATTTCAACCAGCAGAAGAATGCCTGCATCTGGTTTTCCCAACTGTACAGATACAGGAATACAGTTCTCAAGTCTGAATACCCTTGAACTCAGCTGCCTTTATTATTCCTTGTTTCCAAAACAAAAATTGCTTTATTCCTGCTTCATTATCCCTTCTTTTTAATCCCCAGACTGTAAACATCTCATAGTGATAGAACTCATGAACGTTTCATAGTTGAACCAAGCAAGATTTTCATGATGGGGTTTTGGATAAATCCAGCTTTTATTTAGATTAATGAAATAAAGGACTCAACAAAAAGAGTTTTACTTTTCTTCTATATATATAGTAACAACAGAACATTTGGGGAAATAATTTTATAAGATTATCTGTTCTGTGCTGTGTTCATAGCATCACACACATGGTTTATTTTAATTGATTAATTAGCTAGTAAGTTAACTTGTTGAATGAGATCAGTTTTATTGTTATTGTTATGACTTTTTTCTCTAACCCAGGGTAGTATACAATTCACTATTTGGTGCTGTCTCCTTTTGGATTTGAGGTCATCCTGCTGTCTGAATGCTGGATTTATAGGCACAAAGCATCACAGACAATTCTAAATGCTACAGATCAAAATATATAGCTACTGAATATAAGATCCTGAAGCCCATCCCTCTGTGTTTTTACACAAATGAATTAGTAATTATCCTGTTTTAATAAGGCAGTAGTGGTAGGCTTTCTTCTAAGATTCATTAACTCCTTTCTTCTGTGTAGTAGAGCAGGTTTGCCGTAACAGGCTTAACTTCTCTCCTGTAAAGGCCTTGAATCCAATTACAGAACTGTTGGTTACTGCTAAGGTATGAGTGCCACGGCTACACCTTTAATGTTCTCTTTCTTATAGTGATTGTCCTCATGATTTATAGACCTATAGCTAGATATGACTATCAGTTGCTTTCTTCCCTTGGAAGTTTGCACAGCTTCTCTGGTGCTCTAAAAGCTAGTCCTCAAAGAGGATGTTTTCAATTCAGATTCATCTAGGGTCCTCTGGATCTTTTATTGGACATGCATGGTGTTGTCAGCAATAGGGACTTATCTTCAACCTTTGGGAGGCAACAAAAGGCAACTAATAGCCTATATTATTTTAACAGTTTCTTATCTTCTTCTGATTGAGGTATTGAAGTTTTTTGTTACGTAGTTTAAGGCTCTTTGGAGGATCATTGTCATCTCAGGCTGTAAAATATCATTTAGGCTATATTTGTATTTGTGTACACATAAGCCTACATATTATATGTAATCTTAGATAAATATTAACATGATTCTTTATGGTGATTTAGGAGATCCTTAGTGTTATTTTACCCTTCTTTCTCCTTCTTCTTTGATAGTGACCTTCTACTCTCCCCAATTAGAGTATCTGCCATATTTAAATTTGACAAAGAATACAAATAAGCAACACACAAAAGTGGACCCAAACTTCAGTCTTCTGATTTCTAGAGCAATTAAGTTTTACATAATGTTGGTAATGTTGAAGTCTGATGTCTCTGGATATCTGGTTTGTACTTGGTCTATGAAGGTGAATTTGCTTTTCTCAGTGAGGCTCCCATTATACTTGATCTGGTAACCCCAGATCTTGCAAGAAGCACCACATACCCCTCAAGGAAACTATAGGCTTGGCCCTTTCCTGATAAGGAACTCTCTCATCAGGCACAGGGAATTCCTGGAAGTACCCCACTCTATGCTGAGGAGATCCTAGCCTCCAGAAAATGACTTCTGATTGTACCTAGAAGTTATCCCTTCATCCATAGAATAATTACTGTTTGCTCCTTTGTGTGATACATCCCCCTGTTACTGCATGTAAATGAGGAACTATACGCCTGTATGTAGATTAGGGATCCTAACACCTTTAGCCCTAGAGAATCAGACACATTCACCTTAAAACCCCTCCCCACTGTCCAAGGTTTATAAATAAAGGCTGGCTGGTGAGATCAGGGGCTCTCATGCTCATCATTCCTCTAGCATGACCGTCTGAGACTCCATTTATTCGGCAGGGGACCACTGCTGGATGCCTGATGATCAGGCAGCAATGGTGTAACTGTCTTTGCAACCACTGGGGTCTGCTCCACCACTGCCACTAGCTTGGTGCCTGCATCTCAACAGAAATGCCAGAGGGTTTTATCCACCTGCTTCCTCTGCTGGGCTGTGCTGAGCACAACAACTCAAAGAAGGAGCTGTAACCCTTTGGTATCATCACAGGCTTTTGGAGTTCCCAAGTCTCTCCACTGCTGTATGATATCAACCATCTCATTTTTAAAGAGCTAAACTGTAAGACCAGCAGAAATTCATTTTCCACCTATCCCAGTAAGACCAGGGGCCTAGTTTAGCATCCCAGTCCCTGTACTCACCCTGAATGCTCTATACTAGCCCTGAGAAAGAAACAGGGCCTTGGGACCTTTGATCTTGAGGTCCACTGGTTCTCATCAGGAGTCAAGCAGCAACTGGACTGATCCACAGGACATGGAACCCAGGCCAACCTACTGGACACAGAATGACATCATAATTACTCATGGCTTCCAAGTATGCCACTACTACTTTGCACTTAATAATGTTATGTACGTTATTGTCTTCACTTGATGTAAACAACATCCAAACTTTATTTTATACAACCTGCTAAAGAATGTAGTTTACTAGAGTCATGTAGACACTGTAGTTTTGACAATCCTGGCAGATGAGATCAAGCTTTTGTTCGGAGAGAATTCCCGGCTAAGTAAGTCATCATGGCAGAAATCTCTATAGAGCAACTTCCCAATGTGCTCACCATGCTCACCTTCCTGAGCAAGACAGGGAATGTTGAAGGCTTAAGGCTATTGCCCACTTTTACAGCACAGATGGGAGAAAGCACACATATAAGATCTGCATTAAACAAACAAAATCCAGAAACTCACACTATTCAAGAGTCTAGGAGTTCTCAGTTCAATCCCTGACTTAATCATATTTGAAACAGAGACTGTAACAGAGACAGAGTTAGATGACTACACAGCTGCATCATCTCTTTCAGCTCACTGCTCCCGTGTCATTGGGGAATCTTGGCATGTACAATTCACACCTGTTTCCTTTCTATGTGGAAAGACATGATGTATCAGAGGTCCAAATATTCACAGTCTCTTTAAAACAAAACAAAATCAAAACCTCACCTTCTTTATTCTGAAAAGATGAAATTGTTACACATCACCATCATGTAGCAAGCCAGAGTTTAACCTTGAGGAGAGCTGAATTAAATGACTCAACTGTTTCTCCATGTATAAACGTTTACTTCTTTTATATTCTCAGCATATTGGCTCTGTATATATTTTTCTCTGCTACAACCTGATAGTGTTT
>OU015748.1:21399136-21430911 GCA_907169655.1 Acomys percivali | reverse complement strand
GGAAAGGAGGTACAGGTATAAGAATCCAAATACAATAGATTATAGAAATACAGTAACATTTACATGCCCTTAATACGTCACTAACAGTAGTATAAGTTCTTTACATTTATTTATTAACAATTAACTATCTAAAATTTCAATGTCTCATAAGACAGTCCCTACTATTACCTCTTCACTATAGAAAAAGAAGAAGAAAACCCTGAAGCACGCTGGGATTAAAAACATCTCTAGGTCACATAATTAAGAAGTGGCAAAATCACAGCAGAGTACCTCCAGGATACACAGTATTAATTACCATGAAGTTGACTGTATTGCCTTTAGAATAATGGTATAATCTTTTACAACCTTCAATCCCAGGAGCAACTTTTCTGCCTCTGTCTATTAATACAAAATCCCTTCCTTCCATAAGCTCAGGAGGAAATGGACAAGATGAATTCGATTCCATGGACACTTCATTTTGTCTGCTTTGTTTTAAGGTTTTGGTTTGTTTGTTTGTTTCAGGTACAGAGAGAAAGAAAGAGAAAGAGAGAGGGGAAAGAACATGGAGTTTGGTAGGAAAGAAGATGGGGAGGTATCTGGAATGAATAATCAGAGGGAGAAAAATATGATTAAAATGTGTTGCATGAAATTCTCAAAAATTAAAACAAAAATAAAGATTTCAGTTAGATTCGACAGGTGGGATATTTCTGAGATAAAAGAGGGGGAAATTAGATTATTTTATGTAGGTTTGAGGGAGTGAATGATCAGGAGGAACTCTGAGTTTTTTACATAGATACTTTGTTGAATGACACAAAGAACTGAGATACAAAAGGAAAAAACAAATTCTTAGAAGCCAATAAATGTGCCTTTAAAACTGTTTGAATCTTTCCTCCCTTCCCCTTCCCCTTTTAATTTACTCTGGAAACAAGTTAGTAGAAAGTTACAGAGAAGTTCTGATGCCTTAGTAAGAAACCATCATTGTATACATTCACTAAAGGTGAATCTCTTTATGGCTTAACAGAAAATTAAAAAGACTTTAACAGCATAATTCAGCCATTCCACATGGTATCTTTAATTCAAGGGGGAAAGCACTCCTAAGAGTTTATAATAGGGTCTTGAACTTTTGTCACTCATTTCCTAGGCAAGAAGTAAATTGGTTTATGCTAGCTCCTCTCTCTGTGCAACACATATTACATAATCACCTTTGCAGGAAGGAAAACAGTCTAAAGTAGCAAGTGTAGAAAAAAATAACAATTAAGTACTGGAGGAATTATTGTCTGAGTTCAAGAAAATCATCTAGTACCAGAAGAGATGGGCTCTCTGTTTCTGAGCTCCTGAGATAAGTCTCTCTGATTGAAAAACTTCCATTCCTGGATCATCGAAAACTCTGCTCAGTGGATGGACTTTGCTTGTGACACTTTGTTCCCTCTTCTTATCTATACTTTCATTTGGGTATTTGTTAATTCTTCAAAATGCTATTTTTAGTTCTGTGGACATTGGTTACAATGATGTCGCTTGGGTTTTGTTCTGAGGGACTGTGGCTCTTTTGTCCTCTTTATTTATTCTCAGTGATAGCCATTCCTGTTGTTACCACCTGACCACTTTGAGCCACAAATTGTGACGATTCCTTAGTTTGTACAGACCCTCTATCTGAGGATGGCAACTAATTGTCATTATAGTCATCTATTGCAATAGTGATCCAAACTGTTCACATTTTTTAAAATCATAAATCTAATGCCTTGAAAATTTAGGCATTATTAATGCTTCACATGTGTGAGACACGTACTATATATTAAAATGCTAAATGAAACCCCTCTGGCTTCCTGGAGTAAAACATAAGTCATTCAGTTTTTTCTTAATTCTGTTACATATGCAACCCAGGAAACAGATGAAAAACACAAATTTCGCCTTAATTCTTCATACAACAGAGTTCCCTGGGGGCAGAGCTAACAAGAGGAACCTCCCAGGCCTCCTCTCTGGGCCCAGATCCATTGCTTTCTACAAGCAACCATTGGAATGAGAACTTTTCTTTCTCTATCTTGGGTCCAGAGCTTGGGGACCTGCAAATAAACAGATAAGTGTGAGTTTAAAAGGTAAAGACAAGCTTAGTTTCTACAGTATTTGGTGATGAGCAATTCACTGATAGCCAGAGTCTGGTTTATATACCAATCTGATAAAGTATGGTGGTGTGGAGCTTCATTGGGGGAATTGTGGAAGGTTTCGTAGGATGTTTTGTGGTATAGAGATGGGCATTCTGTCTTCATGGCAGTGGGTTTCATAGAAACTGTCTTGGAGAAAATGCACCCGCATTTTCTAGAAATTATGCTCTTCATGTATAAGAGATGTTCAAAGATGATTTTGTTTCTACATTTTAATTAACCTGAATTTTTTCCTTAAAGCAAGCACTGCCCCACTCCTTGGGTGTCTGGATTACTCTACTCTCAGAGCAGAACACCTGGGTAATGAGCACACACTGACCTTTGTGAGCCTACTCATCATAAGCACAGTTTTGTTCTCAGTTTAAGTCCCACTGTGAGATGGAGGGAAGCGAGTAGAGGCTTCCCAGAGCACTAGCAAGTCTGAAAGAGAAGGTGATGTCATTCGCAACTGCAAGCACCACATATGAGAGTCAGTATTAAATTTTATATTTATCTCTCCATAAATTTGATTGATAGACCCCTGCTAGACCATCTATCAAGGCTGAATTCTGCCAGTTTTGGCTTCTCCCTTTCAAGGACATTTTAATTTGATATAAATTTAATAGAAATATTGAGGAGTTGAAGGCACATACAAATGTTCTGCCCAGCATTCTATATCTCTCAGTAGAACTGAAATACAATTTAGTGTTTTTCAAAAGAAATGAACTACAAAATGCCTTATGTAAACTTTTGAGTGATACCCTCAAGAAAAAGGAAATTAATTTCCTGAATAAAATACTTTTAAAAGTCCTTGTAGAAAATAGGTATATGAAATAAATATCATATTCCAATGTAATTATAATTTTTATTTTAATAAAAGAGGAAGGAATTTCCAATTTCTAGATATTTAGGGCGAAAACAATTCAAATCATTAGTGCATGAATATAAGCCTAAAGACGCTATCTCCAGCTTTCCCATGCAACCTCTTTAGAATGTAAAGCAAAGCATGTGGACTGCTCATTTATTTTAAAAATTCCTACTGAGGCCACACCCATCGAAAGTATTAGCATGAATTCTATAACTCCCAAGCCCACCTCCAAGACCATTTGAATGATTTATACTGCTCTGAGAGGTTGGAGTCTACATATGAAATCTTAATTCCCTCTCGGTGCCTTACAGACTTTATCCAAGAACTAATAGTGTTAGTGTAAACTTACCCTAAAGGGTCAGACTTGCTAATACACATTTAATTCTTTCCATGGAAGATCATCTCCCTTGAGAAAACTACCCAATCATGAAAAGTAATGAAGATTTGCAGCAAGGGTCTGACTCTGAATATGGAGTAAGTGGAGAATGAGGAAGCTAAATTTTGATCACAGCCCTTAACAAAATCCCTGTGGGTACCACTGGGAGTTAGGGTTAACTAAAGCTCATCAGTTCTAATCTAGAGGAATACAGGCAGCCCTGAGGCTCAAATAAGACAAAACCATGCAACTCACATGGCAGACATCTCTGAAATGGGGTGAGTTGTTATACATGGGAGGAGCTACTTGAGATTGCAGCAAAATGCTGGTGCCTTAGCAAGAGGTATCTTTGTGTGCATTCTCTGGAAGACTTTTCTTTTTACTTCTAGGTGTAATGCAAGAGAAAATATAGAAATTTGTTTAACAGCCCTCTAACAGCTCTGCACTGGGATCTGCAGCCCATCTTGGTTTCTTTTACCTACCACCCTTCTCTGCTCCAATCTGTTCCAATCCCCAACACTAGGTAGAAGAGAATTAAACTTAGAGAGGAATTGGGTTGTGGTTCTCTTTAGATTACTTCCTGCTGATTAGGGGTGTAGGGTTCCTTAGGGCAAGTCCAATCTTGGTCATCAGAATATTTCCAAACAGAAACCAGAAATCCAGCATCTAGCAATCCAGCAATCCAGCAATCCAGAAACAGGAAAAGCAGCAGCAGCAGCAACAGGGACCAGAAGCAGCAGCAGCAGCAGCAGGGACCAGGAACAGAGGTAGCAGCAGCTCATACGGATCCTCCCATCCCCAGAATTCCAAAAGTAAACATGTGCAGCTGGCAAAATCCATGCCCCTCCTAGAGCACGAGACAAATCATAGTTAGCAGCTGTGAGGCAGCCCCATATCCCAAACCTGGGATTAAAACAAAAAATATTCACACAACATAACTGGGTTTTAAAGAAACCAAAACTCTAGAGGGATCTTTTATAGGAGAGGAAAAAAGCAATCCCTAAAAGTTTTGTAATATAGTCTTGAACTATTGACATTCACTTTTTAAAGTAGAAGTAAACAGTGATTCTGATTAAAACTCTCATAGAATATTACAGCTTGTTGGGAATACAGTCGGTGATGCTGACTTGAAGCTGATAAGGAATGTAATAATAGAAATCCTGCTTTAAAATAGCTCTAAACCATCTTAAGAGCACTGACTGTTCTTCCAGAGGTCCTGAGTTCAATTCCTAGCAACCAAATGGTGGCTCACAACCATCTAGAAAGTGATCTGGTGCCCCCTTCTGGCCTGTGAGTGTATATGCAGGCAGAGCACTGTATACACAATAATAAATAAATCCTTAAAAATAAGATAAAATAAAATAGCTCTAAAAAAATAAATAAAAATAAAATAGCTCTAAATTAATCTTATTTCGTCGCTAATGAGACCCTGAATGTCACGCACTTCTTTTTTACCCGCCAATAGGATAAAAGTTATTTCACGTAAGGATGCATAGTCTCTTTCAAAAACATTATGCCATCGAGCTGGATGTGGTGGCACACATCTTTAATCCCAGAACTCAGGAAGCAGAGACAGGTGGATTGCTGTGAGTTTAAGGCTAGCCTGGTCTACAAATCTAGACCAGGATAGCCATTGCTACACAGAGAAACCTCTTGCAAACAAACAAACAAACAAGAAATATTATACCATAATCACAAACTTGGGGTTCCATGATTGAAGGTATCTTCTGCCTACATTGCATAAATGAAGTCTATAGAATTTGATCATTTCTCTTCCAGTTCTTGAGAGAGCTGGGCCAATGGTCACGTCACGTGATGGAGGAGATTCCAAGGTAATTATTTTAATGAGTTTTATTCAGACTGAGCTTAGAACCATTCAATGAACCCCCTCCAATTGTCCATCATATCCACTTCTACCAAGGTGATAGCCACTTATATAACACAGCTCTATGAAAATAACCACTGTGAGAAAAGCATAAACCTTTTCGCTTGAAATTTAACTTTGTTTTCTTTAACTACAAGTGGAGAGCTAGCTCTTGTGGAGGGGTCAAGTTCAAGAAACAATTTCTTCCTCAGCATACCCCAAACATGCCTTGACTACTACTTTTCCATGGCAATTACTTATGAAGGAGTTCATTATTTCATGAGAGTTAGTAAGTTCCTCTCGGAAATCACATCGGTATTTGAACTATGCTGAGACTGCCTCTGTGTGTCCTCAGGCTCCTATCTAATTAGAAAGAAAGTATCTTGTTTGGGCAAACCTGTTTAAGGGCTCAATGTATAGACCACTAAACTAGAACACCTCCATCTACCCAATCATCTCTGCTCTGCCACAGATAATCCCAAACCAAAAGGCAAAGCCCTAGAGACTCTTGTGTCTTAGTGGGTTGCTTTCTGCAGGCTCAGGGGCAGACTTCAAGGATTTTATATTGTTTGTTCAACTGGTTCAGACAGTAAATATCATTTAATTATTTTTAAGGAAGTGTGCACTTTTGTATCTGAGTCTTTCTGCGATGGTTACTTTCAATTGTGAACTTGACTGAATTTGGAATCATGCAGTTGATACTTATTTATGTGTCTGTGAGGACATTCCAAGACAGATTTAAATGACCAGGGGAGATCTACGTTAGACATGGGTAATAAGCTCCCTTGGACTACGAGCTCAGACTAAACAAAAGGAGAGGCAGAGAGCTTGATGAATACCAGGATTTGCCACTCTCAATTTAACAATGGATGCAATATGACCAGCCACCTCATGCTTCCAACCACTTTGCCATCTCCACCACCATGGGCTGTAACTTCTTACACAGTGAATCAATATAAATCCCTGAGTCCAAGCCAAGAAGCCAATTATTCAAGGGACAGCTAATCTTCTGTTGTCTGAGACGCGAAGCAAATTCCAAAGGCTAATTCTGTGTGGTGTAAGAGAACTAAAAGTGACTGGTGTGTTTATTCCTCAGAGTGCACTTTGTTTCTGTCAAAGGCAATGCATTTTTAATATACAATTAAATGCTATGATGAAAAATACATAAGCATATTACTCTGAACTTTCCTACTGGTGAACGGATTCTACCTTATTTTCTATTGCTATTATAAGGGATATAATTGTAATATTAAAGGAGCCTATTAAAATTATCGAATGATCTATCTGCTCTTTGTGATATAGGAACCACCCAAAGTACACATTTAGATTTTAATTATTTATGTAACTAACATTAACAATTAATGCCAGTTGAAAATAATGACTAAGCAAAGTTCTAGGTCTAACTGCTGTAAAGACAATAGAGAAAGGAAATGGGTCTTCTTGGTTTGCATGTGAGTTTGGGGTGTTCCTTATGTCCTGAAATTTCCTCTTTCAGAGACGAAAGAGTCCAGACACAGCAATAAGCTAGAATATATTTCCTTAGAATTTACCCAGGAAGGATAGAGATAGATGTATCTTATCCCACAGCATACCAGGGTCCACCAGGGATCATGAAAGCAAGTTCACACGGACCAGTAATTGGCCTTTGGTCTCAGTGGTGCTCTGTTCAGTTCCCCTGCAGGAGAATAGTGCAGGGCCATGCTTTGAACTCAAATAGTGAGCCACCAAGGCCTCTTCAAAGAAAAGGGAACTCCAGCAGAACTTGCCTCTCTTCTTCAAAGCCAGAGGCTTCCAAAAATACAGAAGCTATCCAGGTGTGCTGCTTGCCTGTAACCCCAGTACTTAAAGGGCTGATGCAAGGGGATCATTGTGAATTTAAAGGCAGCCTGAGCTACAGAATGAAACTAGCCTGGGACAGATAGCACACTCCTGCCTCGAACTCTCCTCTTCAAAAATAACACTAATTACACACAATACTGAGTAAATGAAAAAAACCCTAAAGTAATAACTTAGAGATACAAATGAGAATAAAATATGTTTGGTTTTAAGTTTCTCCTTGTCCTAACATCTGTCCAAAACAAACCTACAAATGTAAAAATACATACTAGTATATAATAAAGATCAAGACAATTTAACTGAAAAGAAATGCTCACAAACACTCACGCAAAATGTACCCATTTTCAGTTGAAAGATGAGCGGAACACAGAGAAACAGAAGTAATAATGTATCTGCCTTTTAAGTACAAATTCCACCTGCCAAGAGAGTCTCATTAACTCTCCTTCCGAGAAAACACACCCTTGCCTTCTTTTCAAATGACTCTTTGTTTAATCTCTCGAGAATTTAATTTCTAAAGTCTCCTATCTCGGTTTCTAGTGGACAAGGGTCTCCATCCTTTCCTGCACACATTTTTATTTGATTTTTACTTTATTAATTTATTCATATTACATCTCAATTGTTATTGTGCATATTTTTTTAAAGAGAAATAATGATCATTGCTTTATTTGTCCAAGGGATGGTTTGGCCTTGGACACCTGAAACCTGTGCCTACACTCAAGGGCACAGTGATAATGGAGAATCCTAACGTGACACATGAGAATGCAGGAAGTACACCGCGAAGTCCGAACATTTTATCAGTGACTTCCATTAAAAAAAAAAAAAACATCAAATTGATTAATAAAGAATAACTGAGAAGTAAGCATCCATTCAGGAGGCACATATCATTTATTTTCAAACATATGTAGTAGGTTAATATACACTGTTCTGTGAACTATTTAATGAAAATAAAACACTAAATGTGATTGTGCATGTGTTTCTGTCTCATATGCGTGCTCGCCTCTGTGTGTGTGTGTGTGTGTGTATGCGTGTGTGTGCATGCACACATGCGTGTGTAAGCGTGCATGCATCTACAGACATACCAGTGTATTGGATGTGGGAGAAAGGCAGAATCTTAGCAGCAGAAGAAGGAGGCTCAGGTCAGCTTGAAAGTGAGTCGTTGGCATTTGCATCTCTTGAAAAGCCCACATCTATGTCTTGGGTGTATCCTTTCTTTTACTTTTTCTCAATTGTTCCTTTTTCTCCCATGACTCCCTTTCATAAACCTATCTTAAAATTGCTTTGCAGTAGAGTACAAATGCCTATGCAAAAAAGTAAATCTTTAATCTCTTCATAATATACTGCTACAGAGCTGCAGCACTAAAACAGCTTCAAAAATTAAACTTACAGGCATTTAATTAAACATAATATATATACATATATATATCATGTTTTATAGGTTTCTTTATATGTGTATTATATATACTTACTTTTATATACATATATATTGCATAGGATTTGGAATTCTTTTATAGATACCTATTTTCCTTTTTATCTATAAAAATATATAAGA
Organism: Acomys percivali; assembly: GCA_907169655.1. Classification (NCBI taxonomy): domain Eukaryota; kingdom Metazoa; phylum Chordata; class Mammalia; order Rodentia; family Muridae; genus Acomys; species Acomys percivali. The sequence goes on along the minus strand of OU015748.1, from coordinate 21,422,301 downwards.
ATACCTACTGTGACCACAGGTATTTTTAGTCAAATCCCAAGTGAACAACTTAGGGAGGAATGTTTTCCTGTGGCTCACAGTTCCATGGCTTTCAGTCCTTGGTCACTGGGTGCCATTGCTACTGGACTGCTGCATGGTGGAATAAAACACCATAGCGGGAAGCATGGGGTGGAAGAGAGTGGCTCTTCCAAAGGCAGGAGGGAGAGGCAGGAAGGAAAAGGATCATTTCTGAAAGTTTTCCTGGTCTCTCGGTGAAACCATCACATCATTCACCTATTAGTGGATTAATTCATTGATGAGGTCAGAGCCTTCATAAGCCAACCACCTCTCAATGAAGACCAAGTCTTCCATCCCTGAGCCTTTGAAGGGACACTTCCAGATCAGAGATTTTGTTTGAATATTTACCAAACAGGGGAAAGACTTACCTGAGTATCTTATATTTTATTACAATATCACTAGAAGATTCTAGAATTGTTTTTCGTTTGGTGGGAATTTAACATTAGAAAAAAATGGTTGGTTTAAATTTTATGTATTTAAAGTATTTAACACTGGATGTGAAGTGTTGGTCTAGATCAGATTTCTCAATGACATTATAATCAGCATTTAGTACAATCAGCAAGGTTAGTATTCCCGAATTATGACTCTTTTCTAAATCAAAGGCACAGAATTTTAAAAATGTATTTTTAATTGCAACACTCAGGAGGCTAAAGTATTGCTAGATTCAGGCCAACCTGGGCTACATAGCAAAGCTCTATCCCAAGCAAACAATTTGTTTTGAAGTTCACCTGCCTTAATGTGTTTATTACAAATAATGTATCATGAAGAACATTTACTTATAGTGTTTTGTACTGTATATCTTTATTCACAGTCACTCAGTACTAACCAGGAATGTCTTAATATTCCCTTCTCCTGGATGTGATGTAGTGATAAATTTCCTTTGGCTCTTGTCTTTGTAACAATAGTATTTGCTCAATAGTATCTGCCATACTTAAGAGAAAATGACTATTTTTAAAGTAATTATAAGTTTGCAGCAAATCTGAGAGTCAGGTATAGAGGCTCTGCTACAGGTATTTAGTGGCACTCACTTTATGAATCCACATGTATTCTCTTCTCCTTCACGTCACCATGCTCCATCAATGCCACTCATACAGCTTGCAGAGTAATTTTGGTGAAAATTGTCTTTGCTTTCTGGATAGACTAGACTGTGATCCATTAATCCTGAGCGCACAGCCAGCAGGACTATCTCAGTGTAGGTGTATAGTCACCTACTAATAATGCACAGATATTACTGAGAGCTACCAACATAGCTTATGCTTCCGTTCATATTCCTGATGTCACATATACCTGCAGTGCATGCTATCTCATTTTGCACAACGAACTGAAAGTTCCAGCGCTATCTACCTTTCTTCACGTATATTCCTCCAGGTTTCCAAACACAGGTTGTTAGGGAATCAAAGTCATGTAATGATTTCCTTCCTCTCTAAGAACTGAAATCTTACTTAAATTTGTGAGTTACTTATATTCTGGAGAAAATAAAAATGCATTGGTGGATATGTACATCACATTTTTTTCCTTGTATTTTGGGGAGTTGTTTTGTCTTGTTTGAAAGGTTGAGGTTCCACTCTGGGACCCTGTGTTTGCTAGACATGCACTTTATTGTGGCTCCTTCATCCTTCCCTTTCATGGTGCATTGATGAGCAGACATTTTAAATTTTGTTAAAAATATACTTTGGAACATGTTTGTGCTTGCAACCATTGTGTTCTCATGAACTTTTCCTCACTTCAAGTATGATGAAATAACCGCATATTTTTTTATGTCTTCTATATCATTTATATTTAAAATTCTAAGCTCTGAATTAATTTCCTGGACCATATGACTTCTCTTTTATAAACACATGCCATCTGCCTGCTTCTGTTTCCTCTCTCTATGATGTAAAGTGCTGTTTTATTTGTTTTTTTGTTTGGGGTTTGGGTTAGGATTTTGTTTTATTATGTTTGTTGTTTGTTTTGATTTTGCTTGTTCTCTTTTGGATTTTACGCAGTCTATAGTTGCCAGCATGCTTAATCCAGTTCAGTTTGCCTTCCTGTTACTGCAACTTGTCCTAACACATTCAACCTCTTCATACCAGGGAAACTTGTTGGTAAAGAGCCACTAGCTAACATCCCAGGCATCGTGACAAAATAGCTTCTCTTAGTTGCTACATCATGCTCTGAGATCTGCAACCCAAACCAGGCCCAAGAGGGTGAGAACTCTGAGACACATGAGAAATTTTTAGATCAGGTGATCCAAATACTATGTTTTAAGTAAATGATTAGGCAACTCTTTCTTATAGAATATACAGACTAGCCAATGCCTCTCAAGAACTCAATTTTTGTCATGTATTACATAAGGTACATCCATGAGCATTTATATTTTTATTACTTAGTAATGTATTTTTTACTTTGCAATAAAACTTTTGATATCAATGGGATAAAAAATGCATGTTTAATGAAAAAATAAGAAGTAAGTTTCTACTTTTTAAGACAGTTAATGACAAGCAATAAATTTGTTTGTCTATATTTATCACCCAATGTAGCATCTAATCTTCTTAGCTATTGTGGACTTGAGAATACACACATTTCGTAAAGAATTACCTGCATCTAATTTAAAACTTACTAGTCCTATTGACCAATGGACTCAGATATCTTAAGACAAAGGCAGCACAGCTGACAAAAGGATCAGCTGCTCACTCTGTGAAGCATGGCTCCTCTTTTAGCTTAAAGTACTGTTTTAAATTAGTTTAATTTCAGATTTTATTATGCATACATACATGAATGTGATATTGTTAAGGGATTTTATGTTAAATGTGTTGTTAATTTAATTTATGTTAAATGCATTGGCTCCATTCGCTAAAATAAAACTTGGAAAATCATTGAATGCAACAAGTTTGTATCAATTTTATCAAGGGACTCTGAAAGACAATTTTAAATGGCTGTCCTTTCTAACCAATTTTTAAAATAAAAGTAAAGTGCTCATCATTTTAGTTTGTTTCTTTGTTTATTTCTTTTTTCCCCCATCTTTTGAGGTAAACTCTCACATTGTAGCTGAAATAGATTGAAAATCACTTTGTAGTATAAGCTGGCCTTGAGCCCTGGTAATCTTTCTGCCCCCCTGAGCCATTTCTATTTTTTATAATATTCTTTTTTAAGCTTATTCCTTCAGTTGAACATCCATATCTCTAAAAGGTGTTATACATTTCAATATAAAATTATATGGCTTTGATGATATTTCAAATAATAATTATATGTAAGATAGTATAATAAAACATTTTTATTAAGTGGAGATATTTATGAAAGAGAAAACCATTTGAAATTGGTAATGGTAAAACTATAAATAAACATTGATTCCATTGTTTTTGATATTTTGCCAATTGAAGTACAATTTTTAACTATATAAATTCATATGTATTTTACACATATAGGATAATTGAGCTATACTCTTTTGTTGCTATGATGTTCTTAGATATAAAATCAATACTTCATCATGGTATTATGTACTTTCTTTTCTGCCTGTCAATCAGATTTTAGTGTATGTGAGAATCCAAGATCTATTCGTGTATTATGTGTCTTAAAACACCATTGAACATTTTGCAGATGAATTCTCTAAATTTTAGCATTGTTTTGAGCCAAGTATTCTGTGCAAGATGCTCAATAGTAAAGAAGAAGTTAACCAGGTGAAATAGTGGTATCTGAAATGACATTTGTGTTGGTTATGTTTCATTGTTGATGATAGATAGATAGATAGATAGATAGATAGATAGATAGATAGATAGATTTTCTTAAGTATGCTAATGTTGAAACAGTAACAGTTTCTTATACCTGAAAGGCTCAAGACTCAGTAGTCATTCAGTCCTTGAGGCTGGATAACTCAGCACTCTGAGTAGTCCCATAGTGGCTGTCTCTTGATAGAGTGGCCAATAACCCAATATATGCTCAGAATATGAGGTTTTGAACCACAGAAACTCTAATCTAGAGTCCAAAATATGGAAAGTTTTTGATGCAAGAACAATTGTGTTTTGTCCCTGATTGCTTTGTTGTCAAATCTAAGTGAAGCTGACAAAAACTCAATTCACAAGATGTGCTACAAACCTAATTATAACAACTACTAGATCAGAATGGAAGATATTCAACAAGGTAAAATTATTATTTTATTATAATCCAAAATTCAACAAATGATGCTGTATTTTCAAAGTTCTTACCTAAGCCTTTATGTGATGAAAAATATAATTCAAACATTACAGGAGACCTGTTACAGATTTGGTGACAAACTTCTATAGGGACATAGTATCAAGGCCATTACTTTCTTTATATGTAACTTTCATCTAATTACACTCGTTTATCATCTACAGAATCTCTCCTTTTTAATTTTCTAACTTTAACCCTGCCCTCCATTTTTAAAAATTAATTAATTAATTTTTATTTATTCATTTTACATCCTGATCTTAGCCCCCTCCCTCCTCTCCTCCTGGTCCCACTCCTCCGTCCCACTTCCCCATATCCTCCCTCCCCAACTCCTCAGAAAAAAGAAGTCCTACCCACCACTGTCCTCCAACCTCAGCACATCAAATAGCATCAGGATTGAGTGAATACTCTTCACTTGTGGCCTGGTGAGGCAGCTACATCAGGGGGAAGTGGTCAAAAATAAGGCAACAGAGTCTATGTCAGACACAGCCCCAGTCCCCTTTAATAGGGTACTCACATGAGGCCAGAGCAGCCTATTGGCTACATTAGTGTAAGTGGCCTAGGTTCAGTCATTGCATGGTCCTTGGTTATTGTTTCATACCTCACTGGGCACTGGGTCCAGATTGGTTGCCTCTGTTGGTTTCTTGGGGGGCTCCTGTCACCTACAGGTCCTTTTGTCATTTTCCCCATTTTCCACAAGACTCCCAGTTCATCACCAAATGTTTGGCTGTGAGTCTCAGCATCTGTTTTGATCTGCTGCTGGGTGTAGCCTCTCAGAGGACAGTTATGCTAGGTTCCTATCTGCAAGCACAGCAGAGTGTCACTAATAGTGTCAGGGGTTGTGTCTCTCCTATAGGGTGGGTCTCAGGTTGGACCAGACATTGGTTGGACACTCCTCCAATCTCTGCTACATCTTTATCTCTGCACAACTTGTAGGCAGGCTAATTTTGACGTCAAAATTTTTGTGAATAGGTTGGTTTTTCCCTCCCTCCACTAGGTGTTCTGTCTAGTTAGAAGGTATCTTCTTCATTCTCTATGAGCCACCCCCATATCCTCCCAGCAGCCTACCCTATCACTAGGTCTCCAGCTTGTCACAGAGATGCCCTGCCCAGGGTTTCTCTTCTCTCTGCAGGCCCTCTGTGCTACTGCCCCAGTCTTCCCACATCTTATGTCTACTCTCATTTCTCGCTGCACTCCCTCTCCTTCCTTGTTTCCACTCTTCAACTCCTTCAGCTGTCTATAATATTTCCCTTTCTGAGTAAGAATTAAGCATCCTCCCTTGGGAACTCCTTTTAACTTATCTTCTTTGGGGCAGTGAATTGTTTATGCCTATCCTGTACCATACAGTTGATATTTTCTTATAAGGAAGTACCTGTGTATCTTTCTGAGTCTGGATTACCTCTCTGAGGCTGATCTTTTCTAGTTCAATGCATTTGCCTGCAAATTTCATGATTTCCTTGCTTTTATTGGCTGAGTAGTATTCCACTGTGTAAATATACCACATTTTCTTTACCCATTCTTCAGTTGAGGGACATCTAACAAAGGGCTAATCTACAAAATATATGAATAACTCAAGAAACTGAAAAGTTACAAATCAAATAATCCAATTTAAAAATGGGGTGCAGGGCTAAACAGATAATTCTCTCAATAGAGGGATCTCGAATGCCTGAGAAGCACTTAAAGAAATGCTTAACATCATTGGTCATTGAGGAAATGCAAATCAAAAAGACTCTGAGATCCCATCTGATACCCATCAGAATGGCAAAGATCCAAAACTCAAGTAACAGCACCTGCTGGTGAGGATGTGGCTAAAGGAGACCACTCTGCCACTGATGGTGGGAGTGCAACCTTGAACAACCACTTTGGAAATCAACCTAGCACTTTCTCAGAAAAGTAGGAATAGTTCTTCCTCAGAATCCAGCTACACACCTGGGCATATATTCAAAAGATGTTCCACCATGCCACAAGGACATTTGTTCAACTATGTTCATCGCAGCTTTATTGGTAATAGCTAGAATCTGGAAACAACCTAGATGTCCCTCAACTGACCCCACCAGTTTTATCTGGCATCAAAAAAAGCATTTTATTCCTTCAATACATACATGGTACAAGATGTTTTAAAACCCCCAGATGATCAGATAAGTACACCAATATGACATCCTGTTTCCATCTTCACACAATGTGGTCCAATCATTTATTTTAATTTGTAATAATACATTCTTGATAAAAATTTCCTCTCATTAACAGTCATACACCACAAGATATATCTTTTGTATATAATTATGAGAAAGAAAATTCTGAGATTTAACACTGGAATAATAGTAGAATTAAATCCACTGGTCAAATCACTCTCAGTGCCACTATCACAGTTATTTTTACTGCTCCTGTCCTATTAAAAGCTGGCCTGTATTTTTTAGTATAAAGATAAACTTTATTTTTTCATCATTAAACTAGGAGCAAACTAAATAATTCACACTAGTAAACAGAACTGTGAAAGAACTGTTGGTTCTGAAATCTACTAATGAACTGAGGACTGTAAGAAACTTCCTTGAACCAAACACCAGCAAAGGGCAAGCTATCAGAAGAGGAATGGTTCACAGCTGTGGTGTGCCTGACTAAGCTAGGGGGTGTGAACAATATTCACACTTTTAAAGAATTGTGAAAATGCTACACAAAGTCGGTCAAAGAAGGAGAATTGAAAGAAATTAGCACTCACCAAAACTAGATGGGATATGGAAAGTGTAGAGAAATTTGCAGCATAATATCTTCTTCCAAAAGCATTAACCATCCATTCTCTAGAGGGCAGGAGGAGTGTAGCAGGAGTTAAATGGGCAACTCAAGGTAAAGGAAGGAGGGAACAAGACATGACAGGGAACTTCAGAACCTCCCCCCTCCTTTCCATCTGCTCAGCCACCCCTCCCCCTTCCTCAGCATAGGCACCCAACACACAAAAGTAGAGAAGTTGAACCTCAGCTCAGACAAGAAACCACGTGGCTCAGCTATGAAATGTAGTAGACATTCTGAAGTTAGCCATGCGTGTTACCCAGGCCCTGTTGAAAGGAAGGCTGGTAGGGAACAGATACTGTAATGCATGTTTTATTGGCCCAATACCTGCTTAGATTTACTGATCTACTGTTCAATCAACGACTAACATTTCTTTTAAAATCTTTAAATTTCATTTTGGAATTGTTGTTTTCAGTTTGAAAACACCACTACCACTACCTCTGCCTGTGGATTTCTATTATTATCCTTAATGTGTTTTCTTTCTTTCTTTCTTTCTTTCTTTCTTTTTTTTTGTTTGTTTGCTTTGTTTTATTTTGTTCTGCTTTGTTTTATTTTGATTAAATCTTGTATAGCCCAAGCTTGTTTCAACTCACTATGTAATCATAGATGACCTTCAACTTCTAGAAAACGATTAGACTAATGTAACTTAGGCCTTAGAAGACGAATACTGTCTGTCTGTTACCTCTCATATGTATGTCCTTGCTCTTATCTTTTATTATTTTATGTTTAACCTTCTTCTTGTAATCCTCTTGCCTCCATTTCCTTAAGTGCTGGTATCACAGATAGATACATCCATATCAAAAAGCAGTATTTAATCTCTTCTTCAGAATAACCGAGCTTGATATTGTCAAAAAGTCTTCATTGTGAGAGAAAATGTGTGTGTGTGTGTGTGTGTGTGTGTGGTGTGTGAGTGGTGTGTGTGTGTGTGTGTGTGCACGCTCGCATGCACGCACGCTTTAAGAGATTTAGTTTGTAAATGGTACTAAGGCTTTAAATGTCTTGTAGAAGATCTATAACCCTGAAATTCTGGATTTCTCTTTCCATAATTGGATTTTAACTTATTTGGACACTGTCATACAAGGGAGCTTAAAATTAAAACAAGTAACTTGAATACCTTGCCTATTGGCAAAGCAAGAACTACTGCCATCAAAGTTCACAGTGACACAATCCTATATCCAAGTTTATATAAGAAACCTTGACACCAAAATCATATAAGAAACTAAGCTGGTAGAATAATGAAAATGGGACTGTTAAGAATCAAATAGGCCACTCAAGGTGCAGAAAGGAGAGAATAAAACATCAAAGGGAATTTCATAACCCTCCTTCCCATCGCCCCCCAATCCTTTTCCCCAGCATGGGCACCCAGCATGCTGAAAAACTGAACCTCAGCTCAGGCAAGAAGCCATGAGGTTCTTTTTGAAATACAATACTGGTAACTTGCCTTAAAGAAGACCCTTATGCCCTTGCAAGTGCTGTGATGTATTGTGTGTTGCTGAGCTTCTGAATAAAATTTGATTAGTCATCATCTTACATTGGCTGGTCAGTCCTTTGCAGTGGCCCCTATGGAAACTGACATATCTCCATATGGTGAACCCTAAACTCTAGTCATGAAAAACTGTATTCTGACCTAGAAGAACAAAGAGTTTCTTCAAAATATGATGGAGCAATTCAGAGTCCAGGAATGCAAGAGGGGAAAAAACTATAAAGCTATATTTTTTCTGAGTACTTCACCAAATCACTTCAGATACCAGTACTGCACAGAAGTGATTCAAATCCAAAGCATCTGCCATTCCCCAAACAGAGCTCTGACACATCCATTATCTAACTGGAGACCCACACAGTCACATACTGGGACACTGTTTTACCTATGAAAGCCACAATGGGCTACTTTCTTATGGGTAGATCAGATTTCTGTGCCCATGTGATTACCATTTGTTTTCCTCTTTTATTCCCTTATGTTTTGTTCCCTTACGAAACAAATATTATTATAGCATGTATCCATGTTTACAAAATGGAGCCACCTGCTACTCAGAAGAGTTATCCTGAAGAACTACTGGTTTATGATTTATTTTTATGTAAACACCATCCAAGAAATAATTCAGATGTCACTGCTAAACATTTATAAAAGGTGGCTAGAATATCAATCACTGAAAAGGATTATAAGCAACTCAGTTTCAACTAATGGTGTAAGTAAGTCTTCATACATCTTCAAACTCATTGGATTTCTAAGCCATTTGGTGGAAGTATCAATGGTCAAAGTAACAGCTTTTGTTTTTCTATTAGACTACCAATGTAGTGTGTGTGTGTGTGTGTGTGTGTGTGTGTGTGTGTGTGTGTGTGTAACATATAATACTTCAGTTCTACCTGGACAAGCTCTACTATTCAAAGAGAATAAAGCTCACTAAAGTAGAGTGAAAGGGGGGTCTATGCTGTGATTCCCTAGTCTGAATCATAATGGTTGTTCTGCTGTCTTTACGTGTGTTAAGCTTACCAAGGGTGTGTACTTGGGATGTAAAATCTCCATGTACAGTTACTATAAAGCTCTTCAGTCAAAAAATTTCATCATTTGATGAAGGAGAAAAAAAGACAGCCCCTACTCTGACTTGGTGCTACTGTTTCTGAGATAATGTGCATCTTGAAGGTTATAGGAGCAATGAGGATCAGAGACTGGAGCAAGAGAAAAGTCGGTGCCATCGTTATGTCAGACTACAAGCAGCCACTTCCAGATGCTTATGACTACAACATAAATCTTCATGAGTTTTATAACACCTATGTACTCATAATATCATCTAATTCACACCAACTGTCTCCAGATGAAATTAATGAAATCAAAAGCAATGACTTGCTCTCCTTCTGATATCCTACCCTAGTCACTCCTCAGATTAATCTATGACTATTAAAACATTTTCTGCTTTTTTTTAAAACTATGATTCAAAGAACTCAGATTTTCTTCATCTTTTTTCTCGTGACAGCATATTAATAAAACTGGCTACCCACAGCACCTTTATTCATTTTAGTAAAAGGTTTTCTACACAGAACCCAGAATACAGAAGCATCAAGCAGTTACAAAATATATCTAATTGGATTATAAATTAATATGCATACTTACAAAGAAATCAAATAATCACACTGACCCTGAAAAGCTCTCAGCAGAAATCGGTGCTCTTCTTACAAAGCCTCAAGAGGCTCTATTGTTTGATAAGCATACTCTTTCTCTAAAAAGCTCCAGGCTTAGAAACACTTTGAAAGATGATGATTTAAGTCAACTGAATAATCATTAATAATACACAGTCCTTTTCCTATAAAAATTCAAAATACCATCCCCTACTGGCATAGTGTAGTGAGGTCTGTGGTAGACTAACTATGGAGAATAACCTTGGGTTAAGGACAACTGCTCAACCTGTAGCAATGCCAAGCAAGGTAAATCACTCACTTTCAGATGTCTCTGTTCTCACACAGAAGGTAGAACACTTACATCTGTCTTTTTTAACTGAATACATTCTCAAAGTTTAAAATTAGTAATAACTACGGGAACAATAGTATGAGAGTAACAATTCTTGGTTGGATTTCAGGCCTGCCCACAAGAGAAAATACATACCTGTACTCTAAATCTGGCCACTAGCTCATGGTTGGAGAACTCAAAGGCCCTAGAGGTGAATCTACCACTATTATCCAACTAATGGACAGGGTCTCAAATACTCCCTGATTTTTGTACTCTTATACACAAAGATTAATGAATCTGTCAGAATTCATCAAAGAAGTCTTTTGGGATGGTGAATGGTAGTTATCACAAATGCCTACAACTGACTAAAGTATAAAAAATAAATGTCAGTCAGTTACCAGTCTTAAATGTCCTACCTCAAAGGCAAATGATGACTGAGAACAGAGGAGAAAGATCATATGAGCGATACACTGTAGATGACTGGGAGTAAAACATCATCTTCTGGACCAGACATAATTACACTCATGAACACACAGTAGCTTTAACTTGCACAAGGCCCAAACAAGATCAAGCTAGTTAACATTCTAACGAAGTATACGCTCCTTGATTGAGAATCTATTGACAATTGATGGTTTATGGCATAGAAGACGTCAGTATTTTTAAGGATGTGGCCCGAGGTAGGTTCATCTTGCTCGAGCAGATGGCCTGAAACTCTTAAGTGTATGACCCAAACAAATTAGACCCAGTGAAGTAATAAATAAAAGAAAAGGAAAGTACAAATTTGGGAGGGAATGGTGGTAGGAATGGGTTTTGTATGAAATTCTCAAAATTAATTAATATTATTTTAGTTGAACAATAAATGTGAAAATAACTGTGATACTATTAAAAGCATCACAAAACCAAACAACCTACATGTGCTTTCTTCTTGTCCTTTGATTCTTCTTTGTTGTCTCCTGCTCCACTCATTCTAAGTTCCTATCCCAAAACACTAAAATACTACAACCTCTAGATACAGCAATCAAAATGCTGTGAACTAAAGACCACATGCATCCTGAGTTACAAGATTCCAACTAGCAGTAGGAAATGAATTTGAGAGTTTCATCCAGGGGTTCAAAATAGCAAACCAACTCTGATAAACGTCAACACCACAAAACAACTGGAGCTTAGGATAGCTGTATGAGTCAAAACAGTTCATTTGAAAATTTAATTTTGCAAGTGATTAATCTATCATCTGGCCTGATTGCCCGTGGTACATTTTTATAATTATGAATTGGGCAAATAATAAAGATAATTCGGATAATCTTATTGGCTAAAGCACAAGGCATTAACTCAGTTTATAATAGCAATAATGACCTCAGCCCAGGACATTTCCAGGCAATTAATGACTGGCTGGAGTTAATGACCCGAATTGTAGCCAAGGACCATCAACTCCTTCTCGCTTGTTATTAATCCTTAGAAAATGCCCTGTGTTCAGTGCACAGTCAGACCCATTCAGAGTTTTACACCAACCCAACTTTTTCTTTCAAATAAGTTTGTTGTTTTACTTTTTTTTTTCTGTTTTCCTTCAGCATGGGCTAAAATGATGCTGAAAATCAAATTAATTTATTCACAGAGGATAAGAACTACTGAACATCGGCTGGAGAGATGGCTGAGTGGTTAAGAGCACTGGTTGCTCCTCCAGAGGTCCTGAGTTCAATTCCCAGCAACCACATGGTGGCTCACAACCATCTATAATGTGATCTGATGCCTTCCTCTGGCCTGCAGATGTACATTCAGGCAGGGCACTATATACACAATAATGAAAAAATAAATATTAAAAACAAAGAATTACTGAACATCATACAGGCATCAAATAATGTTTTAATGTCGACAATATGGTATGAACCCAAAGTAAGGTACCTCATTTCCTCCCCAGCTCTAGAGATCATTCGACATCAGCTTTTCTCCACAGAGCTTGTGATAAAGCCCATGTTTTTATGACTTTAGTTCTTCTCTCGCTTCTTCTGAAAACCAGATTTTCTCTGCAAGGTACAATACAAAGCTCTGCTTTTTACCTAATAAGCCATCCTGTTTGACATTAAACTATTCCCTTGAGCTAGTAGGAGACACAACAGAGAGAAATATGGTGGCTGACAAACAAACTCAAGCGACACCTTGCAACGCCTTCAGTCATTTAAAGCTCCTCTAGACTGCTTCACATATTATTTTTTTTCCATCTTACAGAAGACATATGACACTGATAGCCTGAAACAACAGCATAGGAGTGTTGATTTTTCAGAAGCAGTTCAAGCAGAGAAAGAGGATACAGACAATGAGCTGCCATGTCTCCAGGAGGCCCCCAAGATGTTGCTTCCCCTGGGAGCTGGGGACTACAGGAAAACAGAACAATATCTCAAGGATCTTGACTCCCACCAGCTCTTTCCTTTCCTCCCCTTTCTGATTTCTTATTATTTCAATCCATCATGAGAAAGACAGGAGGTGGAATTGATACTGTGTTAAATTAAACTGGCTCGTGCATCCAGAGTCTTGGGCAGAAGGCAGGACCTTAGACTGCCTATGGCTGTTAACTGAGATGCCTCTTACGAAGATCACAGGCATCAAAAGTGTTCTAGCTGAGTTTGTTGCCTTTATCATGAATTTGAAAAGGCAACTCTTTAAAAAAATATATCTATAGAGGACATTCAAATGGGCAATTCATTATCATCATTACTTACATTAAGTGCTAATGTCCACACAGGCCTCATGCAGGTTAGGCTGAGATCCTATGAACAAAAGGAAGCAGAATACATATAAGTAGCTGAACTGAAGCTTCCCAGGGGGGATTTCTCAACAGTGACTGGGAGATGCTGTGCCAAAGAATTAAGTCTGTTCATCAAAGATGATTGATGATCAGAACGGTCAAAATAATGTTAATGATGACAAATAATAATTCACTCATACAGGGAAATATTGCATTCTGGTTTCTTACCAGGAAAATGAGTATCATTAAAACCATTATTCCTGCTGTCAAAATGTAGACTCAGAATAACAAAAAAATGGTCAAAAAGAACACTTACATGTTGAGGGGCTGATGTCTGGTGGTGCTAGAAAGAATTTAAAAGGTCCAGACATAGGAAATGCCCTATACCTAAGATGCCACATGCAGGTATGGGGTGAGGGGAATACCAAGGATGATAAAGTGAGAACTAAGCAGTAGTTCTTAACCTGAGGGACAGATCACCCTTTCTCATGGGTTGCCAGGTAAATATAGATATTTAAATTACAGTACATAACAATAGCAAAATTGCAGTAATGAAGTAGCAATAAATGTAATTGTATGGTTAGAAGTACCAAACATGAAAAACTGTATTAAAGGGTTGAAGCATTAGGAAAGTTGGGAACCACTGGACTAAAGGATGACATATCTCATTTACATATATTTAACACTAAGGTAGATTTGATGTACTGGGATGGTACATGTTTTAATATCATCAAGATTGTGCAAATCAATATTAAAATTGGGGGTAAGTTAATGAAATATATAGACTAAAAATAAATTTAGCATTTCAGGGATAAAGGCTGTAATTTTTACATTGAATTAAATAGGGCAAATGGTAATGTCACAATCTTTAGTATTACTAGGAGTAGACAAATCAGAAGGATCCAGACTCTGCATATAAAGATATAAGTGGATGGCTGGGGCTTCATCCATGTGATAGGGCACTTGCATAGCAGGTGTGGTGCCACGGTTTCAATCACCAATCTCATGAAAACAAACCAAGATTGAAGGAAAACACTGGTTTTAAACCAGATTTTCTATCCTGAGCCTTATTTAACAGAGGTAAGAAGTCAAATTGCCTGTTAGTTAACCTAAAGTCTATATGCTTTTTCTTGAGTCCATACAATATGCTTTTCACCTAGAGGGTGAAATTTATTCTTTGAGGAATCCATAAAGGTGTACATAGTAACTTGGACAAACCTGATCTACGCATGCAACTCCTCCAGGATCTTTTCAACATATCTTCCTTCCAAACTCAATGTGCTTTACAGAAGAAAAGGAAAAAGCAAGCAAGCAAGCAAACAAACAAACAAACAAACAAACAAGCTAAATTCACTTAGTGCTGCCTATACTCACTGGTAGGTTTGGCCCCAGTACCCACCAGAGTATGAGCAAACAAACTAACCGAAGCTATAGACAGTAGACACCAATTTCCAACCTTCCTCAGCTCCTCAACTGCTATGAGAGGCTGGAACATGAAACTGAAAATATGGAATCTGAAAGTTCTTCACTGGAACCAATTGTATTAACACCTAGTCTTAGACTTCCAGTCCTCAGAACAGTGAGAAATGCATGTCTGCTGTTAACCCAGCATCTCCTGAATGCATGATGCTTTGTTGTGTAGTCCAAATTAAGAAGCTTAACATCCAGATTCTGGCTATTAGGAATAAAGCTGCTATAAATATAGTTGAGCAAATATCCTCATTGTACGGTGGTGCATCTTTCAGGTATATGGCCAGGAGATGTATAGCAGGCTCTTGAGGTAGCACTAGTCCCAATTTTCTGGGAAAGTTACAGATTGATTTCCAAAGTAGTTGTATAAGTTCCAAAGTAGTCATACAAGTTTGCACTCCCATCAGAAATGGAGGAGTGTTCCCCTTTCTCCACATCCTCACCAGCATATGCTGTCACTGAGGTTTTTTTTTTAAAGATTTATTTATTATTATATATACAGTGCTCTGTCTGCATGTACACCTGCAGGCCAGAAGATGGCATCAGAGCTCATTATAGATGGTTGTGAGCCACCATGTGGTGGCTGGGAATTGGCAGGGTGGGTGGCAGGACCTTTGGAAGAGCAGTCGGTGCTCTTAACCACTGAGCCATCCCTCCAGCCCCGATCTTAGCCATTCTGATAGGTATAAGATGGAATCTCAGAGTCTTTTTGATTTGCATTTCCCTGATAACTTGAGCAATTTTTTTTGGATGTTTCTTGGCATTTCAATGTTCCTCTGTTGAGAATTCTCTGTTTAGCTCTTTACCCCATTTTTAAATTGGATTATTTGATTTGGTGGTGTTTAATTTCTTGAGTTCCTTTTATATTTTGGATGTTAGCCCTTTGTCAGACATAGGGTTGGTGAAGACCTCCCAGTCCATAGACTGTCATTTTGTTCTGTTGACAGTGTCCTTTGCCTTACAGAAGCTTTTCAGTTTTGTGAGGTCCTCAACCAAAGAATGGGTAAAGAACTATTTGTGGTACATTTGCACAATGGAATACTATTCAGCTATTAAAAACAAGGAAGTCTTGAAATTTGCTGGCAAGTGTATGTAACTAGAAAAGAACGTCCTGAGTGGGGTAACACAGACCCAGAAAGACATGCAGTGTATATACTCACTTATAGGTGGGTATTAGCCCAACATAGATGTCCTCTGAGAGACTCCATCCAGCAGTGGATAGGGACAGATGTTGGGCTCACTGCTGAACTCTGGGTGGAACACAAAGAATGATATGGAATAATGGGGCATGGAAGGATCCAGATGGTTCAGGAGCTCCACAAGGAAACCATCAAGGCCAGCAGATCTGTACCCAGGCAGGGGGCTGCAAAAACTGTTGCACCAACCAAGGACAATGCATGCAGTGAACATAGACCACCTGTTCAGATGTAGCCAATAGACAGTTCATTCTCCACAGGTGTGGGGGGAATGAGGACTGCCTCTGATAGTAACTCTGGTGCTCTTGATTTGATCATTTACCTTTGGTGGGGAGTCTGGGATGGCAGGCTATCCAGATGAGATCTGATAGTCTGTGATCATATGGTGCGAGAGGAAGTCCCCTTCTGTCAGAACACTAGGGGAAGGGAGTAGGGGGGAAAGAGGGAGGGAGGGAGGGTAGGAACAAGAAAATACAAGGGAAGGGATAACAATCAGATGTAATCTGAATATATTATAATAAATTAAAACTTAAAAAGAAAACAAGACATTAAAAAAAGATTAACATCTTTCTAACATGTAACTATAAACCAAGAAGATAACAGATACCACCAAAATACATAGAAAAGAAGTTACATCAGTGTCTACAGTAAAAAACATGTTTGAAGAAGCTTCCTGGGGGTAATAATAATGATCAAAGAATAAGAAGTCATGAATTTTGCAGGGTGTGGGGAGAGTTGTCAATGATTTAAATACAGTACTCAAGTAGAAAATTCTCAAAAAATAAAAGTTAAAATATTAAAACCTCTCCAATAAAAGCCTACTTTTGAAAATAAAATACATTTACACAATAGAACATTATCCCAACAATAGGAATAGAATAAAATGATACATATCATTTACAACAAAGAGGATAGAACCAAATGTTGCTGTATTAAATGAAATTTGTGGGAAAAGGAAAGGTATTATCATGTGAAGTCTCCTGTGTGCAATACCCAGCACAGTTCACATCAGTCATTGAGAATAGAAGAGTGCTTGTTAGAGGAGTGCGAGGCTAGAGACATGAGTGAGAAAATGTTGGCCAGTGAACACCAAATCACTCTGGTGTATAAGAAATGAATTCTCCTGGTCTATTAGGCAGAGAGGGGAGCCATTGACTGTTGCCACTGTTAGTCTGTACTCTTAAAAATAGGTACAGAAAAATGGTCAGAGTCAAGTATGGAACAGCGGGTACATGTGGGTATGTGAACTTTGATGAGAAATATGCAAAACTAAAATGAAACTAATATCAGTAATAATGTTAATTAATGACAGTAAGCAGTACTGCATACTTTTTAAAAAAAAACAAAATTACAGACTTTAAATTCTTTTGCCAGAAGGGAATGAATTATTTGGGGGTAGAGATATGTTTACTCTGGCTTTAAAATCTCAACCTATATGTATCTATTAAGTCAGATTCTATTCCATAAATATGTACAAAATTCTCATCAGAATTCATTTCAGTAAGCAACAAATTGGTATAACTATTCCTTGAACTAGGCATGAAAGAAGGCAAGTGATTAAACATTATTCTCAAGTGAGTCTAAGAGAAAAGAAAACCCAATGCATGTATATCTTCCTAGCTTTGGTTGAAAGTTGAAAGTCTCTGTCTTCTTGTCTTTTTGACTAAAGGGTTTCTAACATGTGCTCATTCTGTGAGCTGTACTTAATTTCTACTTAGATTAACCTCTGGGTACTGATTGACTCCTCCCATCTTCGCAGCAGTGATTCTAGGGACTGATGTTAATGTGCTTGCGTAGTGACATTACTTCACATTTGAATAACAGAGTCCAGAAACATGAAACAAAGTTGCTGGACAAAAGAATTACTCTTTTCAAAGCTAAGCGTTTCCGGAGTTCTCATGAAAACTGCTTCAGTCTACACCCAGGTTAACATGAGACTAATATGATGTTCTTCCTGAAATAGGCTTATTTTAAAGATATGGTCCATTCTCTTTACAAAGAACTGTGACGTGAAACCAGCCATGAAATTCGGGTAAAGAATTCTCAGCTTTAAAATGAGTTTTACTCCAGAAAAACGTTAAAAGTTTTTGTTCCAATTGACTGACTATACAAAGGGATTATGATGCTGAAATATTGGAAAAGGTGACCCAGCTGTTAATATAGTTTAAATGTGACTGAGGCCTTATATCGTGACACCAGATCCAAACATGCAGAAAGGAATATGGAAAAACAATAGAGAAAAGCTTTCGTTTCTTATAGCTAATCCAAGGGAACGCTTCAAAAAACTTGAGTTTATGTTTTGAATGATTTGAAAGAGGCAGACCATGAGTTGGATGCCTTATCACTTCACTTTTTACATAGTTCCCTTGGTACACAGTTCTGTGCTCCACCAATTATGATGTCGGCAGAGCTGAACACTGTGAAGAAAAGCCATATTCTCTGCCTCTCTACTTGCCTCATACATGGCAACTCCTATCCTATGTCTTCACATCATCTTACTTCTGGGCCTGAGGGCTTTCAAATACCCTCTAATTTTAGGTACTACAATTACACTGAATTAAAGATCATAAGAATGACTTAATTTTTTTTAATCACTATTTTTACATAGGGATGCATAAGGCCATGTTCATGAATAAATAAATTTCAACCAAGTTTCTCATGCCCCTCAAACCTCACCACTCCAACTTTCCTATTTTCCAGACAGTTTATTTTTTTCTGTTTTCATGTCATCAGTTCAGAGAATGACTTTTTCTTTTAGCTTGATTACTTCTCCAAAGACCTTTCCTCTGAATATGATCATGTTCTGTTACTGGAGTCAAGAAATCAGCACATGAATTTACAGACAGTAGGGGCACAGTCCAGTCCATAGCAATGGCCTTTAAGAGAGACTCAGGTGACTCTGGGATAGAATAAAGAGTGTGGATATGACGGTTACAAGGCTCAGATTCTAGACTTAAGTCGTCCCCAAGGAACAAGCCTCCCAAACCCTTGGATACTCTTTTGGGGTGCTGTACAGGAAAGCAAGCCTTTTAGGCTACTGCACAAGAAAGAAGCATGAATAATTAATTCATGGGCATTCAGATCTGGGATTGTGTCTATTGGACTCTGGGTTTGGCTTGTCTTTAGTGGGAAGTTTAGTGGCATTATCTCCATATCTAGGGAGGAAGCCAGCCTGTGAGTACTTGCTTATTTGTTGGTTCTGATTCAGGTTGCTTAGTGTACATTGACATATGTTTTTCACTCACAACCTCTTCTCATGTCTACCTAGATTGAAAATCACTTTGCATTACCTTGGATACATTGTATGAGATCCGCGGCCTCAATACCCTTTGTATTCTGCTACTTCATAGCATAGATATTCTTTTTTTAAAAATATTTTTATTAAAATAAAATTTTTCTTACATAATATATCCTGATTATGGTTTGTTTCACTCTATTCCTCCTAGTTCCTCACTTCCCATCTCAACTCTATCCACCTTCTTCTGTCCTTCAGTAGAAAACCAACAAGATTCTAATTAATAATAATAAAATATAAGAAGATAAATTAAAAAACTATTGAGATCAGAATTGAACAGAACAAACAGAAGGAGCATAGCCCCAGAGAAGGAACTAGAAACAGAGACCCACTCATTGGTACACTCAGGAATCTCATAGAACACTAAACTGAAGCCATTGTATATGTGCAAGGTACCTAGTACAGACCCTCATGCATAGATATTCTTAGACTTCTAACTTGTATGTGAAAAATGTTCTAGAATAAAACTCCTTTCAAAGCCTTGGTCTATCTTTCCTGTATCTCTAAAATTCCATCTTGGTTTTCCACTTCTTGTTTCTCAAGCAAGAAGCTAAGAACTCATATTTTCCCCCACTGACACTAAGTTGCATATGTCAGACCACTTTAATTCAAAGCACAGCTTTGGAAGTCTCCTATCCGGGTTATCATGTTAAATAAGGGGTCTCTGAACCACTGTCAACTGGGCTCAGTAAGCACAGAAGGCCAAGATCAAGCCAAATCTGGTGTCTAGCAAGTGGTGTCTCAGAATAGATAACAGTTCCTGGATCCTCCAAGAAGAAAAGGCATCTCTTTGTCCTGATTGAAAAGGTCAGTAACTCCAGTCACATGACTCTCTCACCTCTCAAAGGCACAAACCTTCTTACTAAAATTTTGAGCTTCCCTGTCAGTGTGTGCAACCTCTGTGAAGTTGATTTCTTCATACTTTGTAGTTTTTCACTCAGAACTAACATTGAAAGGATTTAGAGAAGAAGGTTTATGGAAGCCAGAAGAAATAGTTTGGGTGAAACGCAATCTAAGTGATAAGTACAAATTAAGAAAAAGCCTTTCTGAACCAGGCATGGTGGCACATGCCTTTAATCCCTGTACTCTGGAGGCAAAGGCAGGTGAATAGTGGTGATTTCGAGGCCAGCCTGGTCTACAAAACGAGTCCAAGACAGATAAGGCTACAGAATGAAACCCTGTCTGGAAAAAAAAAAGAAAGAAAGAAAGAAAGAAAGAAAGAAAGAAAGAAAGAAAGAAAGAAAGAAAGAGAAACAGCCTTTCTGGACTAGAGATTTGCAGAAAAAGAGCTGACTGCTCTTACAAGGGACATGACTCCTAAGACCCACATCAATTAAATCATAATTGCCTTTAACTCCAGACCAAAAGGATTCAACACTCACTCTCTGTTGGCCTCAGAGAGCTCCTGCACTCACATGCACATATTCACACACGTACAAATAATATAAATGTTAAAATAAATCTTTTAAAAGAATCTTTAAAAAAAGAAAGAAAAAGACTCTTTAAAAATAAAAACAAAAACAAAGCTTATCTCACCTTAGAAAAGCTAACTATAAGTTTTGGGTGAGTATATGTGTGGCCAATAGTTCCACTGAGAGGAGCCATCATAGAATCCATATAGGAATTTGGAAAACAAGGTTCTGTTCATCTTACATCTTGGTAAATTACGAAATATTGCTAGTCTCTTCAGAAATGCCTCTCTCTCTCCCTCCCTCCCGACTTCAATCCCTCCTTCTGTCTGTATTAACCTTTACAAATGATTAAGTCAAACAGCATAGTAATTCAATCTATTGAAATACATATGTGTTGTTATCACTATAGGAAAAGATAATCTATGAACTAACCAAAAGTCACTTATTTATGGCATTTCACCACTCTCCAGGGAGGAGGTGGAGACAGTATGCCAACAGATCCTGAAATTCTCAATAGACAAACAGACAGGACTATAACACTGCCCCACCCTGCTTCCACTGGCCTTTGACACATTAGCAGTAAACACATTCCATTTTATTAGTAATATAAGAAGCTCAAAATATGACCTTTTCAGCTAAATTTCACATCAATTGAAAGAAAATATGTAAATTCAAAAGAAAAACTAGTTTCTTTGACTTCTAGATTCATTTTAGCCAATTCATTAGGTTTTAACTTGGCACTGCATCTGTGTTTTCTTGAATTGAAATTTATGAAAGAGATTTAGCCTAAGACAAGCATGAAATTAAAAAGTGTAAAATGAGCTGAGGTCTCTATTCTGTCATTTGAAAAAAAACATAGGATGTCTCCAATTATCCAATACCATAAAATTAATAAAAATTATATATAATGTCATATTAGATTTTATTCCAGTAGAACAACATTATTACATCTGATTATAAATCACATGAATAGGTTGTGGCAACCCAAAGGAAAAATTCATAGTGTTGGTAATCATGTAGCTTCCCATACATCAGAATGTATGAGGAGTATATGCTACTTGTATCATTAAATTCTTATTATATTATAATGTACTAATCTAATTTCCCTAAGTGCTTCATTATTTTTCATTTCAACTGCCAAGTGCATATATATTTTATGTTGTTAGCGAATTAAGTAGAGGCATGCTAAATAGATTGATATTCCAGAGTCTCTCTGTGATTTAAACACACTGATTATAGCATAAAATAAGATGAGGAAAAATGTGCTATTTCCTGCAGGTCACACCATGTCGTTTATAATAAGGGCAATATGTGTTGTGCCTGGAAATGTATTATATGCAAACAACTGGGGAGATAAATAATATCATTTCAAATGAGTGTGGCTGCTTACTCGAGTCAGAATATCTCCGATGCCAATGAAATTTGAGCTTTTAAAAATATTTGTGGTTAAGTAAGAATAGCAGTGGTGAAAATGCCCATGATTACATTGTGTTGCAAAGAGCCAACAACAAGGCAATGACAGCAGAGTTAATAATGTAATAATTAACTGCCACCACCAGCGACAACGTCTGTTTCGTATGGTTCAGATGATTAGCCCCAGCAGTGAACAGGGAAGCACGACACTTGGTAGGAATGGGCAACAAACCGTTCCAAAAGTTAGTCACTAAAAACTAAAACAAGCACTGATTTGCTTTATAATTCCAAATGCAGCAAATACTGGCTAAGCCATTGATCTGATCATGGCAAAAAACCTTCAGGTATTGTGAGCACATGCAACCTATAATTGGGCTTACATGGCCTTGGTGATGGGTCTCCAGATCCAGTTGATGCACAGGAGGTATTGGAAGCAATCAAGCAAAGCACTTAAGGCCTGTGTGGCCAAGATACGTCATTGCAAGACTGTCGACATCACTGAATTATTTTGCTTAAACAAGCCTTGACTTAAGGTTGAAGTAGACTCCACACCAGACAGGAAGAATGAAAGGTCATAGATAAGAGGACAGTATTGGCGCCATTACTGCAATCACTGTCCTACACATGGGGACTTATTTTTTGCTTACACAAGCTTTGACTTAAGGTTGGAGTAGGTTCCACACCAGACATGAAAGGATGAAAGGTCATAGATAAGGGGACATTATTGCAGCCATTACTGCAATCACTGTCCTACACATGGGGACTTATTAAGATGATAGTTTGGACAAACTATCAAGAGAATCCTCTAACACTAATGCTATGAGGATTAGACCGCAGGTTTTACAGCCAGGGAGTAAGGGAAGCTAGAATGATGGCTTAGAAATCTTTGTTTGCCACCTCCCAGAGATACCGAAAGATGCAATAGGCAAATAAAATCCATGAATTAATATTATTGAATTATTTTTTATTGCAAGCTGCTGTCACACATGATAACCTGTGGCATGCAGGTACAGGAAAGTCAATGGTGAGAACTGATGAGTAGGGCTCTCTGACCACTGTGTAATCGAGGCACCCAGGAATGTCCCCAGCCCTGGCCACCACTCCTTGAAAACTTAATACACTTATGGCTTTATTCTTTTAGATAATCTCTCTCTCTCTCTCTCTCTCTCTCTCTCTCTCTCTCTCTCTCTCT
>OU015748.1:21385498-21395498 GCA_907169655.1 Acomys percivali | reverse complement strand
AGATTACTCCTGAGTGGGCTATGTCATAAGGACATAGGCATAGTGAAGGAAAAGACAGAATTTTTAAAGCTAAAATGAAAAATGACTAATTTCTCACATGTGTGCTTGATATATATGAACATGAAATGGTCAAGTACTGTAGAGATGTGAATAAGCCCTCCTGGGTAGAATCAAGGAAATTTGGTCTATCACCTGGTGATGGCGTGAATTTATAGAGGAGCAATCAATCACATAACCCTTTAGATGGAAGATTTGTTTGTGTATCCTTAAAGAAGTTGTGGTAAATCCCAGCTTAATAGATATGAGTATCTCTGGTATATTAATGTTTTACTTTTGGATGAGTTCATTGTCAACAACTGCTTGTTTAATGCTATATGAAATCATCAAAGTATTGGAAAAGCCACTGGAAAGAAAAATTTATAGAAATACTATAAAAGTGTATCTTAGAGTTTAAATTGCTGTGCTAAGACACTATAACAATAAACGATTTGGATAGAAAAAAAATAAAAAGAAAATAGTGAGTACCAGTGAGGATGGCTGTATCAACCTAGATCAAAGCTTGCCTATTAAACACTAAAACCATGCCTTATTTTGCCTTCCAAATTAGTAGAAAATAAAGTAAGTGCTGTGATTATATTTGGTGCAGGAAAATGTGCACTATAGTGGAAATCTTCACAACTTGTTAGTGAGACTACTGAAGCAGTTCTTAAAGTAACTCTTTAAAGTCTCTCTAGAAACTAAAAACATGCCAGTATATAGTTCCTTTGTCCAGAATTCTTTTATAATAAAGTATATTTTGCCATAGATTTATAGCATAAGTAGTACAAATAATATAAATGTTCAATGAGAGTAGTTAATTGATAAAATTCCTTGTCCTTCCAGAATACTATGCAACAATTAAAATATAATTTGTGTAAAAGGACAATCACATAGTAAAGTGTTGTTTTACAATATTAATGAGACACACAGTTTTAAAGCACAAATATACTATTAAATCTCAATTTAGTAATATGTAACACTTAAGGTATAAAAATTATGGTTAATAATAATATCATACAAAATGTACTTTAAAGCATAGAGTTTTATGGGAATAATATTTGAAAAATGTATTAAATTGTTCATTTTTATTTATAGCTCAAATACATTCTGGTTTTGTCCTTCACTGTAGGAGCCATATACCCATATTCTATAAAACTATTCCTTCTGCTTTGATTAGATTTAGGATATTTAATCAATTTACTCCCTTCTGATGCCATGTTTTATTAGTTGAATTTCACCTGAGGGCTTAGCTATAATATTTCACACCCATGGATAAAATATTTTAAGTTTATTTTGGTAATCAGTTAAACTGGGTGCTTTCACAACACAAGAAACACACTGACTATTATGTATTGATCTAACATTACACGTTTCTTTCATGTTCCTGTTTTCTGGTCCCCACGTTTGATTCTGTCTTCTTAGGGTTATGTGACAGTTTTATTAGTTTTTCTTTCCACCCATCAACTTCAGATAAAAAGGAAGATATGAGGAAGTCTTGTAAGTCTCCTTCTGGTTATTCTTTCTGTAGTTTTTCACCAAGTATGTGCTGAGCAGTTTCTAGGAAGTCATTTTATTTCACTCAACAGCATCCACATGTCCTGTTGCTCACTTTTGGCTTTATTATTTTCAATTATCATAGTCACCAGCCAGAGGAGCGCTGCCTGTCTGTCTTCCACCCACAGTCAACCCTTGGATTTTCCTTCAGATAACATGTTTTGTTAGGTATGCCATGCATTCCCACCTGCTTAGTAGAAACTAAAAGTCCTCAGTAAGGCAAGAGAAATGCTAAATTTCAGTAATAAATTTAAAAATGCAAGAGGTGGTAGTATCGGGATGGAAATAGGCAAATAGCTCTGAGATCACTTGGTATGACCTCAATGCTGACAGCAAGGTCAACTGAGCTTCCGGAGTCCTTCCCTGACTAAGTAGTGGTGAATCCATTTCAAGATAGCTGTAAGAAAAAGCTCCCCTATTTAAAATGTCCAAAATTAAATATATTATTTTCATAATTTTATTCTTTATTCTCTGAATAAATATACATTTACAAGTATACTTAGAATTTGACTTTTGTAAGGTTTCCTTCCATCTAGCAATTCTCCAATGACATCACGGCCAATGTGAAAAAGAATCACTTAGAATTCTATTAATGAAGTCAGGTTTTTGGTTATATCTTCTGAAAACTGTCTCTGCAAGTCTACTTGGGAATGGGACTAAGCACTGTGTACACACCTGCACTTGCCTCTGAGACAGACAGCTGCTTTCCAGCCACATTGAGAAAGGCTGCAGCCACAATACTTCACCGCCTAGTCATGGCGGGCAACAGAAAGGAATAGTGGTAGCCTATGTTGCTTAGGGTGGTGCTGGGCCTCTCTAAGCGATAACTCACAGGGGTTCACCAGAAAGCTCTCCCCAATGGCTAGATTTCATTGTGATAAAAGGTGCTTTAACGATCTCTGGGGAAAAAAGGACATCACTAGCCTTATCCAGAACAACCCTGTCCTGCAATACCACCCTGTAAGTAAATATGTGCTCATTGGTGCAATAATGGCAGCACTGTCTGTGGGTCAACCAACCATTTTCTTCACTGAATTTGAGGCCTGTTCTCCAGGAGGAAATTCATGCATCATGAATATGATGAAAATCCATGGGTATGGAAGCCATAGGGCCTAGGGGAGAACATATGAATATTGCTTTTGTTGAGGTGATGTTTTTGCGTTCTGTATAAAGTTTGTCTTTGTGTTATGCAAACGATGATTTTTGTACTGGCAGAGATGTGATTACAGGCCTGGACTTTTGTATTGTAATTTTTATGAACTACCTCCTGCCTCAGTATTTTGTAAGCATTTTTCTCTATCACCTTCTGGTTGGTTAAATAAAGATCTGAGTGGCCAATAGCTGAAGCAAGAGAAGGAGCTTCCAGCAAAGACAGGGCCTCTCGGAAGATACCACATGTGGGTGCCAGGACTAGAGACTGAAATGGACAGGTTACAGGCCACGTGGCAAGATGTGTGCCAGGCCAGGATTGTTGCATTAGAATCTGCCCAACTATAGTGACCTTGCCCCTACTATCTGACTTCAGCCTATCAAGTCTCCCCAGGACTGCCTGAATCCTCTTCCTCTGTGGCCTGGCAAGGCTGCCTTACTAGGGGGAAGTGGTCAATTAGCAGGAAACAGAGCCCATGTCAGAGGTAGCCCCTGCTCTCCATATTAGGGAACCCACATGGAGACTGAGCTGCCTATATACCACATTTGAGCAAGGGGACTCGGTCATCTCCATGTATGGTTCTTGGTTGGTGCATCAGTCTCTGCAGGCCCCTCTGGACCTTATGATAAATATAAAAGGTCTCCATACCATTATTCCAGAGGTGATGGCCCCAAGAAAGTCCTGTATTCTTTTTTTCCTAAATGCATATGGTGTCAAATTTATTTCTAATTAAACTTGTGCTGCTTTCAAACTTGATCAGAGATGACTGTCATTGAAGCGGGTAGTGGTTAGCGCAAAGAGGCTTGACTGTGCAAAGTGCTGAGTGTACGGACTAGGAATGTTCAGCCACAGATGGATGTCTTTCTCAGTTCCCACCTCCAAGCTCAGGGAGCATGGTGGAAGAGGAGAGAAAATGTATCAACAGGAGAGTGAGAAGGCATGTGCAGAAATGCTGTCACCTGGACACGGCACGGATGTTTCACCAATGGTTCTTTGCACAGCACCTACATAAAAGCAAACCAGCTATAAACTTCCAGCATGATGGGACAAGGTCTCAGATCTAGCTGAGGCACTATTGGCAGTTGATGGATGCTGAGGTAGAGGGAACTATTTTTCAGGGGTGTGGCTACTCATGTTCCAGTGGATAACCCCACACATATTCACATATGAGCAGCACTAACTGGAGTCAGTGGACAAAAAAAGATAATCAGCAAATAAAATAATAAAAGGAAAACATGAAGTTGGGAGGGAGATGTGATGCGGGCATATATGCATATATATTATATGCATATATAATTTCATACACATATACAATGCATCTTGATTATATCCAGCCCTTACTCCTCCCTTCCAATCCCCCTAAATTATATATCTGAAAAAGAAAGACTGCTTTTCACTGTATGCTAGAACATTCCTTAGGCTCTGTCACCTTCTGCTGCTGTAACGGGTTCTGTCTGAATAACAGCCTGCTTCTCTGAGTCCTGACAATTGCCTTGTTAGACCAATGTAATGCTAGTTTTGCATTTCTATCTGATGACCAGTGCATGTTAAGAGTGGAGGAGTAGTTCTTCCTAGACAACTTACACACATTACTCATCAAAGTACTTCCTATATTCCCAGGGAGCCTTGCCTTAGAGGGTCCTCTTTGATACTGACTCATCTCTTCCCATTTGATTCTGGGCTTCTCCTGTGCCCATATCATAGGACCCAGACACAATCTGTTGCATTCTTACCTCATAAGCCGCTTTTTGAATGTGGACATTTTCATGGCACATTATGACATATAATGAGTAGTTATTTCTAATTTCCTGAATAAATTTAAATTGAGGCTGTTCCGCTCCATTTAATGTTAACATCTGCTCATGTACCACATTTGATTCAGACTGTTTCTTGCCCCTTGATTTCTTTTCCATATTTTTTCTACTTTTTCTTCCAATCATCAAGCCTACAGTGCATGTGCATGTGCATGTGCAGATTTTTCCAAATTAATTCAACAACTACACAAAGCCCCTAATGAAGTTTGATATTAATATTTAAAGGACAATATGCTGACCTTTAATGTGTGGGGCCTTCTCAACCACGAATTTGGTTTCTGTTATATAATGAAAACATAACATATCAACCTGCAAGTTTCTCTCCTCATCAGTCACATGAGAGCAGCTATCTCTCTTGCAATAAAAGGGCTGAACGAAATAATGGTAAATTCTGTTTCCAGTTTCAGGACAGTATTTAGATATTGAAAATATTTTCTCTTATATAAAAGTATTTTTCCCATTTTCAAATCAAGTGACTGATAGATAGCTTATAAAGAAGAAAATGTCCACTGCTTAGGAAAAGAAGCATGCTTGGCTCTCCGTAGCCTCATAAACACCATGAAAAATGCAATTATCTTTCACAAATACATACTTAGTAGAGTTAAACATCCCACATAAAAATGTGCCTAGAATCAGCTCACCAATATAATCTTATGAGCTAATGTACTCAGACATCCTTAGAAGAAAAATGACTTCTATGATGAATTTGAAATCAAGTAACAAAAATACATTGCATTTCCAGAGCATATGACATTCCACTTAAACACAGCCCCATTTACAAATATTATAAGCACTTAGTGACCATAAATATGATAAATATAAAGCAGGCAAGAAATGCTTTTCGTTGCAGCAGAACTGAAAGCAGAGATTACCTTAATATTCTAATTCAGGAGAGGCAGCCCTGAACTGCCTAAAGAACGTGAGTGAGCTGTAGCCTTGTCAGGAGGAGGCTGAGCATCATTTCCCTGAATTCACTCTCTATCCACATCCCTCACCATATCTAGTGATTGAATCTAGTGATACCTCTAGCCCAATATGTATACAATGTGCACCAATAGAGTTTCGATCCCACAGGCTTGTTCAGAGGATCAGATTAAAAGTAATACAACATATTATATATGTGTGTGTGTGTGTGTGTGTGTGTGTGCATATTTTTGTACTTGATAATTATAAAAAATAGATATGAACAAAACCAAGAAAGCTGCAGTTGTGCATACGTATAGTCTGAGCTACTGGGGAGGTTGAGGCAGCAGGCCCATGTAAGGTCAGTAGTTTAAAGCCAACATAAATAAGAAAGCAGGATTCTGTGAAGGAGAGAAGAGGGGGAGAGAGAAAAGGAAGGAGAGAGAGGGGGAAGAGAAAAAAGGGAAGAGAGGAAATGGTAAACTTCTCCGTAATTTATGTTAACTATGTGCTGCTTATTGTTGAGGGCCCTAGAGGACAAATCGCAGCCTGCCAGTAAGAGAAACTAGCTAAAAATATCTCGCTTGCTTACACCTTGTTAATCTATAGCAAGTTGCTTAGTTTCAAATGTATGTCCATCCTTGGGAATAATTTGTTTTTCAGCCATAATATATAAAACATTTGATCATGTGAAGGTATTTGGGGAAAGTTTTTCTCTACATATACTCACTGTAATTGTTCACTTAAAGAAAAATAGAATGAAACCACAGTGTGGTTTTTATGCTGTTTGGAAGATTTCATTGAGATATATGAACAATGGGAGAAAAATAAAATTACTGGAGTCACTCTTTGGAGTTCCTTCCACCCACCAAATGGATGTATATGTGTATATATGTGTATGCAAATTGATTGGCGCTCACTGTTTGGAGTTTGCTCCCTCTACCCAATGTGTGTACGTGTTTGTATGTATGTATGTATGTATGTATGTATGTATGTATGTATATATGTATGTATGTGTGTGTGAAATTGTTGGAGCTTGTCTTGCTTCATCCATCTAGAGTGTGTGAGAGAGTGTGTATGAATTTTACAGTTCTTTTTTCATTTCCTACCATAAGTAGTTCCAGCCCTGAGACTCAATCTTTGTAAACCTTCAGAAAAAAGTCTCCGGAGTGATCAGTTCCCAAGTCTACACCCACCACCTTCCTCAGTCTGCCGAGACCTGTCAAAGCGAGGCTCTGACAATTTATAATGCTTATCATAATCATTATATAGTCTTTGGTCATTCAGATGTTCCTAAGTGACTAATTTGAAGTGTTTTGTTTTATTATTAGACTTGGATTTTATGAAAATATGTGTCTAAGTATGGAAACATGTTTTTAAACTAGACAGTATCCACACATTTGCAGATTATCATTACTGATGATGGTGGTGACAATGACATTGGACACACTTTTTTAATTTTTAAGATTTTTATTGAAAATTTTTAAATATATTTTATTAATTTATTCATATTACATCTCAATTGTTATCCCATCCTTTGTATCCTCCCATTCTTCCCTCCCTCCCATTTCCCCCTTACTCCCCTCCCCTATGACTGTGACTGAGGGGGACCTCCTCACCCTGTATATGCTCATAGGGTATCAAGTCTCTTCTTGGTAGCCTGCTATTCTTCCTCTGAGTGCCACCAGGTCTCCCCATCCAGGGGACATGGTCAAATACAGAGCACCAGAGTTCTTGTGAAAGTGAGACCCCACTCTCCACTCAATTGTGGAGAATGTCTTGTCCATTGGCTATATCTGGGTAGGGGTTTGAAGTTTACTGCCTGTATTGTCCTTGGCTGGTGCCATAGTTTGAGCAGGGACCCTGGGCCCAGATCTTCCCATCATAATGTTCTTGTAGGTTTCAAGGACCCTCTGGATCCTTCTATTTCCCCATTCTCCCATGCTTCTCTCATCTAGAGTCCCAGTAGGATGTCCTCCCCTCTGTCCACTTTGCTAGTAAGTGAAGACTTTCATGGGACATGTCCCTTGGGCTAGTGTCCAGATATAAGTGAGTATATACCATTTGACTCTTTCTGCTTCTGGGTTAACTCATTCATTATGATCATTTTTAGTTCAATCCATTTGTCCACAAATTTCAGGAATTCCTTGTTTTTAATAGCTGAGTAGTATTCCATAGTGTAAATGTACCACAGTTTCTTTAGCCATTCTTCTACTGAGGGACACTTAGGAAACAGCCTGCCTTTGGATATTTCAAATGTAACAATGACCAAGAGAATCCAAAATCCAATAGAAAACAGTTGTAATGAAAGGAACAAAATTATAACTTTCTACACATTCATGATGATAATTGTTTTTGTTTCTTTTCAACTACTTACAACACACCTTAGCTTTAACATACTATAGATGTTGGCTTCCATCTCTTCAACTGAAGTCTCACTATACTCCTCAATTTATATCACTTTCAGTGAAAAACAGGTTTACTCCTTTCTTTACCCAAATGATAGCCAAGAGTTGGGGTACTCAGAAGAAGAGCCATAATGATAGTCAACAGTAAATTTCTAAACTATAGAAATCAACATAAGAGAGTCCCAGCCATTTCCTCTGCTCCTTTTTGCTTTTCTGTCACTGTGGTAAAAAATGATGACCAAAAGCAACATGGGGAAGACATGATTTATACTGGTTATAGAGGGAGATCCCATGATGGTAGAGGAGGCTATAGGCAATAGAAATAAGAAGCTGAGTGACCATGTTTCCATTCACACACATGAAGAAGAGAAAGGAAACACTGAGAGTAGTGAAAATCTATAAACCCTTGAAGAATACCCTCCCTCAGTGAACCACTTCCTACAGCAAAGCTCCACCCTCCCCCAAAGTTCCACAGCCTCCCAAAGAGTGTCATCAATGAGGTGGGATATGTTCAAAATAAAAACTTGTAGGATGACATTTCACATACAAAGTATCTATTTATTTGTTTTAACAAACAATGTTTCCATCATCTATCAATCTTATGATCATCAAGGAACAAACACAGAGGCAGGAAGGTAAGGAGTCATCCCTCCCTGTCAATGGCAGACTTTTGTTTTCTGGAGGAATGTAACCAGAATCCATATTGAGAAGAAGCATATTGAGCATAATTCTAATAAATATTATGCCATTTAACACTGTAGTCTGGTGTATCTCTATATTTGAGGTGTTTCTGTTGCTATTTTCCCAAGTATCATGAATTAATAAATTAATACTTGCTTTATATCCGCTTAGTTTAAAAATCGGGCCATGTTCAAACAAGTGAGCTTTAAAAATCATTTACTCCCTTCCAAATGGCATTTTTCACCTTCAATTACCTTAAGGTCTGGGCTTTCAACTTTGTAAATATGAATATGGTTTCACATCTGAGTAAATATATTTACAAAAGGCAACTCTAGAAACTATTGTTTAGAAAGGGATACAAGAAACAGATATACATGACTCATGAGAGGCTTTTCTAATGGACTATGAATTTTAATAGGATATCAGCTTATTGATTTGGGATTTGTAACTCAAGAGAGGGAATTACAAATAGCACATTCACCCTTCTCTCAAAGTCCACAATATAATTCAGCTCACAAATGAATTACAAGATGACTTCAGGACAATTTTTTAGGAGAACATACTTGGTCCTCTAATTCTTGACAAAAAAAAATCACATTATCTTATTAAACAGTTCAGCTTTCTTATAAAATAGAAATCATATTTAAGAATTAGACTTGCTATAATTTTAAAACACACACACACAAAAAAAACAAGAATCAGAGAAATGAAAGGAAAATTACTTTGAAAACTCATAGTAATACTTAGATACATTCATAATAGAAGTGATATTACAAGGCACAAATACTAGTAAAGAAAGATATGCAAGCACAAGAGCTCTGTTGCCCTACAAGTGTCTTTCCTCCAACAGTAAATCCAGTGTGTGCAGGAGTGACTTTAAACAGCATGGAACCCCATAAAGCAGAAGACAATTGTGTTAGAGGCTGGAGGCCCAGAATGGCCTTCTAGAACCACCAGGAAGTCAAATAAAAATGTCACATTAACGATTTCATAGATGTGAACATGGATGTGCAGGTTTCCCTACTGTCCAGAATAGGCTTTTGGTGTGCATGTGCAGATGTGGTATAGATGGGACATATAGCAGATTTACTTTTAGGTTTTATTTTTTGAGAAGTTTTTCACACTGACTTCCATAGTAGATGCAGCAGTTCAACAATGAATATGGGTTCCCCTTTCCCAAGATCCTCACCAGCACCTGTGAACATTTGTGGTGTTGCTATTTTATGATAGCCATTCTGACTAGGCGTAACGAGGTATCAAAGAAATTTTTATTTATATTTCCTTTAGGTCTAACGATGCCAAACACTTTTAAAAGATTTGTTAGTCATTAGACTTTTTCTTCTGTGAACTCTATCCAGATTCATGGACCATTTTTAAATTGGGTCACATCTTCTCATGATGATATGTGTGTGTGTGTGTGTGTGTGTGTGTGTGTGTGTGTGTGTGTGTGT
>OU015748.1:21380999-21384064 GCA_907169655.1 Acomys percivali | reverse complement strand
ACACACACACACACACACACACACACACACACACACACACACACACAAAGAGAGACAGAGACAGAGACAGGAACAGAGACAGAGACAAAGACAGGCAGATGGACAGACAGACAGACAGACCGACGGACAGACAGAGACAGAGAAACAGACAGAGAGAGAGACAGAGATACACAGCACACAGACACAGAGACACAGAGACACATATACCATGAAGCCAAAATGAAAACTGGTTAGGAGTCAGTAGGAGTGGGGGCAATGAGAGTGTGTGATGGGGTTTGTATAATCACAGTGTATTACATGCTTGTATGAAACTGACAATTTAAATAAATTGCCGAAACAAGAGATAGATGAGGCAATTGCAGAGGGGTTACAGTAAGCATAGCTGGTCTATTGTGAAGAAACTAGAAATGAAAGCATGTTGCTCAAAGAGAAAATGGAGCTACAATGAAACAATTGGTAGAGAAATTAAAACAGTTGCCAAGTAAGGCTTAGTTGTTCCAGAAAAGATGAAGTAAAATGCATAGCAGGTTATGTTAATTCTTCCTTCTCTTTCTACCTTTCTCTCATCAGGGTGCTTTCTAGGTAAGAGAAACTCCAGCATGCTCAGAGGCTCCAAGAAGCTACCCTGCATTTATCTGGGATTAAGTTCAGCTGTGTGCTAAACATACCATTTAAAAACTTTTGCATGAACAATGGAAACTATTGCTCTCCCACCAGTTACCTGTGACAGGGTGAGCTTGCTACAAACTTACTCCTCTGTTTCAAAATCAAAAGGAGCAGCTTTGGTACAAAAAAAAATGTTAGCTGTGCATGCAGACTCATACACATCCAAAGCATTTGAACTCATGCCTCAATAAATTAAAATGGTCTAAGCAAATGTCTTCTAAAATTATAGTTTGCCTAACTTAAGGTATTATTTACTTTAAATTTTGTACTCTAAAGAAAGAAAATGGAATATTGTCTCTTCTCTCTAGATCATCTGTGCTCTAATGCTTTGCTTACTACTTAGGCATCTCCACACTTATAGGAAGGTAACATGAAGTTGGACAGTATTAATTAATTATGCAATGTAGCAAATCAATTGATGTGACTGCTTTCATCTTGTTCCAGTACACTGCCGGATTTTCAGGTTGCAGACATGAAGCAGACATTTATGACTATGTTATTAATCTAATGTTAATTTCCAAAGTGATCTGATATCCCTTCTTGGAAATTTTGGTTTCAGAATTTTTTTTTTTTATTTTCTCTTAGGAAAATGTTGATCTTAAATTACATTAGAAAGTGCCTATGATCTGTTGCATAGAGCACTAAGTAGATTGTCTGATTTTGAAAGAAATCCTTATTGCCATGCCATTTTAGAAGCTTGGGAAATATATAGATTTACTTAGTTTATCAAGATGCTTTTGTCTCTAATTCTCACATTTCCATAGTAAGACAGGAGATGCTGTACTAGGAGGCTGCACAGTTTCACTAAGACCCACTTTCCTGGTCTTCATGGACATGCCCTCTGCTTATGAACACAGCCTGTGGATTGTATTTCAGATCTCTCAGCTCAGACCAACTTTTCCCTAGGTCCTTAAGCACATTGCTCACTGTCGCTTGCAAGAGAAGGTCTTGGGGTTGTTCTGATTGATTGCATCTTTAATTATGTTAAAATAATACTTTTTATAGCTGACAGGCAATGGATCCCTTCAATTATTTCTTTAGTAATGTCATTCTTTTCCCTGTCATTGTGACTACCAATCTTTTTCACCAATGTTTCATTTTTACAATTCCGAGAAGAACCAGGCTTCTTTTGGTATCTGATGGCTATACATTGGGCTTAACATAATGAGGATTTCCTTTAGGTTCTCTTATATAAGAAGTAGTCACTGTTATTCTATATGTGCTTTCTTTATATGTGAGAGTGTCTAAATGTCATCTTTCACTTCTTAGCCTTACTAGAAAGAGTAGGCATCACTGGTGTGATGCCTTTGCAAGTCTAATAGAAGACATATTTTGTACCACTCTTTCCTTCAAACAAATGTACAGTGTTAGACTAAAACTGTTATGTAGAACATAGCAGGGAAAGTATCAATAATAAAATGAAAGACATCACAAATGTTTTTCATGGCGTTTCTATAGTTCCACATACATGATCTTACTTATTATTCATGTGACTTAACAAAATAAGCATAATTTATTGCTTAACTCAGAGAATAGATATTGGATTGTATTTCACAAGTCTTATCTAGAGTCTAAAGATAATACTCTCCTCAGCCTGTGAAATCACTGATTGTAAACACATCTGTGCAATGAGAATCAGTATGTGGGATAAGAAATTGTTGGAGATCTCAATCCTAAATGGAAGTCGTGGATAATGTCCCTCCCCTCAGGATTCGGTATATTGGTAGAATGTGGTGGACATGATCAAAGAAACTGTTTTCTGGACAAATCAAGACACTTACAAACATGAACTCCCAGTGATTGGGACAGTATGCTCAAGATTTGAACAGGCTCAACATAGGCAAAACGCCAGCATGGGAGAGGGGTGGTAGCAAAAAGCCCACCACTAGCTGAAGAGCTGCTGGCATTTGAAAGCTACTGGCAGAGTGAGAGTCAACTTCCTTTAGAATGTGACCCCTGGTTGGTTAACCACACAAGTCAGGGCAGGCCCCACTCCCAAGGCTAGTTAGCTGACACAAATGATAGCCCTCGGTGAGAGGGAAAAAAAATGAAAACTCATGATCAGAAGGGAAGGGAGAGGAGGAAGAAACAGGAAATTGTGAGAGACCTTCTGGTACAAGGATGACTATCTTCAAAATATAATATGAAATTCTCAAAAAGCTTACAAAATTACTTAGGAATCAATATTCTTTTCTGTAGCATTGTAGCTAGATTTCACTGATACTTCATTATAGGGGAGGATGTTTTATGGCTCTTCATATTATCCATAGTTTACAGAGGGAAGAGAATCACATACATTTCATAAACAATATTTTCATTAGAATTTGCTATAGGCTACATGTTAGGATACCCCAAAATTTCAAATGACAATATTAATCTACAAAGTGATGGTGTTTTGT
>OU015748.1:21333499-21375999 GCA_907169655.1 Acomys percivali | reverse complement strand
GGAGGGGCTATGATCTTGATGTAAAGAGAATAAATAGATTAATTAATTTAAAACGAATAAATAAAAAGAGAAAGAAATAATGGCTAGGAAAATTTGGGTACAGTTTTAAACAGAATTATTGAAAGAAAAAATCTCTAATTGTGAAGAAGCACTTAAAAATGTTCAACGTCTTTAGTCACCAGAAAAATTCAAATCAAAAGGATTCTAAGATTCCATCTTATACACATCAAAATGCCTAAGATCAAAAACTCAATCCACAGCTTATTCTGGCAAAGATGAGGAGAAAAGGGAAAACTCCTCCATTACTGGTGGGAGTTCAACATTGTACAACCACTTTGGAAATCAAATTTTCAGAAAATTGTGAATAGCTCTACCTCAAGACCCAGCTATACCACTCTTGGGCATATACCTGAAAGATGCTCCACCATACAACAAGGACATTTGCTTAATATGGTCATAGCAGCTTTATTCATAATAGTTAGAAACTAGAAAAAAATCTAGATATCCCTCAACCGATGAAAGGATAAATAAAATGTTGTACATTTATACAATGGAGTATTAATCAGTCCTTAAAAACAATGACAGCATGAAATTTGCAGAAAAATGGATGGAACTGGAAGAGATCATACTGAACGTGGTAGCCCAGAATCAGAAAGACAAACATGGTTTGTACTTACTTATGAGTGGATATTAGCCATAAAGTACAAGATAACCATGCTACAATCTGTAGTGGAAGTTTTGGCTTCTTTAACAACTCAGTTATGTTATGTAAATATGTTTTTGTTTTAATCCCAAGTGTGGGATATGGCACTGCCTTAGTTTGTCTATAGCTAATAATTGCCTTATGTGACTTGCAGAGGGACATGATCTTTGACAGCTGCAGCTAGTGGAACTCCGATGACTCCAAGAGGGTATAAATATGAGAGTCCACAGAGAGGTGTCACTGTGGCTTGGAGGGGTGGAGAGAAGGCTTTGAAGACACTTCAAGGAGACTGACAGAGAAAGAAGGTTGTTGGTTACCTGGACTGCTGGATGTCCTGGTGACAGAGATTTGTATTGCCCCAAAAGAAGTCGGCTACCCTAACCAGCTGGGATTAAATGTGAAGATTTCTATGTCCCACTTCCCCACTAACCTTCTTTCTCTCCTACCTAAGGTCAGGGTGTTGGAAGGGAGGTAGAGGCATTAAGGAACACCAAATAAATTAGAGTTTAAAAACAGTACTTACAACAATCCACAGACCAAAAGAAGCTAAGTAACAAGGACGGCCCAAGAGAGAACATTCAAATCTCACTGAGAAGGGGAAATAGACTAGATATTGGTGGTTGATGATGGAATGGAACTGGTCAGAGAGAGAGGAAGTGGGGACACAGATGATGTAGAGGGAGTACTGAGAGAGAACTGAGTGCTTGGGGTTTTGGGGGTGGCATTCTGGGATGAGCTAGAAACCTAAGAACAATGGAAACTTCCAGGAATCGATGATTGTTATCCTAGCTACAACTCATAGCAATGGGGGATATGAAGCCTGAGCTGGCCATCTCCTGTAACCAGGCATGACTTCCAATGCAGGTATTAGGACACCAAGCCAGCAACAAAACCTTAGGCCCACAATTTGTCATTTCTACATGATGTGGAGAAGAATTTGCAGAAAATGCCAACCAATGACTGGCCCAGCTTGAGACTTGTACCATGAGAGGGCGCCTACCCCTGATATTATTAATGATATTTCGCTGTACACTTTCAGATAGGTACATAGTTTTCATCAGAGAGGCTTCATCAAGCAACTAAAGTAAACAGATGCAGAGACCCACAGCCAAACATTAAGCAGATCTTGGGAAATCCTGTGGAGGAAGGACAGGAAGATTTGAAGGATCTGTAGGGATCAAGGACACCACAAGAAAACCTACAGCATCA
This sequence comes from Acomys percivali, assembly GCA_907169655.1. Classification (NCBI taxonomy): domain Eukaryota; kingdom Metazoa; phylum Chordata; class Mammalia; order Rodentia; family Muridae; genus Acomys; species Acomys percivali. Next base: position 21,374,087 of record OU015748.1, on the reverse strand, counting down.
ACTAACCTCGGCGCATAGGGGCTCACAGAGACTGAACCGCCAACCAGAGAGCATATATGGGACTGACCTAGGCCACCTACACATACCTAATAGTTGTGCAGCTGGGTCTTCATGTAGGACTCCTATAGTGGGAATAGAGGCTGTCTCTGACTCCATTACCTCCTTTTGGATTCCCTCCACCTAACTGGGCTACCTTGTCTATCCTCAAAAGAAAAAGATGCACCTAGCCTTAATGCAACTTGATAAGCCAAAACTGACAGCCATAGGCGGCCTCTTCTTTTTCTGAGGAGAAGGGAAGTGGCTGTGTTGGGGCAGCAGCGGAGGGGTGGGAGTGGAGAGAGTGTGACTGGGAGGAGAGAAGGGAGGGGAACCTAAGACTAAAACGTAAAATAAAATTAGAAACAGAAATCTTAAAAAAAAAAAAAAAGAAGCAACAGCAAAGGATACCTCCTGTTTCTAGATTCTGTTAGTGCCAGAAGTTTCGTGTCATTCATTTGTGGAGAGATATCAGTTGCAAAAAAAATTTAGGTGAAATTACTGGTAGGACATTTTTAGAATACGTAGAACTCAATTTTCCTGTAAGAAATCAAAGTAAGATTTCCAAGAAGTGGCTAGGCTACTGTTCTTGAGTTCAAAGCAGAGTTTTTATTTATAAAGGAAGCATATAAGTGGGTACAGAAATCGCAAATGGCCTTGAAATAACATCATGAGGGTGCAACCGGAATGAGAGATGATGGGGTCAGCAAAGAAAATGTAAATATTTAAGTAATGGGTAGGAAAAATAAGCCCACAAAGGAAATAGAGAAGAACAGTAAAGAAGAATAGAAAGTAACCCAGGAGAAGATAAAGTCACAGAAAATATAGTAGTGTTTCTTGCTTATAGGAAAGAATGATCAGAAATGAATCAGAAAACAAAAGGTCCATCTTACAGTCATTGTTAATATAGGAAAATATAAGAAATGAATTTGTACTGAAAAGGTAGCTGTAGGTTTTCACTGGTCTGTAAGTAAGCTTGATTTTCACAATAAGCTCAGAATGGGATACACAAACAGGAGATAAGACATCAGGACAGCATATTAAAAGCAACGGGGGACTTGCTGGTGTACTTTTTCCAATGGCTTTCATTTGGAAAAACAATAAAGAGGTAGAACCACTGAGTCAATCCTAAGTCCATTTACATGGCAGGCAGCATTGTGGCCAGAAGAGCATAGCCACAACTCAAGACTGTCAGAGTGATCCAAATGTCAGAATCTAGGTTAGAAAGAGAAAATCATGTATAGACCATGTACCATGTAACTAATTTCAACACTCAAAGGATTGGGTAATGCTAGAGAATCCTAGGCTACATAGCAAGATCCTGCCTCAAAAACAGAAAGGGAAGGAGGAGGAGCAGGAGGGTGAAAAGGAGAGGACAAAGAGGAGAAGGGAGATGGGTAAGTAAAGAAAAAGAAGAGAAAAGAGGAATCCATAAGGATACAGCCAGAAGACTGATACGGAATAATTTAAGGTCTAGTTTCCTGAATTTAAATAGTAGGTTAATTGGGATTTTAGAATTGCAAGGACAAGTTGGAAAAAAGATAAAATAATGAATTAAAGTTTTATTTTAGGTGTAATGTGGTGCTGTGTTTTACCTTTTGTTAAGATGTGGCTATAGGATTCAGATAAGTAGATTAATGTAGAGGTTAGAAAGAAAAGCAAAGCACAAGGAAGAGAAGCCAATGTATGAGGAACAGGAATGATGAAGGGTGATGGAGTTGCATTGTGTAGACAATTTTTCTTCCTAGAAAAAACAGAACTTCATAGTATTTAACATCATCTGTTTTGTTTACCTTTTCTGTACAAGTGTCTGTCTGTGCATGTATGGCACATGTATGTGGACGTTAGACCCTCTTGGAGCTGGACTCACAGGTAGTAGCGAGCCATCCCACCTAAGTACTGGGAACTGAGCCTAGGTCCTCTGCAAGAACAAGTACTCTTTATTGCTGAACCATCTGTCTAACAATGACAGCTGTTTGTAGTGGAAATGTTCCTGAGTGGGCTTGTTTCACTGAAGAAAAGACTTTTTAATGGTCTTGATACGTAATATCAAATTAGTTCTCAATAGCCTTGTTGGTTAGCCAAATTTTTTATTTTGAGTTTTAGAACAATTATGTGACATTCCATCTCATGGGGGGAAAGCCACAGCAGGCTACCAAGAAGAGACTTGATACCCTATGAGCATATAAAGGGAGAGGAGGTCCCCCTCAGTCACAGCCATAGGGGAGGGGAGTAAGGGGGAAAATGGGAGGGAGGGAGAAATGGGAGGATACAAGGGATGGGATGACAATTGAGATGTAATATGAATAAATTAATAAAATATATTCTTATACAAAGAAACTGGACGTCTCTCTTCAGACTTAAATAAGATCAGGGAGTGGGATTTCTAAATCTCTCCTCACATTTCCCACAGACCGCTTTTACATTTCTTCTTCATGGTACTATTTGTTACAGGTTTATTTAAGCTCATGTCACATAAAGAAGCTCACAAAAGCTATGTGCAATCCTCATAGGGGTCCATGATAAAGAAAATACTATTTACTTCAGATTCCAAATCAGTTTATACGTTGACGACTCAGAGACCAATGAGTAACAGAAATGAGCTGTTTTAATATCAGAAGGCATATTTGGCATTGAAATGGGTTTTATCACAGTAACTTCTAGAAAAAATCATTAAGAATATGAATAATAGTCAGGGATATTACTCAGTAGTGGAGAGGTTGCCAAACCTGCATTAGGAACTAAGTTAGATCCCCAGATCTGAAAGACTAATTCGATAAATGCAAGGAAATATGAGATAAATAGAGCACTATGTTGCTTATAAATGAAGCAGTGTCCTCATTATTTGATTCATCTATGCATAATTCTTTTGTCCAACTATGTAGAATTTTTTGTACTATCTATAGGAAAAAATTAATGGCCTAAACCTCTTTAAATCCCTTTATTAAAGAATATAGGATATTTAATTATAGACTAGAAAAAAGAATTAATAAAGCTGGTTGAATTAATTGATAGAGGATTGTTTGAGATCCACTAAAATTACATGAGTTGGCTATGATTCCCAATTTTCAAAGGGCTAATGTCATATTTTCTCCATTTAGGCAACTGAAAATACAAACAATGGTCTTATAAGCTTCACTCATAAGTGATTATAACTAATAATTTAATTTTCTCAAAGCACATTTCCAGGAAATGCGTCCATTTCAACTTTGACAAAATGCTAATTTTGCTTTCAAAACGGTTATTTTCCAAAATGTAAACATTTCACCAAATAAATATTCAGTGTTACTCTTTAGGTAAAAAACACTTAAGGAAATATTTGGTTTCTACTACATTGCTTTTGCTTTTCAACGTATATGTTTCTGAGTGGAAAGGGTGAAAATACAAGCTAAAAGTTAGATTAATTTTTTTCACATCAAAAATGCCACAGCTGTCTAGTCCTTTCCAGCTGCTCCTTACTATGCAGCATTGCCGTGATCTCTTCTGATTCCCGGCCACATCTCTGGATATGAATCCCAATTTTTGCTGGAATTGAGTCGTTTTATCTTCATTTTCTTTATACCTTTCTTTTTCTCTTCTCTCATACACTATTCCATGTTCTGGGAACATTTTAATGATATGTCTTTAATAAAAACATATTCCTCCCTATATGACAGGAAATTTTTATAAATTATCACAGCTAAAAGCTACATAGAAGTAAAATATTTTATAACTTCATGTGTGTGTGTGTGTGTGTGTGTGCATGTCTGTGTATGCCTGTGCACGTGTGTATGCGTGTGCATATGTGTATGCATGTGTTAGTGTGTGTGTGTGTGTGTGTGTGTGTGTGTGTGTGAACAGTTGAATGTAGGTATAATTGGCTAATAGCAAAGAGTTTATTGTTCAATGTGTCAGTGTGTTTGGACATATGAAATATACCAATGAGCTCTTCCGGTCTCTTTGGCCTTGGTGGCAGAAGCAAGATGATGAAAGGGACGTCATCCTCTGGGAAGCGTCGCAACAAGACGCACACGTTGTGCCGCCGCTGTGGCTCCAAGGCCTACCGCCTTCAGAAGTCGACCTGTGGCAAATGTGGCTACCCTGCCAAGCGCAAGAGAAAGTATAACTGGAGTGCCAAGGCTAAGAGGCGGAACACAACCGGGGCCGGGCGGATGAGACACCTAAAAATTGTCTACCGGAGATTCAGACATGGATTCCGTGAAGGAACAACACCTAAACCCAAGAGGGCAGCTGTTGCAGCATCCAGTTCATCTTGAAGATTTCAAGCAGTCATAAAATAAATGCTTTGGTTTCAAAAAAAAGAAAAAAAAAAGAAATATACCAATGAAAACCAGCACCGCTATCAAGATAACAGACACTCACTCCATACTCCCCAAACCTACCCTATGCCGGCACATAGTGTACCACCTCTTATTACATCTTCAGTGACTTACACGTGATCATTGATCTGATTTCTTCCTTTTCAATAATTTTATATGAGTGAATTTTCACTTTTACTCTATTTTGAGCAGCTTACTTCATGCAATACAGTAATTTGGGGATTCATTGACACTGTGGAACTTACCCATTGCTCATGTGATTAATTGCTGAGTACTATACAACTAAATTGATATATTGATTTTTTGATAGATTATTGGGTGGTTACAAGTTTTGAGATATTATGAATAAGGCTATAATGAGCATTCATATATAAATTCTTGAATGTACTTAGTATCTTTTAAAAATTAAATGCTTAGGAGTAGAATGGCTGGAACTTTAGCTAAAAACATGTTCAGCTCTTTATAAAATCATTGAACTGTCTTATCATAAAATAGCACCATTTTACATTCCTGTTAGTAGGTCATGAAGGGTCTCATGAATCCATATTCTTCATAATCCTTATTAGGATTTCATTTTTTTTGTTTAATTCTATGTTATGTCTTCTCACTATGGTTTTAAATTGTATTTGTCTAATATCTAATGAAACCAAGTTCCTATTATCTTTACCTGCAACAACATAGGAAAAGTAGGTTTGACTTCCACACAGATAAGCTGGATTTTTAAAAAACAGTGGTCTCTTTAGAATAAAGCTCTCCAAGCTGAGCTTTTACCACCATGGGAGAATCAAACAGGAAGGGAGGGAATATGGGGAAGTGCAGCTAAAACTAAGCACTATTTGAAAGTAAAATGGAAGCCTGGTACAGTAGAAGCTTCCAATAATACATCCATATTTGAAGGTGGTCTAAATAAAATCATCAAATAAGAGAAACAGAGCTCCAAGTGGACATCTTTCATCATCAAGTGAAGCTTCCAGTACCCAGAATGGTTTATATCTAATTAAGTAGTCAGAAGAGGTCCCATGAGAACCTCTAAACAACTCTGCCTATTGCCAAGACTATTAGATGGCTCTCTACAGACTGATGGGAAGGCCTTGCTATAAAGACAACACCTATATAACACAATGAACACAAGAGAGCCAAGCTGGCGCCTGCCTTTGGCCTTCACTCTTACTGACTAGTGTTTAGAACTAGAATCTAGTATGCATGCAAGAAAAAGAAAAAGGTAAAATCCAACCCAGTCTCAAACCTCTTGATTTACAAGAGTGACCCACCTGCAGGATATAATAACACAACACTTGTGGGCGTTTCCAAGCATTAACTGACTTGCCTTAAGACTCACTCCGTGAGATGGAACACAAACCTGATGCTGCTTGTGTGATCAAGAACCTGAGACTACATGTATTGTCCTTGGCTGGTGCCATAGTTTGAGCTGGGCCCCTGGGCCCAAATCTGCCCATCATAATGTTCTTTGACCACGTCCCCTGGATGGGGAGGCCTGGTGGCATTCAGAGGAAGGATAGCAGGCTAACAAGAAGAGACTTGATACCCTATGAACATATACAGGGGGAGGAGGTCCCCCTCAGTCACAGTCATAGGGGAGGGGAGTAAGGGGAAAATGGGAAGGAGGGAGGGATGGGAGGATACAAGGGATGGGATAACAATTGAGATGTAAGATGAATAAATGAATAAAATATATTTTTTTTAAAAAAAGAACCTGAGACTAGATACTCCGGGTACCTAGGGGAAAATGAAATGCTATTGTTCCAAAAATTAAACACAAAAACAAAGTGTAGCAATGCAATTTTTCCACAAGACATTCTGCTATACTCATAGGTCCATGCTTTGGAGAGCCATCATTAGAGAAACTTCCTCCTTCAGCAGATGAGAGCAAATACAGAAACCCACGGTGGTCTAACAATATGCAGAGAATGAGAGACCTTGAAACACTCAGACCTAAATGAGATTTTCCTCACCCCCACCCCCAAATCAGAGTTCAAGGAAGTCTGCAGGGACAGGAGGCAGAAGAGTGTAAGAGGCAGAGGTGATGCATGACACCATGGAATCAAGGCTTCTAGAACCCAACAGGGCTGCCTTACGTGAAACTGAGGCAGCATGCAGAGGGCTCTTAGGGCTCTGTGCCAGACAGGGTCCAAGAGATGAAAGAAGAAGTAGATACATGTCCCAGTCTATAACCCAGAAGCTTCCTCAAATGACAACCACTTAGAAATGAAAGATTAATTTTCTCTGAATGGTACTCACTGGGGAAACAAACCACTCTTAAGGGTAGATCCCATTCCCTGCAGTAGATGGCAGAGAGAAAACTAAAGCAAAACACTTTGTCTCATAGTGTTAAGTCAGGGCATTTGTTTGCTTGCTTGTTCATTAATTTTCCTATTTAACTTGCTGTTCTTTCTAATTTTCCATGATATTTAAAATTAAAACAATTTAATTAAAATGGATCATATTGCGTTCCCCCTTTCTTGTCCTTACTCCATCCTTTTTTTTTTTTGTTATTTTCTTTTTTCACCTGTACATTCATATATTACACATAAATACAATAAAATACATACAACAAGAAGAACCACTAAACAATAGGAATTATACAAATATTATCTTCATAGTGTTTGGCGATTTGTATTTGGCAACTTTGGAGAAAGCATCTTTCCTATCTTGGTGAGTCTAAAATTCTGAATGTAAATCACTATCAATCATATCTCATCTCTATCAACTTAAAACATCTATCTAGACCTAAAAACATCTTAATCCCTAAATAACTAAGCTTAATTGTAAGACTAAACTGGCTTGTTTTCAACCCTAACAGAGACTTGAGAAGAAATAAAGCTTAATTACCTGAGTGAACCAGAAGTGCGGGTTAGCAGCTTCCAAAATGAAAAAATGACAGAGACAATTTGCTGCCTGAACAGTCACCTAAGAGTCTCTATAACATTGGAGCGTCATCTTCAGCCTTCTGGCCTAATATATCTGACAGATATATTTGTGAGGCAGGAACTACTGAGGACTTGTTTGCCCTGTCTTGACAGCATTTGGCCATTGACTCTGCCTGCATACAAGCCTGCCTATTTTTAGGCAGAATTCTGTCTGTAACACACATTTGCCCAGTGGTTGATTTGCCACATTTGAGGCCATCTCCATAAGGAAATTCTTTGATGCTCATCATCTCCTTTGAGGTAGGCTGGGTGTTGCCAGGAGTTAACCTGCCTTATTGTCAAAGAATCTTTAAAATAATAAAAACATCCTTAAATGTCATATTCTGTATGTCTCTGAGGTTTTTGAAAAACTTATCTTTTTTTTACCTTATCTATCTATAGAATCATATCTATTTGTTAAACCTAGGATGTATATTCTTGTGATAAAAATAGAGTAGTAATCGACATCATTATGTGATCAACTAACAATTAACTTGTATTACTTAATTATCCTGTATTAGCATTTTCAAATTATCAGAAGTAAACCTTTATTATAATTGAGTTATATGGCTACAATGCTTCATATTAGAGTAGAAATATATATAATGTTTGTGAAGAATAACCTTAAATTTGAATTCTTTACCAATATATCAAAATTAAACTTATTTTGCATCAATATACAAACTTCTATACCAATGAATTAAAAATAACCTGTGAGTAACAATTAAGGCCTTAAGTTGAGGACCTATCATCCCTATATATTTCTATATTTTCCCTTTTTCCTTTTCAACCCCTATCTCCAAACCTAAGAAAAAAAGATAAAGGAAAAGAGAGATATCCCTGAGTCCAACCTCATTTTCTCTCTCAATAAGACACATAATAACTTATAACCAACTCCCAACGCAAATAAGCATCTATAGCCCAAGAAAGCAATGAACAACCTACCCAATCCCCCTTAATAGAAGAAATGGGGCATCATTCTCTTTAGGTTTCTTCTAACTAATTTGGTTTGAATAAAATCTTTTAGGGTCCAAAATAATATTGGGGAAAATGGTTAAACAAGCTAGGAATAACATTTGTGGTGTAGTTTCTAAATGTTAAGAAATTCCAGACTTAATAGAAGTTGTGGGTGTGACAGTCTGAAATCCTGGACCAATTCGGATCAGAAGCTTTCTTGGAAATGTTCTGGGAGTTGTCGTGTTCTGATGAGGAACAGCAACGGAAGCACTTGAGGCTGGAACATGAAGGATACAGGAAGTCAGCGTCCAGCATGCTGAGGGTAGTAAACCCTGTCGGGTCTGACCCAGCGTCAGTGTCTGGTTCTTTTGTTCTGAAAACATATCATTTCTCACAAGTATTATACAGTCCTAGCTTGTTTGTTTGTTTACCCTCCAGATTCATTGTGTATACATTACATCTTCCAGTTTTGTCTTCTTATGGCATTCCTGGGTGGGTGGGTGTGTGCGCGCATGCGCACACATCAATATACGTTCTGGTGCTTTCTCTTGTTTCATTGTTTTGCTCTATTCTTATTTGTTTGTTTTTATCTTGTTATATTATATTTTATTATTATTCCTTGGATGTCTGTTTGTTTTCTAAGGAGAGACAGAAAGGGTGTGGATCTGGATGGCAAGGCAGGGGGGCAATAATTGGGAGGAGAAGGGTAGGAGAAATTGTAATTAGAATATATCCTGTGGGGAAAATGTATATTCTATAAAAGAAACAAAGCAAAACAAAGGCATCAAATGAAACAACACTGGTGTATACTCACATAGGTCTGGACTGACAGAGTTCATCCAACACAGCGTACTAAAGTGCACTAGTGTCTCCTCAACCAGATTGGTAAAAGTGTGTGACCACATGATAGCCTAAACGGAAGGACAGCTAGGGCTATCTCAAACACTCAGAGTTAAGAGTGTTCTTTAGAATTATTTATTGTAACTATCAGAGTTTTTTTTAAAAAAAAAAAACTGATGGCTTATGAAATATAAAATGAAATGATCAAAATAAAATAGGCACAGAGAACCACATGAGGAGACTACATGCTGAGATTAAAAAGCAACTGATAAAATGGTAGAGGGTGTGATAGCCCGAAGTGTTTGAAGAGAAATGTTTGTCATGTCAGATTTTTATGCCAACAAATTAGCTTTCCATTGTGAAAGCAATGAAAAGATAAAAGATATTTGTAGATAAGTGGTTTCTATCAAAGTTGGCAAATCATGTTTTTCAAAAACATAAAATTGCATTTCACTAAAAGAAGGAATAAATTCATTTAGCCACTCACTTTTTTTGTTTTGTTTTGTTTTGTTTTTTGCTTTTTTTTTTTAGGTTTTTCAAGACAGGATTTCTCTGTGAAACAGTCCTCATTGTCCTGGGCTCTCTTTTGTAGACCAGGCTGGTCTCAAACTCACAGGGATCTCCTGCCTCTACCCCCATGAGTGCTGGGATTAAAAGCATGGGCCACTATGCCTGGCTGCCACTCACGTATTGATTCAATAAGTGTTTATTGAATGGTTGCTCTATCCTAGGCAATGTACTCCAGTTCCTGTGAAACAATGTAAATTTTCCTTCCATTGATACCCAAGAATAAAATGAGTCATTATATAATAGAAAAATAATACATGTTGGTACCTAAAAAGTAATTATGGATTTCTGAAATGTTAAATAACATTTATAGGGTAAGAATTTGCTTACTATTGACATGTTTTATAGTTAACTACTTTATTTGCTAAGGTCACTGAGCTCTCTGACAAATCCAGTTAATAAAAACATTCTGTTAACTTACTACTTATATTAACTACTAGTAGCCAATTACTAAATAAAATAATAAGTAAAAATATTTGATTATTAACTTATCTGATACATTCATGATAACATTCAAAGGTGTTATAATATTGATAAATATACCTCCACACAACATATTTGTTATAAGATTTATTGTCGAAGGGGAAAGAAAGAGCAGAGGGAAGGGGAGTCCCAGGAGGACAGAGAGAAAGATGAGGAAGTGTCAGATAAAGCTGGGGTGATAGATGGATTACAGGGAGTGGGAGGGGGCTGGTGGTAGTGGTAGATAATGACATCAGAGGTTACTAAGCAACCAAGAGGCAGGCTAGCAGGGCTGCCTATATGCTAACAGTCCTCCCTTTTCATTTAGTTAAAAGCATGAAGAACCAGGAAGAGGTGGTGAGGTGGGAGTGAGGCCATTGGATTTGAAAATTGCTGCTTCCTGCTGACTTGGGGGTGGAGACAACTTTGGGGATCCTAGGAGAGTGGGATTGTGGTGGGTGGGCTCACAGAAGTCCTGGGAGAGCCAGCTGTTTTGCTTTGCTGCTGTCCAGGATCTGTGAGAACATCTAGAAAGTGCAGGCCTGGCTGATGCAGTCTTTGAGGTTGGACTGGAGCACCTGTGGGAAGCTGCTTCACTGCTGTTCTGGATGTTAAAAAAGCACCTGGACCTGTCAGGTTGCTGGGTCATACATAATGGCATAAGACAAAGTTAAGCAGGTTAGGGATAAAAAATTGTAGGTGTACATTTGAAACTTTTAGGCCAATGGTCTTGGTAGTTTGGGGAGGGAAGTACCAAAACCAGGAAAGGGGGAGGAATCGCAGCCTCTGAAATAGGCAATAGAAACTTAGGCTGTTGGTTCACAGCGGCAATTATCTCAAGTGTAACCTGTGGATTCAAGTGGATGTCCCTAAAGCTTACAAGAATCTTTTTCTTTCTTTCTTTTTTTTAAAGCAATCCGCAGTGAAATACACAGTGTAGAAAAAGGTAGCAGGCATACATTTTTGTGTTATAGCATAGCAAATGGCTCGGAAAAACCTTGGGTTGATAGCATGAATACTCAAATGTGGGGCACCAGACCACATCCCCTGGGTGGGGAGGCCTGGTGGCACTCAGAGGGAAAAATAGCAGACTACCAAGAAGAGACTTGATACCCTATGAACATATACAGTGGGAGGAGGTCCCCCTCAGTCACAGTCATAGGGGAGGGGAATAAGGGGAAAATGGGAGGGAGGGAGGAATGGGAGGATACAAGGGATGGGATAACAATTGAGATGTAATATGAATAAATTAATAAAATGTATCTTAGGAAGGGCTTAAGGCTCTTTCTGTCAGCTGTGAAATGGTAACGTGGATGTCCTCAGGGAGGACAGAAACCTCCCTAGAGTGGAAGGGTAAAAGTCCGAAGCTCACTTGATCTTGACTTTCAGCATGAGTACACATCATGAAAGAGGGTCTTCTTCCTTCCATCCAGAAGACTGGATGTATATAAGTCAAGCACAGTGAGGCACATCTTAAGTTATGCTTAAAAGGCTAAACCAAAGGAAATTTAAAATCTTGAGCTTTGATGATAGTGGGTCATATAGTAGAATGTTGTTGTTATTGTTGTTGTCTGTTTGTTTGTTTGTTTCGTTTTACTAGAGTTAGATATTATCTCAGGTTTCAGCTTCTCTATCCTGAGGTGTTTTTCCTATTTACCACGAGACACAGGTGAGACTGCTGGGAGCAGCCACTCTTTTTACCTAAAGGAGTAGTAAAGGGTTACATCTGAGACTTGCCTTTTAAGCCTGGTAGCAAGGTAAACTGTATCTACTCAACAGTAGCAGCTTGAGGAGTGAGGCTTAAGGCCTGGTCCCCTGAACATGAAGATGAATGAAAAGGCATCTGAAGCCTCCCCTGACAGACATTGGCAATGTGACTATGGGACCTGAATGTGAGGTTAAAACAGACCTGGGCTCAGTGAGAGTGGTGGAGGTTGCTGAATCTGGGAGTACTTAGCGCCCGACGAGGCCAAGGAACTCAAATGCTGGAAGTATTTGTGGTACTTGCACTGATTACGCCCCTGTATCTGTGCACAGCCTGTGTGGGAGCATTTTGACTTCCAGAGGCCAGTCTGTGAGAAGGTAGGGCGTGGCTTGCTGGACTGCCCCGGGCTGGGGCAGGTGTGGGCTCCTCCTGGCTACAATTGAAATAGATTTCCTGACTGAGTTGACTCAGACTGAACCCCATCGGGAGGGAATGTTGCAGACCTCTCTTTCCTCTGCAGAAATTCCGGTAGCCTCAGGGCAGCATCCAAGGCCTGGGTGTAGAACATAATTTTCTGCTGTATCCAAGTCAAGGCACCAATGTTGTAATATTGGTAAATAAGCCTCTACACAACATATTTGCTACAAGGAGATATATTGTAAAAGGGAAGAGGCGAGAGAAAGAGGAAAGGGGCACCCAAAGGGGACAGAAGAAAGAAGCCAAAAAAGTGACACAGAGAGAGCAAGGGGGTGCCAGGAGGGTTATATGCCAGGATCCCAGGGCCCTGCCAGAGCAGAGTAGGTGATGACATCAGAGGTTGCTAAGCAAACCAGAGACAAACTAGTGCGGCTGCCTATATGCTAACAAAAGGGGACTGGAGGATAACACATTATTTGATATCAAAGTCTTGTGCTTTTATTGTACAAAGAAAGAAACAATGTCTGTTTTTTTTTTATATCTATATAACTTAGAATTTACTCCATGTCAATGATGAACTGCAGTTTCTTAATCTGTGTGCTAAGTGATTAGATGGGAAGTAAAATATTTTATCTTTCTGATTTCTCTGTCTCGGGGTGTTTGGCTAGACATTCTCGATAAGCTACTGGGATGACTTTATTATTATACTTTTATTTTTGGTAAGAATATGAAGCACTGTGATCATTTCTGGGCAGTGGCAACAGAAAGGGCCCCTGGCCATAAGCTGGAGAATTAATCAGTTCCAGAACAAGTTTGAATAATGTTAAGAAATCCTCTCATGAAGCCCTTGGAAACTGAGTGGAAATTGTGCTCCCCTTACAAATTCATGTTATTTTGAACATTTACTTCATATAATGGAAGGATTTTGTTAGAAACATTAGGCAGGGGAGACCAATACTCACAGAGAGAAGACTCTCAAAAACAACCCATAAATTCCTTCACTATTATTTTCACATTCCTTGTTGACTTACATGCCTCTCTTGCAATAAATAATTTACTGTAATAAAAAATTTACTACACTAAAACTATCATTAAGGTCACTGAAAGAATAAATCATCACATTTTACAGAGTATGCCTCGCTAACAAACTTTATTGCTCAGAGTTTTATTTGCTGGGAGCTAGGATGAGCAAGACACTTAGAGGAAGTAAGGATTTCTAAATGAAAATTAAAACGTTCCTACAGAAAGCCACCAGGATTGAACTTGACCTCTGGGAAACAAATCAAAGGCCCTCATAAAAGCTGTGCTCCTGGCCACATCAGAGTTATTTTTATGGACCAAATTTCTAGTGCTATCTCTGGAAATGTGCACACTTATGACTCTCTAAGGAAAGGACAAGACACGATGCCAGCTTGTTAGTTAGCATCCTTCAAACACAATGTGGACACTCAAGCCACACGGAATACCCACAAACAGCAAGATAACATAGCTGACTTTACCCACGTCTCTATTTATGTGCAGGTGTGTGTGTGTATGTGTGTGTTTTGTGTGTATGTATAACACTTGTACAACATGCCAAGCTTATTGTAACAGCTATAGATATTTTAATAAGTGCAACTAATCAATAATGTAAATGAATTATTATTTAATTATATGATATAATTGTCAAAATAAAATTTTAGATAAAATCTAAGTATCTAAATTACTTTGGCGACTTAATGTCTTTTCAGGAGATAATGGATTAGGCAATGTTCAAATGTTAAATGGTATTTTAAAAAGACTCCCAGATATTATTAATGTAAACAAGAGTACCTTGCAATTAGAAAGTGTATAATTCATAACTTTGTTTGCTTCTTTATGTTTACCATACACCCACAGGGCGAGTACTATTTGAATGTAAGATGCAATTGCAGGGAGCGTCTTCTTGACTATCATCAGTGACTATTCCCATGATGCAATTCTCCTCTAGCTTCATTTATCATCCTTGATTTTATACCCACATTTTCCAAGAATTTATTGATTCATTTAGTCAACAAGCACTTATAATGCTCCTAATATTCATGTAAACACTGTGCAGTTCATGGTGGGTTTATCAGATGCCTGAAGCCTCCTTCCTTCCTGCTGGCCAGGATCAAGGAGTGACAGTGTTTTGAAGCTGAGAACTGAAGGTGATGCTTTAAGCTATGGAAGCCAGACTATTGGTAGAGTTCCCGATAGTGATAAAAATGTCCCTGAGAATGCTTCCATGAGTCAGATTTTTTTTTTAATGTGGAATCAGATTCTAAAAACATAGGGAAAGCCAGACTTTCACGTTTTGTTTTGCCATTATTTATTCTTATTGAAGTTTTGACTAATTTATCAGTCTATAAAAATAAAAAAACATATAATTTCTTTAGTGTAATGGTGTACGGATTTTGATATTTCCTGAGGGTGGCCGAGTTAGATAGCAAGTCTTTATTCAACTGAATGCCAGGACTGACATGCTTGTAACCAAAAAGAGCACTCAGATAAGGTGAGGTGGCACTGCAGGACAGCAGAGGGTCCAGGTCCAGTACATAAGAGAGGTAATGAACAAAGCTACCCCAGGCATTGAAGAACAGCAGGTAGAGCATGCAGATCTTAGACTCAGCAGGCAGCATATCTGTCTCCAGCATCTCAGCCTGAACGTGACTCAGGCTGAGAAGACAGGAAAAGCCTCTATGGAAGAAGTGACTTACAAAGGAAAGGGACAAATAGCATCCTCCCAGCACACACAGGGTGCATGGACCACTATATTGGGTTGAAGGATGCTATATGCTCCATGTGCAAGAACAAAGGAATAACTCTACAACCCAAAAGTAAGTCAATACAAAGATAAATGCAAAAACTGGCAGGTGTAAAAGGGAAAAGAATAAGAAGGTTAAATCTGAATTTTCTAGCTCACATTACATCAAGGCCCTCAGAGCCAAAAAAAAAAAAAACAATCACAGCCATTGTATATTTTCTCTAATACAATTTAGGAATTCTTATAGAAATTTGGAAATAGGGCTCTAAAGTTCAAACTCCATTGACCTTAGTTACATTCACCTTTTAGAAAGTTTTTTAGTATTTTAGTTTATGTTTATGATTGCTTTGCTTGCATGTATGTGTGCACACTGTATGCACACTTGGTTCCTACGGAAGCTAGAAAAGCATGCCAGACTCCGCAGAACTGTAGTTAAGCACAGTTGTGAGCCACTCTGGATTCTGGGACTAGAACCCAGCTCCCCTGCAAGAACAGCATGTGCTATTAATCACTGAGCCATCTCTCCAGCCCTAACAGTGCAGTCACCTTTGAAGGCAGGTAAGAAGAGGAATAAACCAGGCATAGTGGCACACACTTCAATCGCAGCGCTCAGGAAGCTGGGGCAGGCAGATCTCTGTGAGTTGCAGGCCAGCATAGTCTGTATAGAGAGTTCCAGAAGAGCCATTACTACATAGAGATACCTTGTATAACTAAGCAAGTAAGTAGGTAAACAAATAAATAAAAAGTATAGGAGAACAAGTGAGACTTGAAATGGTAGGTATGAAAATTCAGTAATGGCCCTGGGAATACACACCCACCTGTTTCTAGACTGTTTCTAGCACTGAAGGCAAAACACTATTTACCATTTGACCTGCCTGAATAACATGGAACATGACAAGGCCTTACCTGAAAACACTGATCACAGAGATTTCCTCAGGGAATATAAAAAAATATATCAACTAAAGAAAGTGAAGCAGGCAATTTGCATTAGAGATGATTTTATTTGCACAAGTGAGCTGAAAATAGCTATTTCCCTTGGCAGATTTCTAAAGATGGATTTGTATATCAGAAAATATATCCATGTGGACATGCATATTTGCATATCTTATGTAAGTAAAACCAAAAATATAAATAATACGTATCAGAGTAGAATGATAGTGTGCACAGGTTGATGATTTGATCAAGTTTTAAAACAATGATAACTGTATTACAGAAAAATAAAAAAAGAAAGAGACTAGTCTTAACACTGATACATCCACTGGATCTTTTGTGCATTCTTCTTGGGTGTTAAATGCATGCACAGTTGCTTATGTAGTCTCCAGTGCCCTCTGAAAAGAGGAAAATCTTGCTGAAGTTAAAATGTGCCTCTTTTACTTTCACTAGCTTCTAAGCTGCATCCCTCTTGCATTGAACATCGTGAGGCTGTGCTTCCCGCTCTAGCCATCATGTTCGTCCTTGTTGCTAACTGCTTAGAAATGACTAATGCAGCCCTCTCTTCCATTAATGGAATCATAATGCCCAAGAGTGTTAATAGCCACTCTCCACCCTGGGCTGGGCAGACCACACGTAGATCACCATGTTCCTGTTCAGAAACACATTTTGAAAGGGTCATTGACAAGTGGTATGACATTCATTTAAAAGAAGATTATCAGGATGCTGAATGCCAAATGGGAGACATTAAAGAAATCAAGGGTGTTTAACCTTGAGAGGAAAGGCTCTGGAATGCAGGTCATGATGGGTCTCCTCAGTTCTCTCAAGTTTTGTTGTGTGGAAGAGGCGTTAGACTTGTTTCATCAGGGAATCAAGTTGCTGCTTGGTGTGAAAGAACTAACAGGGAAGTCTCCTTCTGAAAGTTGGCTGGGCTCTCTGCTCACACAGAGACTAAAGCATCTCATAGCAGATGTGCTGAACTGGAAGGTAAGGTGAACATACCACAATGATAATCCAGGCATCGCCAAAGGCCCACGCAATGTATGAATGTATGTAACTTAGTCACTGTTCTACCATGACTGTGGGACCCGAATGGCCCAGGGTTACAGAGGAATGGTCGAAGATGCTTCCATTCTGGATACCTCAAAATATGAGGATGGCAGTAGTTGGCTACCTCTCCCTCCCAATCTGGTGCCATGAAGCCAGCTCCCCCACCATGAAGAATTTTTTACCCTGACATTTATCAGCCTTCACTCCTTGTTTGACCTTATAAGGTTCTCCCATCACTATCACCCCACAGACCATGAGTATGCTGATGAAGTATCTTCCAATACCCCTGCCCTGGCCAATGGTACAGGGCCACAAAAATCTTGACTCAGAGACCCTGGCCACATCCTCAGAGGCATAAATAACCCCCTTCCAATAAACTGGACCAGTTCTCCAAAGTTGTTCCAAAGTGTGTTCTTTACCTGTGCACTCACTCTCCAACCTGAACTGTACTCACCCATGCCTGGATAAGCTTCACTCCTTCTACTCTAGCCTGGGCAAATTGTGCCTGGCTACTCCAAGGGAGAAAGAGATATGGGGTAGTAATGATCAAGGCAACTTTTTATAAAAGGATGCATTGGAGGCTTTTTCTACAGTTTCAGAGGGTTAATCGGCTATCATTACAGCAGGAAGCATGTTACTTTGCATGAGAGGAAGTGGTGAAAGAGAAGGAAGGAGGGAGGGAAAGAGGGAAGGAGGGAGGGAGGGAGAAGGAAGAAGAAGAGAAAAAAGAAGGAAGGAAGGAAGAAAGGAAGAAAGAAAGAAAAAAAGAAAGAAAGAAAGAAAGAAAGAAAGAAAGAAAGAAAGAAAAAAAGAAAAAAGTCAACTTATCAACTAGATCTAAGCATGCAAGTATATGAGCCCATGGGGGCCAAATTCATTCAAACGACCACAGAGAAGTTGATGAGCACCCAGAGACAAACATATGACATACTACAGAATAATGAGTACTCCACCTTGCATGACCACTAGGTTGATGGCATTTATATTCATATCTGAAGCATTAAAAACACATGAGTGCATGTGCATGCACACACACACACACACACACACACACACACACACAGAGAGGGGGGGCGGGGAGGAGGAAAGACCATATTCACACATATACCATATTCATTCTGTTGGTTCCATTGCCTTAAATCTATGCTATTCCTGAGGCCTCTTCCAAAAAAAGATGCTCCCATTCCAAGACCATCTCCTATATATTATGTATTATTTTATATTTTGATCACTAATAATATAATGTTCACTAATAATTTTCTATTTACCTTACCCTGGACTGAAGCTGAAAATTCCACTGATATTTTATATTTTTACCAAAAAAAATTTACTTTTTATAATAGAAAGTATTTCAGTATTTACTCACAAACCTCTATAAACCCAAAGTTAATAAAACTTATTAGCAATGGTCCTTATTAATGATACCACTGCCATTGTAGAAATAAGTAAACAGAATCCTTAAACAGCCTAAGCATTTGAGTGAAATTTTTCTCAATGAAATATCAGCATCTACTCATTCCTTCCCTCAGTATTTCATAGTAAGTGCATATTTACAATTAGCATGGACCAAATGAGTCAAAACTAATCTAGTATTTGAGTAACTGCTCCTCATCTAATGCTTTTAGCATTATTTGAAACACTGTTACCTATTATGTATCTGCGGGGATCTTTTCTATACAGAATAAAAATGCATCAGTTGGCAACCCCATTTTTATGAGAACATCATGGAATATATTTACAAAAATCTGGGTTATATGGTATAGGTGAGAGTGGAATATAACCTAACTGCAATAGGCATTATAATACTAGACTACTGATTTTAGTACTCAATGAACAAACATGAGATTAAGTGGAGAACATGACTAAGTAAAAGGCATATAAATCTTAAGATGGAAGAGGCCCTTCCAGCATAGTAGAACACAGCACACTGTCCTAGAATGAAGTTTTAAGTAAGAAGTGCAGTCTAACATAATGAAAAAAAAACTATGGTTAGCTCTATAAAAGAGAACATAGCTGTTTATTATTAAATATATCCTGTATATTATTGTGTGTGATATATTTGATATAGATGGCAGTGCAGGGAGCTTGTTTACATTAGCAATACTCAACACACAGATGATGCTTGAGATTACAATGGCTATAGTATCATTAATACTTTCTGCTTCACTATAACCATATGCGACAACCATTGTACATGCAATTGTACAACTACATGTCTGCAGCTAAATGTAAAGTCAATATTTACATAAATTTATGAAATATGAAGGGTATGTATGTCACGTGTAAATGTCAGATAATTAACAGTTAAGTATATATTTAGTGTCACAGGATAATTTTTATTGGAAGCAATCATAAGCATATAACATGTTTGCGTTTACTTTAAAATATATACTACTATATACAACATTACCAAAATATTATTTTGAATCTCTGATATTGGAAGTGCCTAGTAGAGGCTCATATGTGTGGGATTTAGGGGAGGTGGGGACGTAGTTCAAACTATAGTAGCCTTTTAGTGTGAGCATTGTTTCCACCCAATAAAATGGGAAACTCCTTATTTTGCCTACTTCAGAACTGTCACTACTATTATAAACAACTAAAAATAACCAAAACAGTGTCAACCTGGCTTCAATGTCTCACCTTGTATCGTCACATGAATGCCACCAGAGATTCCTACTCTATTTCCCAAGTCACTTTACTTTCTCACTCTTAAATGACTCTTACACATTCTACCCTGTGCAAAGCTCCAGACTACTTTTCCCTCTGCTAAGCCCCACTGGTCTTCTCAACAAGGAAAGAGATGTAATCAGGAAAGAACTTAATAGCCCAAGCTCTGATCTACACACAACCTTCCTCTGGTCCCACACTACTGACTTATCCAAGTCTGATGGGTGAAATTTGTGATCTTCACATAAAGCCGCTCTGCTACTTGCGCAATGAGTGCTAAGCTTTCCTACCCATGTAACGATATTGCTCCTTTTCTCCCTTTTTCTCACACTCAGTTTACTTCCCTTGACTGGATTCATATCAGCACATGGTAATACTGTGGATCTTTTCTAAAATCAATGGGCAAAGAAACCCTCCTTAGGTTCACCCTCACTCTGTACCCATTCCTCCGTTTCCTTTTCTATAAAGCGCTGCAATCATCCTTCATAGTGTATAAGGGTACAGACTCTGAAACAAAATTTGTTGTGTTCAAAACTTGGCTGCATTTCTTACCAATGCAAGACATTGGGACAGTCATTTCACATTACTGGGTCCCAGTTTAAGAATTTCTAAAATATAAAGATAGTATAACTCCCAAGAAAGGACAGGTCATAAACAGAGAGAAACAACACGTGGAAGATGTACTCATCCTTGATTGTTAAAAAACAAATGATCAACTAAGTAAAACACACATTTTGGCCAAATAAGGTTTATAAATCTAACACCCCAGATCAAATATAATATTAAAACAAACTCAAAATAAAAAAGATAACTAGGTATTGTGTTCCTGTCCGTATGGTAGAAATGTGCTGCCAAATACAAATAAAGCACACTGTGTGCACTTACTAGGTGATAGCCTGAGTTTCACTTGTCTGATGCATTCTCCTCCCCTTCTTGAATAAAGTTGACATGTCTCATTTAAAAAAAAATGATCACAAGTGTAGTCAGGTGGGACAACATTTACCTCACCTTCTCTTTAGGTTAGAAGTCCAAGCATAGTGCAGCTTAGCTGGGCTCTAACCTCAGTGGTCCACCTGCCTGTGTCTCCTCTGCTAGCCTGACCGGAGCCCACTCAGGCTGTTGGTAAAATTCCTTTGCTTGTGGATATTTCCTTGCTATCTGTCCACTGGAGGTCACAGTGTAAGTCAAAGAAGTCATACACAACTCTTAGGAACTCTTTAGAGTTCCTTCCACAGACTTCTCCAAAATGACTGACTGTATTTTATCAGTCCCAACAGGAGAGTCTCTCACCTAGAGGAAGACATAACTCTCCTTTGAGGGCATTAACTAGGTCAGACCTAGGAACAGTTCTTCACCCTTGGAGTAACTTCCCCTTTGCAATATCCACTGTCTAAAAGCAGCCACAGAAACAATCACACTTAGGGAAAGGGACATGTGAAGGTATGAGCACCAGGCATGAAACGATGGGCCAATCCAAAGTCTGTCCCTCCACAGAGAAGTGAGTGCTTTGCTATGTCCTCATCAACAAAGCAAATCTTACTACCAAGCATTTGAGACTGACCCCAGGGCCCTGAACTCTTGTTGAATATATGAATGGGGGGTTTATGATATGAATGGTGTTTGTCAGCATCTATTGAAGTTCAATATGCACATACAGTTTCAGGCAACTGATTCCATTTCTTAATATCTATATAGAGATATGAAGATTTGCAGTACCGAACTGTTTAAAATAGAATTCTGATAACAGCAAAACATCCTAAATGCAATGAGAATTAAATAACATATGGTGCATTTGTACTCTGAAGTATGCAAATGTTAAAAATGAATGAGGTAGGGCTGCATAGACTAATACAGAAGGAGATTAGTAATACATGATTGATAAAAATTTAAAAGCGAGTTTCAGAACAATAGCATCATGTAATATTATTTTTAAAAATGAATGCATGTACATCTACTTGCCTATGCATCCATTCATTTATATTTTCATACTTTAATGAGAAAGCAGATACAGAATGATACCCAGCAGATTGCTAAAAGTTTCTTATTAGTTGAATATTTATAGCTCACAAGTGCTATTTGCATATTTTATAGAATTTTTAGTTTTTCCAACACAATGATTTTGTTATAGTTTACATAAGGGTGATGTTATTTACCCATGAATATATTATCCTGGATGTACTTTTCTTCCATTCTTCCATTCCTAGCTTACCATTTTATCAAGTGGTTATATATTTTTATTCATATGCCTTCTTGGCTATTAATTGATAATGATCTCAACATCACTTATAGAGAGATTCGTACAATAGGATGTATGTACAAAAAATGACAAATCCTACACTACTGTAGCAGCCAAAGGGAAGAGGGTACTCAGATAAGGGACTGTGGGAGTTACATAAATTGCAGTACACAAAGTAAGAAAAGGGAGCAGCCGTTGAAAGGAAAGACCATGTCTTTGCTTATGCTATGGAGTTCATTTTACGAACTGTATCCTACACTAGCAATTATTTATTTTGTAACTTTGCAACTGATACTTAAGAAAAAAAATGATTCCTCTAGTAGTTTTTGCTACTCTCATTTCTCCTTGGTTTGGGTATTGGGTTGATGTAGCCTTTCAGCTTTTTTTTCTAGGAGTCTGTGCGGCAGCACACAGGAAGAATGAGCTTTCCCTTTAAAGTCATGGAAACCCACACAAGCCTGGGTGGTTTTGCTTCCTGTGACTTGTTTTCAAATTTCTTCCGTAGTAGTGGCAAATGAAGAAAGAACACATTGAAGAGAGTGAGCACAAAGCCCTGATTTTGGAAGAAACACATCTTGTAAAAAAGTCCTGGAAGTGTGAGGCACATTGCCAGGTGGAGCTAAAACCGCAAGCAATTGGCTTACAGAACGTACTAATGGATGGATGGAAAAATAATGGCACATGGATTCCCAGGAGAGGGAAGAAGATGTGTTTGTCCTACACATTGGACAATGCCCAGGAGGCATGGATGGAGAAAACTTGTCCCATGAGTCCTGCATTTAACTCAATTACTTTGCTTTGGTTCTACAATTAGCTGGGGCATTATTCATGAGAATTCTTTTCAGTCAATAAAGCAGAGGGGGGAAAGGCAACTGGGGAAAAACAAACCTGTGGGTTAAGGGATGCAGTAGCTGGGCCTCAAGTCCACTACAGCTTAAGAGCTTTCAGCATGTGCATCACTACAGTGACCTCCACTTAATATACTTATCTTTTATTCCCCCTCAAGACCCTGAACCCTTAGTAACACATATTTCAACAATGGATCCAACAGGTTGATTTAGTAATATATGTGTATATACAAATACATATATTTATACAATAACAATCAGTGAAAAGAAAGGGCACAGATTTTAAAGAGAGATGGGGAGGCTATATAACAAGGGTTTGGAGGGAGGAAAAGGGAAATGTTGTAATTTAATTATGACCTCAAAAGAAGAAAGAAAGAAAAATTAATAAGTGTTTTAGTTTGGAATAATTTTTGTTTGGGAGTAAGTTACAAAGATAACATGGGAAGTGTTTCCTCAGTTCCTCCAGTATTTGTAGACATGAAATAAACCTAAATATGAGGTTTTAGTCAATGGTGTGGTCCAGGGCTATGGAAAGATGCTAGCTGAGCATGAGCCTGCTAAGCGAGCCAGAGCCAGCCATCAAGCAGCATGCTTCTATGGTCCTTGCTGGATTTCTTTGGCTGTGCATCAGTTTCCTGGTTGGAGGTCCTGCTACAAGCAATAGCAAGCAGTTCTTCCTTCAGGTTGCTGCTTTGAGTTCCTGCCTTGGCTGCTGCCTTGAGTGGGTTCCTGCCTTGGCTTCCCTCAATAACCAAGACTTGGAAGAAAAGATAAAATGAACCCTTTCCTCCCCATGTTGTTTTTGGTCAGAGTATTATATTACAGCAACAAAAAGAAACTGGAACAGCCAGTCACTAAACACACCCTAAGTCCATGGATGAGCAGTTAAGCCTCACCTTCTAAAGTCATATTTAAACATGTCTAGAATTCCTTTGTAAGATATGGACTGTTGGTCCTATTTTTTTAATTATTCAATCCTATTTATGTAATATATAGTCTCCTGGACATTCTTTTATTCTTTAAATTATAATTAAATTCTGCCTTTATTCGTTTTTCAGAGTTCAAATTCTTTTAAAGTCCTGAGTTACCCAGATGCTCCCCACGTCAGCTAGTTATCAGTCTCCACCCATGAGTGGTAAGCACCTGACTCTATGCACAGGGTGGAGGCAAGTCCTTTGCTTTGCTCCACTGTATCCAGTATAAAAAGCTGAATATGGCAAATGTTAGACACCTGCTGATAAATGATAAGCAGAGGCAGATGCAGATCACAGGCTGAATTACAGAGGTTTTGTTTGACTTAAGCTAAATCTATGTTAAAACCATTTGGCCAGGTAATTTACTTCTCTAATTTTTCCAAATATCAGTAGAAGAATCAGCTTGGAAATGGAAGGCAGGGTAGAGAGATAGCTCAGCAATTAACTGCACTAGCGGCTCTTCCAGAGGATCTTCGTTTGTTTCCCAGAACCCACATGGCAACTCACAGCCATCTGTAACTGCAATCCTAAGGAATGCCATGCCTTCTTCTGGCTTCCAAGGGTGCCAGGCACATAGCGTTGCAAAGACATACATGTGGACAAAACACCCATAATGAATGTGTGTGTGTGTGTGTGTGTGTGTGTGTGTGTGTGTGTGTGTATGTGTGTGTAAAGAAATGAAAGGCAAAGACTAGTGCCCACCTGTAAATCAAGTACTTGGAAGGCCTGGGCTGGAAGATTGATAGTTTAAATATTTAACGTAAATTAAATTGAAAAGAATCAGTCATGGTGACACACAACTGTAATCACAATATTCAAGAGGTGAAGGCAGAGAGGGATTGGGAGTTCAAGCCCAGGTTAAGCAACATAGTGAGCCTGGGGCCAGCCTCAGCTACATGAGAGTATATTGAATGAGAAGAAGAATACAAAGGAGGGAAGGAAAGAAGGAAGAGAGGGAGGGAAGGAGGGAGGGAGGAGGGAGGGAGGGAGGGAGGGAAGGAAGGAGAGAAAGAAAGAGAGAATCTGCAGCTCAGGAAAAAGAAGACCGTATCAAGACAATTCTCGGTGTCCTTCCTCATCCCTTTTGAAGAAGAACATTGTGATGGGTGGATCAGGGTCCAGGGGGGTCTGCTCAAGCTATTGTACTAACTACGGACAATACAAGTAGTCAACATCGAACCCCTACTCTCATCTACCCAATGAACAGGACATTCTCCACAGTTGTGTGGAGAGCAGGGACTGACTCTGACATGAACTCTGGTGCTCCATATTTGACCACCTCCCCTTGGTGGGGAGGCCTGATGGCACTCAAAGAAAGAATAAGGAAGCTACCAAGATGAGACTTGATAGCCTATGACCATATAGTGGGGGAGCAGGTCCCCCTTGGTCATAGACATAGGGGAGGGAAATAGGGTGAAAGTGGGAGGGAGGGAGGAACAGGAGGATACAAGTGATGGGATAACAATTGAGCTGTAATCTGAATAAATTAATAAAATTAAAATTAAATAAAAAAGACAATTCTCGGAGGGAAACTGCTGTTTATATGAAGCCTATTTCCCACTTAACATAAGACTTGACTTTCCTCACTTTACAATGTTAGATCTCTGATACTCTGGCCTTTCGCATAAAACTGCCTATTTATTAAAAGAGCCACATATTTTAAAAAGCCAAAACCCCAAAAGATTCATTTCAAATCAACTTACATTTTTTTAAAAATAACATTTACCCAACATAAAAAGGAAACCTTGCAAAATTTAATTACCCTAATTTTTTTAAAAAAAGTTATTATTGCAATAATCAATTCCAAAGCTGCACATATTAATGAGATAAACACACTATTCCGATACTTGGGAGCTCTTGACCCTAATGTACTAGAGACGTGAGATTGTCTAATTAAGATTCACACCATCGTGTGCTATTACATTTATCAGCCAAGGGATGTGTTTGTTAATTCTTTCCTGCGAGCAAAATGCCAAGTGTTCAAAGGCCAAGTGTAAACAGTCAAAACGAAGCAGAATATTAAGTAATTACATAACAAATTCAGACAGTGTAGACAATAATTACCAAGACCAAAGCATTCATTGCTGGCTCTTGGACATCTAAGCTATCTATTAAAGTACTGGCGCAAGTCCATATAGAAATGACACTGGGTTAAATGTATTTATTAAGATAAATTCAAACAGGCTTGCTTGCTATTTATTATAATTAAGAAAACAAAAGCTAACTGTAAAGAAGATCATCATATTATAATTGGGATCAGATAAGAGGGACTCCCCTGATTTTTAAAGTTCTTTTTGCCTTATTGTTGGAAGGAATATGCATGTGTCGCAGAAGGGAAAGCACTCATAAAGAAAAGTGTTGTTGTTGTTGTTGTTGTTATTGTTGTTGTTTTTAACTCCCATATATGAAGTCATTGGATTTTACAAGGCACTATGCTCAGAAATATTTCTAATATATCTTGAAATAGAGTCATTGCTATTTTCACACAGGGTCAAGGGTCAAGACTAAAGGGTACATATACCTTGCTGACAGCTTTGATGGACACCACGCTCAATGTGCCTCCGTCAGGAACCACACCACCTGATCCCCAATTAACACAGTGATGCACAGAGAATGAAAGCCCCAGCCTCTTTGTTTTCACTGTCATCCATCTGTAGTATCGCACACGGGCAACCTTGAATGGCAGCTTACAAGTAGAAAGGGGGGAAAAAAAGACTCCCGCCCCCACCGTCCCAGTAGCAGAGCATCACTCACAGAGCATCGCGCTTCTCCTTGCAAAAAATGTTCACGTAGAGTCAGCATGAAGAAGTGAGAAAAGAAACCCTAGCTTCTGACAGGGCCCGCGCTCACACTTCTTACCCTGCCCCTTGTAGTTATTTCAAAGCAGAATTTCATCCAGCAACTGGGGGACATCAGACAAGAGGCCTCAGTCATGTCAGGAGTACTGGCTGTTTGCCTCAGCCCAGCCTAGGGATGAAAGGGGTCCTGTTCAGCACTGTTGGGGATTTCAGTTTCTTCCAATGAGGAGAGAGAGAAATGCTTGTTTGAGGAAGCCAGGTGTGATCACAGCAACGTCACCAGTCAGAAGCATGTGGCTCTGGGCCAATTATCCAGTTCTCCTGCCCTCTCTTTGGGGACCATGCTCTGGCCCGTTCCCATTGCTTCTGAAGTCCTGTATTTCAAAGGGTTCATTAGAAAGGTGAAGATAGACATCTGGTTCTGGTTGTTTAGGAATCTTAGTGGGTACAGTTTCCTCCGAAAACGACCTGATCGGATATATTCAGTAAGAGTTAATTTATGATCCTACTTTACCCTAGTCAAAGCTCGGTGTGTGTTGTCTGTATTTTTTTTTCTAATGATAAATCAATTAAACAGGAGCAATTGAAGACCCGGACATAGCATTCTTTTCATACTATCATCCTCCCTTTACCATGAATCAGTCTTTTCTCCACCTTGGAATTGTACTGTTGTCTATAACTCACATATATCTGTTGTGAGCAAACATTTTGCCTAGCAGTTTTTTTTTTTAACACTATAGATTAAATGGAAATAAAATCATCTTTTAACATAAAGGCATACAATGTGAGATAATATTACAACTGCAACTCCCCAAATGTCTGGCATGCTTTAGTCCTAAATTTGACATTTTAAAGCCGTTGGAAGGATTATCTAGAAATAATCCCTTTGTATCTGTTATTTGTATATTTTAAAATAGAAATAAATTTAGTATTTTCCCATTTAAAAGACATGGATTTTTTTAAAAATTTAAACTATAAAATAACGCTCTGGAAAATTTTTTAAAAGCCCAGTGATAAGGGGTCTTATCAAGAGTCTTAGGACAAATTCAACATTAAGATTTGATTTAATGAGACAGAACAAAATAAAGTATAAAATGAAGAGCAGAACTATAAATGTGTCTGAAATGTAGGTTCCAGAAAAACTACAAGGAGTTCCCCCTTCAGGGAAGTGTCATCACCAGCCGGAAGCACCAAGCGGGCACCCTTGAGCAGTGGCTCCTGTTTCTTGGTTTATTTCATATATTTCATGTTCATCTAGTAGTGTATAAGTTCTCTGTCTATCTGTCTGCCTCTCTCTCTCTCTCTCTCTCTCTCTCTCTCTCTCTCTCTCTCTCTGTGTGTGTGTGTGTGTGTGTGTGTGTGTATGTGTGTCTGTGTGTGTCTATGTGTGTGTGTGTGTTTAATTCGAGTTAGCCTATATTAATGAGCAATGCTCTTATCAAAAAAAAACCACAGGTTACCAAACAGAAAGCACAGTAGCAAATAGAGTCCAGGATATTGCAATTGCTCTGCATAGCATAGACCTTGATGGTGAAAGCCTATTGCTGAAGACAGAGCATCACAGGTCATGTAGAAACCAAGCCAGTTCTCACCTAGAAGCTCCATTCCCACGTATATGATCTTGAAGGAGATACTGTTGCTTCTCAAATTTTACAAGTAAAAAGGCAGGGCAGGAAAAAGCTGTTGTTTCTCAAGACATGGAACAGAGATTCTGCCATTTATCAGTTGCGTATGTGCCCTTAACTGCCGTGTTACACTAGCTGACAGCAGCCACAGCGCTATGATGTGGGATTAAAATAACAATATAGACATGGAAACTGGCTTCCAGGGTATTGGCTGTATATGAAATAAATACATCACTGTGGTAATTGGCCCAGAAACATTTATTCAGTTGCATTAAATAAGCATAAAACATTAGGACCTACCATTAAAAAGAAACTGAATTTTCATTAAATAAATTCCATAGGCTGTGATACTCATGATACTCTTCAAGTCTCAGAGAGCGGCACCGAGGTAATGACTATGAAAGGTAACAATGGCCATATACCCACACTATATATTCATAAATCGTATGGGCCCTGTGTAAATTTTTAAAGGGGCACTACATTGTGGATAAAAGCACTTCTACATTGCACCTGGAAATTACTGAACTGTAGGAAAGAACGATGCTCTGACAGAATAATGCTTGCCTCTAGGGAGAAAAAAATGTGCTGGATTTGTTTTTTAAATTTTTTTCCCTTTGTATATTTCAAGGTTTATAACCCCCAGAGAGGCGTGTGCACATCTCTGCCTGAACGCAGGCTCATTATGTTCAGAACAAACACCGGAGCAATGTGTCCTGCAGGTGCAATGCTGTTTCTAGCAAAACCATTAGTCCACCAGGAGTTGCCCATTAAACGTGTGTCTTTTTACAACCAGCTGGATCACTTCCTATTACTCATAACAGGGTTATTTACAAATGAGATGCTGAAAGGGTAACATTGTCTG
Organism: Acomys percivali; assembly: GCA_907169655.1. Taxonomy (NCBI): domain Eukaryota; kingdom Metazoa; phylum Chordata; class Mammalia; order Rodentia; family Muridae; genus Acomys; species Acomys percivali. The sequence goes on along the minus strand of OU015748.1, from coordinate 21,345,103 downwards.
CCTCTGCCAAGGAACCTTCTGTTCTATTAAGAATATATTTTTTAAAAAGTAAGAAACAGAAGGGTAACACATCTCGCCAGTTAACGAGATGCTGGTTAAGAGCTGGAGGCAAAGCCCAGGGCCCTTAAACTAGCCAGGCATTAACTACCAGGCAATACTTACAAAGAGGCCAGAAGGGAGAGCGGAGACATCCAGGCTAAATATTTGCCTCTACACCATACAGGAAGTCTAAAGAGCTTGAGAAGACAGATAAGTACAACCCGAGAAACACTTTTCTTCCTCTTGATCAGAGATCAGCTCAGGACATATACCAACAAGCCTCTAGAATTAAATCTATGTCACCACTTGTCTCTAAGTGTTTGCTTCTTACATTTTCTCCCTCGTCCTTCATGAAATGGAAATGTTTGCATGGAGGATTCACTTATAGATCTGGAGTAAACGTTAGGGATTTTATGAAGCAAACTCAAAATGAATACCTGATTGTTTCACGCCAGCTGAAGGTTGAGGACAGTATTGTTCTGACCAAGGATATGAAGGAAATGAAGTCTCAACAAAATCCCTAGGCTGGTGCAGTTCGAAGGCTGCAGTAGAATCGCTGTCTAGCAGCAGTCAGTGTATGCTGTTCTTGCTTCACTAAAAAGAAAGCATAAGTTTGCGCTTGGAAACAGGCTTCTGCCTTCAGCAGCTGCTGGGATGAGCTCCATTTGCCTTTGGTTTCCAAATGTCAGCAGATGTATAAACAAAAAGAACGGGGAAGGATCTGCAGGGGATACAGAGAAAGGAGCTAGAAGCTTCTTACGTCTGGGTGTCTGGCTTCTTACACCCACTTGTGAACTCCCTAGTCCTGTTTCTGTAATACAGCTCTGTGCCTTGTAACAATGTGTCGGTGGGCTAGGAAGCTTTCTCTAGTGAGAGCATCCTAACCTGTGCTTCCTGGAGCCCAGGAATTTTGGCCAATAACTAGAGACAGCATCCTGATGCAATGAAGAGATACAGCACATCCAAGATGAATGAGGTTGCTGACAGCAAAACATGACACAATGTTTCATAGTAAGTTTGCATTTTCTAAGTAGAATAAATAAACTGTGAAATGATAAAAACTATAGCCAATACATAAGCTAGTAACACTTATTATCTCTACCAACTGCTGTGTGTTGCACATGATTGCATGTACCGTGCATTTGAGACCAGGAGCACAGTGGGTTTATAGAGTCCCAGGAACATGTGGGAGATGCATATTAAGCCATCATGATAGAGCAATGAGAATCCCCCAGCTCTGCCATTATCTCAGGAGTTCAGCTGTATGTGTGCTTTGTCATCGATGAAAAAGTTGCAGTGCAGCACGTGAACATTATCACACGTCTTTCTGTGGGTTTTATCCATACCGTGGGTCTTTGCCTTTTGTTGATTGCCTACATAGAGCTGTGAAGTTCTTCCCAAGCCCCAGAAATAGATAACTGACAACAAAAGGAGCAGAAAGCAATGGACACAGATTCCCTAAGAGTAAGTTAAAGTCAAAAAGAGGTTTATATCACATCTGCAATAGAACCTGATTTTTGGTTTCAATATCTCCTTGACATGTTATCCTTTCTTTGCTTTCACTCAAGGAGCATCTTTTAACAATCTCTCCCAGCCCAATGGTTGTCACAAGCAATTATGCATTGCCCTAACACCACATGAAAAAACTCCTGTTGGCAGTGTCCCCTCCTCATAAACCGTTTAAGGACTGTCTGCTGTCACTTCAGTGCCCATTTTTTTTTTTCAATGTGCTTATTAAAACACCTGTCCCTAGTCACATAGAAACTCTCAAGATGAGGCATCTGGTAAATGAAATCATTCCCTCTTCATCACACAGATATTTCAAGAATGTGGACTCCATTGATATAGTCACTTAATTTTACTTATGTTGACAACTCTCATAAAGTAAATAAGATATCCCAAATGAGGTAGAGGTGACTATCAAACTGTCCCTTCTTAATTCAATACAAATCGTATCTTACTGCTGTGAAAGGTTAAATGTCATAAATAGAAATGCAGAAAACTTCACTAGAAATGCTACTCTCAATGGAGGCTCTCCCGATGCAAATAGTCCCGTTAGGGACCTATATTACTGACTTTTGCAAAGCTGAGATCAAAATGCATAAGAAAACAACTTAAAGCAGGGAAGATTTAGTGTGCTTTCCACTCATCATCATAGACATTTCCTCCTGCAGCAGACAGGAAGAGATCCAGAGGCCCACAGCCACGAAGTTCACAGAGAATCCTTGGAATTCACAGCTCCAAATAGGATAGCTCCATCAAACTCATCAAACTCGTCTCCTCAGAGATCAGGGAACACCTGGAAGAGGAAGCCGAATGGAGGACATCACAAGAACAAGACCCTTGGAAACAACTGAGCTAAGCTCAGAAGAACTCACAGAGATGGAAGCAGCCATAGAAGGGCCACTAAATGCCTGCACCAGCTCTACTGTGTGTATATTGTAGCTTTCAGCTTAGTGGGTTTTTTTTTATTTTATTAATTTATTCAGATCACAACTCAATTGTTATCCCATCACTTGTATCCTCCTGTTCCTCCCTCCCTCCCACTTTCCCCCTATTCTTCTCCCCTAGGTCTAGGACCAAGGGGGACCTCCTCCCCCACTGTATGGTCATAGGCTATCAAGTCTCAGCTTGATAGTCTGCTTATTCTTTCTTTAGAAGAACATCGTGACGGGTGGATCAGGGCCCAGGGGTGTCTGCTCAAGCTATTGCACTAACCAAGGACAATACAAGTAGTAAAGATCTAACCCCTACTCTGATCTAGCCAATGGACAGGACATTCTCCACAATTATGTGGAGAGCAGGGACTGACTCTGACATGAACTCTGGTGCCCCATATTTGACCACCTCCCCTGGGTGGGGAGGCCTGATAGCATTCAGTTAGTATTTTTTTTTTATGGGACTCCTGAGTGTATGAATGAGTGAGTCTCTGATTCTTGTGCCTGCTCTGGGGCACTTTTCCTTTTGTTGGGTTTTCTGGTCCAGCCTCAATATGATGGTTTCTGTTATGTTTTGTTATATGCTTTGTCTTGTATGGTTGTTTTCTCTTATAGCCTGTTCTTTTCTAATGAGAGACAGGAAAGAATTAGATCTCGAGGGGAGGAGAGGAGATGTGGGGGAGAACCTGGAGGAGCAAAGAAAGGAGAAACTAAAAGCAGGATATAGTGTATAAGAAAAGAATCAGTTTTCAATAAAAAGTTAAAATATAACTTAATTAATCAATTAAAAATAAGACAAGGTTTGTTTTGGCTCCCAGTTTTAGAGCATTCAGCCCATGGTACACTGGTCTCATATTCTAGGTTATAGCATCATGGAAATGGGAGAATGTAGCATAATAGCTTCTTTCATGCATGGCAGACAGGAAGTAGGAAAAAGGAGGGGCAAGATATCCTCAAAGGCTCATCGCTAGGGATGCACTATCTCTGCCTAGATCCTACCTACTAACCTTTGCAGAACTGACCAATATAGTGACAGATGTCAGCAAGCACTCAACACGTGAGTTAGTGGGGAGTAGTTCTTAATCAGATCATAACAGACCTTGATCTTGAGCCTGAATTCTTGGTGGGTTAGAAAACACAGTTGCTGATTCTTTCTTTTCCCTGCCATTGATTCCCTCCCCCCCCGCTTTTATTGAAAATATAATTTTTTTCACACACGATACCATGATTATAGGCTCTCTCCCTCGACTCACCTGAATTCTTTGCCACCTCTCCTCCCATCTGGATCAACCCCATTTCTGTCTCTTATTAGAAAACAAAGATGTTTCTAAGAGACAATAGTAAATTAATATAACACAACATAATGTCATAAGATAAAATAAAAACTAACACATCAGAATTGTATAAGACAAACAAAAGGAAAAGGTCCCCAAATGGGGCATAAGAAACAGAGACCCACTTGTTCACACACTGAAGAATCCCATAGAAGAACTAAACTGGAAAACATAGTATGTATGCAGAGGGCTTGATGAGCTGGGGTGGGTTGTTGGTGGTGGGGCTCCCCTTCTCTAAGGAACAGTGGAGAGAACATAGATGAAAATGGAGGGAGAGTGGCACTAGGAGGAGAGGAGGAAGTGGGGCTATGAATGGGATATAAAGTGAATAAATTAATTAATTAATGTAAGAGATGCATGCCTAAACTTTATGCAAAATAGAATATTAGAAGAATGGTTCCAACAGAAAAAAATGATTTATACAAAGGACACTCTTTCTGCCTCCACTTTTGCAGGGTTCGCTGAGCCCTAAGGGGAGGGACTTGATAGCAACACCCTGTTTAGATCAGAGTGTTCCAAGATCTCTCACTCTGCATTATATCTGGGTGTGGGTCTCTATATTTTTCCCCATCTTCTGCAGAAGGAAGCTTCTCTGATGATGGCCCAAAAAGAAGGCATTGATCTTTGAGTATAGCAGAATGACATCAGGAGTCATTTCATTGCTGCATTTTGTTTTTGTTTTATAGAACTGTAGTGTCTGGTTTTATCCTAGGTCCCTGGGCTATCTAGATTAAGCTTCTTAATCACCCAAGCAATATAGGGTATTGGGTTTCATCTCATGGAGTGAGTCTTAAGTGTAATCAGGTTATTGACTGGTTACTCCCACAAGCATTGTGCCACCGATGCACTAACATATCTTTTGGCAAGGACACCACTGTAGCTGAGAGGGTTTATAGCTGGGTTGGTGTTTAGATTTCTCCTTTGGTAGGATGCAGAATACCTTCCTATACCAAAGACACCGGTCAGTAGGGCTGAGAGCTCTATGAAGCAACCAGCTTCTCTGTGTTCAATGAGTTGTGTAAGTGTGTCAGCAATATGGTGTGGCTGTCAGTTGTGAAGAACAAACAAGAACAAAGTCTTGGTAACAGCCTGGATCGTCTGAGGATTCCTATGGGACCCCTATGGCCAACAAATCAATTAGATGTAACCCAATCCCAGTATTAAAAGCTTCATTTCATGACAAGAAACCTCATTATTTGGTATTTTTCTTTACATGCTCTTCATGTATGTGTATATTTTAGCAAGCTCCTACTACAATAGGTTCCCATACTACCCCTCAAATAGCCCATGCTTCTAGGTCTTTCTACATAGTCTCCCCCTTTGCCACCTTCCCCCCTCCACTTGATCCTCCCATTCCGATCACCCCATACATAACTATCTATTCTACTTCCCTTTCCTAGGGAGATCTATCTCTTCTTTCTAGTTCCTTACTGTATACCTGACCTTTGTGGGTCTATGGATTGTAGCTTGATTATCATTGACTTAAACAGCTAATATCCACAAATAAGACAATATATGCCATACTTGTCTTTCTGGGTCTGTGTAACCTCACTTAGGCAACTCTCATAAAGATCAAAGCAGACCTTGCACTTGGTCCTGAAATTTTGATAGGTTAGAAAACACAGATGCTAATTCTTATTGGTAGTTTATACGAAATGTAGGAAGAGTTTTAAAACAATATTTCCTCTCCATCATCATCACACCAAGCCAGTTTTTGCTACCTTTGGATGTAGTTTATCTTCCCAGGGTTTAATGTCCTGCCTAGTCCTTAGTAGCGATATTATAGGGTAGAACCTCAAAAAGATGGATCCTCTGCAAGGGCTTTAAATTGAGAATAACCATTGTGATGCCAAGTACCATAAGGTGATCACAGGGCCGAGGGCCCAGATGTTTATATTCTTGATTTTCCAAAGCTAACCATACCTATTCTTAATGCTTAGCCTCCTATGTTTGTTATAGCATTTGTGTGTGTGTGTGTGTGTGTGTGTGTGTGTGTGTATGTGTGTGTGTGTGTAGGAATGGCATACCATGGCACAGGTATAAAGGTCAGAGGACAGCTTGCCAGACTTGTTTCTATCCTTCCATCGTGTAGATTTCCCTATTTGAACTTTGGTCATGAAGCCTGGTGAGTAATGCATTAACCACTGAGCTATCTTGCCAGCCCCTAAAAGTGTTTACAGGTATAGTGTCATGACACCTTATCATTTGTGCCTCAATGTTAAGCATCTAAGAATTGAAAGAAAGGGGTTTCAAGTGGCCAGTATGTGACAGCCAGAAAAATCAATCATAATTGGTCATAATTTAGTTTCCTCTAATTTTTTTTTTTTTTTTTTTTTAGTTTTGTAGCACTTTGCATCGCTCTATAAGCAAATACAAATCCAGGATCATGCACATTTTCCAAGTGTTATTCTGTATTTCTACTCTCAAATGATCATGCTGCAGAGCAGGTGTTTCTTTTTATCCTATCTAGATTAGATATTGAAAACATAAAGCTTGCCATTAGCAACAAAGGGGGCTCAATATTGATCAGATATTTAAACAATGATTAAATGTTTAGCATCTATGGTAGAAAATATTATAACTTCCATTTTACAAGAAGCAGTACAATTTTATAATGTGATTGTGGGAAATGCCAAGTTAGTCATAAGGAAAGCATTACCTTTCAACTAATGTTACTTAATTCTGTGCTTTTTTTTTTTTTTTTTTTTTTTTTTTTTGACTGAAATCCCACGGAAAGATATTTCCTCATCACACCATATGTCTCTGGTCTTTTTATAAGCAAGTTGGGCGCATAATTAGAGAGCTGCTTTCTGTGCATAGTGGAGGTGATTTCTTCTGTCTGAAAATCAATTCCGTGGGATAGGCTGACATCAATTTACCAATCACTCTAGCTGCTCTAGCACTGTGACAATTAGTTGATCTCTTGTCATTACACATGTCAAGAAATGCTTTTCCTACAAACTGCTACTTGTTCCTGTCACAAAGGGATGTAGATCTTTCTATTATGTCACTAGAGGATGCTTTTGTGAAAACCCTATAGAAAATAACTATCATACTTTTCCTGAGGGAAAAGAATGAAGAAGAAGCCACAGACTACTTACCCCAAATCTTAACCAAGTTTAATTCAAAGCATGCAAATTAAAAATATTTTAATGAATTTTAAAAGATTTTGTAATCATATATCAATAATCCCATTATGTACAAAGTACGGAAAATCATTTCGATATTTCTGTCTGAAAATTAAAAAAAAAAAACAATCAATTGCCCAGTGTCCCCTGCATGGCTTTTTGTAAAATCTGCAGGCTTTATGGAATCTGGATTTGATTTGGTATTCTGAAGACGGTAGAACTGCTGCTAGCTGAAGCATTAGGGTTGCCCCGAATTTAAGACCATCGTAGAAGACAGCATGGGAACAAACCCCACAAAAACTAAGAGAGAAACAATAGGAAAGTTGATAGGACCGCCGGTCTCTTGTATGAGTGGAGGCAAACTCGTGATGACAGGGATAGCCTAATGTATATCTCATTATCAGATATGAGAAGGAGGTCTGGGAAGATGATGACTCAGTGGGCAAAGTGCCTACTTTGCCTTAAGCATGAGGACCTCTTTGTAAGTGAGGGTCGCTAGCACCTAGTGAAATGTCCAGGTCTGGTGCAGGGGACTAGCTCTGGAGTGTGCAGGAGACAGGAGGATCCTGGGAGCTTGCCCAACCAGTCAGATTACGGAAATCAGTGAGTTCCGTCTTCAGAGCTCACTGTTTTCTGGTGAAAAAAAAAAGTGGAAAGCAATTGGGGAAGACCCCTGATCTGAAGTCTACTTTTTGGAGAGGAATGGGTATGTTACTGCACCTACATATGCGTACAGCACACCCATGCACAGACAGTAAAAAGTTTTTGGATAATAGGTATAGCTTGAGTCTCGTGTTACTCTCCATTATAAGCATCTATGTGAATGCATTAAGACCCCCCCCCCCCTTAGCTACAGTAGGGCATTCACTACAGGAATTACAGAGAAGCTGCATGTACTCTGATCATAGGCCTTTTAAATTGCCTTCTTCAGTATTCAACATTTGCTCTAATGGGCAGACATTAACAAAACAGCCAGAAAAAAATACCTTTAAAAATCATAAAATAGGTCTATAATCAGCCACAAAATCCCCAAATTAGAAGGACCACCATTCAAATTCTTTAAGGAAAAAAAAAAGAAAAAGAAAAAAAACAAAAGAAATGTTAAGTTTAAAATGTATTAGAAGAGTAGTTCTCTAAGAGCCTAAAATAGGTGACAGACAACATAACTAATTAATAAATAAATAATAAGTGTCTGAAGTGACAGACCCTATCAAGGAGGTCCCCTACTTCCTGCTGAATAACGGTCACTATCACGGATAGACAGCTGCTATGGACAAAGCAAGGGGTAGAGGTTTTGCCTGTTTCATTTAGGCTTGATCTTCGATTTTTTGTTTTGTTTTAGTTTTCAGGGTTAGTTTTGTTTCTTTTTGTTTTGCTTTTGAGGCAGTGTCTTATTGCCCAGCTCCGGATGATCTGGTACTCCTGTAGACCAGGCTGGCCTGGAACTCACAGAGCTGTACCCGCCTCTGTTTCCCATGTGCTGGGATCAGACCCAGATAGCTCTTATATGCAATGACCACTCAGTACTTCCAAAATAAAGCTAGCAGATATTTGGAACAGGTGGGAGCATATAGGCAGACTTGATAATAATTTTCCTTACTTTGTCTTTTTTTTCCCCACGAAATTTACTTTGCTTGTGTTTTCCTCTCGCCCAACTCCTCCTAGATCATTTCCTCGTACTCACCCAACTTTATGTTCTCTCGTGTTCTCACTCTTTTTCTCAAAGGAATAAAAAAATCAAAACAAAGAACAGATACGATATTTTTTAAAAAGAACCCCAAATGAAACAAAATTGCCGCAGCAAAAACTAAGCGTAGTAGCTAGCCCACTTCTCCTAGACAGGTGGCTTGCTCAGGAGTGTTGTCAATGTAGTCGGTGACACTGGTGAGGATAAAACTGGTTTTTCCTTCCTAGCAGGCACCAATTACAAGTGACTTCTTATTTAGGGGTGGACCGTTAAGTCCACTTCCCTTTCTCGGTGCTGGGATTTTGTCTTGTTTGAACCTGAGCAGATCCTGTGCTCACAAGCTGTGTGAGCTCGTACATGCATCAAGCTTGCTGTGTCCGGAAGACACTGTGTCCTCGGAGTCATTCACCACCTCAGGTTCTAAGAATCTTTCCATCTCCTCTTCTCCGTAGATCCCTGAGCCTTGAAGGCAGAGCTTTGATGATGACACCCCATTTAGGACTGAGTGCTTTCTCATTCTCTGCACATTTTCTAATTGTGGGTTTCTGTGTTGGCTGCCATCTGTTGCAAGGAGCTGCCTTGATAACGGTTGAGCAATGCTGTGCTCTATGGATACTGAAGTGTCATTAGGAGTCATTTCATTTCTTTGCTCCTTTGCCAGAATAATAGAAGTAAGTTTTCCCCTGGGTCGATGACCTATCCAGTCTGAGTCTTTGCTGCTTTTTTGTTATGTATTCAGACTATCCTGAAACTTGAGGCCTTGAAACTTGAGGTCTTCCTACCACTGAACTCTGTTTGTAGAGATCAAGAATTATAGCCATGGAGTAGAGAATTTTTAGAAATCTAAAATGTTAACAGATTTTCACTTTTGTTTTACTCTACTACAACAAAATGTGATTTATTAAAATCAGTAGAGTGTTTATAATTATATCACATAAGTTTCATGAAACTTAAGGAAGTAAGCCTTTATAAAATGAGCAAGTGCCTTTATAATACTCTTGCAAAGAAAGCACAGAGTAACTGATCCTGATCTTATAAGCTCAACCAAATGACAAAATAACTGAGCAGCCAAGTAACCCTCCTCATGTCATATCTCAATAATAATAATAATAATAATAATAATAATAATAATAATAATGTTAAACCTTAGATGCAATATCCATTTGATATTTCCAAACAAGCTAGCAGATATTTGTAATATGTGAAAGCATATATTTGATAACAAATTAATTTCACACTCAGTGCATTCTGCCCCTTAAAACTATAATGGTACAAAGCCACCACTAAAGCATATTAAAAATGAATATCCAGGACAGAAAAAAAATGTGATGATTACAAATTCCACTATTTGTATTTTTACTATTAAACCTTTCAGAAATTGCTTAGAAGTATCTTTTAAGGCCCACTCTTTTCATTAGAAAAATCTAGTGCCACAGTACACACCAATGAGCAAAGGTCCCCTGGGAACAGCGAAACGGACTAAAAAAATATACAGAGAGTCTGAAACTTTAGTTTCTTTTAACAAATGCTGCCAGAAAAGGGAAAGCACTCTCTAAAGACATGAGAGCAAGTCACAAATGTCTGCGCATGGGGATGGGGCTCTGGATTACGCTGAGTCTCCACTCGTGATGGTTGGTATCGGCCGTGTCCGTCATAAAGTCTAACACTCCTTGTAGATAATGTTTAAAAAATTATTTCTGTTTAGATATAAGCATTCATAGAGTGCATGACCGAGACTGTGATGCAGAAAAGTATGCACTGAGAGCTCAGAGATGACTGCTTGTGTGAAATGCGTTCCCTATTCAGTTCACAGGGAAGCCACGGAAACAGAGAGGAAGCCAGAAGCAAGTCAAGTGAGGGAACCTCTCCGAAATGCCAGTCGGAGCTTCTGCTGCATAGCTCCAACCAAACATAATTCAATATGAGCAACGTACTTCGGGACTGGACAGGAGGGCACCCTTTACTTTGTGTGGTAGCCTAAGAACAAAGAGGCTTACAAAAAAAAAAAAAAAATGTGAGGAGTCTTGTCGGTGACACTTGCATGGAAGAAAAAAATAACAAACTAGTTACCCAATATTAAAAGATAAAGCCTGAAAATAAACACACAAGGAATGTAATACACACAGAGCAGGTTGTAACTAGGAATACACACATGCATGCATCTAAACCAAAAAATAAAATAAAATAAAATATAGAACACATGTAACAGCAACTAATGGAAAAGAGGCTATGGACTTGAAAGAGGGCAAGGAGGGGGTAGGTTGGAGAGTCTGGAGGGGAGAAAGGGAAGAGAGAAATGATGTAATTATAGTATAATCTCAGAAGATAAAAGACGTAGTGACACTAAAGAGAAATGGAACAGAGGGGAGAGTAAACCCTGCAAGGACATTCACAAGCATCCGGAGGGAACGTTGAACTCTTCAGCATGCCGCGGGTCAGGGGCTATTTCCTCGCTAAGAACTGGAAGGCAGTGTTAAAAGATCCACTGCGCTCGTTGCTTCTACAGAAGACAAATATAAGTTTTAGAGACCTTTCATCTGGTGAAAAGCACTTAGCCGCAATATGTTCCCGAGGTAACAGTTCTTCACATTTGCATACCCAATCTGTATTTTAAAAATAAAGTTGCAAGGTTTCTCCCCTTGAAAGGGAAATACGGGCTATGAAAGGAATAATTTTAAAAATTAATGTGAAAAAAAAAACATTCCGTCCCTTGTAGGATTCTTGTCCTTGAAAATAACACAGAGAAGCTGGGTCTGGCGGTGTATGCCACAATACTAGCACTCTTCTGCAGCTGAGGCAGGAGAATCCCAAGACCAACTCTAATCTGGACTGTATAGGTAGACCCCATATCAAAAGACTGAACCAAAATCAAGTACAAGCGACTCCCCCAAAAGAGCATGCCAACGCATTCACAGACCTGCACACGGGCTTTCTACTGCTCTCTCTCTCTCTCTCTCTCTCTCTCTCTCTCTCTCTCT
>OU015748.1:21319975-21333399 GCA_907169655.1 Acomys percivali | reverse complement strand
GAGTACTGTGTCACCCCATCAAAATCTTTCCAATTTCCCCACACTCTCTTTTTTAATTATTACAATGCTTATGTACATGCATACTCATGCACATGTGTATGTATGTGTATACTCATAATACTTACTGGGTCCATTGAATGTTACTCATTTGCATATGTGTTTAGGATGACCACTTGGGATTGAAGAACCTACCAAGGAACTTATCCCTGAAGAAAACTGATTCTCTCCCTCTCTCAGAGGCCACTTAACTGCCTGTATTTCTTCTTCTAACGGTAAGCCCTTGAGAACTGCCCTATATCCACGTTGGCATTTCAACTGTCATTGTCTTTCCACAGGTCTTCTTTAGGTAAACATATCTGAAATATCATGTGTGTGGTTTGCCTTTAATACACAGAAGATACTTTCTCACAGCAGTTCTGATCTTCTGGTTCTTACCCTCTTTCCACGCCATCTTCCATGATTTTTCCTGAGCCTTAGGTACAGGGGTTGTGTTATAGACATGTCAGCTAGGGTTGGGTCCCTCACAGTCACTCATTCTTTGCATTTTGACCAATTGTAGACCTCAGGAGCTTCTTTGATGTGGGGTGTAAGTTATACTTACATGTACGTATGAGGATCTATTTAGAACGCTCAGAAATAGTATATATTTAGCAAAATGGAAGTATTGTTTCTCCTCTGGTGTGTGTCCCATCCAGCTACTAATAGTTGATTATGTTTCCAATATGATGAATTCCTTCCTATTAAGCAGGTCTTAAGTCTAATCAGACAGCTGAGGGTGACCCCTAAGAAACGTGTTGCCTTTGGACCACTGGGGTTATCTTGCCAGGGCAGTTATGGTGGTTCTTAGGCTCTACATATGGCTAAGACTATCGATTATTTTTCTCCCTCGGCATCTTGGGTAGCATCTTCTACCATCCAAAGATTATGCGAGATGGCCCTCAAGGAGGAGGCTTCTAGATTACTTTCAGCTTCATATCTCCACGTTCTGTATCTGAAGTGTGCGGTGTCTTCCTCAGTAGAATCTTACCTTCAAGCTCTGAGAGGCAACCATAGGCAGCAGCAATAGCCTATATTAATTGGGGGAACTCCTCTCTTGGATATCCCTGACAAACAAAACTCAAAGGGAGATTTTCCAAGCCTCTTTCTGTAATTTTTAGGGTCTATGGCCCTTAGCATTCATCTGGCACTACTCCATAACACAACTGTATACATGCGTGTCTATGTATATAATTATTTGTCATTTATATCTAAGGTATTTAATATTTATATACAGTATAGTAACAGAACAAAAAATTGTCATAGCTAGTGTATTTTACCACATACACTTGGTAATATCTGGTAGGCAGGTTGTAGCAATGCCCAAATGGTGTTACAAGTTTCAGATGCTATCTGCCAACATTCTTTGCCTTTGGGATGGTAGAAGCCTATCATATCAAGATTAGTTATATAATTACAAGAATTTTATTTAAAAGTCAAAGGAGTTAGGTCATATATAGGGGTAGGTTAGAAATGAGTGGACAAAAGGTAGCCCAAGATAATTTTGTCCTTACTCTGCAACATTTCACAATCCTGAAATATAATCAATCCATCTGTAGACTCTGCAACACAGGAATGGCTTTTTTGAGCAACCTCTGTCCACAATATGCACACATACAAATGTATGTACTTACTGAGAGCTCTTATAAAATCTAACTGATAGAACATGATAATTTTTAATCCACTGGTCTACTAGGATAGATTGTGTAAAAGAAGTCTTAAAAATCTTGGAAACAAGAGAACACTGGAAGTTCCAGTTCATTCTGCAGGTAAGCAAATTTGTACCAGTGTGTCTGTAGATTACATCACCATGTGAGAAATAGTCTCCCAAGTAAAATACTGAGCTTCTCAATTGAACTGTGCCTGTTTGAAGCAAATTGTTTTTGCTGCTGGGGGCACTCTAAGGGCCTCACTGAGTCTCATGGTTCACCAGGAGATGAGGAAGCATCACACATTTTAGAAATACACAATTTTTTCGAGAGGAATTGATGATCTCTGGAGAACAAAAGATCTTTCTTTTCTCAAGCCTTGTGGTGGCTCATGCTTCTGTTTAAATACCAACACTCCATAAAAATCACAGCCATTTATCTTACAGTTCAGGAATTCTCTGCAGTCACCATATAGTCTTATTACAGAAAAAACGGGGGAAATTAAATTTCTTTACTATCCCCAAATCAGATAATAGAATACACATCTTCCTCCCTGTCTTAGTTATTTATTTGGAACTTCCTAGTAAATAATTTATAATGTGAGCATCATATCAAATACATAAAATAATCATTTATGCTAGAAATGGAAACATTCTTTAGCTTACATTTGTTTTTCTGATAAGCCTAAGTACTCTTAAAGTCACAACTAATCATCAACAAAACCAGTCATGTTCTTTATGAGTAAAAACCACATTTTATATATCTGTTTAAGAGACAATATAATACTATAAGAATAGATGTTTCTGAAATTTAATAAATACTATTCTCTGAGATAAATATGATACATACTATTTATAAAACTTTAAATATAGAAGGTTAAAGAAAACTAATGTCAAACAATAAAGTTCCCCCTCAAAATGGCAGCACATGTAGTCAGTATCCAAATAGGATGACTGTTGGTAAACCGAGAGCCACCCACATTGCGAAGCTAGGGGTTCTGCCAGTCCGGCTCCAACGCCTCAGCACTAGGACCCATGTCATCAACAACCGCCAAATGCAACACATCCCACTGTTGCCATTAATCATGTACCCTTTAGAAATTCATGCTTTCACTCCCTCTTCCCCGGTAAATCTCTTTTTTTGAAATCTGTTACATGGTATGATCTCTGTGTCAGTCCATGGCCCTCCAATCACCAGGAAACCCTAAGAAAGGCATTAGCCATTCTATACTAAAATCAAAGTTACAGACCCTTGCAAACCAATGATTCTATTTATAAGTGTGTTGTTTAGGAAATTTTCTGCAGAGTGAATGCTAGTAGCATATACAATGTTTTGTTTTGTTTTTTGTTTTTTGTTTTTGGTGAAGCCTCTTCATTTATTTATTTGTTTGTTTATTTGACATATATATTTACATTATTACACAGCCACATATATACACACAATAATCTACACACACACAAAATAAACTACCTACAGCAAGAAGAACCATGAAACAACCCGGAATTATGTAAACGTTACATTCATGGTGTTTTGGCTATTTGTACTTGACAAGGAAGGAAAAGACATTTTCTTCAAGGCTGCCAAAGACATATACAATCTTTTTAGCAGCGTTGTTTTTATAGTAGCACTAAAATAGCAACAAATCAAATGACCATTGAAAGGATTGTTGAAGATTTACATGTGGAACCCTGTGTCACACACACATGGAGACAGATATATGCTCCATGGCTATCTGTGTATTTGATGTGATACCACAAGAACAGCAATGGAAATACATGAACAGCACTGGGAGCTATTTTGAAGAAATTGAGTAAATGACAACTACATGGTATTGGAAGTATTTAGCCACATTATGAAAAACTCAAGCTATACCCTACATTTACATGCAAGTCTGGAGTTTGCTTTACTTCTTTAAGTGGATCAATCTCACTAAAGACAATGTTGAGGAGACAGAGTAAGACAGAAAAAAAAAATATTTCAGGTTATAAGATGCAATAAAGAGATAGATCTCCTCTATTTAAATTTAAATTATAAAGCTTTTGAAGATGTGTACTTGAGTTTTAGAGTAAAAAAAAAAGTATTTATTCCATGTGAGAATAATATTTATCACTAGATTGAAAAGAAAGAAACATGACCAACAAATGGCACCTGAGGTCAATTTTAGCTCGAAGATGTGATATGGATAGACTTGTGTATTATAAGCAACAAGAAATGTTGACTTAGCAGTCAAGGCTCTAACAGAAGCTTCATGTTGTCGCCAAGGATCACGTTCTTGTCTATTCTTGCTCATTTGTCTCTCTTCATTGCTTCTGTGCTCATAGTAATAATGGGATAGTACACTGAGAGCAGTATGCCCCCAATCTAAACAGTAGAGAGATACAAGAACACTTAAGGGTTGAGGTAGTATCAACTGATGCCAAGCAGCAGTATCATAGCCATTTTGTGGCCATGTAGGCAAGAGTCACACAGAGACACAACAAGAGAAGAAACAAAACAATATTTGCAAGATCTTTTTTTGGAATGGATGTTTAAAAACAAGGCAATCTGTACATGGAAATAAAGTGTGCTGTTTGCATGACTGCCAGAACAATGCATTGAAATCATCCTTTGAATGGAAAGAAATTGGGATCAATAATTATCTTGTAAATAAAATAGATGAGTTTAGATATCTTTATGACTATAAGCTGTATACACAATAGAAAAATTTCCCAGTACATTGACAAATCCTGACCAACACTAAAAAAAAAAAATTCTAGATGGCATATAAATATGTGACTGTTAAGGCTTAAAGGAACTTGGAGAATGTTCACCTCAGCTTCCATTTCATTATCTCCTCATACTAATAGTTCATAGGTCGGCTGTGCTTTAGAACATAAAAACACATTCTTCCTGGCTCGACTCCATGGATCAACTAAACTTTGCTCCTAGAGCCCTGAGAAAGTTGGAAGAAGCTGAATCAATCTCTCTCCCCTGCTCTCTCTCTCTCTCCCCACATCTATGCTTTATAATTTTACAAAAAATATTAGACCTCAATGAATAGAGCATTTCAGTTTAGGTAAAGATGAATGACAAAGAAGAAGTTGGAAACCCCAGAGTCCTTGGCTATAACGCTGTCTGCTCCAAAACTAGTTTGCAGAAAACTCATTCTTGCAGGATGCCTTAAACCCTATGATCCCTGCTGCTCAATCTGTGAATGTTCTCTTCCACTTCTTCTGAGCCTTGCTCAAGATATTAGTCATCTTCATGTATATTGATTGTTTTCCCAAATGAGCAAATGTCCCTCACTTATCATATCTTCTCACCAGGAGACTGAGTGTTGACACTGAAAGTGTTTCTTCAGTAAAGACACCATAGTTTTCTGGATTCTCCATTGTTTTAAGAATCTGTATAGGCAGCATGGCATGCAAACATTTGTTATAAAGAAAAAGCTCATCTTATGTTCCAATGCACCAATAAATCACTTTGTATGAATTCATGGAGTACTCCATTCCTCAGCTGCCAAAGGGGATGTTAATACCTATCACATGGAATCAAAAACCAACCAAAAAAAAAAAAAAACCCAAATATTCATGCTACTCAGAATTCCTAGGAGAATTTGCCTTCAGCTAGGGAAAATCACACTGCAGCCTCCTGAACATGACTTTTAGCCTAAGCTTCTGGTGGGAAGTTAAAGTAATTTTACTCATAAATAATGTATAGCATTGATTAGAGATTAAAACAAGCATATATCACAGAGTTCGAAATTTGCATGAATATTCAAGCAAAAATAAAATACTTCAAGGAGATCCCTTTCTTTCAGCAAGCTGTCCTCAGATCCCATACTGCTCTTGTACTCAGTATGACTTAAAAAAAACATTTCGGAAACAATATGTGCCTTTGTACATTGCCAAATAAATAACAGATGCTTGATGGCAGTAAAGAGAAAATGTCTTCTTCCAGGTAAAATTCCTTTCCAGTGGATACTCCTCCTGAGTTCAGAGTACTGCCTGTCACACCCACTATGAGACACTCACAAGGAAGAGCAGGTAAATAAGAATGCATGTGAGACAAACCACAATACCCATGTGACAGAATCAGTAACCCCTTGAGCCCAGAAGACTAAGAAAAAAAATTCATTTTTGAGCATTAAGAACCTCGGGGAGAGTTGCTAGCCTGAGGCAAAGCCAATGGCTAATTTTCCAATTAAATCCTTACCTTTCTGAACAGCTGCCCTGGATGCTCTCTATCAAAGCAATGTGCATCCATGTAGGAAAGAGCAGGGAGATGGACCTCTTGTTAATATAGACTCTTAAGGAGATGAAAAACTTAGTGTTTAAAGAAATGGAGTAATGTAGACCTTCCTTTTTGAGTCAATCTTCTTAGACCAAACAAACAACTCTAATTGACTTAGCAGTTTGGCAACGAGGTGTAGAATATTCCATGCTTTTAAGCTTAGGGATGGAATCCATGATAAAGAAATTAAGGAGCTTGCCTGGGCCAATTTATCTTTGTTAAGTAAAATGTGTGTGTGTGTGTGTGTGTGTGTGTGTGTGTGTGCGTGTGCGTGTGCGTGTGCGTGTGCGTGTGCGTGTGTGTGTGTGTGATAGTATAGAATGACAAGGAACATTTATATATTGGAAAAGGACATTTTATTTTGGGAAACGTGTGTTTTCTATGAACTGGTTCCATGTATCTGCGCAGTGAAATGGTATCCATAGAAAATACATTTTTATTTGGACCGAAGTCAAAAAAGCTTGGGAACCTGGTAGGGCGTTCTCTTGGGTTATACAAATACTTCAAAGGAATCACGGAGAGGGTATGGGTGTCTCTGTCAGGTCAGACATCATTATTCTCTCCAAACGTATTTTTCCTGCTTCTCCTAATTGTTTCTGCATTGGTAAGTATTGAGGCTTACTCTTTGACACAGCTGGAGCCATTTCTGTATTGGTCTTCCATTTTGTTTATAAGGTGAAATAAAGTTCAAATTTTTCCTTTCAACTCTGCTTCCTAGAAGGAGTTATTCATAGCTGACACTAACACTCCCTGCCAGAGGATCAAGCTGACCTTATACTAAGTTACACTCTGCTCGTACCCTTGCTGTCTATGATTCAATGATATCATAATTTATACTTTGCTATCTGCATACTTGGTTAGACTTTGGATGAACCCTAAGCACTGCCTCACTTATCTCACTTGGTGCCAATCAAACTAAAGATCAATTATAATTGCTTACTAGCAAAATAACTTGAGTCAGAGCTGACCACCCTGCTCCACCATCTGCCCCATTATATGAGCTAATTGTGGGTTTTGTCTTTATAAACTTATTCTGGGAAACAGGTAGATAACACAGTTGGGCTCTCCAGTTCTTTCTGTGGCGCCAATTGCAATCAGCCTTGTCTTGGGGTGTGCGTCCCCTCAATAAACCATCCATATCTGACTGAGACTGGAGTCTGCAGGTTTGTGCTGCTCTTATACTACAGCATAAGTGGCACAAACCTTGGAAAACTCAATTTCTGTAAGAAATATTCTAATGATATTTAAATAAAGACTGAAAATTTTACGTTAAATCACTTGCATACATATATACATATATATGGGTGATTTTGTTTGCCCACAAGTCTTTTCCCTTTTTCATAAAACTATTGTTCAAGGCTCCACTGAAGCTCAGTCCCTAAAATCATCATATCCTAGCCTTCATGTAGCTTGGATGGGATATTGCAGAATATGAAAAAAGTAACGAAATGCTGAGTCCTTGATGACATTACAAGGATATGGTCACTTACGCCATGCTTACTATTTTCTCTTGTTTACTCACAGGAAGAAATTGCAGAATCATTAACTGCTCTTTAGCTAACTGTATCATTAACATGATAAGGAATGAAGGAGCCTCTAGCAACAGGAAGTGATAAACAGGGACCTAATATCTATCAAGAGTGAGGAACTGAACCTGCTAACAGTCATGTAAGTGTTCTCAGCAGCATGTGTCCCAAGGAAGCCTGAGTGGAGGCAAGGCTTCTGCCCACAGTTTGATGTGTTCTAAGAGAGAGGGAGGTCCTCATTCTGGATGCACAGAAATATAGATGGATGGTTGCTTGATTAAGCTTCTAATTTGGTCCTAATTTGTCATGCAGCAATTGATAAATGTTACACCAATTATTTGCCATTGGCAGATGAGAAATACTGGGGAAAGAGTTTTTTCTTATTAAAAGAAAAAGAGATACATTAGCTTTTTTAAAAAATTTATTTATTCTTGTTACATCTCAATGGTTATCCCATCCCTTGTATACTCCCATTCTTCCCTCCTTCCCAGTTTCCCCTTATTCCCCTCCCCTATGACTGTTCCTGAGGGGGATTACCTCCCCCTGTATATGCTCATAGGGTATCAAGTCTCTTCTTGATGACCTGCTGTCCTTCCTCTGAGTGCCACCAGGTCTCCCCCTCCAGGGGACATGGTCAAATGTGAGGCACCAGAGTACGTGAGAAAGTCATATCCCACTCTCCACTCAAGTGTGGAGAATGTCCTGTCCATTGGCTAGATCTGGGTAGGGGTTTAAATTTTACCGCCTGTATTGTCCTTGGCTGTTGCCTTAGTTTGAGCGGGACCCCTTGGCCCAAATCTGCCTATCATAATGTTCTACTTGTAGGTTTCTAGGACCCACTGGATCCTTCTACTTTGCTATTCTCCCATGCTTCTCATTAGCTTTTAGAACAGGTAATTTCATAAGACTAGAAGAAGGAAAATGGAATAACAGCAAAATATAAGGATACTGAAATGGAAGATAGGGTTAAAATTAAAAACAAAATGCAATATGATGTTTATTTATTTTACTGAGAATTTCATAAATGCATATAACATATCTGAACCAAATCCACTTCTCATTTTCTCCCCTCCAACTCCACTTTGCCCTCTACCATCACTTTTCCTTCAAAATTTCATATGATCTTCTTTTTTTCCCCCTTAAATTCACTTAGTCTACTTGAAGCTACCTGTGTGCATGGGTGGGAGACTATCTTCAGGATACTTGCCTGAAATAATTTACTCTTTATCCCTCGGCATCCACCAACTGTCAATAGCTTCTCAAGCTCAGGACAGAATTTCATGAATTCCACTCGCCCCCAACACACACACCCATGCTGTGACTTGCTTCACCCCAGCCACCATGAGCTCATCAGTTGTGAGCTTGCCATGTCTGGCAAACACTAGTTTTCTGTAGACATCCACTACACTGCAGGGTCTTACAATCTTTCTTCCCTTCCTTCCAAGAAGCTCCCTGAGCTGGGAAAGTAGACATGGTATGACAAGGCTGTTGCACTTAGAGATGAAAATTCCACAATCTGTTATTCTCTGCCTAGTGTTTTCGAGTTTTGTACAAAATAGAGGGAAAATGAAAAGAAAATAATCTTCATACATGGCTAGTGGGAATGTGAAACGATCCAATCATTTAGAATTCAGTTTCTCGTAAAGAACATCTCTCTGATCTCAGCAATACCACCCCTAAGTATACTCAGGAAAGCTGAAATCACAGCTCCATAGAAAAATTGGTACAGGAATGCTCATAGCAGCATTACTGGTTTTGTGTTGTTTTGTTGATTTTTGGTTTGGGTTTGGGTTTTGGGTTCTGGTTTTTAGAGAAGGGGTTTCTCTGTGTAGCCTTGGCTGCTCTAGACTCCCTTTGTAGACCAGGCTGGCCTCACAGTCACAGCGATTCGCCTGCCTCTGCCGCCCAAGTGCTGGGATTAGAGGTGTGTGCCACCATGCTCAGCATAACAGCATTATTTATAATACAGAAATAACAATAATCTGACAACTGATGAATGGATAAAGTAAACATGGGCCATCCCATCAGTGTAATGCTGTTCAGCTGTTGAGAGAGTTGAAGTAGTGATCACTCTGCAATGAGAAGGAACCATGAAGACTATACGCCAAGTGAAAGATACCAGTGCAACAGATACAAGCATAAGATTCATTGAGTTCAAAATATCTGAAGTAGAAAATTTTGTACAGAGAAAAGTAGGCTAATGATTGGCAGGACTAGAGGGGCAGTATATTGAGACATGTTTGATTTATAGGGTGGGGTTTCATTTGTAGGTGATGAAAATATTTGGGGATTAGTGCTTATATAGCACTACAAATATCTTTTTTAAAAAACCTATGAGGTCCTATGTACTAAGATGGGTAAAACTTGAGGATGTTGTTACTGAAATTTTAATTTCTTTTCTAATGACAAGTTAGAGAAGATGGAGTGACATGGGGATAAAGAAATGAAACAAAGCTGAAAGGAGAACTTTGGATTGAAAGCTGAGACTATCTTCCTGGAGCAGTGAGTTTCGGCTAGGAGCAATCTTGCTTCTGTGGGATTCGCCCATCATACTGCACTCTCCTATCAAACAGCCCACACAGTGATCAGTCCTCATAAAAGGAAAAACCTCATCGCTCCTAAACCACTCGAATAGCTTTTCAACTTTAAACTATATTAAAGCCCACGTCTTTTTTGTAAAAATTCTTTTCCCTCCACATAAAATTTTATAGAGGTCAAAGATTTTATTCTTTTTAAGTAATTCCTTAATGGGATTTTATATATCACCTCAAAGAAAAGAATTCTTTTTAAGTGCTTAAAGAAAAATTAAGTATGTCATTAGGACATGAAAGACAAAGGAAACATTCTTTTGATGAGGATCACTTAATCAAGAAGCCAGGAAGAAGGAAATGTGACATGTAAAGGATGGGTCATTTTGATGCTTTGCGGAAGGAGTTCTTTGGAACACAAGAGGAATTAATTATATTTTCACAAATGTTAATAGTGAATCATGTAGACAGCAAATATTTCCACATTTACTTCTCCATCCTCTCCCCAAGGCCACAGATGTCCATATACCCCCTCAACATGATGCCAGTTCTTCTGTCAAAAATCATAGTGGTAATTCCTTGCTTTAGCCCATTCTCAGTTAATGCCCTCTCACTTCCATTCCTAGCTTCTTAAAATCATTCATTACTAACCTTGTAGCTGAGGTTCATCTACCAGGAACAACTTGCCTTCATCCATATTCTACAGTCCACTGCGTTTTCTACATACAAGCATGCTAGGTCACTTCAAGTCCTCCACTTCACTGGTGGAAGTGTAGGAAGTGAGTCATTGAGACAACTTTGTGGAGATAAGGAAATAGGTCAGTCAGTCAAGTGGTTGCTTCACATGCATAATGACTCAAACCCCAGATGAGTTCAAACCCCAGAAGCCATGTAAAGGAGGCTGAGTGTGGAAACCTGCCATTGATCACAACACTAAGGAGACAAATATAATAAATAGAGCCATTGTCAATATCCCAGCCTACCTGGTAAGCTCCAGGTCAGGGGGAAACCCTGGCTCAAAATGCAGCGTGATAATGCCTAGGAACCAAAGGTAAGGTTGCATTCTTGGCAGTCTACACACACACACACACACACACACACACACACACACACACACACACATATGCACACACACACACACACATACACATATGCACACACACACACATACATACATACATACACACACACATACACACATGCCACCACAACCGCCACCACCATCATCACCACCACCACTATCACCACCATTACCGCCACCACCACCACCACCATCACCACCATCACCCAACAAACACACCTACATTTCTGGATCGTCAAACAGATTTTTTTATTCTGCAATAAGACTAGAAGAAGGAAATCAAAAAGGAAAGAATAAAATACAAGAATTTATTAATGAGGAAATATCTTTAAGATCTTTCATTCTCATTATAGTCAAGCAATTACTTGACCACAGTTTGCTTAGAATTTCTTACAGTTAAGAGTCAGAAGAGTTGGAAACTGTTAAATTGCTAGTAGACAGACTAAAATAGAGTGTAGCCTAATTTACAAAACCCACTTCACCAGCTAGGCTTCTCCATTCCCTGTGGCATTGACAGTATAAGAGAGTTTTTGCCTAACGTGAGCCCAAATGTCTGTTAATTCCACAAGCATTAATTCAGGTGTCTTTCCCACAGAGAGCTGCTCTGCTTCCAGGTAGGCAGCAGCACCACTTCCTGTCCACACTACCACTACATTGTTCTAGGATCCCTCACCAGGTGCTACCATTTGTTCCTCCCTTTGCTCTTGTAAGATTCTAAGAAGCAAGGTTCTGAGCAAGCTTATTATCTTTTTTATAGTGTCTAATAAATTAGTGTAAAACATGTAAATAAGCAGAGGGTAACTGCCCCGTTGTGTGTTTATATACCATTGTGCAGCTTCTTGGTGTCATGGTTCTCTCAGAATCTTTGCCATGTATGCCATGAGTATTAGCAATTACCAGGGAGCATTATAATTCATCACTAATTATGCAGATCGCCACTGCTTTAAGTCCTGTGGCTCACACCACAGAGTTTAGCATCAGTCTAACCAAACCAAACTCTGAGGGAAGTTTACAGCCTAGCTCTGAGCCATGCCAGCTGGGACTTCAGCAACAGAACAGCACCTCTTTGATTGAGATGCTTCGTATAATAATCAGAAAAGTAAGGTTTCAATTATTTCCTACCTATGAAGCTCAGAAAACTGTCCCAGCACATAGCAAGTGGCGAATAGATGTTAGAGTTATTGTTCTAGTAAGAAACATAAAATCAATACTTCTAAGTAACAGATTTTTCCCTAACAATAATTTATTTTAAAAGAACTATTTAATTTCTCTGAGAAACCTATTTGCTCTCTCTTGTTCGCAATTCGCTAGTAAACATGGTGTCTTTTGCTGCTTGAAGTCATGGGGCCTCTTGTGTCACAAATTCAGCTAGTCCGGATATCAACTGATATGGATCATAAAGTTGACATTTCAAATCTAACCTGGTCAAATGTAGCCTGAAGAGGTTGAGGGGGAAATTCAGCTCATACTTGGTCAAATGTTAAGGTAAAACATCCAAATGTCTTACCAATATTTTTTTAATAAAGGGTATGACTATATAGTCCTGGCTGGCCTAGAACTTACTCTGTAGACCAAACTGGTCTGGAACTCACAGATATATGCCCATCTCTGTTTCTCAAGTTACTGGTATTAAAGGTGTGTGCTACTATACCTGGCTTTAAATTTTTAGTCATCTTGAGGATGTATTTTGGTGTGCAGTTTGTGAAAATTGTCGTATGCTATGCAAGATGACAGTGGCAACAGCTTCATTTTGTTTGTGCCCATTGAATAGCGCTTTTTTGAATGGTGGATGCTATACTACCACAGAAGTTTATTGAAAATGTTCACTCTAGTAGGCTTTTGAGAGATAGGTCAGTAAGTAAAGCACATGAGGCAGAGTAACATGGACTTGTGATCCCAACAATGGGGAAGGAGAGAAAGGAAGGCAGACCACCCTGGCTCTTGTTTGCCAGTCAGTCTAGCCAACTGGCTGAACTCCAGACAAGTTAGAGGCCTATTTCAAAAAAAAAAAAGAAAAAAAGAAAAAAACCAGTAGTCATAAGCTTCACCTAAAAGTCTCACTAACATGACTGCCTGTGTGTGAGTGGAGCAAGAACAAAACCAGTTGACACGCAAATGTGGAGAAGGGAAAGCTCAAGAGGCCACAGCATCACACGAAGGTCTGGGAGGAGCTAAGAGAGTGGGGTGAATATGATCAAAATATACTGTCTGAAAAACTTTTAAATAAAAATTTAAAAAGAACTTCCCCCTGGCAGCTAAGAAATGCTGAGAACAGGTAGAGCATACCAAATGGCTAGCCAGTACCAGGTGATCACTCCTGAACACACACACA
>OU015748.1:21277487-21319965 GCA_907169655.1 Acomys percivali | reverse complement strand
ACACACACACACACACACACACACACACACACACACACACACACACACAAAGACACCAACACCAACAAAAGCAGGAGGGCATATTTGGGAAGGTTTGAAGGGAGGAAAAGGAAGAGGGGAATAACGTCATTATATTATAACCTAAAAATGTTTTAATTAAAAAATAAGGAGAATGGCTCTAGGGGTGGGGGGTGGGGGCTGAGGGGTTGGGGGCAGCACCTATTTTGAACTCTGTTCTCCACAATCACCTCACACATGCAAATACACATATCTTCATCTGTACGCATACATATACATACAAATAGTTTATCCCTATTCTTATTGGAGTCATAATGTTTGTCTTTTGAGGTTCTCTGCTTGTTCCACAGTCTTTCAAATGAGAAATAGCACATCTGATCTCTCCGGGAACTTTTCCTCTTTCCTAGCCACATGCAAGACTACCTACTCAGTTCTTCTAACTAGAAACCTCAGGGTAAAAAAACGGATCCTCCATCCCTTTAAATTATCATAACAAGTCAGTCAACTGTCATCTCACTCATTCTGTTTCTAAAGTATTTCTCATTACCCAGAAAAGTGCCTTTTCGGTCCCAATGTCACTGCTTTCCTTCTGACTCTCAGACTATGTCCTTCGGATTCTGCAGTGTCTGAAAAGTCCCATCCATTCTCCAGGCCACCTTTTATATGGCTACTACTTTGTCCTTTCTGAGAATCACATACACTAATACAGATTAGACATTTAAATTCTACTATTGTTTCTCAATACATGCAAGACAACCCACAAACTCCTTAAAAGAATAGATTCCCCAAATGACTCCACCATATTTTGGAGGTCATCTTCACCCCCTCATTATATGAGGCAGGGTCCTGTTACTTGAACATTTGCCATTTACCAAAACTTCAATATAAGGTCGCCATTTTCTGCAGTCTATTTCTCTGCTTGGCAAAAATTCTCCTCATTCCTCAGAATTCAGTTCAAATACATCCTCTGAACCTTTCTCATGCCTTCTTTGTGTTCTCCCAGATGACTAACCTTACATATATGCTCACTACCCTAAAACTTCCCTTATATTTTCACTGTAGCATTACCACACAATACTATAGTTAGCTACTTACATATTCAATTATGCAAAAAGAGGTTTGCATCAGTTATCAGCTGGGTTACCTGCTGAGTCTTCAGAATTCAATTATAAGCAAGATAGGCAGAGAGTAGAAAGTTTGTCCTGTTGCTTTTGAGATAGAGCAACTTGAGGCTAGAAAATGTATCATATTCATCTTTGTATTCTCAGATTTGAACCTTACATCTAATTAGTAAAATTCCAATCAAATGATATTCTCTCAGGAATAGCAGTTCACATCATCAGTCCCTAGTATAAAGTCTCACATGTTTAATTTCTTATTATTCAAGCATTTGTAAATATTTGTTGAATAACTCACTTAATTAATCATTTTCTTTTTTATTTCAGCATCAACACATTAATCTAGATCCCAGATTATTTTCTAAATATCAAGCCATTGTTCTAAATAAATCCTTTTTTCAATAACTCTGCCATCAAGTGATGTCAGTGTACTAAGAAAATTAAGATAACTATTTCACATATTTCTGAGTTATATACATCTTCCAGAGCTGAAATGTGAGTTTCTTTTTTAATTCTTTTATTTATTATAATTTATTCACAGTTCAGGAAAGAGATCAATCTTCCTGAACTGAATTTTCAATTGTTAGGGGTTGGTCTGGTGTAGTGTGTATTCAGATACAGATTTCTGTGCCCTCCTCCTATCACCACCACCATCCCAAGATCTAGCTACAATCTGGACTGGGCCTTGTCATTTCTATGAAGAATCTCCTTTATCAATGTGTAAACATTGCTCCACAATTTTCTCTGATTCATTCATCAAGAAGCTGAAAGCCAATGACTGGGCAAAGGGGATAGAAAGGCTGGACTCCCCACACACTGAAGGGGTCTCAGGTAGGGACCACAAGGAAGAGAGAAGAAGGAAGAAGAGAGAGAAAGTACATATCCACAAGGAGGTGGCCGTGGGGACTGACCTGATGAAGCAGAAGCAGGCCAGGAAGGACCAATATGGCAAATAATTTGAGGCTTGTAGCCGGGCAGTAGCCGTACTAGTAGCATAGAGGGTTAGGATAAATGACTATCTGCCCATTTCTAGTGTTTTAAAGCTTGTTGAATAAATCAACAGGTTTCTATCTCATTATTTGGATGCTACAGCAAGTGATTAGAAAAGAACCCCCCCCCCTGAGTCCAGCAGTTAGTCGCAGCATCTGTCCTGATCTCCCACTTGGTGGAGCCCCTCAGAGGACATCTATGTTGGGGTAATATCCACTTATAAATGAGTATATATCATGTGTGTCTTTCTTGGTCTGGGTTACCTCACTCAGAATGATCATTTCTAGTTCCATCCATTTGCCTGCAAATTTTAATATTTCCTTTTTAATAGGTGAGTAGTATTCCTTTGTGTAAATATAGCACTTATCCATTCTTCCATTGAGGGGACATCTAGGATGTTTCCAGATTCTAGGTATTATGAATAGAGCTGTTATTAACATAGTTGAGCAAATGTCCTTGTTGTACGATGGAGTGTCTTTTTGAGTCTAAGGGAGGCAAATAGGGCAGAAGAGGGAGGGGGAATGGGAATGGAAAGATACAAAGGAGGGCATAACAATCAGGATGTAGGAAGGATAAATTATAATAAATATAAAAGTAATATTCTCATAAAAAGAAAAGCTCCCCAAATTATACAGATCTTTACATTCAATGGAAGTCCCTGCTTTTGCCTTCTCATGAGCATCATCAATGTCCTGTGCACAGATCCAAACCTACCTGGTTTTCTAGCTGATCCATACTACACTGCAGCAGACATGACTTGGATGAAGTCTGATTTCCTGTTTGACCCCTGGGTCATGGTTCTTACTTTCTTAGGCAACTCTACCTCTCTGGTAAGCCACATATCAATCATGGCCCAAAAAATCAATTTGGAACACTGGGCCTAAAACACAGCCATTTTCTTACAATCAGAATTTTGGTAAGGACCAATTCTGCACTCAGATCAATTCAACTCACCATCCCATGAGGACAAATATGAACTTGGGCCTCCTATCCACTCTAAGCAACTTGTACATCAAAGAACTGATTGCTTTTTGTTACAACACAATGACAACAGACAGTGACATGATGCACTGGTCCAGAATAGCTTTACCACAGCCGTTGCTTACACCTGTTCTTTTATGTCCAAGTGAAGCTGTGACATTCAGATTAGATAGCCACTTGTTCTATGTGACATTTCACAAAACAAAGTATAAGTAGAGGCAAATGGTGCAAAAAAAGAAAGATTCCTTTCTCCTGGAGGCAAGCTTGCATATGATAGATCTCTACTCAGTTACATGAGGGACGATCTACTGGAGGGCTTCCAGGAAAATGCCCATTTCACAACAAGAAATAGACATGTGCACTTGTCTATGTTTAGAAGATGTCATACATTAGCTAATGGCCAGTGGTGTCATAGCTTTTATAGTTTATTAAATGTAATGTATAATATACAATGTGCATGGTGTAATATATATGATTATCATATTATCAGTATAACAACTATAAGAACATTTTCTTTGGACTATGAGTGAAACACTGAGGATTTCTGAGGAACTCAGATAGAGCTACTGAATTAGACAAATCCGTAGCGTCCTATATCTCTAGCCTTCTATTATTGTCCTCATTGCTTAAGTCAATTTTAGTTTGATATGTTGTATTTATAGGGGAAAATAGTATGACCCAGGTCTTTAAGTTTCAACACAGGACTGAGAGTGAATCAGGAGCCATTAGATTTTCATTCAAAATCACAACAAAATAAGGTAAGCGTATGAATTTATAAGAACTAAGAGGAAGGATAGATATTCACGGGGAACAGAGATAGGTAGATGGACAAACATCAAAAAGAAGGCACCATGACAATTTCTCTATTCGCAGTGGCATTGATGTACTGCTGTCTGTGTTTCCTTGACTCAGTATGGCTATAAGCCCAAGAAATAAAGCAAAAGATAACCACAGAACATGTCCAAAAGCTGATTTGGCGCGCCAAGATGGGAAAGACATCACAACCACCAGGTGTGTTACTTCTCCACTCCCAAAAGAAAGTTTCCCAACCCCATCTACAATACAGATATGAAAGGCAGCTCAAATGTGTCATTCTTCTCCACGACTCCTCTCAGGAACCCTAGCGTGAGCACCATGCAATCTAATATCATCCAGAAAGGATTCGTCACAATCCCTTGCAGCACTTAACAACCAGGGAAGTGACTTAAACAATTCTTCAATGAACTGAATTATATAGGATAAAATTTCAAATTTTTCTTTACTCTATTATACCATTTATAACACTTTCAAAATGCCACAATTTTACAAATTATTGGCTAGAATAAAAGTTTCCCAGAGTTGGGAGGAGAATGTGAGGATGGAAAACATATTTGCATGCACAGTTCTTCATTGTGACAAACTGCTCTGTATCTGAGTGATGGTGATGGTGCATGCAGCAACACCTGTGAGGTTGGATAAGCACACATGTGTACACACAGGCAAATGGGTACAAGAGAAACCAGAGCTAGCTGAAGGAGATCGGTGAAGTGAATGGATCCGCATACCAGCTGTGGTACTGCACTATAAGTGTGTGTGCTGTGAGAGCACTAAAGAACACACTGAAGGATACAAGAGATCTTGTGCTACAGTCTGTACAACCACATGCAAATCTGCAGGGACTCTGTAAGCTTCTTAATTCAGAAAGATTACAAGACCAAAGGCAAGGCTTCCCTTCAGTCTGTGACCTTTCTACCAGTCTCACAACAATCAGAATAGTTCTAGAAATGCCTGGGAAATGAGAGACTGCTCTTCTAAGCCTGTGGTGAACTCTGTAGACCTGTTAACTTTCCTCATGATGTCTACAAAGTTCTAGCTAATTCTGGAAAAGTCCCCCCACATCCATTGCCTCTTCCTCACTTCCTTCCTTTCCCTTCTTCTCTCCCTCCCCTTATCTCCCTCTGTTGCCCTCTCTTTTTGAAGTCTGTATTTAGCCTTCTACTTTCATCACAGAGCAGCCTTGCCATCTAGGGGTATCAGGGCTACATCTGACCGTATACCCTCTTCTGTTGCCTCTTGGGTATTTCAGTAAAGTTAATTTACTTCTCAAAGTGGAGGGAAAGCCATAAGTATAAAGAGATAATGAAGGAAGCTTACAGTGAACATTATAGCTGCAAACCAAACTGTGAAGTGTTGTGCTAATTAGATGAGTAAGCTGCTAAGAAGTCCTTACAAAGACAAGATTGAGGCTCTCAGTCAGGCCATGTGCAATTCACTGCTATTTGTTCAGGGTTAACTGTTTTGAAATATCCATCATCTTTCATTGCAAGTATGTTAGTCATACCTTCTGTAAATCACATGCAAATTGTCAATGCATAGAGTTGGAGAGTGAGACAAATACCTTATTCTTCTAGAAGATTCTCATCTAATTACTGGCCCCTGTTTTTCAGATGGGTTTTGATATCCACCTTTATCTTAAACAGAGCATAACCTCCTAGCTTGGTTCTGTTGGCATAAAAGGGAACAGAATGCATTCTGGTTTAGTAGCTCTGAGTAGCTAGCTCTGGTCCTCCAGTGGAAATTAGTGTCCCAGTCTTCCTCAGAAGTCTTAGAAGACATATGTCCAGCATACGCACATCCTTCAGCAGAAGAATTAGGCAAATTGAAATGGTTTTCCCCTGAACTTCACAAATCCAACTGCAGAAGGAAGCTATTTTAAATCCTGATATTACATACCAATAGCAATGGATTTAAACATGACAATTTTGCTTTATGAGAAAAATAAAGTCAAATCTAATGTGTCATTCTTTATCCCATGCTATTGTCTTTTGTGTTTTTTACTTGATTCATATTCCTAAAGAATCTCTTGGCTTATGCAGACTGAAATTAAAAGTATAAATGATAAAACAACCAGGCGCACACAAAACTACAAACTCATTACCATTGTATGTGGAATCAACTGGTTAATTTTTATTTTTGGTCAACACACAATGCCTAAGCTTAATTATGGTTTAAAACTGAGAAAGAAATCACAATACCACTAAAGGCAGCCATTTCATTCTGGGCTAACATGTGAACTGGAATCATATTACTGTACGAAAAAAGGTACTGTTAACTCTGCTTAAGGCTATAATTCAATAAGCCACAATGCCTCCTGAGGCTCCTACATTTAAGTCCCTGTGGTTATTTAATTTATGACTCTTTGTCAATCTTTCTCTCAATTTATTTCTAAACTACTATTGACATCAGATCTAAAAATTGGATTTATGGAAAACCCCAAAGGGCATGTTGATACCTGCTTTAAGGCCATCAGAAAAGCCCATTTCATAAATATGCTACATCCATGGCAACAGCTCATTTAGAAAGGTTAATATGAGGCCAAACCATCCAAAAATGAGGTGATCTATTTATGAATTCAGCTAGAAGATCCATAAAGCTAAACGACACCTTGTAATTTTCTGTTGTCACTGTTTATCACAATTTTTTGGTTCACTAGTATCACAATATGCCACAATTATTTGAACTACATATTTAATTAAGCATTAATAAATATTAGTTAGACAGTTAATCCAACAATTTTATTTCATAATTAGTGAAGAAATTAACCAAAGTTTACACTAAGAGACATCACATAAAGTTTAGTATGTGAGGTAATTTAGAGGATAAACTCACCTTCCAAGCAAAAGTAAGCATTTTTCTGAGTTAGGTTTTCATCATTTCTAGAAATAAGTTTAAAGGAGAAGAAAATTGGTTAAAAGTTCAAATAATTAATTTGGATATTGTAGAAGCAAAACTTAGTGTGCGTATCTGTGGTTTTCATTTTTGCTCTGGGCTCACATCTCATCAGCTGTAAGAATTCTCATAACAGGAAGCTTCCAGAACACTTGTGACAAGGAAGAACTACATTCAAGCCACGTACCACCTGTGCTTTTTGCCAAGATGGTCCCCCTTGGTTGCAATTAGCTGTCTCTCTTGTCTGTCCCCTACTGTCCTTTGATTCTGATCACTAGAACATTAATGCTTAGATGATGTGACTTTTGCACTAAATTATTATTAAAGACATCATTATTTTTATAAAGAATTATGAAGAAATACAAAGGAGGCTTGGTAGAAGAAACAAGATCTTTCATCTCACTATCTGGAGATATTGAGTTTATATTGACAGGTAGATACACAGATAATAGGTAGACAACAAATAAATAATAAATGAGAGATAGGTTGGTTTCAGGCAGACTAAAAGTTTTCTAATAAGTTAGAACAGTCTACTGGGGTGACTATATTATTTTTATATAAATATTTTGATTATACAAGTGTAACTTTATATTAAAGGGCTATTATATTCTTGGATTAACCCCACCTTTAGATGCTGCATTATTCTTTAGGCATGCATAGACATATTTATGTGTGTGATATGTGTGTGCTCATCCATATGGGGGCATGTGTGTGTGTGTGTGTGTGTGTATGTGTGTGTACCTATGTATGCGTGGAGGTAGAGGGGTATGGGGGGGGGTGTACACATGCACAAAGCTGCTATGGAGACCAGAGATCAAAGTTGAGTGTTTTCCTCAGTAGCAAGGAAGATGAAGCAAGGAGAGACACAGTCTCCCTTTATGAACCTAAAGCTTGCTGATTCAGCCAGCCAGGCTGGCCATTAAGCCCCAGGAATCCTGTCACTGGGATTACCTGTATCACTGAACCTGACTTTTCCTGAGTTCAAGGTATGGAATCCAGGCCCTCAAGGCTTCAACAACAAGCATTTTACTGTCATTTTTCCAGCCTCGGGGCCAGTATTCTTTGAATTTAAAAGAATTTTAAAAACTTGTAAAGTATATGAGCCACAAATAAATAGTTGCAAGCAATTATCACATATAAGGCACTATTTAAAATGCCTTCAATAATTAACACATTTAATCTTCACTGTGTTTATACTAAACATTACGATCGCTGTTCCCATTCTAAGCACTAGAGCTAGGGGCACTGAGAAATTACAAGTTCACACACCAGGTAAGACAGAATAGTTCAGAGCAGAGCTATAGGAGCTCAAGGAAACTGTGACAGAAGGAAATACATTAACTTGCAGAGAGAAAGATAAAAACTTTCACAGTTTTGATCACAGAGAATGTGGAACATTAGTAACAGACCAAGAAGGACAGGTATGCCTATAAAAATGTGGGGAAATCATGAAATGCAGAATACAGACAAGCATGTAGAGCAAAAAGAAAGAAAATAGTTAAATTAATACCCACCTCCAAAGACACAAAAGACCAGTAAGAACATGTGTGATATCCATAATAACTACATTAACTGGAGTAATAAATAATTTTAAAATCCTTATAAATACCCTTCTAGAGGTCATGCTAGCGGAAAGGTGGTAGGTTCTAGTCTAGATGCATGAAAAGAAATGTTTCCCAGGGACTTTCACACCAAAGACTACATCAAGAGATGCTCTGGTGAAGTTAGGAGGAAGAAAGGAGGTATACAATAAGGTTAAGGAGATGAAGTCACAGGAAAGGAAAACCTAAAGGAATAGTGCTGACCCAGGCTGCTGAATATTGTCAGTGCCGGCTAACAGTGGCATAATCTCCAGAGAAATAAACTTGACCCAATAAATACTCCATGGCCCATCACCTGAGACTATCTGCAATTGAAATGATGGAGTAGAAATCTATGATACCTACATATGCATACCAAAAAAAAAAAAAAATCCTTGTTCTTCAGACTATGTCAAATAAATGTCTGAGTTCCCCTTACAGGAGAGATAGTCACTGTGATAAACCCAGCAAATGTTGGAAAAGAAAGTAAAAGGTGTGGTTGAAAGTATATGGACTAGGGTCATGGTGGAATTCCACTTTAACCTCAGCACTCATGGGGCAGAGGCAGGTGCATCTCTGAGTTCAAAGTCAGCTTTGTCTACACAGCAAGCTCCAGGACAGCTGGAGTGCTGTGATGAGATTCTGTCTCACAAACAAAACAAGCAAACAAAAAGCACGTGGATTTTTCTCATCTTTCCTGCCTGTTTTCTCGAATATGTCATTAAAGATATACAAACCAAATAAATTGGAAGAAATATATATTAAGGTATAAAATTAAGCACTCAGAAATAAAATCAGTGGAAAGCAGCTAATCAGATAAATAGTGAAGACATAATAAACTGATTTTGACATTTCTAAAGAAATGGGAAAGTGGCCAGGCGGCGGTGGCGCGCCTTTAATCTCAGCACTCGGGAGGCAGAAGCAGGTGGATCCCTGTAAGTTCTAGGCCAGCCTGGTCTACAGTACGAGTCCAGGACAGCCAAGGCCACACAGAGAAACCTTGTCTCGAAAAACCAAAAAAAAAAAAAAAAAAAAAAAGGAGAAAGTAAAATTTTTAACACTTACATAATATATTTTATTAATATTTTGAGAATTTCAGATATCATATTTTTATCATATTCATTCCCATTCCTACCTTCAACTCCTCCCAGATCTAATACTCCTCCCTACCCCATTTTACTTCATGTCTTCTTCTTCTTCTTCTTCTTCTTCTTCTTCTTCTTCTTCTTCTTCTTCCTCCTCTCTTCTTCCTCCTCCTCGTCCTCCTCCTCCTCCATCTTTTTTAAGAAGAGATGCTCTCATAGCAGATGTTCTGGTCCTACTACAACTCTTACCATCCCACCACCTTTTTACGCAAAACACTACATAAAAGATTTAAGCAATACCTGTCAAAATAAAGGAAACTTACTTTATTTTTGTCACCAAGATTCTGTGTTTAGGACTGTTGTTGTTGTTGTTGTTGTTGTTGTTGTTGCTGTTGTTTGAGGCAGAGTTTCTCTGTGTAGCCTTGGCTATCCTGGACTCTGTCTGTAGACCAGGCTGGCCTTGTACTCAAAAAGATCCGCCTGCCTCTGCCTCCCTGAATGCTGGGATTAAAAATGTGCAGAACTGTACCTGGTTTATGTTGAGAAATTTACCTCACAGATGTACTTAAACAGATTGGGGAAATATTACTGCTAGCAAGAAGAGTATCTGATTCAGTGTAAATGACCATGTGGTTAAGATCATTAAACATTGGTGTCTTCAGGCAATGGGCTACTCTATAATTTAAAATATGTTAGACATATATTTTAAAAAATCAAGCCGCACATTGGGTTAAATCTGAAGCCATCACCAATATATACTTGCAAAATTCTGAGCATAGAACAATATTGCATGCTGTTTGTTATGTATAAAATTATTTTGAAAGAAAAATATGTATAAATATGCTTAATTTGGACATTACTTGGAACACTGTATATACAAATATAACTGATAATGTCGTTGCCTCTTTCGAAAGATGCCAGGAAGATATTACTTCTTTACTGTTTGAATATTTTGATAAGTATGTATTAACCTTTCATAATGATAAGAGTTTTATTAACAATTTATAGGGCAGACTGGAAAATTTTATTTTGAGTCAATAGGACATGAGGATGTGGATAGAAGTTAGTATATGAAAGTACACAATAGTGCTTTAAGGAAAATGGGGTGAACACTGTCAGGCATTAGGTCAGCCTTAGAACCAGATTTGTGGAAAAAATGAAGAATTTGTAGAAAGAGTATCTAGAGGGAAAATGAAGATAAATAAATGAAGATAAAGAAATGTACCCTGAAAATATGAATGTGGCAGTTGGAGCTTGCATTCAGCTGCTCACATCCAAATGAGGACAGGACAGGTCTTGAGCATGCTCGCAAACTCAGGGACAAGAATGAGGGGAACCTGCTATCCTTAGAAGAGACTTGATACCCTATGAGCATATACAGGGGAGGAGGTCTCCCTCAATCACAGTCATAAGGTAGGGAAGTAAGGGGAAAGCGGGAGGGAGGGAGGAATGGGAGGATACAAGGGATGGTATAACAATTGAGATGTACTATGAATAAATTAATAATATATATGTTAATAAAAAAGTTTTATATTAAAAAAACATTGAGGGGAAACAAAAGCCTCCTGTCAAACTGATTAGAATTCCTCCAAACTTCCACCAAATGACTAAGTGTGGCCCCCACCCCTCCTCCCACCTGCACTGGAGACCAAGGTGGTACATATGTAGTCATCTAGATTGCTACCCAACTACACCAAGCAGAGGGCTTTCCAAGGGAAACAGCATCTACTACAATTGAGGGGACTACAGAGTACCCCAAGCCACTCCAATGACACTCAGCTCTGTAGTCTGCCAGGGAAACCTCAAGTTCTCACTTTCTGAGTTTTTATTATGGGCAAACTTTGACTCTATGTGAAAATGTAGATAATAAATGCTATTTGGTTATTGGCAAAGCACTTGCATGCTTCAGTCAATGTGTGCCCACCCCCTTACACACACAACTCCATCTAACCTAAAGCTACCTGAAAACTGGTCCCAGCCAATAAATCTAGATGAGACTGAAGATGCCCTTGCTCTAATGTCCTCCTGTCACATTCTCATTTCCCTCTTTCTCAAACACAGTCCTTAGTCTCAATTAACTATAAGCATTCTCTTATTTCTAATTTTTTTTTTGGCCAGCTTAGCTCATTTCCTCCTGGAAGCACAGGAAACTGGTGCCTCTGTGAGTCCATAGGCAATGGACAACTGATAAGGACTTTGGAGTGGGGGATAGCTGCCACTCACAGGAGCCACGCAGGATGCAAAGAGCTTGGAATGGTAGGTAAAACAAGACGGCAGCCTGGGTAATGAGGAAGCCTCAGGGGCCCACTGACTTAGGAGATGGAGGGAAATTGGGGTAGCTGTCCCATGGGACAAGTCGAAATGGGTCCACCTGAAAGAGGGGGTGCACATTGAAAGAGGGGGGACAGAGACATGAGAAATATGGAGCCAAGAAAAGAAATACTGATCAAGGCTCTACTTCATTCCATGCAAGCACAGCTTATATAGCAAGGACACCACAAATTCCATTACAATCTCACTTCCTCCAAGCCCCCCAGGCAAGAATACACTCCTCTGGGTAGTTCCCTGTAAGAACTTCCCTATTTCTCTGTGTAGTTCCCTGTAAGAAATTTCCTATTTCTTTCAAAGGTAAACAATCCAAAGATAGCCTAAACACAAGACCTCCTTCTGCAAAGGTTGACAACTCAAAGGTCACAGTATGCAGCCTAAGCACAAGATTTCTAGCATGGCTGATTTCTTTTAGCATGTAGCATGCCCCCCCCCCCCCAGGTAGCTCTCAGCCAGGATGTCTGAGGACATCAGCTGCTCAGTGAAGAGATTCATTGGCCAATGAAAAACTGCATTGAAAAGTTGTGATCTTTTCTCCCAAGCCTGTTCTCTCTTCCTCTTCAATATCATATACATATGTGCATGGACACATTGATCAGATAATGACAAGTTTCTAGTGATACACGTGGTTGTCATGCACCTGCCATGTGTTTGTTTAAAAATAAACAAGTGCTAATTGGCTCCATAAGAGCAGTCACAATCTCTTCATGATTTTCCTTTGGTTCAAGCTGAATTCATAAAGCATGCCAGTATTTAAATGAAATCACGGCTCTTAATTAATTAAATTCATAAAAGCAAGAAATTCAAAAAATGCTATGTAAATACACTTAAAGTATAATGGCATGACATTTAACAGAAAATAAGACTCCACAGTATCCAAGCTCCCAAGCACCAGGCAGACTCAGAGAGAAGGGAAACTCTCTACAGGACCCCAAAGTGCAGGCACAGTCAGGCATGATGTTTCCATTGTTATTCAAAACTGGTTATCAGAAGCAGTCAAACCTCCAAATGAAGCCCTTAGCAAGTACATGCTATAAAAAGCACTGGCTTGTCACTAAGAGAATATGAACAAGTTTAGCACATCTACTTTTCCACACTTCAAGTTCACAAATGAGACTGTGAGGCGATTATCAAGGGATTTTTTTAGGAAGACAGTGCTCTCTCTAAATCTTTTTATCCAGGCGTGATACACAAATGTGCAATATATCTTTTCTATAATTAAGTAAACTGTTCCCTTGCCTCATAGTTACTCACCAACAAGTGACACCTACATGATCTTTCTGGAGGAGAAAAAAAAAAAAATCAAGATTTATTTATTGCCAAGGAAACTCTTAGGAAATAGGCATTTTAACTGATTGTTCTGGTTGTAAAATATTTAGTCAAATACTTTTTCAATATGTTTCTTTTCAGTGACCTGTCTAGTCATTGTTTAGAACTGTACTTACACTGCCTTAAGAGCTGTGCTGTTTTGTTAATCACTTACTCAAGAAAAAAAGGCCACTATGGGAAAACGGTTTAGCATAAGAGAATATCAAGTATCTGGAAAAAATCTGAAAGCATAGATGCAGATATTCCTCTACCAAATCTACTATGAGGAGACACTGGCCCTAACAATGTTCTCAAATTCAAACTATCTCAAATAAGGTGGAAGGCAATCTGGAGTTGTATGTGCCATTCTATTTGCCCTCAGTTTCTGAGCACTCAAATGCCTGAGCTAGTCACAAAGTTTGGACAGAATAATTTGGGGAAAAAAAATAGTTTGCCCATATACAAAGGAAAATATTTCATGCAGATTAGTAGGTAGTCTGGTAACAGGGGAGCATTCCTCTAAAAGAGTAAGATGGAGTCTGTTCAGGGGAAGTGGGGAAAGTAAGGATGTTCTGGATAGCAGAGAGTGCAAGTCAGCCAAAGATGATGCAATGATGCCAGAAGATAAACCATTGGCCCTAAGTAGTCATGGGAGGTGAGGTCAGGAGATTCAGATATAAGCCAAATTAAGACAAACAATAAATGCTGGATTCAGGATCTTGGAAGTTTATCTTAAGAGAAATACAGAGATCTTCCAGCAGAAGTGCATAGACATGACATTTCATCTCCCTGAAAAGAATAAAATAAGCTTTCAACTAAGTAAAGACCCGAGGGGACCGTCAGCTCAGGAAGCAGCAGAGGGAGTTTCAGGAGCACCGTGGTTAAGGTTATCTAATCCTGCTGACATCACGCTCACCTTCAAAATACATTTCATGTTCCAAAATACAAATTGAGTAAACTGTAAAGGGGCATGCAACAATCATCTCCCAGCCAAGTTTGTCTGCAGGTCACCCAGGCCATCCTCTTGCTGGCAACCAATGTGACTGACTTTGCCCATGTATTCTGTGATGTTTGTACACTTTCAAACATTTCTCTATTCTCCCACTACAGTTCTCACACAGAGAGCTACACATTTTATGCTCTGTGGTGTTCCCTGCTTTCATTTCTAATCAAAATATCTTGGAGACACTGGATATGCTGGATATTTGGATTGTTTTTATGCTACAGTAAGTATCCTTGCATGGTTTTTATTGTGCAGCTCAGCAATTCTATATACCGAATTCTAGCTCTATCATCTACACTACATATAGCAAACTATCCAAACATTCAGTAATCTAAACTGACAATTTTAGTATAGCTCACAGAAATTAGAGGCAATTCTCAGCTGGAAGATTCTTCTGTTCTATGAGGAAAAGCAGATGTTTCCCACTCCACTGCTGGGCAGGTTGATGGGATGATCCCAGATGGCTGCATTACATACATAACACCTTAGGAAGAATGGTTGGAAGAGTGCAATCAACTGTAAGTCTTGCTTAGAGACAGCTCAAGGACCTCTTCAGCAAGGCCACCTCAGGGCTACTTAACTTCTGTGCAAGTTATCTCACCATCCCCTTAACCTTGACAAACAACATTGTCTTGAAACCCAAGGCATTCATATCCAGTGGACCAAAGAATTGCTTATGTTCCAACGTAGTTATGTGAGAATGGGTCTTTTCCATACTTTTACAATCATAGGAAACTCCAAAAAACTACAGTGGACCATTCCATCCAGAAATGAGAACGTAAGAAAGTACACCTGTCAGTGTCTTAGTTAAAAGATACTTTCACTATTTGCATATAGTTCCCTGGGACTCTGCCTCATCGTGGTTCAAGGGAACACACACTATTCATTCTTTACTGTCTATAACAGTAACTTTACTTTAGGTTCTTCCCAATGGCAGCGCGGAGAAGGTTCAAGGGTTGTTCCTTGTTCTTCTGACATGCTTCCGGATCCTTACATTCAAGTATCAATGCAATGCTTTAGCAGTCTCTGTGAAACTCCTATGAATCCTAGTAAGGCTTATTACACCACCTCCCTAAACCACATCATAAATCTTTCAAGACAGATTGTCTTGGTTTCAGGGTAGCTTGGGATGCTGTGGGAAGCCCCATTTTAAACCCCTAGAAACATTTTTGTCTAGTTTAGAACTTCTATGCGACATACCCCTAAATCTTTCTGACACTTTAATAAAGGGTTTTGTAGGCACTTCCTCGAGGCAACCTTTATCTTCTAGTGATTTTCAATTTTGAAAACCTTATAGAGAAGGTAGGAATAAAATATATATTCAAATAGCAAGGCAAAACTAGTGCCCTCTACCCAAATTAGCTGCAAAACTAAACACTTTGTATTGTAGCTCATTTCTCCCTGTGATTATCACAGAGCTGAGAGAAAAAAAGCACTGATCTTCCATTTTTACAACTGTTCTGAGAAAATAAATCTCAGCCAAATTCACCGATTTATTAGTAAAAACTATTCTTCTTTATAGATTTATTTTACTATTTATGTTTGTGTGTGTGCATGTATATGCGTGCATGCACCTGTGTGCGTTTGACTAAATTTTAGTTTTTGTTTTTTTTGTTTTAATTCTCTGTATTACCTGTAGGTCCAGCTAGCAATCAGATAAGACACAGACACTTGTTATATTTTAAAATAGCCTTGGTTGAAGAGACTTGATACCCTATGAGCATATAAAGGGGGAGGAAGTCCCCCTCAGGCACAGTCGTAGGGGAGGGGAAAATGGGAGGGAGGGAGGAATGGGAGGATACAAGGGATGGGATAACCATTGAGATGTAAAAAGAATAAATTAATAAAAAAAATTTTTAAAAAAGAAAGAAAGAAAAGGAAAAAAAAATAGCCTTGGTCAACCTGTGGCAGGGCAGATATCAATCCTCTAAACTACTTTTCATAGTAGGACCTCAGGCATGGGATTCCTGTCTCAATCCCATGCCATCTGCTTCTAATAACTTTTATCAAGTTACCCCTCATCCCTGATTCCATATACCTGCTCATGTTCTTCATCTGAGCTGGATTCTCCACCCATGCCACCAGGCATGTGTTTGTCCTCCAGCTATCCCATGGCGGCCTTCCTCTCTTCACTTCAGGTCTCTCTTATTTCTCCTCATGGCAGTCCTTCTTCTTCCCAGAATTCCTTCCTCTCTAAGTCCCACCTATTTCCTATCCTGCCCAGGGGGGGGGATGGCTTTTTATTAAGCAAAAGGTCAGTCACAGAGACAGTAAGCCGCAATTAGCATCAAAATACATCAGACCATCTCCCAACATTTTAGTGAACATATGTAAGTGCAAGTGTCCAATGCAGCCAGAGAAGAAGAAGGTTCAATGCCCAGGACGAGAGTTACAGATATTGTGACACTGACCACCACCACTACCACACATCCTTCACCCGCTGCTGCCATTCCAGATGTGAACTGAACTCAGGTCTTCTACAAGTACAGTACAAGCTCTTAAACACTACATCATATATTAGCCCAAAAACACACAAAAAGATTCTTCCATGTTTCATACATAATATTTCTGCCAATTCTCCAGCCTATTCTTACTATTATGGCCTCTAGGAAAATGTAACATTTTAACATTTCTGTCATGATGATGTTCTTCTTCCTTGTATTTAATTCTATGTTGATCATATATGATTTATATAAAAAAACACCCAAAAACTTAATGATAAAGCAAAAACAACTTGGCTGTAACTAGTTATTCTTTTGGACATCCCTGAGCTAAGTGGTCCTTCCTACTGCATCCACGTGTGTGTGTGTGTGTGTGTGTGTGTGTGTGTGTGTGTGCAAATATATATGTATATATATATATATATATATATATATATATACACACACACATGCATACAGGTATT
Organism: Acomys percivali; assembly: GCA_907169655.1. Lineage (NCBI taxonomy): Eukaryota > Metazoa > Chordata > Mammalia > Rodentia > Muridae > Acomys > Acomys percivali. Next base: position 21,302,941 of record OU015748.1, on the reverse strand, counting down.
AGCAAGGATATGGAAAAATTGAAGCCTCCATGCACTACCAGTGACAAGAAAATTCCTGCAGTGCATTAGAGACTTGCTTGTTTCTCACAAACTCAAATACAGAGTTAACATATGATACATATCTTTGCACTTTGTACATCGACAGAAAAACTATGTAAGAATTATTCACAAAAGTTCCCAGAAGGAAACAACTCCAATTCCTATCAGCTAAAGATATGTAATTAACACAAAGGAATAGTGCTCAGCCATAGAACTCTAAACCAAGAAGAAATGAAGTACCAATGTATGCTGCACCAGCCTTGAACCTTGCAAATCCCATGAAAAGTAAGACAGGAGAGACATAACATGAGATGTTCAGTAGGAGAATACATATAACCTCAAAGTGACTGAGCAAATTAGACGTGATTGCTGATGGTTTCTTAGACAAAAGTATTCTGCAATCAGCTGAGATCGTTGTCCACCCTGTGAATTTATTACAAACTAGTGAGTTAATTGTACACTTCATTGGTGTGGGTTTCACAGCATGTGAATTACATCTCAGTACATAATTAAAATTTAAAACTAAGTGAGCCACAGTAATCCACAACATGGATGAAACTATGCGTCTCCTTTTTTGCGAATTGTAAACATGAGAAAATATAAACGAGTGGGAAATAACAATAAAAGAAAGCATGCACTTGCGGGCTAGTCCCAATGATCTATGTAAAGTCAATCATAGCATCTGCTTACTAACTGTAGTGCGTTATCACCACATGATCATCTCGTAACTTCCCCTTATATTGATCATATACGTGTCAAGTGTTTGGGTATCTGCTTCTCAGTTTTGGGTAGCTGAGGAAAAGATAGAGTTCCAGAATGGCCTCAGAAGCAGAAGACCTGCAATTTCAAAGCCTAGGTCACCCTTCCTGTGACTCATGCTGCTCCCTGTCCACCTTCCTCTAAGCACTTCTGACTAACTAGTTTGCCCATGACTGGCCAGTTGAGTCATGACTTAGGCTTTTTATAGATCAAGAGCATCAGATATGAGTCACAAACTTTCTTTCACAATTCCTTTCGAAATCATCCTCTACCTCCTCTCAGATAAAGTTAATCTATTATTTAATCAAAGCCATTAGCATTGTTAATATACTATATTAATATTTAAACCCTTAGCTCTTCCTTATATCATAATGTCCTGTGATTCTCATTTGTTTCAGTAAAAGTATTCCAGTGTTTTATAAAGAAATAATGTGCTAGAGTGGAGTGAAATCCTCTTATTCACCTACATGAGTCTAGGTAAGCTTTTTGTAAGTACAAAGAGCAGTGGCCATCTTGAAAGGCAAGCTTACTGAAGGAGATGTTATCATTCTCTTCTGGCTTTGAGGGATGGTTTGTTTTTAAGTCTTATTTTCTCTGTGTGGCATTCTTGTAAGGAGAATCTGATCTATGGCAGAGGCTGGAATAACCCTTTAGCATTATGGCAAGGGCTAATGGAGCGGCACACTAGTTAAAGACAGAAGTCAGAAGTAAGTGCTTTGCTGGGTCTTCAAGACAGCGGTGGATAGTAGAGTTACATGTGCAAAAGATGAGATTTTGTATGATTGTGAAAACTTACTCTCCAGAGAAAGAAACACTAGAAAACTAGTAAAACCACAGCTATTTATTCTCTAGAATCTAACCAATATTTACAAAGGGAGAAGCAGCAATGGGGAACATTGATTCAAGAAAATCACAAAACTCCAGTAGGAATTGGTGGTAGTTGGTACCAAACTAGAAACAGCTTCCATTACCACTCTGAGCTTCTGCTCCATGTTGGTTTATCCTAGATGGACCAGAACAAATGAAAGTGACTTTCTCATGTCTTCCCCCCCTCACAACGTCTTAGTTGCAGAACAATGGTTTTCCTCAGGGAAGGGCAAACTACCAGCTTCCTCAGTGCCTCACCCAGATCTGTGCTCTATTCATACCCCAAGAGAATGCTGCCAAATTTTGGTCTATCTCCCACACAAAGAGAGAGGGCTCTCTTAGATCAGCTTCTGTGGACAGATTCTGCAAGGTATCATCTGTCAAAGAGCCTTGGGTTTTCCTTGGCTTCTAGTGTTCATAACGTGCCAGCTTCTCACTAGTTGGGGTATTTTAAGAATGGGTGGGAGCATATTTTCCAAGTGCCCTCTTAGGTAAAAGAGCTAGTTACACAAGATGACACAAGACCCCTTGCATTCCCCACTGCAAAGTATCCAGGGTGGGAGGCCAAGAATGATGAGGGAACTCCGTGTTAGGGCCTGGGGAGCAGAGTTCATCTAAAATAGAGTGAAGCAACTACTTTGAAAAACATCTTCCTTGGAGAACAGACCATAGCTCTAAATGTCCAAAAAAAGTGATTGCATAGTGGTAGCAGTGTACAAATTAATAGATATGCCAGAAATTCATCAAGGCCGAGAACTATAAAACATCCACCAGGAGTTGGGTGGTAATTCGCTCAGTAAACTGCCTACTTTCCAAGTATGAGTGCCTGAGTTTCATCACCCATCCAGATGAAGAAAACCCGCATTAAAAAAAAATACCCCAGGCATGGTGATGCATGCTTGTAATCCCAGGGCTATAAAGGCAAAAATAGGCAGGTCCCTGAGACTTGCTAGCCACCTCCCTGAGTTTCACGCCTGTCTCAAATAACATGGTGAACAGTACTTGAGGAACAGTAGCTAAGGTTGATTTTTGCCTCCACATGCATCCACACACCCCTCCACGCACACACGTGCACAAACACACACATACACACACACACACACACACACACACACACACACACACACACACACACTTATGCAATAAAGAAATGAAGCCCCAAATGGCCCTGAGAAGATTATCTTCACCTCTGGTGGTCCAGGTGCTGGGGATGCTTGTGTACACCCACATTCAAGCAGAGAACTGTTTGTTGCTGACAAAACCTCTCTGAGATAGTACAAGTCTTACTAGCTCAGGATATGCAGTCACAAGCCCTGAGTAATCACTAACCTATGGCCTGGCACAGAAGCAACTTCCAGGATGCAGAGCTTTAGAAAAATTTAAGAAGCAAATTCTGAGCACTGACATCATAAACTGCATGTCAGGTGAAACAAACCTCATACAATCACCTGAAGCAATCCACAGAACAAACAAAACCAGTACAAAGCAATCCCTAGGAACTGCCAGCATTGTAATATATTATAACAAATCCACGACTTTTATGTAGAGTTATTCAAAGAGACAGGAGACCCATGTACATTCAGGCAAGACATAACTCCATTGAAGTATTACCTGTGTGGCACCTTGCAGAAAATCAAAGGCAGTATTAAAAATACATACTGGGTTAAAGGAAGATATGCCTAAAACATTTAAGAGAAAAGAAGAGTTATCAAGTACAGACCATTAATAGTGTTTAGAAATTATGAAAAAACCAATAGAAATTTTAGTTGAAGCAAATTTACAAAAAAAAAAAAAAATATATATATATATATATATATATATTACACACATATATATATACATATATATATATACATATATATATATATATATTACATATATATATATATATACTATTACAACCATAATAGTAGACCGGACCTGGAAAAAGAAAAATTCTCAGAGGTTAGAAATCTCAAAAAAATTATTAGAGAACTGAAGATATAGTTAGGAGCAAGGTGCTTCCTTAACACATCCAGTTCAGTCAGTTAAAGATTACTTATTGTAGTGTTCAAGGTGTTGTGTACTAACACTGAAGAAAAGTGAAGAGATTGCCAATGTGAGTAGCAAAAAGAAAAAACAATGAAAGAGTGAATAAACCACTGTCAACTTAAGAGAAGCAGCAGCAACGTGCGTGTGCATGCATGTGTGCTCATGTACATATAAAACCGATGAAAAGGAGATAGGAAAAATAGTCAAAGAAATAATGACTGAAAACTCCCCAAGTGTGAGGAGAAGCATTAACTATGGGCCCAATATCAATGAGGTCTTGAAGGATAGAGACCAAGAACTCTCCTTACACAAATAATAGGAAAATGTGAAAACAGAAAAGAAGACAATTTGGACAGCAGTGTGATGAAGCAGGACTCTACATATGAAATGAACCATGGTCATAGTTGACTCCTGGGAAAGAATGCAGACCAGGGCAGAAAGATGATCTATCCCAAGCGTTGAAAGAGCAGGTAAAGCCACTAAAAAACCTTCATATCCAGCAAGATGGTACTTTTTAAAAATAAAGATAAAATGAAAATATGCTCACATAGACACTGAACTTGTTGCTGACAGAATTAATTGGTAAGAAATACTAAGAACATAATATTATTAAATTTCAGAATTTGTCAAAGTGAATCACCTTTAACATATAGAAGTATATTTTACAATAATGGGTACAGAATCGCAAAGAAGCAAAGGAGCTAAAATGAAAGAAGAAAAACATAGAAGAAAATTATGCAGAACCACAGGATGTAAGAGCAAATCCTGAAAATTCAACAGTTCTCCTCTTTGTATTTACCCAAAGTCAAAGAAAGATGTTCACAAAAAAGACATCAATAAGGTTTTTGACTTGGATTACAGTAACAGGGACAAACCTCCAATTAAATCCTGATGGTGTGAAATCAAACAGCAAACTTACTAGTGCTACTTAATTTTAAGACTAAGAATTCTTACCACGTGCCAAAGTAAAAGACTCTTAATGTCTTAATTCTGCAAGTCATTCTTGGGACACGCCAATTCAGTACCTAACAAAGTCTTCACAAACCCAACTTGATGGGGTTATAGACCTCAGAAGTCCTCAGATCTAGAAAAGGAGGGAACATCCCTTTATTTATTCTCTGAAACCAACTGATGTCACCTTAGGACTATTCCATTTCAACATGTCCCATATTTCTCACTGATTGAAAGAGACACTTATTGGGGAACCCTTCATCATCGCCATCATGACTTTACCAACAGAAATAGATCCTGACAACAGTTCTCGATAGGTCACATAGCCAACACGGGCAGTTAGAATTTGGTGCCACATGCCTGCTTCTAGAAATACCTGGTCAATATTGAATGCTTTCTCTGTAAGTAATGGTCTGACTTGATGATGTGCCATTTATATCTGAATACCCAGTCTAAATATTCAGTGATGAGGTTTCTCTAATATGCAGATTCTACGCATAAAAAGGATAACTTGTTTTTCCTTCTCTCTGTACTATAATCATATCCATAAAATTAATTACTTTTTGCATTTTCACTCTTAAATAAAACTGTCAACTTTGATAACAGATAAGTCTGTTATAGAATAGCAAGGATTCTTTATAAGTCAAAGTGAATACCTTCATCATTCCTTTATAATGTAAATGTATTTAAATTCCTTTAAGGATATTTTTATTTTTAGTCATGTTTATGTGTTTAGGGGCTGGTTATGCACATGTTCAGGAGTTCAGGTGTCTAAGAAGACTAGAAGTATCTGATCCCTAGGAGCTAGAGTTACAGGCAGAGGTTTGCCATCTGAGGCAGTTGCTGGAATTGAACTCAGGCTCTGTATGATCAGTGTATGTTCTTAAGCCCTGAGACATCTCTCCAGTCCTAATGGGAAAGTTCTTAATGTAACTGTTGCTCCATATGTGAGTGGCACTATGGAAAACCTTATGGAAGGAGCTCAAAACACCATAATGTCAATACTATATTCAATACAAGCTATTTGTTCATAATAAGAATTGCCAAATGCATTCAACACTAAACTTGAAATGTGGCTGGTAAGCTAGGCATAGTGGTGCATACCTTTAATCCCAGCACTCAGGAAGCAGAAGTGGGTGGCTCTCTGTGAGTTCCTGGTCTACAAAGCAAATCCAAGACAGCCAAGGCTACACAGAGAAAACCTGTCTTGAAAACCAAAACAAAAAACAACAAAACAAAACAATCAAAAACAAAAACAAAAAACAAAAAAACCAACAACAATAAACAACCCCAAAGTTTTTTTTTTTCAATTTAAATGTCTTCCTTATGTAAAGCAGAAGGGTATGGCCTACCCAGAACACTATTTCAAGTTCTCCATCAAACTGCTAACTCAGAAAGCATTTGAAAACCTTTCATTTTCATCTACTCTGCTTTCCTCTCCACATGCTCACTAGGACTAGACTGTACTAGCACAGATCTTTATTGCTACAAGGTAACCACAGTGGCCATGCCTGACATTTCATGGCTACAGATTAACACCAAATTCTGGCATCATGTGCCAACACAGTGAGTTTCTGGAAGCTTCTGATCTGTTACCATGTTGTTGAGCATTCCACGTTTTGGAGGCAGGTAGTTTAAAGAGGTAAGGTAGGCAAAGAAGCACATATCGATACTCTACAGAGAAACATACAGTGCTAGGAGATACCAGAATCACTTGCATTCTATACACAGGAAAACTGAAAGAATGTGATACCACCTTGAGGGTATTTAATCTGAAATATTTTAAAGGTCAGCAATGTTTGCAAGATGTTAGAAAGACAACTCAGCCACAGTGCCGCCTATGCTCAAATTCAGACTGTTATGAAAATCTTGCTCATAAGCATATACATGAGTTTCTTCCTACCTCAAATGTGGCTGATGATAATCTAAAATCCTGGGGGCAGTGTTGTTGAGATATTGAGCAAATTGGTATTTTTGAACAAATTAAGAGTAAGAGGCCAATGGTTGCTGCCTTTTGCAGGTAAGGGGCCCTGCAGGTTCTTTGTGGATCTCAAGAGAAAGATGTTCCATGTGCCTCAGGAGCATGCAATATACAAAATATAATAAAAAATTTCCATTCTAGGCAAACTACCCAAGGTAGTACACCAATTCAAAGATTTATATATAATTTTTTAAGACATAAGGAGTGTTGATTTAAAGTAAATATCAAACCTTTCAAATAAAATGAATGAAATTGTGCTTTCTCTATAAATGAACATTTTAATACAATTATGATTTTTAGGATGAGACTTACATGAATGTTAAGATGGAAATTGAAACCCTTATTTACTTGCCTAGATTAACTAAATACCTAGATCAGATGTATGAAGAAAGTTACTTTTCAGACACTGGACAGGAGACACATCAGGATTATGATTCCTGAGAGGTTAGAAACAAACTGAGTAAAAAATTACAGCTGTTCCGGATTGCTGCCTAGTAGCAATTTCCAGGCTACAGTGCACTGATAAAGAACCCAGAAGAACACTACAATTTTGCTGCATTGAACAGAAAGACATTACAGCCTGGGAAATGCAAAATGACTGAGAATTGTGGGCTGAGTGGTGGAAATTGTGGGCCTGAGCTATCAAGATCTTCACAAGAGTTCTGTGCCTTAATATTGACCTGTACATGTCTGGGATGAAACAGACCATGGTAAGGACCAGCCAAACAGTGTTTTAAGCAAGCCTGCACAAGGATGGGCATTTTTCAGAATGCTATAAACTGGAGCAGAAAGACACATAACGTAGGGGGAAGACTCGATCATTAAGACTCAATGCTGTAGTAATAATTGTAACTTATTTTTAAAGAACCATTGTATCTTATCTAAAAGTAGATTAAGGTTTCCAATTCCTAGGAACTAAGCTGCTTACTATAGATCAAAGGAATTAAACTATGCATTATAGCAAAAATCTAACAACATAAAAAGTAACAGAAGGGCCAGTGTCTAATATCAACTGATAAATACTCAGCAAAGAAGGATAAAAGTTTGATATGTAAATAGGATAACCATCAACAAACAGGAAATCAAAATGCCCTCTATAAATATATCCCATGTGTTCAAAACTGTAGATAAATACAAAAAGGCTTTTAGTGATGGAAACCACAGCATGAAAAAGAGAAAAATGGTACAATGGTACTACAGACAATGAGGATGGGAAGGCAATGGTGTGAAGGCAGGATAAAGTGAATTACCCAAAATAAAGCATGAAGAGAGCATTAGCAGGACCTCACTGAACTTACAACAGCAACTAGTCTTAAAAAAAAAATAGGGAGGAGAAATATGTTGGTAAAGAGGAAATAGCATCACCAAAATTATTTGACGAAATAATGCCCAAAATATTCTTGATGAAAACATAAAAATCCATGGGGCAATGAGAGATGGTTCAGCAGTTAAGGACACTAGCTGCTCTTCAGAAGACTCAGGTTCAAATCCCAGGACCCACGTGGTAGCTCACAGCTATTTGTAACTCCAATATCTGATATTTGCACTCACCTGCAGGCAAAGCACCAATGCACACAAAATAAAAATAAATAAAGTTTTAAAAGAGAAATAAAGAAACTGAGGCACATTTACACTATGGAATACTACTCAGTTACTAAAAACAAGGAATTCCCAAAATTTGTGGACAAATGAATTGAGCTAGAAATGATCATAATGAGTGAGTTAACCCAGAAGCAGAAAGAGTCAAATGGTATATACTCACTTATATCTGCATACTAGCCCAAGGGGCATGTCCCACGAAAGCCCTCCCTTACCAGGAAACTGGGACCGAGGGGAGGACATCCTATTGGGACTCTAGATGAGAGAATCATGGGAGAATGGCAAAATAGAAGGATCCAGAGTGTCCTAGAAACCTACAAGAAGAACATTATGATAGGTATATTTGGGCCCAGGGGTCTCACTCAAACTATGGCACCAGCCAAGGATAATACATGCAGTAAACTTCAAACCCCTACCCAGATCTAGCCAATGGACAGGACATTCTCCACAGTTGAGTAGAGAGTGGGGTCTGACTTTCACACAAACTCTGGTGTCCCATATTTGACCATGTTCCCTGGATGGGGAGACCTGGTGGCACTCAGAGGAAGGACAGCAGGTTACCAAGAAAAGACTTGATACCCTATGAGCATATACAGGGGGAGGAACAGTCATAGGGGAGGGGAGTAAGGGGGAAATGGGAGGGAGGGAGGAATGGGAGGAAGGGAGGAATGGGAAGATACAAAGGATGGGATAATTATTGAGATGTAATAAGAATAAAATATAATTTAAAAATCTAAAAAAAGAGAGAAATAAAACTTCACAAATGTAAGAAGATCAGAATCCTGAGAAAAGCTAAGCCAATATACATATTTTGCTCTCATATTGCTAAGAAGTGGTGACAAAAAGGAAAGCATCAAGAATCTAGCAAAGAATACGATAAATGACAGATGAATAAAGGTTATAAACTGCAGAGCAGAAAAGAAGAGAGACTTGCCTTTAATCTATGTAAAGAAACAGAGGCAAGGACAGAGAGCTAGTGTAGCTACTGAGTTGTTGATGAGCTTCAAAATAGGAGCCCACTATGGGAAACAGCATGGAGGCTCCTCAAAATTTAAATCCTGACAGCAACAGACATGCTATGTCTGGGGAAAATCCTGAAGGGATGCAAGCCTACACACAGAACTATAGGCAATTGAGGAAAGCTTGTGAAGTAATCTTCCCCAGGGAAAAGCACACCAATTGGTTGCCCAGTGTCAAACGGTTAGCCCAGAAAACATACATACAAGTAACCTTATATTGACTTAACAGGTTATATTTAGGAAAGTATGTGTGTACGTATATACATATATGCCTGAAATGATAATTAATAAAAAAAGAGGGTATTAATTTGAGGGAGAATTGGGAGGGGGTGTGTGAGGGTTTGGATAGGAGGAACATTGTAATTATAATTTCAAAACTAAAAATAAATTGAACTCCTACTCCATCTTGATCCTGAGCATTTCCCCAAAGAACTGGGATCATAAGCCGAAGAAATCAAAGAACTCTTACATTCACTGGGGCATCATGCACAATAGCAAAGAAATTAAAACAGCTTAAGTGTCCATGACTGCATGAATGGATGAAGAAAATATAGAAAATAATACAGTGAATGGCTGTTCATCTATAATAAAGAAAAAGAGTTCTAGAGTCCTATAATACCTGACAGCATAGATGAACCTTCAAGATATTGTGCTAAATGAAATATGCTAGACACAAAAAGAGAATACATGATTCTACCAATGAGCATCTAAAATACAGTTAAATCCACAGAATTAAATGTAGAATTGGAGAAGAGGAATTGAGCATTAACTTTCAATATGCACAATGTTTCAGTCAAGCAAGACCATCAATATAGAGATATGTTATAAGTCTTTGTCATTTTAATCAAGAACACTTGATGATCTAATCCCATGGGTTAGAATCCCATGCAAATAGATCCATATTTATCAACCTGTACAAAACTCAAATCCAGGGGCTTAAAAGACCTCAACATAAAACCAGATGATATAAATCTATTAGAAGAGAAAGTGGGGGAAGATCCTTGAACTCATTGGCATAGAAGACAACTTCCTGAACAGACCACCAACATCTCAGGCTTTAACAAAGCTTCAGTAAGGCAAAGGACGCTTTCAATAGAACAAAATACCAGTCCAAAACAAAACAAAACAAAACAAAACACCCGTCTATAAATTAGAAAAAGATCTTCACCAACCCTACATCTGAAAGAAGTCTAAAATCCAAAATATATAAAGAACTCCAGAAGTTAAACACCTACAAACCAAATAATCCAATTAAAAACAATAGGATACAGAGCTAAACCAAGAATTCCCAACAGAAGAATCTCTAATGGCTGAGAATCCCTTAAAGAACTGCTCAATCTCCTTAGCCATGAGGGAAATTCACATCAAAATCACCCTGAGATTCCATCTTATACCTATCAGAATGGCTAAGATCAAAACCTCAAGTGACAGCACATGCTGATGAGGATGTGGAGAAAAGGGAACAGTCCTCCATTGCTGGTGGGAGTACAAACTTGTACAACCACTTTGAAAATCAATATGGAGGTTTGTCAGAAAACTGGGAATAGAGCTGCCTCAATACCTTGACATACCACTTCTTGGAATATACGCAGAAGACACTCTACTATACCACACAGATACCTGTTTTACAATGCTCATAGGAGCTTTTTGTAATAGCTAGAAACTGGAAACAACTTAGACGGTCCTCAACTGAAGAATGATTAAAGAAAATGTGGTAGACCCACACAATGGAATCCTACTCAGCTATTAGAAACAAGGAAATCATTCAATTTGCAGTCAAATTGATGGAATTAGAGATCATGCTGTGTGGGTATTCCAGTCCCAAAAAAAGACACACATGGTATGTGATCACTAATAAGTGGATATTAGCCATATAGTACAATCCACAGACCCAAAGAGCTTAAGTAACAAGGAGAGTCCAAGGGAGTATTTTGAATCTCCTTAGGAAGAAGAAATAAAATAGACACCGGAAGTGGATGAAGAGAAATAACTGGATGGGAAAGGGGATGAGAAGGGGAACAGGAGTGGGGATTAGGTGGAGGGAAAGCAAAAGTGGGAGGTAAGATGGCTGGGAGAGAGAAGGGAACCATTGGAGGCATCTCTGGGATAAGCTAGAGGCCCACAATGGGGTAAGCTTCTTGGAGAATATAAGGTGACTCTAGCTAAGACTCCTAGCAGCAAGAGATATGGAGACTGGAGTGGCCACCCCTTATATCCAGGCAGGACTTCCATTGGAGGGAAGGGGACACTAACCCATCCACAAAACTTTCAATCCAAAATTTATCCTGCCTACAAGGTGTGTAGGGATAAAAATGGAGCAGAGGTTGAGGGAAGGGCCAAACGATGAATGGCCCAACTTGAGACCCACCTTATGGGATAGCGCCAACCCCTGACACTATTAACGACATTCTGCTATGGTTGCAGACAGGAGCCTAGCATAGCTTCTCTTGCAAGGCTACACCCAGCAGCAGATCAAAATAGATGCAGAGACCCATAGCCAAACATTATTCAGAGCTTGGGAAGTCTTTTGGAGGAGTTGGGGGGGGGGCGGGGTAAAATAGAAGGACCCAGAGGGACAAGAACTACACAAAAAAAGCAACAGAGTCAACTAACTGAGGACCATGGGGGCTCCCAAAGACTGAACCACCAACCAAACAGCATGCATGGACTCTTCCTAGACTGTCTACACTTGTGTGGTTGATGGGCAGCTGGGTCTTCATGAGGGTCCTCTAGCAATTAGAATGGGGAATGTCTCTGATGTGGAGTCTGTTTCCTGCTTTTGGATCACTTTGCCCTAGCTGAGATGCCTTGCTGGGGCTCAGGGCATGAACTCTGTTGTCCCACATTTGACCATGTCCCCTTGAAGGGGAGGCCTGGTGGCACTCAGAGGAAGGATAGCAGGCTACCAAGAAGAAACTTGATACCCTATGAGCATATACAGGGGGAGGAGGTGCCCCTTAGTCATAGTCAAAGAGAGGAGAGTAAGGGGAAAGCAGGAGGGAGGGAGGAATGGAAGGATACAAGGGATAGGATAACAATTGAGGTGTAATATGAATAAATTAATTAAATATTTTTTAAAAAGGATATGCTTAGTCCTAATGGAATTGATTACCAGGGTAGGTGGCTGGGGAAGAGAGGGGCTTCCCCTTTTGAAGAGAAGGGGAGGAGAGAAAAGAAGAAGAGGGTAAGGGAGTGGGACCAATAGAAGAGGAAGGAAGGGACTTCAAAAGGATTATAAAGTGAATAAAAAATAAGTAAAATAATTAAATAAATAAATAAAAGTAGGAAAGTAATAAAAACAACAACAAAACAAAAAGCAATCCATGTCAGGTGGCATACAACTCCCTGAAATTCCTTCCAGGTCCCAGGGAATCTGACACGCTCTTTTGGAGTTCATGGGACATGTACTTACATATGTATACAGAGAGAGGGGGGGGAGGAAGAAGAAGAAGAAGAAGAAGAAGGAAGAGGAGGAGGAACAGGAGGAGGAGGAGGCGGGGAGAAGAAATAGATTTTGTTTTAAATAATAAACATTTGCTTTATTTTATATTTCCTTTAAAAGATAATTGATATACACAGCAAGCCAAACATCACATATATACTACATCTGATGTATCCCATGCTCACAGCTCCCATCCCACTGGATAAAGAATAGTTGGAAGGTTTACTTTCAAGGGGGGGGGAACAAAACAAGAACATTTGTTTGGTATTTCTATTTGACACAGTACTGCTGGTTTTAACCATGGCTATTACACAAGAAAAAGAGAAGCCATATAAATTGCAAGGAGATAAGTAAAATTGAATCTATATGAAGCAGAAATGAGTTTAGATGAAGAAAAACATTAAACATCACAAATATTTCACCAAAACAATTAATGCTGACAAGTATACTTAATAATAATGCAAGATGCAAATCAGCATACAAAAGTCATAATTAATGCACACATTTTTGTAGGTAGGCATATCTGTCCTATGTCCTATGATGCCCTTTATTTCTTGGTGATAACCAGATCAAATTATCCTCCCTCTTGCACATATCTATCTCCTGCCGACTTCCTCATATTCACTAATTATCCTCAATCTACTTTCATGTCTTTTAAAACTAAGATCTCACATATGAAATAAAATAAGAAATACTTCTCTTTCTTAGTGAGTCTGGTTTATTTTGCCTATTAAAGTAATGTCCAATTCTATTATTTCTCCTACTAATGAGGAGAATTAATTTTGAATAATAGCCTGTTAGGGTATAGTACAGCTGAATTAATGAGCTGTAGGTTCACTATGGGCCCCTGCCTCAAAAAATAAGACTGACCTGGTAGAGGGAAGTACCAAGTCTAGACACTACATGTGCCCACACAGGCAATCATATCTACATGCAAGCATGCACATGTATGTGCCACACCTTGCATGCAAAATATGCCTCTATTTTGGGAGCAATAGATCTTAAAGTAGTAATTAGTTAAAATGAGGTAATTTAGGGTGTATCCTAATTGATCATGACTATTATCATTGAAGACAAGATCAAGACACAGATTCCCTCAGTCTGTCATAAGCAAATCAATGAGAAAGACCTTGGAAGAAACTGTTCCTGTTGATACTTTGACCTTGGCCTTTAAGGTCCATAATGTGTCAGGTGAACTTTTGCTGTTTGAGCCACATAGTACTTTGTAGTGGCAATTCAATTAAAAGTGCATAGGATACATTTGCTATCATTAGGAAAAAAATGTTAATTAAAGATGTTAAAATGTCCAAAATTTAAAAGATTATCATATTGGTATGGGAATGGAAGGGCTGGAATTTTCATTGCTACCACCACCTTGGAAAGCAATTTGATCATTTGTTCCATTGAGCTTTTAAATATGCTCTCACCCATCAATGTCCCAGTTTACTCTCAGATAGTCATATGAAAAGACATGAAGCATTCACTTACCGAGTGTAAGGAACTATTCAAGAATGATGACAGTTTTTAAATATAAATAACCAAAAACATTCATCAACTGATGAATGGATAAACAACGTTTAATGTATCAGCAAAATGTATTACTAATTTGTAATGGCAGGAAAACATGATCAACCATGCAACATTATAGATAGTTTAAGTGAAAATAAAAACCAAAGGTTATATACTGGATGTTTCCTTTTATATAAAATTTTATAAATAGTAAAACTATAGTGAAAGAAAAATCACTGGTTACTGGGACTTAGCAGTAGACACAGAAGATTGACAACAAAGTGACTGAAAAGACCCTTTCAGGTTGATGAGAATGTTCTAGATGGTAACTTTTAATCAGTGATATAAATTGTCAGAACTCAGATTGTGTAATCAATTGGTGGGTCATTACATGCAAATTATGCTCAGTAAAGGTGATTCAAATAATCAAGATTCATGAAATATTTTGATCATCGAGAAAAATCTTTTATGAAGAGAAAGCATGATGTTAAATATGCAAACATGTTGAAATTATATAAGGTATTAACTCTATTTTAATCTCAGATTTAAGAATATTTTTATTTTGGTACTCCAGTAATTCTCATACTGACAATGCTTATATTTGTCCATTCCTTTCACGAACAATAAACAACAAAAAGGAAATGAAGATAGTTTTAAACTATATACCTAACATAATAGAGTGATGGGGCTATATAGAAGCACACACGTGTACTATATGGAAGCACATACATGGAAACAAGAACATAGTATCTCTTTCACTCACTCTAAAGCAACAGGCTGAATTTCACATGACCATCCAGAATCCAAGACCAATATCATGAGGTTGTCATGAGGATGGCCCACATACTTACATGTATAGTATTTGGTCTTGTTTCTTATCAACCTATTTCCTCACTATACATAAGAGTCATATGTGTGCAAGTAGAGATGTATTCTCGCCACCCCTCACCCCCTCACGTATGTGTATGTATGTGTATGTGTGTGTGTGTGTGTTTTCACCTTTCACATGCACAAGGTGTCTGTTATGTCTTAACTCTTGTGTTTTGTTGGTATCTCTGTGTGTTCCTCATAAACTAAAAATCTTTTAAGACAAACGTCAGATAGCCCCAGCTAACTACCATTTCAGGTGATTCTAAAACTACCACATAAAATGTATTGGTGTGTTTTTCTTGGAGCTAGAGACTAATCTGGTACCCCTTGGAAAAGGACTGTAATTAGTGATATGTTTGATTTGTCCTAACAAATTTGTGGTGAGAAAAGGTCTTAGAAATGTGTTGTTGCTCTTTGCCACTCTTGCTTTTCTCTTGGATCATTTGCTCTGAGGACAGTTACCCCTGTCTACTGGTGACATTCAAACAGTCCTATAGAAAGGCTCACCTGGAGAGGAAATAAAAGAAGCTTTCTGCCACAGCCAGCAGGATGCATGGGCTTTCAAGTATGAGCCTTGAAAATTAATGAGTCATCTTCCAGTCCTTTCGGAATGATTATTCCAGTTTCAGACATTCCTCAAATAATTGCAGTGGTGAACCAGATGAGCTTTCCCTGAATCCACAAGTTCCAAAATACACACAAACAGAAAAAGAATAATTGATTTTCAACAGAAAAAAATTTAAGTCTTTGTTACGTAGATATTTCCTCCAATGAATGAGAACTTTATTCCAAGCCTACTATCCAAGCATAGAAATGTAACCAAGGCTATCCTGTCAACAAGTAATTAGTGCCTGGAAACTTACCTCAGGGTCAACTTCTAGAAAAGAAAGGTGTCTGGCATTTTCTTAGGGTAATGTTCAGTACAATGGGATCAAATAATTGGAAATATTTTTTCTGATAAATTACAATGATAATCAAGCAGTATATAAAGTAATTTGATAAGAAGTTTTACAAAAGCCCATTCTTGAGAGATGGTCTGTAAGACACATCTTTTTTCTTAGTTTGACCTTCTGGGGTCACCACCATTAGCAGCAGCTAATCTGCAATGCCAGGTGCAGTTCACTCTCTGTACCTAGGTCAATTTGAAATGGCAGTTAGCTTGGGAGCGCGATCCAAGACAAAGACCACTAGAAAATTACCTCTGCCTTTTGCTACTGTCGTTGGGACAAGGCTGCCATCACGTCACCCACAGTGACCTTGAACTCATAATCCTCATGGATCAGCCTCCTGCGTGCTGGAGATACAGAGGTATGTTGAAGAGTTCAACTTAAACGGTTTGTTCTTTTAAATAGTTATATTTTTTTTCATGGCTCTGACTAAATACCCAATGAGAAGACCTTAAGGAAGGAAGGGTTTCTTGTTGGATAGTGCAGTGCATCACACCATGGAAAGTCATGACCATAGGAGTAGGCAATTCTCTGGTGGCAGTAATGTGAAGCAAGTGGTTGCACTGTATCCGGAGTCAGGCCAAGAAAGGCAAATGCTTGTACTCTACTTGCTTTCCTCTTTCTACTTAATATTGGGCATACCACATGATGACACCCACTGTCAGGGATGATCTTCCCCTCTCAGTTAAGCCACATTGGAAATGTCCTCACCTGTAGTTCTATGGTTTTGTCTCCTAGATTATTCTTTTTTTTAAATTAATTTATTCATATTACATCTCAGTGGTTATCCCATCCCTTGTATCCTCCCATTCCTCCCTCCTTCCCATTTTCCCCTTACTCCCCTCCCCTATGACTGTGACTGAGGAGGATTACCTCCCCCCTGTATATGCTCATAGGGTATCAAGTGTCTTCTTGGTAGCCTGCTATCCTTCCTCTGAGTGCCACCAGGCCTCCCCATCCAGGGGACATGGTCAAATATGAGGCACCAGAGTATGTGTGAAAGTCAGACCCCACTCTCCACTCAGCTGTGGAGAACATCCTGTCCATTGGCTAGATCTGAGTAGGGGTTTAAAGTTTACTGCACATATTGTCCTTGGCTGGTGCCATAGTTTGAGCAGGACCCCTGGAATGGTAAAGTAGAAGGATCCAGAGGGTCCTAGAAACCTACAAGAAGAACATTGTAATAGACAGATTTGGTCCTAGATTATTTTTAACTCCACCAAGCTGACAATCACAATAACCTGCCACAGACCCTTGTCAATTTGACCCCAAACACATTACTTTTCAATCAGATCTGGGTGAGACAAACCAGAATCTATTACAGTAGGACAAATACCAAACTCTGGAACTCCATAGTCTAAATTTGAAGCTCTTGGTGGAATCATATGTGTTCCAGTAACCTTAAATAGCTTTAAACCCCCCAGTTCTATACATAAGAATTCTTTTGGGTTGACTGCATTCCATGAATATACCTAACATTTGTGGATCTCCCACAGTCCTGACATCTCTAACATCTTGGGATTGCCTTCACTCACAGCTTCACGCAAGGACTGTTCAGGACATCCTTGCAGGAAATCCTACTCTACCACAGGTAGGCTTGGTTTCAGTAACATTCCAGAACCTTGATGCAAGACACTGTGATCCTGTAATCTAGTTGGTGTGTGTGTGCAAAACCATCCCCAAATTCACCAAATTATTCTGCCAGCTCAAGGTAGAATATTGTCTCCTTCTATCACAACTATAGTGGCCTATGAGTATAGTGCCACATCTATTCCTTACATGGTTGATTTTGAGCAAGGAACCTATTCGGAGGCATTTTCAGTTAAGGTCCACTCTTTTCCCATGAATTTGTAGTTTCACATATTGGACACCTAAAGCAGTTGCCTTGTCATCATGGCATCATTTTTTATTATCCCAGTGGAACACATGACTATATTTAATAACACTAATCTTTTTTTAACAGTTACAACTGTTTCATCCCCATCTGCTTTGTCTGAAACTCTAAATTCTTTTACACTCTTTTCCTTGTCATGCTGCATATTTTTTCATTTCTTCTTTCCTTGAATTTTTGTTACTCTAAATATAAGCCCCAAAAGCCCAGTCAGTGATAAAAGACAGCATATACTTGAATGTGGCTCTGTCTTGAAATGTGCTCTACCAAACAAATTAGGCCATTCGTCATCACTCAGGTTTTCACTTCCTGTGCAGAACGCTGCCAGATCCGTTCCAGAGTTGAACATGAGTGGCTTCTAGCCAGTTCTTGATAAGAGTCCCAGTTCCACTCTAAAATCACATGATTGCTCACTTTGTCTGCATTTCTCTCAGCAGTTTAGCCTTCCAGTCTCCTATCTGAATGGACCAATAAGCTCTTCTCATAGCCTTGTAGATCTTTTTTGGACCATAACTCCAAATCTGTCCACATTCCTCCACAAACCGTGTCAAAGGCCTAAGTCAGTTTTATAGCAGCCTCAACCATTGGTACCAGTTTTATAAATGTTGCAACAAAAGTAACTGCAGGAAGAGAGGATTGCTTTTGGCTGGGAGTCTGAGGATACTGAGTTATTGGCAAGGGACACCATGGCAATGAGAAAATCTCTCTCTCTCTCTCTCTCTCTCTCTCTCTCTCTCTCTCTCTCTGTCTCTCTCTCTCTCTCTCTCTCTCTCTCTCTCTCCCCAGGAAGTAGAGAAAGGTCAACATTACTCTCCCACTCACAGTTTTCTTTTTATTCAATCTAAGACTGTAGTGTGGAAAATAAAGGCATGTGCCTTCAGTGTGGATAGTCTCACCTCAGTTTAACCTCTTTCTAGAAATGTCCTCAGAGGAAAGCCCAGAGGTGTGCTTCCATGGTGATTAAAATCTCAAGTTATCATAGCACTTACAGATTTTTGTTTTGTTTTGTTTTTCTTCTTCTTTCTGTTCCCAAGGAAACTGAGAAGACAAATTCTAACACAGATGTAAAAAGTTATCCATGCTGAGGTGCAGCTGACTTATGTAACCTGTCATGACATACAAGTCTCACATAATTTCCAAATGTTTGGTGTTTCATAGTGTTGACTCATTTCGAGGCTCACCTAGAGAGGCTTTTAAGGAAAACCCAGAGGAATAGTTCCCTACCTGTTTCTGAAATTATGTTTTCTGTCTAATGAACTTCTTTATATTTAGGGCATCAGAAAAGTAACTTGAGTTGAAAGGACACATTGAACAGAGATCAACAGTGTCGATTTCATAAACAATAGGTGACTGTGTTTTATCATTTATAGAGTAACATGTAAGAATAGCAGGAACATAGGAATGTTTCTCACTTTATGTATCAAACTGATTGCCCTTCCCAATATTGCAAGTATATCTAAAAGTATCCACAAAGTTGCCATTCGTGGGTTAATCTCTATCAATAAGAATCTTGAGAATACAATGCATATGAAATGATTGTGCTTGACCGACGCCCCTCCTACAAAGAATTAAGTGAATAGTCAAACATCCCATATGATTACTGACTGTGTGGAGCCTCATTGGCCCGCCTGTTAGTCTGTGGATTCAAGACAGGATATTTCAAATCACCTATAGCTTGCTTTCAAAAGAGAGCAAAGTCCACCCTTCCTAATATACTATCTTAGCTCAAGAAACAGGTTGCAAGAGAGTTCATCTAGATATACGCCTCCCTCCTCACTGATAAGCTGTCAGCTTATATTACACAGTAATTTCATCTTTGGAAAACAAAGTTTAGAGAACCTACTGCTATTTTAAGTAGTGACCAGCCACAAGAAATAGGAAGAATAAACCCTATCATAGAATTCTTACTTTTAAATGCGTATACATTTAAAGTTTCATTTCCAAGGAAAAGTTTAGCATTAAAAGAACACTTCAAAGAAAAAGGAGATGATTCACAGGTAATTTACAGAGGCTGGAAAGGTGGGTGTTAAGTAGCTAAACTCACCCCAGCCCCTCGCTGCACTCACAACCCTGTGCTCTGCTCTTATGTGGAAAAAGACGTCTGAGCCTCATACCATAATTTAAAATTGAGGCCGACAGACAAAGACAGTGAGAAGGATCTTCAGCAACTTAAGATGACATACAGTCACATTCTGTTTCCTCTGGAGGACCTTGTGCAGTTACATTTTTTTCTTATTTAGGTAAATTGGGATTCATCTGACAACAGATGTGAATTCATCCTTATTAGATGGCTTTCTTGAACATTGGTATTTTAACACAATGATTAAACCAGATGGAAGAAACTCTTATTTTAAAAGGGTTGGGGAGAAAATAAAACACATGCAACCAGGTGCTTCCACGTGCTTACTGCAGTCACAACTTGATTCTGTTTCCACCATGAAATCATTTTTTGATCGTGTTCATAGTTCCTGCACCATGTGCTTGTGTGACAGTAAGGGATTCATTTAGTTCTTTCAGTTACTTTCTCTTGATGAAAGTCTCCAGATGAAAATAGATCATTGTCTGCTTTATTAAAGGAAAGCAAAAATGTCCGATAAACTCCCCATCCAACCCATCAGGCACAAGGGCTCCCCGAGGAAAGCTTGCTAACATTATAGTACACTTTTGCAGACTCCTAACAATGCTTCTAAGGGATCTCTTATTTCCAGAAACTTTAAACAGTTTTCATATTCTTACAGCATGCCAATCAGCCATATACCCTGCCCCGCTCCCCATTCCAAGAGCCCAGTTTCAACACTGCTTATGATAACATCACGGAGCACGGAGCACGTCAGGATCAAATGCCTTGCTCCTGCCCCTTCCACCGACTGTTTAATCTCTAATTCCACACACCTCCGGAAAGCAGAGAAGTCAGTGCCAAGTGTGAGAAGCTGGAATCAAAGCCTCTCGCTTCCTAGCAACAAGAGTCAGGAAAAACAGACTCATTTGTCAAGTGGCCCCAAAGCAGGAAATCAAAGGGCCCTGGGGAGTGACAATAGCACACTCCAGGTGCAAAATGTAGGTTAACATTTACCTTGCCAACATACGATATTTAATGTTCGCTCTAATCAGAAAGCCCTGAGATGCAAAGGAGTCACTACTGCTCAGGGCACAGGGTCCCTATCACACCTTTGTGATAAGAAGCCAATATGTATGCGGGTATGAGTGTGTGTGTACCCACTTCATCACACTGTATTTTTTTTATTAATTTATTCTTGTTACATCTCTATGGTTATCCTATCCCTTGTATCCTCCCATTCTCCCCTCCCTCCCATTTTCCCCTTATTCCCTTCCCCTATGACTGTTCCTCAGAGGGATTACCTCCCCTTGTATATGCTCATAGGGTATCAAGTCTCTTCTCTGTGACCTGCTGTCCTTCCTCTGAGTGCCACTAGGTCTTCCCCTCCAGGGAACATAGTCGAATGTGAGGCACCAGAGTACATGAGAAAGTCATATCCCTCTCTCCACTCAAGTGTGGAGACTGTCCTGTCCATGGGCTAGATCTGGGTAGGGGTTTAAAGTTTACCACCTGTATTGTCCTTGGCTAGTGCCTTAATTTGAGCGGGACCCCTTGGCCCAAATCTGCCTATATAATGTTCTACTTGTAGGTTTCTAGGATCCCTGGATCCTTCTACATTGCTATTCTCACATGGTTCTCTCATCTAGAGTCCCAATAGGATGTCCTCCCCTCTGTCCCAGTTTCCTGGTAAGGGAAGGCTTTCGTGGGACATACCCATTGGGCTAGTATGCAGATATAAGTGAGTATATACCATTTGAGTCTTTCTGCTTCTGGGTTAACTCACTCATTATGATCATTTCCAGCTCAATCCATTTATCCACAAATTTCGGGAATTCCTTGTTTTTAATAGCTGAGTAGTATTCCATAGTGTATATGTACCACAGTTTCTTTATTCATTCTTCTACTGAGGGACATTTAGGCTGTTTCCATGATCTGGCTATTATGAATAAGGCTGCTATGAACATGGTTGAGCAAATTTTCTTGTTGTGTGCTGGTGCATCTTCTGGGTATATTCCAAGGAGTGGAATAGCTGGGTCTTGAGGAAGCCCTATTCTCATTTTTCTGAGATAGCACCAGATAGATTTCCAAAGTGGTTGTACTAGTTTGCATTCCCACCAGCAATGAAGGAGTGTTCCTCTCTCCCCACATCCTCTCCAGCACCTTCTTCTCCACACTGTATTTTTAAATAGAAATTATTTAGAAAAGCTGAAATGAAACAGAGACATATTATAAAGCCAAATTTGAATTATGCATGTCAACCACTAAAGGATCATTTTTAGTGTTTCTAAGGCTCACTTCCATTTTTTTTTTTTTTTTTACACAGTTTCTTCCTTACAACGAGAACAACTGGCCAACACCAGCAGAGCGAGGCCTGGCCACACTGAGAAGCAGCTTGCTGGGCATCAGGTGGCTGGAGACTGTGGTAAACACAAACAT
The DNA here is from genome assembly GCA_907169655.1 of Acomys percivali. Classification (NCBI taxonomy): domain Eukaryota; kingdom Metazoa; phylum Chordata; class Mammalia; order Rodentia; family Muridae; genus Acomys; species Acomys percivali. The sequence continues at coordinate 21,280,541 of OU015748.1, read as the reverse complement.
CTGAGCCCAGCCTCAGAAAGGCTGGTTGACTCTACCTGGGTTGAGCTCAGAAAGCTTCTAGTCTCCCAGGCCCATAGGCGTCACCAACGTAAGAGCTGCAGGTTCTCAGCGGGTTTGTGGTCTGGGTGACAGACTTCTGTCCTATGTGACCATTCTATTGCTCTGCACCATAGAAATGTAGAGAGCAGGAAGATACTATTTTACTGAGAGAGTCTCTAATGCTTTCTCACCATTCTAATAGAGAATGGTTTTGAACCCCAAAAGAGGGCCAGTGAGATGGGTCAACTATAAAGATGCTTCCCACCAACCCTGACTGCCTGACTTTGATCCCCAGAAGGCATCTGGTAGAGAGAACCAATTTTTTTTTCTGCAAATTGTACTCTGATCGCCACACATGCATGTGTTCCCACATAGATGCACACAACATCAGTACGCAAATAAATAAAGTAATAGATATGTAAAGTTAACAGGTAAACTGTGCACCCCTACATATGCAATAAATAAATAAATGTAAATTTAAGAAAAATTTAAATAGAAATTTTGGATGACTGAAACATATAGTTTTCTGTTACTTGTCTGATTCTTTCAAACAGTGTTGACATGTCTATGAGTTCATTGCTTATGTAAATGGAGGGTAACTGGCAGGTTGGAGGAATCTTCAGTTGAATCTTCAAACAAAAGCTTGTCCTTTGGCTGCAAAGAAGGCACCCAGCCTCTGTCTCACCCTTCAGCTCCAGGCCACTGTTTCAGGAAGCCCCTAGGTAGTAGCTGACTATTGAGGAGTCTCAGGTTGGCTCCACCACATGAGGTCCTGTCTACTGGGAGTCTGCCCCTGATTCCATTAGGCTGGCTGAGACTTCTGATTTGCATCTTAACATGAGCCTCTTCCTCTAAGTCCTGTTTTCCTCTCTTATCTTTGGACATTTTCTCCTGGAATATCTAACTTCATCTAGCTGTCTCCTATGAGAAGACTCAGGTGGCACAAAAACATGAAAACGCAAATTGATGCTTTTTGCTCTCTCAGTAGGAAACTAAATTAAGCGTTGAATCAAACTAGACAGATAAACAAACAAAATCCAAAATCTGAAAAGAATATAAACAAGACCCACAGAGCACTACCCTTCCCTGTTGCTTTGGGCATAAGCTCAGAAAGGGATGATTGTGTCTCCCACCTGGTGACAAGTCCCTGCTCTACCCTTGAGTGTGCCACGGTCACTGCTTCCACGTGAACTTCACTGTTTGGTACTGCAGCATCCTAAAGTACAAATGTCGAGGACTAACATGCAGATGCCACCTTCATCCTGCTTGTACTCAGAGAGGCATCATAGCCCCGGTGCTTACGTGAAAGGAACCCTATTTAACAGCTATCAGCATACAAACAAAGCTAAGCTTTCTTGATTTTGTTCTCCTCTGTTTTTTTGTTTTTTTGTTTTTTTGTTTTCTTTTTTAAGGCTGACAAAAGCTGTACCTGTGTCAACAATAGGAAAAGAAACTTATTCAAACATCTATAATAAACTATGAGGAAGAGCTATGTTAAGTTAAATATTCTTAGACTCTTTCTGTTCCTCAAATCCTTCTGACATTGACACCAAAGCTATTGGTTTTAGAATTTACGGCATTTGTTCTATTATTCTTCAATTATTATCAATGGTTTACTATTAAACACGGATGTATCCTACAATTATATTTTGCATATGAGCTGCTTTTTATTCACAGCAGCTTGTTTTATTTATTACTCTTATGTAAATAAAATGGCTTGACTCCTGTGTTTCAGGGAAAAGTAGCCTCTGTAAGTGGGTTAGCTAGTTTTATGTCAACTTGACACACAAACTAGAGTTTTCTGAGAGGAGGGAACCTCAGTTGAAAAAAGTGCTTCCATAAGATCTGAGTATGGGGTATTTTCTTAATTAGTGATTGATGGATGAGTCCCCAGACCATAATAGGTGGTGTCATCCCTGAGCTGGTGGTCCTGGGTTCTATAAGAAAGCTGGCTGAACATGCCATGGGAAGCAAACCAATAAGCAATACCACTTCTTGGCCTCTGCATCAATCAGTTGCTGCCTCCAGGTTCCTGTCCTGCTTAAGTTCCTGTCCTGACTTCCTTTGATGATGAACAGTGATGGGGAAGCATAAGGCAAACAAATTCTTCTTGCCCCAAGATGGTTTTGGTTGTGATGTTTCATCATAGCAGTAGTAGCTCTAAATAGGACAGCAATACAAGTAAGCTATTTTAACGCTGTTTTTCAAAGATTTTTTTTACCTTAAGTCATGCATGGGGCAGGGGGTTAAATGCCTTGTCTATCTGGGTTTTTTTCCCATTTTGAAACATATGAAAAGTCCTAGTGCAAGGGAGAAGAAAACATATATATATATATATATATATATATATATATGAAAATAACAATAATTAAAAGGTAACTTGTGTACTTAAAAAGTATGGAAGTGAACAGATGTTTGCATAAAATATCATAAAAATAAAGCACTAAACCTAAATAAGTAAAATATCAGAAATTTGAAAACACTAATGTCCCTTCTAATCATGCAAATGTGGTTTTATTTTGAAACTTGGTTTCTAATATACCAGTGAGCTATTGTGCAGCAAAGGAATCCTCCCTCTCAAGGAGTAACATTCAAGGCAGGATAAAGGAAAAGATAGAGGGATTGCATAGTGCAGGTAGAGGGATCATGTGTGCAGGTACATGTGTGCAGGTACATGTGTGCAGATACATGTGTGCAGGATATTGTTACCCAGCAGCTCTCCAGCTTGGGTTTTTGAAACAGAGTCTCTCGCTGGCCTGGAGCTCACTGGGTAGGCAGAGTAGCTGGTCAGGAAACCCTGTGGATTTGCTTATTTCTGCCTCCCAGCATTAGGGTGACAGGCACATGTGACCAGACCCAACATTTTCTGTGGGTTTGAGGTCTTGAAGTAAGGTGCTCAGGCTTGTACAACATGTACTTTACTGACTGAACCATCCCCCAGCCTAATTTGTGTCAGCTTTAAAGAAAGAAAGAAAGAAAGAAAGAAAGAAAGAAAGAAAGAAAGAAAGAAAGAAA
>OU015748.1:21236049-21271049 GCA_907169655.1 Acomys percivali | reverse complement strand
AAGCTAAGCACTTAGGACACAGAATTTAGGGAAGCACTAACTTATAAACTGGTACAAATATGAGATGAGCACCTATGATAAGCACACTCCTAAATTTTGTTTCCTGGGGACATCACCCTAGCAATAGGAAACTTATGGCCATTGCAGACATACTAAGAGCCAACTGAGGAGAAAAACTGATAAAACCTCGAAGATGAGTGCCCTGTCTCATAGGAAATTAAATATTGTATGTGGCCTGGTAGATATGTATTTGTTAAAGGGAACATTTTAGAGATTAAGCATAAATCATATATATGTTTGTAAGTAAATACCATAAGCACAGCATAACAAGCATCAAAGTGAAAGAATGTATTTATTAATCCTGACACATGTCTTAAGGAGAGACCTGTAGACTTGTAACTAGAGCAATGGCCTTTGTGTTCACACTTTTACTACTGTATGGTCTTAGGGTACCATTTACTCTTTCTTCCTCTTCATGTTTCCTCTTCTAGGAAATAGCAGTAACAGCACCCTGTGCCATGTATTGTAGTGAACTGTCAATGGGTCCATACATATGAAGAGCTTAGGACAGTGCCAGACATGGTGTGAACATGGAATGAGCATTAACACACATTATTATCCTTTCCAGTCTCCTTAATTGTACACCCCTGCTGATAGCTAGCTTCAAAGACTATGGTTTTGATGTCTGAAAGGTTATAAAAAAAGTCATTTGGATTTTATGGGTGTAGCTTCTGATATTACTAGGTGACAGAATCTTGTAGCAAAGTCCCTGATCTTCTGCCTCTTATAATCTGTCCACCCCTTCATCCACAATTTAGGAATAAATAGGTATATACACAAATACATTATATACACACACATATATACATCATATGCACACATACACATATACATGTGTGCATGTGTGTGTGTGTGTGTGTGTGTGTGTGTGCATTCAATATAAAGAGAGACCATTAATTTGAAGAAGATCATGGGGTATGTGGCTGAGTTTAGAAGGGAGAAAAGAAAGGGAGAGATATATAATTTCAAAAATAAAAAATAAAATAAAAGTGAATAGAATAAATTCATTGAATTTTTTCATTATACTTGTTATCTCACTCAGGATGGTCATTTCTAGTTCTGTCCATTTTCCTGTAAATGTCAAGATTTCCTTGTTTTTAATGGCTGAGTAGTATTACATTGTGTAAATGTTCCACAGTTTCTTTATCCATTCTTTGACTGAGGGACATCTAAGTTGTTTCCAGATCATGGCTGTTACAAATTAGGCTGCTATGCATATAGTTGAGCAAATGTCCTTGATGTGTGGCGGAACATCTTTTAGGTATATGCCCAGGAATGGTATAGCTGGTTCTTGAGGTAGCACTATTCCCAGTTTTCTAAGAAAGCAACAAATTGATTTCTAAAGTGGTTGTACAAGTTTGCACTCATACCTGCAATAAAGGAGTGTTCCCCTTTCTCCACATCCTCAGCAGCATGTACTGTCACTTGAGTTTTTTATTTTAACCTTGCCATTCTGATGTGTGCACGATGGAATCTCAGAGTCATTTAGATTTGCATTTCCCTGATAACTAAGAATGACGAGCATTTCTTTAAGTTCTCAGCCATTCAAATATCTCCCTTGAGAATTCTCTGTTTAGCTCTGAATCCCATTTCTTTTTTTATTTTTTTATTAATTTATTCATATTACATCTCAGTGGTTATCCCATCCCTTGTATCCTCCCATTCCTCCCTCCCTCCCATTTTCCCCTTACTTCCCTCCCCTATGACTGTGACCCAACTTCTCAGCTGAACCCCATTTCTTAATTGGGTTATTTGATTTTGTGGTGTTTAGTTTCTTGAGTTTTTTACATATTTACAATGGTACTGTTCCTTTCATTTCTAGTTTGTGGAGTAGTTTGAGGAGTATTGGTGTTAGCTGTTCTTTAAGGTCTGGTACAATTCTGCACAGAAACCATCTGGCCCTGGGCTTTTTTTTTTTTTTTTTTTTTTTTTTTTGGTTGGGAGACTTTTGATGGCTAGCCCCCAGTTTTAATTATCTGCTTTGCAAAATGTAGAGGGTGTGTGTGTGTATGTGTGTGTGTGTGTGTGTGTGTGTGTTTCCTTTCAAACTGTCTGTTCACTCCTGTATCACTAGCACTTAGTAATATAACAGGCATTCAAATATTTTGAAAAACTGAAAGAACAGAAATGATATTTGAGCTTTTCCTGTCTTCAACTTCTTATTCCATCAGTTAGTCCAAATTCTGTCTAGCTAATTTTCTGAGTGTACAGTTTCCCAGAGTGCTCTACCCATTCATTCTCCATGTGTCTTTAGATAGCACATCCACCACCTAGATTGCTGAAAGTGTATCTTTTCTGATTTTCTTATTCAAGTCCCTGTTTCTCCCAAATTGTGCTGTGTGTGTAGCTGTGGTACTCTTGGTTTTATAAAAGTCAATCACAATGTTACATAACTTAACATTCAAAAATATGCCCCAAACAGTGCATGCCACACTATTTCATTTCTATATATAATATAATTTGAAAAGCTCAAATTTTACTTTAGTACAAATTGTAAATTGTAAAGTACAAAGCTGAAGATGACAAAGATGTGTTTGGTGTATCAGACAGATGTTATTAAACAGCAATGGCAAGGTGAAGTGGGCGCGCTCTATAGGAGTGAGTGATCATGAAAATTTCCAGATGCTGATGGTCAGGTCTTCAGTATTATTGGTCATATACATCTAAACATAGAACCAAATTTCATAGAGTTAAGAGAGTACAGAGAGAGAGAGAAAGAGAGCGCGCTGGGCAAACAGACAGACAGAGACAGATTGACAGAGACAGAGAGTCAATGAATGTAAAACCTGCTCTATAAATGAAGAGTGTCTATGGAAAGATTAATAGAATTATATAAATGTCAGTCTCTCTTCATATGATATTTCACTGAAAGAAGCCAAGGTATGGATGTTATGGATCATGGACCATTGTGCATCATTTTTACCACATTTTATTATTTATTTTTATTTCAAATGATTAGCATTTCCCTCAGAGTCTTCATATTCCACATGTCTTTGAAGTTTCCAGCCTTGAGATTGCATCCCATGCCCCACCTAAATAGGCAGGTGATTCAGGGGCAAGTAAGCAAACAAACCTGTGTTAATATTATCTTGTTAAATAGGGACATGAATGAAAGTAATTATACAATGAGTATTCTTGGTTCCTGTATCAGTTAGTGACCACTATAAAACAAAGCATCCAAAACTCAGAACTGTGTTATGATCACTTTCTTTTTTTTTATTATCATTTTTTTATTTCACACTTATTTATTTTTTTTATTAATTTATTCTTGTTACATCTCAATGGTTATCCCATCCTTTGTTTCCTCCCATTCTTCCCTCCCTCCCATTTTCCCCTTATTCCCCTCCCCTATGACTGTTCCTGAGGGGGATTACCTCCCCCTGTATATGCTCATAGGATATCAAGTCTCTTCTCGGTGACCTGCTGTCCTTCCTCTAAGTACCACCAGGTCTCCCCCTCCAGGGGACATGGTCAAATGTGAGGCACCAGAGTACGTGACAAAGTCATATCCCACTCTCCATTCAAGTGTGGAGACTGAACCCTTCTTGTCAGTGTGTCAATTGGACTCATGATCTCTGGTCATCTGTGTTCTGATGGCTACAGATTATCTGAAGTGTCCACAGATAAGCAATGTGTGATCATCTCTTCTAGTGGGCTGGCCACAGTTGTGGCAAAATCCACTTTTCTCTTTCCAAAACATGGATAGATACATAGTCCTGTTCTCCAAATCCAAATAGCCATAGTATGTCACAAGTTCAATCTACTTCAAAAGGACAGAGAAACAATGCCAAATCCTTGGTGGGAGGAATCCCAAAACCACATTGCAAAATATGTAGACACAGTGTAAAAAATTCAGTGGAAGAAAATAATTGAAAACGCTCTGCTGTCCACCAGGAACACATAAACAGCATGTGCCCTGTTGTAATCTAAAGTACTCAGGCCCTGAGATACATCACAAGCTTTAGGTCTCAGTGCAGTATTTTGAAAGATTACATTACACAGAAAGACTTCAACACACAACAATGCATTGCCAACCTTAAAAAGAAAACCATTTTCTTCTGAATCCCTCTAGATGCATGTATTCAGCAAAACTTTTAAAAAGCTGGAGCTCTTCCTTGAGCCTCTCCTGTAGGTTTAATTTCCTTTCCATTTCCTTTTCTGCTTCAGCACCCACTCCCAAAGAAAGCCCTTATTTAGCATCAATGTTCCCTTAAAATGAAGCAATGTCTTGATGCCTTCAGAGACAGTCAATGAGAAATTACACCCTCAATGAGAGACAGGGAAGAATGACAGCGCTGTGCCCAGGTTGTACAAAACTGGAGCAGCGAGCTTCCAGATGGAGGTAAGGAAAATTTTCCTGTAGCCTAGCCAATGTGAGGTGCAGAACTCTAATAATCCGAGTGAACAGGAAGTCACCTAGGCAATTCAGCTGGCGGGTGCCCATGTGAACGGGAGAGATAATCATTAATGTCACTCCTGAGATAGGAAGGTCTTTATGGACAGAAATAGAGAACATTGCATCCAGCCCATTGAAGTGCAGACAGTGATTTGGAAAATGCTTTGAGGGCAGGGAGCAGGCTTAAATCAAGTCCAGCAGCATGTGATTAGTAGATAAAATAACTATTCTGCTGCGCTTTGGTCTCTATGAAGTATCATGGCTTTAAATTGTGTGTGACAAGTCACTGACGCATATTAAAATGAAATGCTCTCCCCATGCAGCATTTACTCAGTGAAAATTCTTTATATAAATGTTACAGGTAAGGAGCAAGAGAGAATAACATGTGCCTACCAGCTTATCTACGAAACACAATACCCTGGAAATTGAAACAATCTTCTCTGACTAAAAGTTTCTCTTCAAGATTAATGTCAACAACAATGAGAATAAAACTCCCCAAATTTATAGATAGAATCATCCTCATGTTTGTTTTTGCATTCATCCATTCTTCAATCGTCGCCCTCACATAAACAGAGATTCCTTCTTAGCTTAGATCTCAACAAATTCAGAACACACTTTTTGTTTATTCCCTTTTATATTGTGAACCTTTACCTTTCAGTTAAGAAAACCCAGCTTTTTTTTTTTCCTTCATTCAAGTTTCTAGCATCATGTCCCTTGCATGAAGGGGTGGGGGTGAGGAGTGGGGTGGGGATGGGCAAATAAAGGCAACTTGAACATAAACACTATGACACCATAATAGTGGATGTTGTAGTAGAACATCTTTTGCTTTTGGCAAAGGAAGAATGAAATTTTTTCATATGTTAAGATTTTAGTACTCAATTTTGTTTAAAAACTAAAGTGTTTCATGCACTCAACTATTACTACACAGGTACTTTACAAAATGCACAGAATTTAGTACATAAGATAAGTAAATGTCTTACTTTTTATCTTGTCTACTGTTTTAGGTGCCTTGGTGGGCTAGACACATGGCAGATTCAGTGGACTTTTCCCAGAAGAACAGGATGATTTATGGGTCAGCCTGTGAACTGTCTAAGCTTGTCTCATTCCTAGTAAATGTCAGATGAGAAGATAAAGGTCTCCTGGTGGTACCATCTGGTAATCACATCAAAACCGCTTTGTGTATCATACTAAGTATTTCCAAAGTACTTTCTTATGTACAACAATATTCTTTAACAGCCCAATAAGTTTGATGACCAGATGTTTCTAAGTTTTAGAAGATAACTGTCACCCACACACCCTGAAACTTAGTAACATAGAATTGGAATTAGGGCTTTAAATTTAGCTTTCTTTTTACTGTCATCATCCTGATAGAGAAGGAAAAGGAAGAGGAGGAGGAGGAGGAGGAAGAAAAGTGATAGGAAGACGAAGAAGAGGAGGAGAAGCCATGGACATCATCCTTCTCTTACCCACTCCAACCTTCTGAAATGTAGTTGAAATTTCTAACTTTAGCTAAAATGAAGTGAATTGCCCAGTGTCAAAAGAAAGTTTCCTTGCAACAAAAAAATGATGGTATAGTTTTAATAAGTGATCAAAGATACCCTATGAAGCAAATGGCATCATAGTGATGACCCTGAGAAGTGAGATGATGGTGAAGTGCTAGGTCAGTCTGCTAAGCTGGGGTCTCCCCACTCCTCTGCCTCCTCAGCAAATCCCAGCAAGTGTTGGCATTGATGGCTTGGAAAGTAACCAGCAGAACCATGTTCTGCGGGCTCCGGTTCTCAGAGTCATTCTTTCTACTGAAGTCACAGTATGGCCCTCCACTTCTGAAAGTGATCTCTGTTCTCTGCACAGCCACTTGGGATCCTTTCAGTTCATAGGTTAGATTTTATCACCTCATTTAAAATCTTGTAGAAATGGAGACAATGTCTAAAGACCACATTTTGGCTCACAAAGCTACTCACAGCCTGCTCCTCAGACTCTACAAGACCCATTTCCACGCTGTTTCCACTCCTCTGTGCTACTGCTTGAAGATCTATAAAACCTTGGGGTCTTGGCTACTGATTTTCACAGTTTGGCACTTGTTTTGGGTTTTTTTATAAAGCATTTGAGCATTATTTATTGAATTTCAACAGTGAAAGTTATATAGCCCACGTTCTCGCCATTTACACGCCCAGTATGCACATTCAAAACACACTCATTTACTGAAATGATTGTTGTTTGTCTTATGATGGCTGTAACCCTGTAATGTTTGTAATGCTAAATCTCAAGATGATGTTGTTATGTTGGTATCGTCTTTTTTATAGTTTATTCAGGTTACATCCCGATTTTTATTCCCTGCTTGTATCTTCCTGTTCCCACCCTCCCTCCCTCTTATGTCCTATTCCCCTCTGACAGAAGGGTAGCTCCTCCTCTACCATATGACCACAGCCTATCAAGTCTCCTCCAAATAGCCTGTTTCCCCTTCCTTTGTGTGCTGGCAGGCCTCCCCACCAAGGGGAAGTGATCAAACTGGGGCACCAGAGTTCATGTCATGGGCAGTCCCTGTTCTCCCCACAACTATGGAGAATGAGCTGGGCATTGGCTATATCTGAACAGGGAGTCTAAGTTTATGGCATGCATTGCCCTTGGTTGGTACAACAGCTTGTGCAGGCCCCATTTGTTCCACTATGTTCATAGCAGCCTTATTCATAATAGCCAGATTCTGGAAACAACCTAGATGTCCTTCTACAGAAGAATGGATAAAGTAACTGTGGTACATTTACACAATGGAATACTACTTAGCTATTAAAAACAAGAAAATCTTGAAATTTTCAGGGAAATGGATGGAATTAGAAGTGATCATCTTGAGTGAGGTAACCCACACCCAGAAAGACACACATGGTATATTCTCACTTATAAGTGGTTATTAGCCCAACACAGATGTCCTCTAAGAGGCACTAGTTTTTTTCCCAGATGTCAACATGATTTGCTTGTGTTGTTTCTGTCCTGAGACTATTCAAATATCTCCTATCAGAAAGAATGTCTCTAGCTCATCACTTTGGAAGTGGCTCATCACTCCTCAGAGAACACAGATTTGTCTATAATCCTAATACTAAGTTCTAAGGAGAGAGAATCTACCTTGCTCATAAGAGACTAAGTATCCACCACAGTTATACGAGTTCCACTGTGGTTGGGAAGAGCAGTAAAATAAAACTGCTAAAAACTCAGCCCAAGGAGAAAGTTCCATGGGCAAAATTACTTGCTGCAAAGGTATGAGGAACTGAGTTCAAATCTCCAGAACACATGGAAAGGCAGAAGTTGTAGTGGACATTTGTGCTGCAATGCTCCTGTAGAGAAATGGAAACAGAGACAGGAAAAGCCTCAGAAGTTAACGGTCCAGTTATCTCAGTGTACAAAATGAAGAACAGCAAGAGAATGTGATGTAAACAAGGTAGATGAATATCTGAGGTTCTCCTATCACCTCCACATGAGTTCCCTGACATGTGTGACTTCACTTCACACACAAGCATACAGACACCACACACACACACATACGCACGCACTGTGGGGGGAAATTAAAGAAAAAACAGACAGGTATGGTGGTACGTGCCATTAATCCCAGCACTCAGGAGGCAGAGGCAGGGAGAGAGGCGAGTTCAAAGCTAGCCTGATCTATATATCAAATTCCTGAATAGCCAGGGCTACACAAATAAACCCTGTGTCAAAAAACCAAACCAAAACAACAAACCTCGGTCCTCAATATGACATATTTCTTCTTAATAGAGGCTTCTGGGAACTGGGATATTTGACCAGAAAACTTCGTAGGGCTTGGAGGGAGGTGGTGACTCATATGCTAGGGCTCTTCATGTTATGACTGTGTGCACTTTTCCTGGAGAGACACACAAGCATCACCCTACCCCAGCTAAGGTATCAGTGATAGACCAAAGAGACATTCCATCCAAGTCTGTCTTGGTAAACTAATGGGTTGAGTTAAGGTTCCTTATATGAGCATGTGTAAGGATTGCAGAACCTCCTGAGTTTCTACACCACTAAAGACAGTGTCTCTTCCATCCTATTGGCAACTGTTAGCTCAATGTAAGTCTTCAGGGTGAGGCAGGACCCCAGGAGCCCTTCTCTTTCCCCCAAGATGGAAGGTTAATCTTGTGCAGATCTCCCACAGGCAACTGCAGCTGCTGAGAGCTCAGAGGTCAGTGACCGTGTCATGCCTAGAGGACAGAGTCTCAGAAACAGTGACCTTAAGACAAATCTAAAGCTTGGTCTCTACTTTCAAATTTTGTCAGATAATAACGTCTTCTATTGGTCCTGGCAGTGGAATCAGAAAGGTAAAAAGATGAGTAAAATTACACTTTGAAAACTCCAAAATCCATCATAATGAGGCCTTAGATGTACTTTAAAATATTTGAGCTCAAAATAAAAGATAGATGAAGCAGGTGGGAAAGTGTTGATTACCCAGGAGACAGATGTACAGGGGTTCATTATACAATTTTATGTACTTTTGTGTCTGTTACAAATTTTGCATAATTTATAAAGGGAGGAAATAAATGCTGCTGTTATAAGTAGATCAAGGTCCCTACAGCCTTGTGATTTAGTCGTTTGGTCATTATTTTTATTGAGATGGCATTACAGTTGCCTTCCTTAAGCCTACTTATAAAGTAAACTAAACCTGAAATTACTTCCAGCCCTACAACACCATTATCATGGCAAAAAAAAAAAAAAAAAGAGAAAGAAAAGAAAAGAAAAAAGAAAAAGAAAAAGAAAGAAAGAAAATTAAATTGTTTAAAGGCTTTTAACCATTTAGCTTATTAGAAACTTCAATGTAATATTCTTTAAAATGTCTTTAAAAATGAATTAAAGTCATTTGAAATAGGAAGAGAGCCATTTCTAGGGCCCCATTTCTTCTTGGTGTGATGTTCTTTTGGTGCCTGTGATGTCATTCTATGCCCCAAGAGTAGCTGGGAATAGAAAGTAAGTAACTTCCTGCTCCTGTGCTCCTAATGACTAATCCATTCACATGTCAGCAGGGTTACTGCTGAGCACCACAGGAAACATAAGATGACTAACATAGGCCAGAAAAATCTCATTCATAGTCCACAGATTGACTGCCACACTACCTGTGAGATCCCCACTAGATTTCTCCAAAACTGCTAGGCTCTAGGAAACACCCAGTGGCAGTCCTTTCTCCTCTCCCCAAGTGCTGGACAAAGGGATCCTGCAGAGTCTACAGCCCGGGGGGGGGGGGGGGGGAGGAGGACCTAGAGCCCTTAGTTTCTGTGTTTCTTTGTAAAACCTCCAGATCTACTCAGAGTGACATATAGCAGATTTTCTCTTTCAAAATAAAGATTTTAAAATGTATTTTTAAACTATGACTCCAACTCTCTTGAATACGTCTAGTTTCATTTATTTGACTAAACTTATCTAGATTTTAATTTAAACTTGCTGAATGGCTACAGTATTTTCATTTTCAAACCACTAAGTGGTAACCAAATTTTCAGATTATCATATATAAATTTACAATACACACACACACACACACACACACACACACACACACAGGGATGTTTAGCAACTTCCTAAAGCATAGATGATGAAGATGAGGCCAGCATCATGCTATGGACTTTCCAGGGCTGGCTAATAAGTCATCCCAAATAATAAAACCTATATAATCAGCTAGTCACTGGTCATAGTAAAATGACTCTACAAATCAGAAAACTGAATATGAAGGACTTATTACTCAATAATTCCTCAAAAAGACAATATCGTTAAAAGGAAAATATGTTCCCAAAAGGCTCTTTGTAGAATTCTCTGTACAGTTGCCACAAACTGAAGAAACCCATAAACCTCAGAAGTCAATAGGCCACTTGGAACTAGTTTAGTTGTAGAGTAATAGATTGTAAAAGCAAGTGTTCTACCCCTAGCACTTTCCCATTTCTGCTACATGAATTCCTCAGGGGGAAAACAAAGATCTATAAATGAAATGGAAGTAGGGCATTTTGAAATGATTTTATTGCCTAAAAGAATGCCAACTCCAGTAATTCCTCAGAGCGTTTGGCAACAATAGACATTTATTGGAAAGCAAAGAGTAGAATTCTATGAAAAATATATTGAAATTTTAAGTGAATTCATTTTCTACCTTCTTAGAATGCATAAAGTAATTAAAACATAGCACCTATAATAAAAATAGTTTGTATATTTTTTAAAGTTGTTCCTCTACTAAATAAGGTCCTTTACTTTCAGTTTTAAGATACTGAGACCTACATTCTCAGGTAAAAAGTAATCACACCCATAGCTACTATAAAATTACTGAGTGGTGAATTTTAAAGAAGCATATCACAGCTCATTTTATATATAACCAGCTTGTAGATGAGTTAAGCAATACATAAATTGTATAAGGAAAATGGCCATTTCTATGGCCCATGTGACAGTAGTAAAAAGCCACCCAAATAGTCAAGCTTGCTCTTGAGGTAAACATAACGTGACAAATATAAAAAAGTTATAAAATCTAACTATATTCTGTACGCAATATTTATGAGTTGATTGTCACTCCATTCAGACAAACTGAACTCAAACTTGCAGACACAGTTAATGCATAAAGGCTGAAAAAGCTCTGATAAGTGCAGCTCGAATCAAAGAAAAGGCATTTCCCCCAATGAAAAGCCTAAAGAAACACCAGCATTTGTGTTGTTAGGGTAAAACGTTGAAGGTACAAGTTGCTGGATATGAGCTCTAGAAATGGACTCTGCAGACTTCAACACAAGGAGTTTATTGGAGTGACTCTAGGGAGTGATGCTTATAAAGACATGAGCCACTTCAAGCCTGTGCCAAGGGAGAAGTCAAAAACCAGTGCATTCAGTGGAAGTCTTAAAGAGTGCTCCTGCTGAGGTGTAGGACATATGTACTCATTTTTACTCACACACTACACACTGAGTAAGGGCTGGCCCTGAGGAAGAGATATATTTAGCAAGGCGATGTCTGCTCCTTTGAGCTGAGAGCAGCTGTAAGAAGTGACCCCACCATGAGCAACCAACAGCCTTCTTTCCTGAAAGTAGAAAACTGAGCACTATGATCCCCAAATGGGGTTCCCCTAATATACAACAGAAATGCCACTTTCAAAGGCTTAAGAGACTCAATGACAAAAACAATGAGGAGCTTACATTTCACAGCTGTGAGCACTCCTGGGAATGCTTCAATGAGGGAAACTCTAATTAACTTTTCTCCATCCTTTCTAACGCTTCATTCTTTCTCTTTAATTCAATGGCTTTCAGCCAGGAGATATTTTACATCACACCTACCTCCATGTCTAGAGATACTTTGTGTTACCACATCTGGAGGAGCATGCTACTAAGATATGCATAAGTATATGAAAATGCATGGCAGCACTCACCACCAACAATTATTTGGACCAAAATGCTGACAATGGCAAGGATATAAAAATCCCACCGAATCCAATGCTTTGGTAGTAGTTGAAGATAACACATGTTTGTCTTATATCTTATTAAAATGTTGAACTGTTGCAATGTGTCTCTTCAATCTGATTTTTTTCAGGATTTGACACAATGTGCTTCCCAAATACTGAAGGCCAAGAATTAAGTTGAACATGTGATTTAAAATCTAAGTCACAAGTATTCTTTATTTATTAAAAAAAAAAAGTTTATGTGGGGGGGAACAAAAGAAAGTAGCAGAGATAATCCTTATTCTAAAACCTTTCTCCCTGTTTCCTCAGGCAGGAGACTGGACCCCATTTTCCAGCCTCTACAGTTTAAGTCGCTGAATGGCAGAGGTCTAATATAGAAAAGAGAATAATTAAAATAAGATCAAAGTATGACTTCCCTAATCTCATGGTTTATTGCTATATAAAGAGATGTTTTTTTCTTTTGATTCACAAATGTTTAAAGAGAGGGGAGATAATGGGAACAAACCTCAAGGGGAACATTCCTTAAACGAGGTAAATTAATGCCATCATGAGTGAGTGTGAAATTATAAAAGTCTAGTTGCTCAATTAGGGTAAAAGCAGGCCTCTAAGGAAAGTAAGGTCTAATTAAAGTTTGAGATGTGCATTTAAAAGAAAGGCTCTCAGGAGAGAGGTGTGGCCAATACAGCAGATAGCTGAAGACATGTAACATCCCTTGACAGTATAGTTTCTTTTTTTGGTGCCAGCATTAGTGAGCATAGCTCTGCAGATAGCCTCAAAAGCCAATGTGGTATGGCTCTTTCAGAGCCAGTACTGTCGGTCTTCTGAGAAATAGCTGAGAATAGTCCACCCTATAACTTCAAAGACATCAGTCTTGGGAGATAGGAGGGTAATAGTGTAGCCCTGATGAACTCTGAAAGGATCTATCAAACGCTTGAGCTTTAGCACATTGAACCATAGAGGCCAGTAAGGTGTGACAACACATTCTCAAGGAAAGAGATAAGAGATCCAAACTCTTATCACAGAAAAGTATGTCAATCGAGTAGTGATCTATATTGCTATGTTTTTAATGCTTTGGGACCTAAAACAAAAGTGAGGTGAACCACTTCCACATGAACATAGACACTGAATGATCCTCTGTTCACATTGTCTATCATTCAGTTGGATCAAAACCTGAAATTGCTAAACTGCATTGGGAACTCCATGAAGCTGCAACAAACTCACAGTTATCCTGGGGGCCTCCACATTCTTCAGGGAGACATTACAAAACCTATAAACAGAAGCTCCTTGACTTGCAATGGGATTATAACTCCATAAACCCATCATGATTTGAAAGCATTGTACATCAAAAATGCTTTGAACACAGTCGCTCAAACATCCTAACTTAGAAACAGCCCATTGCAGAAAGAGGCTATTTAGCCTTAGAAACACAGGAATGACTGTGTGCTACCACTTCCTGCCACTGCCCAGCGCTGTAAGAAAGATCCATAGCTGGCAGAAACACCAAATTTCAAGTGTATAGTATTGGGTGCTTAGTAGTTACAAGAACTTACTGCTCCATCAGAAGAGCAAAGTTCACATCCAAACACCAACATTAGGTGGCTCACAAAACACTTATAATTCTGGCTCCATGAGCATCCTGTTGCTGAAATCCATGGGCACCTACATAAACACACACACACACACACACACACACACACACACACACACACACACACGCAAATAAAATAAATTTAAATTTTGAACTGAGCCTGGGTATGTACCACATTTGTCCAATTACAAATCTAAAATAACTTAAACTATTGATGGCCCATATTACATAAACTACAAGTTTATGGTAGTTTACAATTTCAACACTGAATGACTTTATTTTCCCATAGTTTTATATCTTTGTGGTTGTTGGGAAAATAAGCACTGAAGGGGAAATTAAGTTGGGTGTATCTTACTTGGTCTTCATGCTTAAGAAACTATGTGGTTCTCAAGTGGGCACACACATTCTCATTGACATATAATTTTGGTTTTAACAAAATGATTTGGCACTCAGAGGAAGGATAGCAGGCTACCAAGAAGAGACTTGATACCCTATGAGCATATAAAGGGGGAGGAGGTCCCTCTCACAGTCATAGGGGAGGGGAGTAAGGGAAAAATGGGAGGGAGGAAGGAATGGGAGGATTCAAGGGATGGGATAACAATTGAGATGTAATATGAATAAATCAATAAAATATATATTTTTTAATAAAATATATTTTTTAAAAAAGAAACTATGTGGTTCTCAAGTGGGCATACACATTCTCACTGGTATATAATTTTGGTATTAACAAAATGATTTTTCTTTTAAAATATTAAAGTTTGGTTTTGTTTTCCAAATAGATATTCAATTGGTAAAACATATGTACCTCTTACGTTTTGGAGTACAACTGCTTAACAAAACTAGTAGGCAACTCTTGGAGCTTGGAAACACTGTGAAGAAAATTACAGAGACATCAAGCATGAGATGAACTGAGAAAGTATGGGAGGCTCTCCTCTAGAGGAAGACAGATGCACAAAAGACCCATCTAACACTCACATTGAACACTTTTTCAAATGTATCTGACACAGTAGCCAGTGTTACCAGCATTAGTCAGTATCCCATCACTCTAACAGAACACCAGAGATGATTAACATATAAAGGAAAAGGGGGATGTTTTGGTTCGTCATTCTTGAAATCCCAGTCTGAGAAAAAAAACAGCCTAATCGCTTTAGGCCTCATTTTCTGTAAACTTAAACCAGATACTTATCAAATTCATATCAAATATGTGGTTGCAATTTTAAAGGATTGTGCTTAGGATAGAATTCAAATATGAAGGTGAGAGTCTACTGTGGAGCTAGTCACTTAATTCATAAGCCAGGACAGCAAATAGAAAGAGACAGAGGCCACCATCCCACAATTTCTTTAGAGCATCCTTCAGTAGACTAAGGACCACTACAACGTACCTCCTAAAGGACCAACCACCTCCCAGTAGTATCACCTGGAAACCCATCTTTTATGAATCTTTAAAGGCTATTTATTGAAAACATAGCATAAACTCAACTAATAAGCTATCTTAAAGTAACATAATAAACTAGTTTTATTTCAATATAATTCCGGAATAAAGTTGCATGTAAAAATGGCTTCTTGTGAATGAGCCCTGGAATAAAAAGTAGACCTTCACAGGAGATGGCTAAGTCCCAGTTCCTCTCTTTAATTGGCAATACAATATACACAAGAAACACTGTAGTTATGTGTATTGACTTAAATATCTGAAGAGTCAGGACATCAGTCTATCACTAGTGTGTCTTCCCCACCCACCCCCCATGACATGCTATGTGCCTAAGCCATGGCTATTCATTGTGCCTAAAGTATCTCATGTGTTTCATAGGGAAAGGGCATGAAGAAAGGCAATGACTTCAAAAGCAAGGCTTTATTTTCAAAAGAAGAGATGTAATTTGGTTTAAATTAACAAACCAAAAAAATTTAAAAATTAAAAAATAAAAAAACCAGATCACATATGTATGGACCTTTCCTCTGTGACTCCTTCTTCACTTCCAATAGGAAAAGTAGCTCATGTATGAAAAGAGAGGGTGTTGCCCTTGCACTGCTGACCAGAGCATGCCCTACCTGAGTCTTCTACACTGATGCTGATGAGCACTGACACGGCTGCCTACATAGCCAAGGACTTTAAGATCTTGGTCTAATTAGTGGTGTTCAGTAGCCTTTAAATCTCCTCCTTGTGGTCCTGCCTCCTCTTTTCAAATCCTCTGTTGCTGCTCCACACCACACAGGACCCTAAGGCTTCCTGAGCCATTCCTGAGAGATCTTATTTTAGGGGGTCTGAAAGAAGGGTCAGGCATTTTAGTAAATGCCTCAAGTAACACTTTTCACCAGGGAAGTTTAGGGAAAACTTGTTCCATTGGTGATTTCGTAGGTTTCAATATGCTATAGGGCCATTCACTTCACGGGTATATGGTGCCACCATTTGTCATTGTCCATAAACTGGATTTTGAGTCTTCTAGATTTTGCATTTACTATTCTCTGATGTATAATTCATTCTTCATGTTTTTGATACTGTGATTAATACTTTCCTCCTTCACCTCCAGCATTACTGTAATTCCCCCCCCTCACCAAATGGCCACCCACCTTGACAATGTTTCTACTCCTATGCTTCTTTTTTTATATTCAGTGGTCAGAGTCATTTCTGCAAATATAGATCAGATTTTGTCAAATTCATATCCCATATCTGATCAAAAATTTTAAAAGAGTACAAGTTAGATAGTATTTAAACACATTCAGTGTTCTGGATTTGACTAACTTGCCAGATTTATCCAACCCCTTTCTCTTACCAACTGATTCTCAAGTCCACAACAATTTTCCTTTGGGTGTTCCAAAACAACAGGACTTGCCTGCATCATGCTTTCTTGTCTAGACCCTTTATGTGCATCCATGGGACTACTGTGGATAACTAGTTCCCATCTTAAATGTCACTTCCTGGGAGAAGCCTTCCTTTATGAAATTACAGTAAGTAGACTACTTACAAACTCATGAAGAGTAAAATTGCCTTCTAATGTAAATATTAGTCACCTATTTCTTTAATTCATATCATTCATCACAATTTGTAAATACTTGCATGTATTTAAGCCTGAAGGATTAACGTTCATTCATTGCTTTGGGAAAGTGGAGTTTTATGAATACAAGCTGTATAGTATATACTACATAATATCTGTATAGTACAACATGCAATCAAGGACTTTGAGATGGTAGCACAGTTGATGTCTATTGAATGAATTAACTACTAGAGGGATAGATATATGATGATGGTGTTTGAAAAGATTATCATCTATAGATAGATAGATGACTAATAGATTGGTAGATAGGAGGAAACACACAAATAAGAAGCAAGAATTGCTATATTTTTGAGTGGGCCTTAAATTTGTGAAAAATGTAATCCCTTTCCAAAGTTCCCAGTGCAAAATTCAGTTTGTAGAATTTACTCAAAGACATGATATATAAATAATATATAAACCAATTCTTCAAAAATATTTACCAAAACTCAGAGTAAATAGAAGTCAGATAGAGGGAAAATGAATCTAGGTAACTTCTTAGAAGAGCAATAGTCTCATTCCTGGCACCAGTCTGCAAGTTATCCCATGTTGTATCTTAACTTGTATCTTTATCTTGATTTGATAGCAGCTGGCTTAAAGGACAAAAATTAGTAGGTAGACAGCTGAAGCAATAGCAGAAAATTGGTGGACTTTTTATCAATGTTGTTTTCCTTCCCCGTTCTTTGGGAGCTATACTGTGAAAGGAATTGTTCTATATTCACTCCACATGCCAGTAATTGAGAAAGGTGCTTCTTGGGGTATTTTGGAATAGCATTCCTATGTTCCTATGTGGTAAAGTATATCCTTACAATTGAATAAAGCTCTCAATAGTCTGGAGCTGTGATCTCTATCTTCAGTCTCTTTCTGTTTCTGGACATATGCCACTGTTGGCTTTCTTAGTTCCATAGGAATTTTCTTTTATGCAAATGAAATACCCGGTCCACATGCCTAACCATTGTCTATTTCTTTAAATAATGCTGTATTATCTGTCAGGCATACAAAGACGTCTCCAATGTATCATCCATAGATCACCTTACCCATTGCTCAGTTAGACAGGCCACTGATCTCATCTCTTGCCTGCCCAGCAATGGCAAGGCAAATTCTCTTCCCTCTGGGGAGAGCAGTCCATATTCTGTGTTTAGAACAACAAAAATGATGGAGATCCAGGTAGAAAAGTTGTGGTTGCTTTGTCTTTCACATAAATCACATCAAAAAAGATCCAGGATGTCTAGGATGTTGGTAGATACCCAAAACTCTTCTCAGCTTAGTACCTCTGGTCACCATACAAGGGTTACCAGTGTCAAATTTGATCAAATCAATAAATTTCTCTAGTCTGAAAGCCACTCAAAATGATGGCATTCCCCTTTGTTGGAGGATGAGGGTTGCAAATGGCAAGGCAGAGTAAGTCACCCAGGAAGAATTATTTCATGCCCACAAACTCTCACTTTGTACAACTTAGACTTGATGTTCACAGTTGTGATATGAAAAGCAAAGTGACCCTGTCATAGTCAGAGACATTACCTCTGGTTCTGTCAAGGCTGACCTCTAATAAAGCAAGCAGAGATGGTTCATCAGGTCAGACTTCTGTCATTCACCTTAATGAAATGCTGCACCTGGACCTGCATTTCATCACCTGTCAGGGCATTCTGAAGTCTTTTCCTTGGGATCACCATGGTAGAAAGACATTCTCTCATCTTGAAGGGGCTGGTGGGTGTACATAAAACAAATATGCCTGTCAGTGTACCTGGTTCACTGAGGCTGCTACACATTTCTGGCATTTGTTCTGGGAGTTCTGGGGACTGAATGGCTAAAGAGCAATTCAAGTGACACTAGATACTGGTGGCTTTTGACATTCAGTACAGGATTACTATAGCTTTTTATTTGTTCTTATTGTTTCGGTTAGTTTCTTTTTATGGTTGGCTGGCTCGTTTTTATTTGGTTATGATTTTTTGAGGCAGGATTACAAACTGTATACTGGCTTCAAACTTGCAATCATGTCTTATTCTCCTGAGTGCTGGCATACGCCACCACACCTAATTCCAATGGCTGTTACAATTTGCAAATTTGAAAACATTATGCATTTTACAAAGTATACATTTGAGAAGACTAAAACCTTGTTTAAAAAGCTAGATAACATTCAGTGAGCTTTACCTTCCTAGCTAGATTACATCCAATACTTATTCATAAACCTGAAAGTCACAAAAAAATGGAAAACATTTTTATAAGTTTATATATGATATATAATATATGTAATATATTTAAATGCATTTGTTGCTTTTTATAATAAATACAAAACTTATTCATTGTTACCTTTATTTATATCAGCAGTTCTTAACCTGTGGGTCACAATCCCAACAGGGGCCACATATCAACTATCTTACATATCAGATATTTATATTATGAATTTAAACAGTTGCAAAAGTAACAACAAAATAATTTTATGATTGGAGGTTGCCACAACATGAGGAACTATATTAAATGGTGCATTATTAGGAAAGTTGAGAATCAGTGATTTAGACTAACAATTTTTAGAAAATCAAAACAGACTTCCAAGAAAATATTTTCCACTTTGAATATTTATTCCCATTTATGGTAAAAAAAAAAGTAGTCAGCCACATTCTTATAAACAAAAATGAATAAATAAATCACAATACAATAAGAGTGTGTGATAAAATATAACCATCAAAACTCTTCTGTACTGTGTAATAATCCAGAAAATGCTTACTGTAGTTATGTTCGCAACACCAGACTGGGTCCTGCATTCTCAATGATGATAAATGAAGATACAGTCTGTGGCTTTGGAAATTAAAAATATACAATAGACAATGCTTAGAAAAATACTGTATAATTTTAGATTATACACCATAAGACAAAGAAAGCAGAGCCCAAAAGTACTATTTTTTTCCCTGAAACTGCAAACTTCCATTCTATCTGAGTCAGCACAGGGAAAAAGTACTCTACACATGTACACCCTCCCACACACACAAAGAGAGACAGACAGACAGACATATATTATATGAATAAATCTATATATATGACTTATTCATATGCAATATCACTTCAGAACTCACTGCTTTCAATTGCTTGACAGAATCTCCCATTTCATTGCATATAATTCAGATTGTGCAAGCTCATATTTAGAACCAAAACCAATTAGAAGTATAACTAATTTTCATATAATTTTTCTTTTGGCAACACAAAACAACAGGTGACTACGTTGTTTATTTTCTTTGAAGACAGCAATGTAAGAAACTTTAATTGTCTTATTTTTGCTATATTTGCTAAAAGCATTGAAGTTTTAACATGTTGAGAGAAAATCAAATTAAAAAACAATTTCCCACAAAATGTTGCAATCCCACACTTCTTGTCTATCAGTCTTATCTGAGAATGCTGAACTATGTTAAATAGCACCTGCCGAGGTAGTGAAAAAAATCTAAAGTCCAGTGTGATTCAAAACAAGACGAGGTATGCCCCACCCCCTCTCCCTTTGCAGCCTCCTGCCTGTACAGCCTCTCTGAGGGAAGCTTCATAGGGATACCATGGTCTACCACACAGGTTGGCTCTTTGCCTTTATAGAAAAAAAATGCTTTGAATGTGAAAGAAAATGGTCAGATATTTTATGATCATAACCCAAGCTACGAGGCAGATTCAATCAATACTTTTAATCAATAATTTTTCATAGCGGATATACTCGCTCTTAGTCCATAAAATATTTGGCCACCAGCTGATGTGACTTCAGGGTATGCTGATGTCCACTTAACTGCCACGTGGATTTTGCTGAGACTCTTTAAAGTATTTTGTTAACTACACCTTTTCACTTACTGTAGCCTCTTCTTATTCCCTTAGTAAATCCAAGGTGAATTCAAATGAATAAAAATAATGTAAATTAAAGACTTTGGATGTTTAGTACAACCTAAGGGAGACTATATTCATTGTGTGTCATAACACAGACTATAATGAAGACAAGGCTTTCTCCCTGATGCTCATTTTGTGTGTTAAACGCATTAATCATTGTGGGCACAGGCATTTGCCTTCATTATTACTGCGTGGCGAGAAAGGTCTAAGGTTCTATTTTGTGTGCAATCAATGAGAACAGCAGCCTACATTTAGAAAGTGATATGTATTCAGGCATTTCCAAAGCTCTATACATGTGATTTCAGTTACTCTTGCCTGCTTGCTTATTATAAGCATCTTCTACCTAACAATTTAAACAAGGTCACAATTTTATGAACTGTACTGGTCTGCCCTATTAGAATTTAAAACACAGGGGCTAGCTGTGCATGATGGGACGAGGGTAGGGACTGAGGAAGTGTGTTTATGCTACATATAGTTGAAAGTTGCATGTTGTATCTCTTAGCCCTTTGATGTTACTGGGATATTTCTTTCCCCTTGGCAGAGATGATTGTTCAAAGACTGCCTTAGTTATTTACTCTGAGGACATGGTAATTTAAACAACCTTGAGCTCAATTTGAAACTTAATTATGTAGTCGTAGGAATGTTGTACTTAATCTAGTACCATTTTCCTCGTGTTTAAGGTAGGAGTTCAAGACCCACTGCATAGTCATGCTGTGAAATGCATAAGTTGATGCATAGAAACTACTGATGCTTAACAGACGGTGCCTGCCAGTCAGTAGGGCTCATAAGAGAAAAGAATGTCCACATATAAGTGAGTATATACCATTTGAGTCTTTCTACTTCTGGGTTAACTCAGTCATTATGATCATTTCTAGTTCAATCCATTTGTCCATATATTTCAGGAATTCCTTGTTTTTAATAGCCGAGTAGTATTCCATAGTGTAAATGTACCACAGTTTCTTTATCCATTCTTCTACTGAGGAACACTTAGGCTGTTTCCAGGTTCTGGCTATTATGAATAAGGCTCCTATGAAATGGTTGAGCAAATGTTCTTGTTGTGTGCTGGAGCATCTTCTGGGTATATTCCAAGGAGTGGAATAGCTGGGTCTTGAGGAAGCCAAGGGGCATGTCCCATGAAAGTCTTCACTTACCAGGAAAGTGGGGCAGAGGGGAAGACTTCCTATTGGGACTCTAGGTGAGAGAAGCAAGGGAGAATGGGAAAATAGAAGGATCCAGAGGGTCCTAGAAACCTACAAGAAGAACATTATGACTGGCAGATCTGGGCCCAGGGGTCCTGCTCAAACTATGGCACCAGCCAAGGACAATACGTGCAGTAAACTTCAAACCCCTACCCAGATCTAGCCAATGGACAGGACATTCTCCACAGCTGAGTGGAGAGTGGGGACTGACTTTCGTATGAATTCTGGTGCCCCATATTTGACCATCTCCCCTGGATGGGGAGGCCTGGTTGCACTCAGAGGAAAGATAGCAGGCTACTAAGAAGAGACTTGTTACCCTATGAGCATACACCCTATGAGCATCACAGTCATAGGGGAGAGGAGTAAGGGGAAAATGGAAGGGAGGGAGGAATAGGAGGATACAAGGGATGGGATAACAATTGAGATGTAATATGAATAAATTAATAAAATATATTTTTAAAAAAGAGAAAGAGAAATGAAAATAATACCAAGCAGCACCTTTGCATGTTTGCCAAATACTCCACTGCTGAGCTATATCCCAAGCCTAATTTTATTTTTTTATGTTAGGAGATAGTTTCACTAAGTTTCTCATGCTAGCCTTGAACTGGGTCTGTAGTCCAGATAAGTCTTGAACCCGTGAGCCTTCCTCCTCAACTTCCATCAACCAGTCTTACAGGCCTATGCCACTGGGCTGGACTAGGATTGCATTCTAATCTGTTTTGCACCTTAAGTATTTTTAAAATTTCAGTTTAAAAGCAAAACTAAATGTATAAACTTGGTCATCACCACATACACATCCTACAGAGACTATTAAAATGGAGAACATGACCCCTGGTGAGATATTATATGAGACTAGATACCAATCCTTAACTAATTGCTACTGTGTTCATCATCTGGCCATCCACTCTGGAAAAATATCCTTCAATAGTTTTTATTTAAAAGAAGAACTAGTTGTTTCTGTTTATGATTTCAGGGGCTTTGGTACCAGTTCAACTGGTTACTTTATTTACAGTCTCAGGTGAGTACAACGTCATAGCTTCAGGAACATGGAAGGGGGTTACTGACCTCATAGTATCTTGGAAGAAAAGAAAGAGATAACAAAAGATGGAATAAAGGCTTGATGGTGTGCCCCAATGGACCGCTTCCTCCAACTAGAATCCACCTCATAAAGACTGAACTACCTCTTCACAGTGCCACAGGCTCTTAACAAGTCTTTAACACAGAGCCAATGAGGTCATGTGAGGCCTGTGTTATATTACTAAACCAACAGAGCCTATCAGTCTTGCACAATCATGCTCAATGTGACTCCCCCAATGTCCAGAGATGGGGGACCCAACATAGAAAGAACAAATTTATCTGGCATATCTTCTAAAAGTGCGCATATATTGTTCTTCAAATAGGAAAAAATATTAAAAATGAAAGTAAGTTATCTTCAGAATAAACATAAAACCAAAGGGGAAAAATACTGAATTCCAGCCATACAAGCTTTTTTTCAAGCACAGAATCAAGGATTCGTCACCAGTTGAACAGTGGCCACAGGGTTGTAACTACAAACTTCACAGAATAGTAACAACAACTAGCCATGTTTGCTGCATTTGATTTTATATATGTATCATCTCTTCACTGCCCTTGACCATACCTGTTAGGAATTTCTATTATGCCCATGTTACAGGTAAGCATTCAAATAGCATGACAAGACTGTGTGAATTGAGGTTTAAAACCAGGTTTTGTTCCACAGATCTTCACTTTTCTGTGGGACCCTTCAGCTCTCTGAGGAGTGTTTGGTCTGAGAAATTCTCTAAATCCAAGATTAGGAGCATCTTCATCAAGGTTTCTTTGCTGCCCGGAGGCACCATGATGGAAGTAATTTGGGGAAAAGGGGGTTTATTTTGCTTACACTCCTACATATCTGTTCATCACTGAAGGAAGTCAGAGCAGGAATTCAAACAGGGCAGATTCTTGAAGGCCAGTGCTGGCTTCAAAGCACTGCATCCTGAAATAAAGAGTGGAGATGCTGGAGAAGACTTCCACATGTGACTCTACCTCCAAGAACAGGGAGTGCCATTGAGTTGATGCTAACCACTAAGTGCAGACGCTTAACCAATATGTTTGCGTTAGAAATCAAAGCCCTTAAGGTGTGCGTCAATTCATTTAATCCTTGCAAGAGTCCTGTATGGAGACACTTTTACCCTCATTTTCAGATGAAAAATTTATGAATAAGTGATTGAAAGAAAGAAGGCATAAGAGGAAAGGAGAGGGCATTTTCATAACATAAGGGCTAGCCTTTTTGAGCATACTCCATCAAGAATACAGCTCAACTGAGAACAAACGTACCCTGCAAACTAGGTCCCATGGCTGCAATGTTCCCTGGCACATGGACAATGAACAAGTTTTGAATGATTCCAAGTTTACGATCCCATATACCTCATTAGTCATTGTTCTGTGTCATTTGGTATCACCAAAATGCAATGGATTTTCTGGGCACCTTGGCACAGCTACATCTGGGGTTGTTGAGTTGTGTATATGGCACTGTGGACAATCACAAAAATAATCATCCTGTAAGTCAAGTGTCAAAAAGTCTAGTGGGATGATATATATGTATATATATATAGATATATATATATAGATATATATCTACCTACCTATCTACCTATCTGTCTACTGGCAGTTATGGGGACAGAAGAAACATCATTTTAGAAATGATAGGCAAGCACCGTGGCCAAAAAGAATGGTTATCAGGGAAGTAGAATTCAGTCAAGGCGAATCTTGGGTCCCCACAGGTCAGGAAGGACTTTGAAAGAGCAGGGAATGTCTGCAAGGCTGTGACTGAGTCCACTGCACTGGCTGTGGCTTGCTACTCACTGAGGGGCTGTTCAGAGTGAGAGCTTCCATCTCTAAGAGTCTGGAAGGCTTGTAAGTACAAACTGGAGCCCAGCTACACCTTTCACAGTTCAGCTCCTGCAAAGCTATGCATAAACTCAAGATATATTCATTTAAACACGAGCTAGACAGGATGTTTTAAATTCTTCAAGTTGTAGGATTCTTCCTGAAGCTAATGTAGGGCTGGATTTTATCTCCGTGTTCTTCACTTAATTGTTATTCCTGTACTGCATGGTGTCATTTGCAATGATGACTCTACTGTCTCTGCTTTCCCAAATTTTACAGCCTCCAATTCTTATCTTTGAATTCTTGTGACAGGACAGGTTCGTGTTGCACCATTTCCAACTCTTGGAGATAAAACATGTTTTTAGGATATAAAGTTTCCAACCTTAATGGCAAAATAATTCTCTTCCCCTCAATAACATATAAGTCAACACCTTTTAGTCAAAGACATTAAAATTTCTTCAGTGAAACAGGATGAAATAAACAGCACAGTGGTAATCCCAATGTTTGGGAGGCAGAAGAAGAGAGATCAGGAGCTCAAGGCCAGCCTAGGCTGCATGAAACCCAGTCTCAAGATTTCTTTTTAAAGGAATAAATGAATGCTCTGGTATCTTGAATCATCACTTGCTACCAAAGGAGTTGTTAAAGAATTTAACTTCTAGTTTCCAGAGCTTTGTAAGTCCAGAATTTCAGGTAAATAACTTCAGATACAAAGATGTCATTGATATATTTTAAAGGAGAAAATAAATGAAGGAAATTTGAGACTTTTCCATACAGAAAACAATACATTGCTGAGGAAGAATTGTGCTATGTGGATGAAGGAGAAGGAATATAGTACTCACTAAAGATTAAAAAAAAAAAAAAAGAAATAAGAGTCTAAACATCATGGACAGATTTCTTTCTACAAATAAACCCCCTATCCTACCACTTATAGGACTAGTGCTCTGTGAAGTCTACCCTAATATGACACTAACAACACTTAATCTGTGTCATAAGGTTAGAAACTTCCATAAGCTCCACCCGGGCTACCTTTTTATTTTTTATTTTATTTATTCATTTTATATCCCGCTCTATCCACCTCCTTCCTCTCCTCTTGATTCTACCTTCCCTCCCTCTTCTCCAATTCTCCCTTCCCCTACTTCTCAGAAAAGGGGAACACCCACTCTAATCAACCCACCCCAGCATATCAAGTCAAATGAGGACTGAGTGCATCCTCTCCCACTGAGGCAAGGAAAGGAAAGGCAACCCTGCCAGAAGGTCATGATTAGAAATCATACAACAGAGTCCATGTCAAAAACAGCCCCTGGTTCCCCTTACTAAGGGATCCACATGAAGACTAAGCTGTCCATTGGCTACATGTGTGTACAGGGCCTAGGTCCAGTCAGTGCATGCTTTCCGGTTGGTGCTTCCGTCCTTGTAATCCCTCCAGTCCCAGGTTATTTGACACTGTTGGTCTTCATGTGGAGGTCTTGTCCTCTCCAGGTCCTTCTATCCCTTACCCATCCTCTCCCACAAGGCTCCTCATACTCCACCTAGTATTTTGTTGTGAGTCTCAGCTTCTGTTTTGATCCACTGCTGGGTGTGTAAGGCACTCGTCTTCAAGCATAGCATAGTAGAGTATCATTAATAGTGTCAGGGGTTGGCTTTACAAGTTTATACTCACAACAGCAATGGAGGAGGGTTCCCCTTCTCCGCATCCTTGCCAGCATGTACTGTCACATTACTTTTTGATCTTAGTTATTCAAATACGTGTAAGATGGAATCTCAGTAATTTTTATCATGACTAAGGGTGTTGAGCATTTTTTTAAGTGCATCTCAGGCACTCAAGAATCCTCTATTGAGAATTCTATGTTTAGCTCTGTGCACAATTTTTAATTGGATTATTTGGTTTGTAGGTGTTTAATTTCTTTTTATGTTTTATATATTAGCTCTTTGTCAGATGTACACTTGGTAAAGATCTTTTTCCAACCCAAAGACTGCCGCTTTGTTCTATTTACTGTGTGCTTTGCCTTCCAAAAACTTTTAAATTTCATGAGGTTCCATTTGTTAATTTTTAGTGCCCGAGCTATTGGTGTTCTGTTCAGGAAGTTGTCTCCTGTGCCAATGAGTTCAAGGCTGATCCCCACTTTTAATTCTAACAGGGTTTTTTTTGTCTTGTTTTAGGTTGAGGTCTTTGATCCACTTGGAGTAGAGTTTTGTGCAGGGTGATAAATATGGATCTATTTGCATTTTTCTACATGTAGACACCAGTTATACCAACAGCATTTGTTGAAGATGTTTTTTTCCAGTATATGGTTTTGGCTTTTTTTGTCAAAAAACAAGTATCCACAGGTATATATGATATTTATAAGTCATACACTAGACCTCCAAAAGTTGACCTCTTTTAGTTTACTCAACATATCTCTGTCTTTCCTAGTCTCTTCTTCATGCACTAAACCAAAATCCAGATTGTCACTCATTCTAGTCCTCATAAAACCTGAATGTTGTTTCCACAGACAGGTTTTAACTGCAGATAAAAAAAAAAAAAAAAAAAAAAAAAAAAAAAAAAAAAAAAAAAAAAAAGCTTAAAACCCTCATTTAGGGCTATGCCTCTCATTAAGCTTTCTGTGATTTTTCCAGAGCTGGGGTTCATGGACCAATGCCTACTTACCTGGCTGGCTAAGATTAAAATGAGTAATAGATCCTTTGTGCCTTCAGGACGGCTCCTAATGCATTTTTCATTAAGTTGAACTCCCACTCGGGGCCTCTTCCTAAGGTTCAGACAGAGGTAAGAGGGCTGTGAGCTGACTTGTTTACTAGCATTTAAACAGGGCTGCTCTTTTCTCACAAACCATAACAATTCTGCACTTCCCATGATTTCTGGGAAGGTGGAAACACTGTGTTTATTTGGCCATCTGTTAAGAGAGCACTGATTCATTAGGACAGATTTTCAAATGGTTCATATTTCAGAACTTTAATAATATGTTATATGGAAAAGTTGGATAGCATACTTTCTACAAAAATACACAAATATATGCAAATATACATGCATACACATCAAACATTCACACATGTAGACATAGTCATACATGATTCACATATACCATGTTCATATGCCATTATATCATGGATATGATGTGTAGGTAGATGTAAACAAATTACACTTTTCACATAGAGGCACAGATATTACACCCCAAAACACATAACATTATACTCATATATACATATCCATATCTAACATGTGGATGTGCACACACACCCCTGTAATCAGAATGTAAATAAACTCCATGAACTGTAAGGGTTGCAGATGCTCCCATGGAGCCTTGAGGACGTGCTTCCTTGCCAAGATTTTACACAGTGATAATATCTCAGTGCTCAGAAGTCTAGCCCACAGAGCTGTGAGTAAATTCCCAACACCATCTAAGACCTTATGCATAGTGATGTATACTGTAAACCCAACATTAGACGGTTTGAAGCAAGAATATCAAGAGTTCAAAACCAGCCTGAATTATTTGAGAATACATCTCTAAAAAGCAAAAAAGGTATAGTAAATGCATACAGATTTTGTGCTAGAATATTTATAATTGAGTCTTCCTGAAAATGAGATCCTTAATACATCATATACTATGCATATCAAACTCTTTGAAGGCCAGATGCTCTGATTATAGCAATAACTGCTTTGCTAGGATCATGAAGGAATGCCTCACATTTTTATTCAAGTCTTCTATGAGAGTCTTAAGAGCACACAACATAGCTCGGATCATCAAACTCCTTACTGGGGCGAGCAGTAACTGGTAAAGGCTGGACTTGAGTATTTTGCTGAGTGGCGAAGGTTGCATCTCAGTAACCACTTGCCCATCTATACAGGATGGGCAAGACATTGTGGTACCATGGGCTGTGATCTTACCTTCATGGTGAGATCACCCTTCAAGGGATGTTTTCTTCGTACCACCCAGAGGAGGATAGAAAGATCCAGTTGTCCTGATAAAAAAAAAAAAAAGCTGTCCATCATTGGCTAGAAAGCTTGATGTAGACAGAGACGCTGGTAGGAAGCAGGAACCTTTCACTGGTAGAATGGAGTCCTCAGAGAGGGAACAGTTCGACCTAGCCTTGATTTCAAAGAAAATGAAGGAATGGCCAGAAGAACAATGGGACAATGATTCCTGCACTTTCTCTATATAAACAGACTGGCCAAGACAGAGACCAGGCTCAAAGGCTATAAGTACAGCTATAAGCACAGCTAGGCATAGGGATACAGAGCAGTGATAGTAGCAAAGGGAAGGGAAGGGTTGCTTTAATTTTTTTCAAAGAAGGAAATGGATGACACTGTCCTCAAGTTTCTCCTTGGAGTGCCCCCACTCCGACGCCACAAACATCTTCTTTCTCACCATTTAAGGCAAGACAGTCATGTGTAGGTGACAACCTTTATAGAGGTCATGATGAGGATTTTACCGGCAAATGGAAATGTCACATTTAGCCAGACCCTAGCGGGGCGGGCGGGGGTGGGGGGGGATTCATTGCCACCTTTGACAGGAGAACATCAGGCAGGAAATGCCAGTTCTTACAGAGATAAGCTACAAGCCTTCGCTCTCTCAGCTCTGCCCGAATCACTCTGATGCACCTGCTCCTGACTGCCGCAGAATGTCTGTGTGATTAAATGGGGAGTAAGTGGAGAGAGGATGGGGGTGCCCCGTGTGGGAAGGAAGTCAGGGCCGTGTCTTCACGAGATCACACTAGTCAAATGTCACTCACTTCCACGCAAGGACTATGAGGAAATACTGGCATTCTACTGTGGCCATGATCCCAGATCCCAGGGCACACGCTAGTGTCTCCTCCCACTTTCTAGCCTAGAATCGTTCGTGCCACCTGGATGTCGGGCAGTTGTTCCCACTGTCTGTTCCACCCAGGCGTTTCAAACAGCCCCGTGTTCCCCCAGGCTTTTGCTTCTCTCGGTTTAAAATAGGTACAGTGCTGAGCTGCAGGTGTTTGCTCCCAGAACTCTGGGAAATCTATAAATACATCTTGACTTTGAAGGGAAAAGTTGCCTCGGAATGTTTACCTAACCCGTTAAATAGGGAGTGAAGCACTAAAGTAACCCGAGGTGGGAGGCTCTCATCTTGGGCCCTCCTTTTCCCTTGTTTTCTTTCTTTCTTATTTATTCTTCTCTCATATATTACATAAAACTCCCTCCACTCCTCCCCGTCCTCTTCCTACCTCCCCTCACCGCCAAATCCATTCTGCCTTCATTTCTCTTCAGAAATGGGTAGGCCTCCAGGAGATGTCTATAGAACATGGCCTATCCTTATTCTAACCTATCCATTGTCACTCTTCCTTCCCGTCCTTCCTTCTTTTCTCCCTTCCCTCCTTCCCTTCCCTCCCTCTTTCCTATATTTCCTTCTGTATCTGTAGACCTACTGGAAAGCATGCCGTGGGTCAGCATTTCTCCCTTGGCTATGTTGAAGTCAGCTTCAGCCCTCTTAGAATATCAATGATAATTACACTCTCACCCTTTGTGTTGGAAAAAAAAAAAAACCAAACTACTGCAGACTGGGATAGTGGAGTATTCATTTTGTCTTTTCCATGATATCTCCTAGAAGGAAAAATGTTTCCACTAACCATTCACAAAGCCTGTAATACTGATATATGAGTTTTATAATCCTGTATGACTGAAATTATGGAACACGAACCACTGGCCACTTGGATTATTTTAGCAGTGTCGCTGTGGTGAGGGTTAGTTGAGGTGACTGGAAAGAGAAGGCTATGACCAGTTTATAGTTTATAGTTTATAGTTTATAGTTTAAAGAAACACTGAGCTTAAGAAAGCAAGGTATAAAACACCCCAGTGGAGGACAAAGGATGTATCTCAGTGAATAAAACCAGAAAGCCTTGAATTCCTTTAAATCTAAAGACATGCTGACAAATGAAGTAAATAGTAGGTAAATTTTTCAGTGTATTTTGGTAATGTTTAATTTCAGAATCCTGTTTTGTGATATACTTGTTTGGGAAATTTTCTCACTTTGTGTTACATATTTCAAAAAGAAGATGGTGAGGTGATAGAGAAAGAGAAAGAAAGAGAAGTGGATAAATGGATAACAGATAGACAGAGGGTAGATGATACACAGATATGTGAACAAGAAGATAGATGCTGAGAAAGACACTTAACAATGGATTTATCCAACATTACTTACATATTACTAGAGACCCTCCAGGTAGTTGTGTTGTCATGTTACATCCATTTACTGTTTTTAACTTCTCAGGCAGATAATCTCACAAAAATAACCAAAAAGAAAATTATAGAACAATCTCTTTGACAGTCATAGACATAAAATTCTCAGTAAAATGTTCACAAGCTAAACTCAAGAACACATTCAGATCATCATCCAAAATTGAACCAGTTAATCCCAGAAATGTAGGGATGATTCCACCTGCATATATCAACACATGCAATCCCCCACCTGAGTGGGCTGTTGGACAGAAACCATGTGATCATTTCAGTAAATGCAGTAAAGGCCCTTGACAATCCCTTCATGAGACTAGACTATTTCATAATAATGAAGGCAAAATATTACATGCCTATAGCCAATATCATGCTACACAGGAAGAACTCATAGCATTTCCACTAAAATCAGGGACAAGATGAGAACATCCACTCCTTTTCAATATGGTACTTGAAGTCTTAGCTAGAGCAATAAAACAAGGAGATAAGGGGGTTCAAAAGGGAAAGAAAGAAGTCAAAGTATCTTTATTTGAGGATGACATATTCTATAGAAAAGACTCTAAAGACTATACCAGAAAACATTTTTTAAAAACAATAGCATTCTTATGTTACAACGAGAAACATACTAACAAAAAAAATCAGAGAAACAATTCCATTCATAATAGAACTCCAAGATCAAATAAAATACTTTTGAATAAACTTAACCAAGTACAATACCTAAATACAAAACGTAACCTGTACAATAAGAACTTTAAAACACTGAAGAAAGAAACTGAAAAACTAAACAAAAAACAGAAAGACGTCCAATTCTCTTGGATTGTCTCATTGTCAAAGTGGGCAAACTACCAAAAGCAATCTACAGATGTGATGTAAGCCCATCAAAATTCCAACATGATCCTTTACAAAAATTGAAAAGGCAATTTTAAATTTATATGGAAGTATAAAAGACCCACATAGACAAAATACTTCTGAACATAAAAATGCTGCTGGGGGTTATCACCATTCCTGAATTCAACTTGCACCATAGAGTCATAGTAATAAAAACTATGTAGACTGCTATCAAAGCAAAGATGTAAAAAAGAGAATTGTGGAGCTTGATGTAAGCCCAAGCTCCCATAACCCTACCCCTGATTTTTGACAAAGAGGCCAAAACTCATGTTGGTGAAAAGACAGCATTTTCAACAAATGGTACTGGGGGAAAAAATGGGGATCTACATGTTGAAGAATGAAACTTGAATTTTATCTTTCACTTTGCACAAAAATCAACCAAATCAATTAAATACCTCAATACTAGACCAGCCAGCTGTGAATTTTATAGAGGAAAGAACGATAAGTCCCCTGCAGGGTGGAAACTCAAGTAAGGACTTCCTAAGTAGAACACAGATCATACAGAGATATGACCAAGATCTAACAAGTGGGACCCCATGAAAAAAAACATTCTCCACACTGCAAGCTGTTAATCGACATAAGAGGCAGCCTTTAGGATGGAAAAAGACACCCTTGCTAGATACGCCTCTGAGAGAATATTAGTATCTAGAATATTCAATAAGAGTGAAAGAATTAAATGGGGCATAGCACTGAGTAGAGTCCTCAGAAGAAAAAAAAATGAAGTGCAAATGAATGAGAAATCTTTTCAAAAGTTTTCAACACCCCTAGGAGTCATGAAAATGCAAATGAAAACTACTTTGAGATTTCATCTGCCTCCAGTCAGAACAGCTAAAATCAAGTTTTCCTCCCCACTTTGCTACCCTCCCCCTGTAACCCACTGAGTTTGCTGCCTTTATGCATATGGGTGCAAGGTAATCCACACTGGCAATTTACTAGGGACCAAACCCCTAAGGAAAACTGACTCTTCCCTAGGTAGCAGCTGTCAATAACTTCTCATGTAGGGGTGGGGTTTCATGAGTCCTTCCTCCAGCCATGATGGAACGTTGACAGGCCTTGACATCCTTACTGCTTAGCACACATATTGTACTCTGCAGAAATAGACACCTGCTGGCTATAGGTCAGATATAGATTATATAAAACAGATATAGATTCATTTATAGGTTATATAAAAACAGAATAAACTGAAGCTAGCACTGTTATAGTTCCCTCAATGCCTGTGATTTTGCTGCTATAGAATTTAGGTTCCTAAAAAGCTGAACTGGATTCATAGTTGCTCCCACATTTTCTCATGATTTCCATTGCATTGGTAAAACTTGAAATTATTTATTTGAATGCATCTCTAATCAAGGACTCCCTGACCTAACCCTTGTCATATCAAGATGATTTTAGTTGGGCTGTAACCTCAGTGCTTGGGAACTTAATACAGAAAAAATTGTAAATTTGAGGCCAGTCTTCCGCATCAAGGCAGAGAACTTGCTGAAGCCTGGCACCAAGAGTTCCACTCCAGTCTGTGCAGGAAGCACACTTAGTATTTAGCTTTCAGAACCAGGTAACATGTTACCAAAATATCACCAGTTAAAGCCAGGAAAAACCAGAATCCAGCACAGCCTCCTTATGAGCACCGTAAGAATCTTTATGTTAAAAAAATAACTTAATGGGATGGGAGGATACAAGGGAGGGGATAACCATTGAGATGTAATATGAATAAATTAATAAAATTAAAAAAATTTTTAAATAACTTAATGGGAAAGAAAGGAGGAATTGGAGGTCTATGCCTCCTGTTCCTAAAGAAACAGACTGTAGTGTTCTGTGTGAGCCCTGTGTGAAGAGAGGGAAGACCGAGCCATACAGGAAGCAGAGTAGAGTCTGTTCAACTGGAACAAGTTCACAGTGATGGAACCTGTCTGAAAACACAATAGGCTAGTTCAAAAGAAACTTGGCTTTTTATATATAAAAATGAAAAAAAAAAAAGAAGAAGAAGAAGGTGCCTAGCTTCTTCTCTACTCATTTCTGAGTCATTTTGATGAATAAAGAGGAAGCTGGAAGGATATGTAAAGCAGGGGCAATAGTTTAAGACCAAATTCTGAATCACATCCTTTATGGGGAATCATGAATATGCAGTGTTCATGGGACTAGTCTCCAAATGCTTTCCAGATAGTAAAAAGAAAATCGAAGTACATAAAGATTTTTATACATCTTAATACACCTTACTTCTGCAGGGAAAAAAGAAACCTGAGCTCTCCAAATAACACTAGTGAGTTGTTAGTTCTAAATTTGAAACTTCTGCAAACATAGCAAATGTCTGCCATCAAGAAATTGAAGGTTAGTTTTAATCTCAGTCTGTTTAAATACCAAGGTTTTAAAATTCAAAGTGATCGAATGTTGTGGGCTTTTATTTCATTTGAACTTTCTGTTTGATTTTTGTTTTTAATCTGGTGTGTTTTAAGAGACTAATTACAAATGGCTAATTATCAAAGTAAGGCAAGAATTTGCAATAGAGAACCACCCCTGTGATTAAACAGCCTCTGCTCCTTGGTGTTCTCAGCTAAGACTCAGTCATGAACTCAAGACAAAGGCCCACACTGGAGCTCATGGAAGCTTATGTGCATTTACCACAAATAGCATGTTTCCTAGGTCATAGAAAGGACTGTTCACTGAGACTTCCTTCTTTGAGCCTGAACCCAGCTACCTGCCAGCTACTCGCTCACTACTTAGTTTTACTTACAGGTGTTTGTGGAGGAAGCTGAGTTTGCAGCAGGTGCTGCTGGCTCCATAGGAAACCCCCCAGAACCGACATTTTCTGCTTGTAGGATCCGTTGGCAAAATGTACTGAAGCTCTCCCTGTGAGTTTGGCGGTGGTGGAGTTTGTTTTGACAACAGTGGGGACTCATCCGGTCTACGTTCCCAGTGGGTAGTGTAGTCAGTCATGGGAGCAGCCTTCAGCCAATATAGAAGCTGGTGTGCAAATGTTCCAGGTGATGTTCTTTGTATGGGGTAATTCAGGATGATTTCTACTCTGTCTCCCAGAGGTCTCTAATGGAATTCAGTTCCCCTTGCTGAAAGCAGTAGCTCATTAGCAACCATAATTGGTTTCCTTCCCTTCCTGGTCTCTTTCCACACCCTCCTGTTGGTCTTTCCTGGGATCATAGCCCAAAATCTGCATGTTCTCACATTCTAGTATCTGATTTCTACTTAGGAAAAAACAACCTGAGGTTACACTGTTCTCATTCTTGAATACTAATAGGGATTTGTTTTAATATTTTATATTTCCTTGGTTTTTATCATTGAAAAATTTTCTGTTAGGGTGCAAAAGGTAATATGCAGATATGAACATGCATGAACTACTATATTCAACAAAACTGAATTTCACCAATATAATGATGATCAAAATAAGGTGAAGCAAGGTAATTTATGCAGGATGGTGGATGAATAGACACTGTAGGGATGTACCTGGGTGTGTGTGTGTGTATGTGTGTGTGTGTGTGTGTGTGTGTGTGT
>OU015748.1:21225698-21236039 GCA_907169655.1 Acomys percivali | reverse complement strand
TGTGTGTGTGTGTGTGTGTGTGTGTGTGTGTGTGTGTGTGTGTGTGTGTAGACCAGAAGTTAATCTCCAGTCTGTTTTCTCAGTACCCATCTTGTTTTGGGGGGATAAGCATTTCTCACTGGCCTGGGGCTTTGGACTAGGTTGGCTAACCAATATCTCAGATACCCACTGGTCTCCTCTTTCTCTCCAGAGCTGGAATTTAAAACACATCCCATTGGCACTGGGCTCCACAGCTCCGCATTTTGATTAGTTGTGGTTTTCTGTAGTGTTCTCTGTCTGTTGTAAAGAGAAGTCTCCTTGATGAGGAGTGAAGATTGCATTTCTCTGTGGGTATAAGGACAGGCATTTAGGGTGTGGTTAGGGATTACTCTGGCTTAGTATAGCGGTGCTTGCAGGTCCTCCTCTAGGAGTGCAGGACTTCACTAGCTCTGAGTAGCAGGTTATGCTTTCAGGACCTGGCATAGTTTCCCATTTGTCAAGCCAGTCTTAAGTCCAATTAGAGAGCAGTTGGTTACCACAAAGAACTACAGGCCACTGGGGAATGCTCAGGGTGCAACAAAATAGTCTTCCCCAGGAAAGAGCACATTAGTGGTTACCCAAGACCAAATGGTCAGCCATGAAAACAGACACAAAACTAGCACTACACAGACTGAGCAGGTTATACCTAAAAATACATATGTATATGCACATACATATATGCAAGTAACAACAGTTTATGGCTGGAAAAACATCTGTATATGCACATACATACATGCAGGTAATGACGGTTCATGAAGGAGTAGGCCATGAATTTGAAAAAGGTTAAGGAAATGCATATGGGAGAGTTTGGAGGGAGGAAAGATAGGGGAAAATAATATAATTATATAATAATCTCAAAAAGGAAAGAAAAACTAAGCATCACACCTAGTTTTTGTTTTTTGTTTGTTTTTTTAATTTGGCTTCCGGAGAAAAAACTCCGATCCTCATATTTGCATAGTAGGAACTATACAGATTGAGCTGTCTTCCCAGCCCCAAATAGAGGGTTTTTGTTTTGTTTTATTTTTGTTTTTTATTTTGTTTTTTGAAAGGCAGGTAATGTTTTGGAGAAAGAACACAGGAGACGTGGGTACTGTTTCTCATTGGCTCCTTTTTTTCAGTAGTCATTTTGCAGTGTCTCTACTTCCTGCTAATTCATCGAGCTCTGTAGTTACCTCTGTGTTCTTTGGTTTTCTACATTATTTTTTTCAACAGTTAAGTTTAAAATTAGCTACTTGCAAGTGCCAACCAAACCCCAAGGAATTGTTTTCTTCACAATTTTGATTTCTTATCTTAGTGGTAAAGAGAACCACGTAAGCATATTTAAAGCAATGCAACATGCTCTGATTTATTCTCTCAGAGTTGCGATTGAATATGCCAGGCGTAATTATTCCTGAATATATTGACTTTATTGCTCACAAACTGGTGATCGTTTAACATTTTCAAAAAGGCAAATCCTGAGTGATGTTCAATTAAAGCTTCAGACTCAAATGTTTTCCAGTCTCACATATGGCCTTTGTAAAGGATTAACATGCCAACTAGTGTCTTCTAATCTTCGGAAAGGCTTAAAAAGTCAGCATCTGCATTAGCGATGGAGAATACTATTCTCTTACATGTTACAAAAGGAATATCTATAAAACAAGATATTTTCCCCACTGTATTGCTGTAAAATATTTGATAAAGGAACCGAGAAAAGGGTAGTCTTTTATTATTATTATTATTATTATTATTATTATTATTATTATCATCATCATCATCATCATCATCATCATCATCATCATTATCATCCTGTTAACAACCCTGTCAAGTTGCACTTTAATTATACCAAAATAAATATAACATAATAAAACATAAGCCCCATAGCTGATGTAATTAAACTTTTCCTCACAACTAAGGTTGGCAGAGGTACTTTTCTTAAAAGCAAAGCATTCTCTCCTGTTCCTTCTCACAGACTTCACTCTGTTCCCTTCCATGGAGGCATTTTCTCGGCAGGGTCACTCACATTGTTGTCCTTCGATCCTCTCTCTCCATGGACAGGAGTAAAATACCCTGTGAATGGGCGCTCTCTATGGTGTGGCCCTCACTCAGCAGGAGGCCTTGCTATACTACAGCCCCCCGCTGCATCAGTAAGTCTAGGGATGGACAAAGCATCTTATTTTTAACAAGCTTCTGATCACTGATGGCGATGCTGCTTCAGGGAACCACACTTTGAAGACCCATTCTCATCTCCAGTTGTCGAATTCCTTCCAGATCACGATTTATTTGGGGTTCTTTTGGAAACTTCCCCAGGAAGGAAAGAGTCTGATATAGCGTTCCTGCTAAAGACTCATTTTTTTTCCTTCCATTTTATTTCTCCAAACAACTTTACCAATCATCTAATTCTGTATAACTTTTAAATAACGACTCAAGAGCTAGAAGTGGTAGCTTGTACCAACAATCCCAGCATTTGGTAGGAGTCAAGAGGATTGCTGTGAGTTCAAGGCCAACTTGACCTGTATAGTAAGTTTGAGGTCACCCTTGACAAATTTGAGACTCTCTCTCAAGAAATAATTAAGTCTGACACTGATAAAGAATACCCCTCTTTCTCTCATTGCTTCTCCCTCTGTTTGCTTTGTAAGATGTCTTTAGTCCTCTAAAGAACACCAAGTAGACAGGCAGATTTGGGCCAAGGGGTCCCGCTCAAACTAAGGCAACAGCCAAGGACAATACAGGCGGTAAAATTTAAACCCCTACCCAGGTCTAGCCCATGGACAGGACAGTCTCCACACTTGAGTGGAGAGAGGGATATGACTTTCTCATGTACTCTGGTGCCTCACATTTGACTATGTCCCCTGGAGGGGGAGACCTAGTGGCACTCAGAGGAAGGACAGCAGGTCACCTAGAAGAGACTTGATACCCTATGAGCATATACAGAGGGAGGTAATCCCTCTGAGGAACAGTCATAGGGGAGGGGAATAAGGGGAAAATAGGAGGGAGGGGAGAATGAGAGGATACAAGGGATGGGATAACCATAGAGATGTAACAAGAATAAATTAATAAAAATAAATTAATTAATTAAAGAACACCAAACCCTTGATGCCTTACCCTTCTGTTGTGTTTTATATAAGTAGATTTTGTTATTTTACCTTTCATCTTGTATTTAAAATTTCACTATGTAGCTCAGGCTCACCCAAAATCATGTTCCTCCTGTATGACCTTCCTTACATCTGAGAGTACTGGTTGTGCCACCACAGCCTGGACTAGTTACACAAAGATTCTGACAGGAGCCAGTCCAGGCTCTCCAACCACTGATACGCAGTCTCACTGGCATCTTTCTTTCTCCTCTTGGCTTTACTCTGTGCCATGAATTTATTTTCTTGATGTTAAGTTGCATACCCATTTTTGCATTCCAAGGCTTTCCTGCCTCTTCATGTTGATGCATTTTCAGAACATTTTATTAGTAGAGGAATTCTTTGATGCAACTCTTAAATCTGTTAGTCGGTAGCAAAACCATTCCTCAGTCTCCCTTTTACTGCTGATCCTGAAAGCACTCTGTTCTCTGTACCCAATGGCTTTGACGTTCCTCTTCAAAGTAAGCCCTCTCCTTTGAGACTGAAGATCTTAATATGATTTAAACTGACCTCTTTGCAATTTCAGGTAAACTGCCTTTCACTCAAGATCCCATCGTGACTTCAACAATTCTGCAGCCATGGATGCAACCCTAACATAAAGTCTGTAAAAGCTCTGGGTGATGATCTGTTGAATTTATTGCCAACTGTAATTGGATAAATTGCTCCAGGTACTCCTGGAGCAGGGACTCCTGTCTTATTTCCTTTGCTACTGGTACCATATACAGATTTCTTTGTGAACATTAGTTTTACATAATTAATACTATTATTTTATTTAATTAAACAAACACTTTGTGCACAAATAACCCATAACTATTCTATTCATCTAACACTTTGAGTCTGGTCATAATTGTAAATGCACTAATAGGGACACTTACAGGAAAACAGTAATTTAACTACATGTATGATACAAATTATATTGGATATTATTATTATTATTATTATTATTATTATTATTATTTCTTACAATATAATTTATCTTTTTATAAACCATTCTGCCAGTTAAGTCTCTTTCTAGTAATTACTTACTATTTATGTAATCTTTGTAGGGGGTATGCTTCGTGAACCTTGGAGGGTT
This sequence comes from Acomys percivali, assembly GCA_907169655.1. Classification (NCBI taxonomy): domain Eukaryota; kingdom Metazoa; phylum Chordata; class Mammalia; order Rodentia; family Muridae; genus Acomys; species Acomys percivali. Next base: position 21,231,839 of record OU015748.1, on the reverse strand, counting down.
TCTGTGCTTCCTATTTATTTTTTGCCTCTTATGAGCCCAGGGAAGAAGTGTTTCAAGTGAGAGAAAATGATTATACAGTAAAGGGAAGACTACATTCTGTTACACGCATACCTGCATATAGCCTCTTTTAATGGTATTGATCCTTTACACATTATCTTTTTATCTCCCTTTCTACTGCTTCCACCAAAATCAATGTCAACTCGGTTCATCTCAAAGAGGAAGGGGATGCATATCTATGGCAAGAGGAAGTAGGTGAAACTGAGCAACACACATTGGTAGTCATGAGGAAGCTCCTGCTAAGAGAGACTGATCATACCTTGTCCCCTCCCGCAATAAACATTTATGCTGCACAAAAATTAATTAGTAACTTGAAAAACTAATGCTATTTTTGCAACATGTTAGAGATGTTGAAAGGCATAGAAAAATAGATCAGTGCACAGTTAGACAGGAGAAAAATACATTTGACCAGACATAATTGTAATATCATAGAATGTGTCACTTCAAATAAGCAGTGTTGCAACACTGGTAATAAAATTCAGAAGAAAATAAAATAATGATTAGATACTTACTTCACATCAATAAAAAATATTTCAGATACTGTTAAAGATCTTACTGGAGTTTAAACATGTAAAATATGTTGATAATATTTATATAGAAAACATAGGAGGGACTACTTAAAAGATAGATGAGACCAGGAATAATAGCCATCATTATAATGGAGGTGTATCTTAACAAGGTATTAAACCTGAGCATTAAAATGGTTTGCTTTGCAATATACACAGTAACAAAAAGATATCATCAGCCATAAATGATATTACCCTTTCTTGAATTTCTAGGATAAAGGGAAGAAATATAAAAAGAATCCCACCCAAGCAGTGAAATAGTTTCCCAAAAGCATGAATATATTACATCCATGATTCCATAAAACGTAACCAAATTGACTATACAATTAAATCACAGAAATAACTTCAAAATCTGAAACGTTGAAATATTATAAACATTTAGACTATGATGCAATAAAAGGAGAAAGAGTTGTCAAAGCATAAATTTAAAGCTTCCATCAAATAGAAACTTCTGGAAACAAAAACAAACTATTCTAAATAGTTCCTGGGGTAAAGAGAAAAAAATCAAACCTATAATTATAGACAATTTAGAAACACAAGTACAGAGAAGTTCTTGTTCATGACACATTTGACAAATGAACTAGCTTGGGTTTCTGTGTTGTCAAAAGGGGAAATTTTAATTATAAAGGAAATAGGAAAGATAAGGGAAAGGTTGAGATCAAGGAACCCCTTGCAGAACAACAAAGGAGCAGACTTCTAAGATCTCCACCAAGGATGATGTAGTGGTTCGAATAGGAATGACCCCACAGACTCATGTGTTTCAATGCTTAGCCCATGGAGAGTGGTACTATTAGGAGGAAATGTAACAATGTAGGGGTAGGCTTTGAGGTTGCCTGTGCCCAATGTCCCAAGGTCTCCCAGTATGACTGTCAATCGCCTGCTTGCTACCTAATGCCTACGGATCAAGATGTAGAACTCTGGGCTCCATCTCCAGCATCGTGCCAACTTCTGTGCTGCCATACTTCCTACCATGATTATATTTGACTAAGCCTCTGAAACTGTAAGCCACCCCCAATTTAATGTTGTCCTTTAAAAATATTGCCTTTGTGACAGGCGGATGTGGCGCATGCCTGTAATCCCAGAACTCAGGGAGGCAGAGGTAGGCAGATCTCTTTGAGTTCAAGGCCAGCCTGATCTACAGAGTGACTTCCAGAATAGCCAAGGCTACAACAGGGAAAATCTGTCTTGAAAAAAAAAAAAAGAGCTGCCTTGGTCGCAGTGTCTCTTCACATCAATAGAAACCCTAACTAAGACAGATGGAAAAGAGGGACACACCTTTCCTTTATCTCTGAAGAAATATTGAAGTTGATGTTGAAGCTGGCCACATACATCCTATGGTATAGAAAGAAAGCATAGTTAGGGAAGCTATTCAATAAGACATATATGACAAATTGCATTTTACAAAGATACTTCCATCTATGTTTTCCTGCATTCCCATGTGGTAATATTATGGTGTGATAGACATTTGTCCCTCTGTAAGACATGATATATGATCTACATTCATTCTTCTCTGAAACAGGCAAAGACTCAATCATGTTGACATGTAAAACAAGAAGAGATGTTATATGAAACCTAAAGCTGAGTGTTGGTCAAAGAAATGTAACTTCCTAATATATATCTCTTTCCCTTTTTCCCTCCCTCCTTTCTTCCCTCCCTCTTTCTCTCTCTTCTCCCTCCCTCCCTCCTTTTCTCCTCCCTTCTTCCCTCTCTCTCCTCTGTCTGTCTCTCTCTCTCTCTCCTCAGTGTTTATAGAAAGCAAGGCAAACTTCAGAGCGCTCCCTCTCTCTCTCTCTCTCTCTCTCTCTCTCTCTCTCTCTCTCTCTGTGTGTGTGTGTGTGTGTGTGTGTGTGTGTGTGTGTGTGTGTGTGTATTGACACATACCTGTAATCCACTTAGGAGGCTAAGAAAGGAGAGTGAGTTCTTTTTTGGCCTTGGAAACAGAAATTTCTTATTTTAAAACCAAAACCTTATTACACAAAGTAAAATTAAATTAATATAGCTTATATTAGGCTAGATGTAGTGGTGCATGATACTAATCCCAGCACTCAAGAAGCACAGGCAGGTGGATTCCTTTGAGTTTGAAGTCAGCCTGGTCTACAAAGAGAATTCCAGATCAGCCAGTGCTACACAGTAAAGTCCTAACTCAAACATGAAAATAAAAGATTAAGGTCAAGAAGAAACCTTTCCAAGAAATATGACAAGTTAGCGATACTATAAAATAGGAACCATAAGTCAAAATAAAACCACTAAGAAATATGACTAGTTAATATATAGTAGTGAAGAATCCAAATGTGAGAGATGAAATAAATTTCAGAATCTATAAAAATCTATGAAGGAATAAGAAACCGGAATCTCTTCTGCGCCTTTACGCCCCAGATTCAGCATTGGTTACAAAGTCTTGTGGTTCAGGGCTAATTTCTTACTTGTCCCCAGAGTAAAGTGATACTGATTTTTGGCTTAAAGGGGAACTGATGTGAAGAATCATAAACTTAAAATGGATTCAAACTGCATAGTTATCAAGAAAATAACGACTTGCCCTTCTATAGAGTTTCGAATGAAAGTAGTAGAACTGGTACATGCAAAAGATTCTCCAAACCAGGCCGTTGGATTCAACTAATCCCCCTTTTGGAATAAGGAACATGGGGCGAGCATCCTAAGAAGGGGCTCTCTCATTACTCCACAGTCTTTCCACAAGCTTCTGGCCCAAGAAGCCGTAGAATGTGGGTGGCAACACTGGCTGTACACTACGACCCACTCCTCTCTTATTTCAGTTACAATTATTGAGAACACACAAGTCACTGGCTGTCATGATGATGAAAAAAAAAAAAAAACAGGCAAAAGACACAATATAAAATCAAGAAAGAGAATCTTCACCTTCTATTGGGATGTGCTTCCTATAGTATACCCAGGGGTAGGAATTTTCTCTTGTTACAATATGACATAAACAATACCCTCCCCCCATCCATTCCAGTTTCAACCTGTGAAATTCTAACCTGCCGTGAGATGGTAGGAGGAGGCAAAGCTTTTGAAGAATTAAGTAGATCACAAAGATGGAGAGATAATAAACGGGTTTGATGCCTCTATGAAAAAGAGATCCTAGGCCCTGGTATGTGGAGTTACAATGAGAAGACAGTCTAGGACAATCCAAGAAGCCGACTTCACCAGGCGTAGGCTCTCCCAGCATCTTGAAGTTAGACTCCCCATCCTATGGAACTAGGTCAAACAAATTGCTGTTGTTTAAGCTGCTCCACGGTGCTTTCTTATAGCTAACCAAACTAAAACATTTACATTTAAAAAATACAATTTTAGGAGCTAGTCAATATCCTTTAAAAGCATGACCACATCTAGGCAAAGTTTCTGGTTGACATCCATATGAAACACTTAGTGTTCGCTAAGGCTCGTGATATTTTCTCTAAACCCCACTTAATCTTTGCGTTAGCATTGCGATGGTATGTTTACTGTTTCTGTGCCTGTATATGAGGTAAGTATAAAGTGAACACTGCTAAACACCATGCCCTGTGCCAGCAATAATCATAAAAAATACATTAACATGACCTAGTGCCAAAACTGGTTTCCATAAAGAGTGAACTGCACATGATTCAAGTCGAGGAGGAAGGTGGAGGCAGGGCACACAGCTGAGGGATATTTAAACTTTTATGCCCAGAGGGAGCACTAAAGCAGATGTAGAACCGTCAAAGAGTTCATCATAGGGCTCCGCGCTGTGCAGAGAGCTGACTGTTTCCCACTTCCCTAATTCCCTGCTGTGACAACTGAGTGCCAAAGAAACTGTGGACAACTTAGGAACAGTAGCATCACACAGGTGTGGTGGCTCCTGCCTACAGAATCCCAGCATTTAGGAAGGTAAAGCAGGATAATTCAGGGCTAGTCTGGGCTACAAAGTGACGCCCACCCCCAAGATAAACAAAGTAGAACAATTCTTTAAAATAATAGTAGCATCTAAGAGCAGGAGAATTAAAGATTCATTTGTATTACAAAATTTGTTAATTAAACCTACCTACCTGAACATCCAGAAGGAAGAGATAATTTTCTGACTTTGAGGTTCTGAGTTAATAAGTTCAGGCTTTGCTTCCTTCATTTTGTTTCCTAATATTATGATGAGAATGGTGAAGTTAGTGATGCGATTACCCAAAGTTACACACACAAACTCATTTTATATGAGTATATAATGTACTTTGAGGTACGTTGCCACCACCGTGCTCCTTTCCTCTCCCCTATCTCACATCTCCTACACCCCACTAATCCTATTTGTTTTCCCAAGCAGTTTTAGGTCTACTCTCAGGTCATATATACATACATGATTTTATGCATCTATATAAAGTCTAGAACCTGAACGGGAGTAATCATACACTATTTATCTCCCTGAGCCTGGCTTAATTTTATTAATATAATTATCTCCATTTGCATCACTTATTCCACAAATGACATTTATGACCCCCCTCAAAATTCCACCGTGTGTATAAAGCACACTTGGTCTATATTCATTTCTTAGATATGTTCCAATACTGTTGGCATTCACACCTGTTTCAGTCTGCTTAAGTGGACTGTCTTTCCACTAGATTTCACCTTGGGGAAGCCATCATCACTGATCTACGTGTCGGGTCATGTTACCCACTCACTGGGCAGTGTTCCTTGTGTTCCCCCTTCCCACAAAGCTGAGCCTGTGGTACAGCTCCTGTCACCTGCAAACTCATTCTTGGGCTGTCTAAACATCACTAGTAAACAGAACAGGAAATATCTTGGTTCTGAAACTTGCACACTCACTTCAGGTCAGCTGAGACACCTGGGTCACACACACTGTGACCTGATGCACCATAGTGAACAGCTACTGCATCAGCAGATCCCCTTACTGAACATTAGGCCTTTAATCTCGGATCCAACGGAGCACAATGGCAACATGTAGATTTTGTATTGAGGCATCTGCTTTATGCCACTCAAGGCTCTTGGGAAAATACACTGCTGAGACCCAGAATGAGAATGACTCCCAGCTTCATAAACAATAGGACACTGGAACTTTCACAGGACTTCAGGATTGGCACTGGAACTTAGAAGACAAGAACACAGTCTTTCAGTATTTATTACTTGAGTATATGCCATAAGCCTTTACTTGACTTACATTCAGTATTTCACAGACTCACCTTAATAGCTTAAAGGTGACTCTTCAGCAACGTATGTGTTTCAGGCATGTGCAACCTTTTGACAATATGATACGTTGTCATCTAAAGGGTTTGTTTTGGGGCTGGAGAGATGGCTCAGAGGCTAAAAGCACTGGTTTCTTCCTTCATAGGTACTGAGTTCAAATACCAGCACTCACATGGTAGCTCAGAACCACCCATAATCTGATCAAATGCCACTCTTGGAGAGTGTAGTGCTCATATAATTAAATGCATAGAAAAATAAATCACAAATTCTGTTGAAAGGAAGGAAGGAAGGAAGGAAGGAAGGAAGGAAGAAAGAAAGAAAGAAAGAAAGAAAGAAAGAAAGAAAGAAAGAAAGAAAG
>OU015748.1:21204432-21225688 GCA_907169655.1 Acomys percivali | reverse complement strand
AAGAAAGAAAGAAAGAAAGAAAGAAAGAAAGAAAGAAAGAAAGAAAGGAGTCCAGGACAGCGAGGGCTCTGTTACACAAAGAAATCCCATCTCAAAAAAAAAAAAAAAATTCATGTTGGAACACTGAGTTACCAAAATACATGATTGAAACAGAATTTCATAATGTCATAAGTAAATTTACAGCTTTGTTTGGGGTCATATTCATCAGTTTCCTAGAACACCTGCAGTGTGCAAGCTAGTGTGTGTATTGTGTAGTTGGGGGATATACAGTAAGATGGGTCACCAGGCTAAAAATCTCTTAGCATGCAAATGACCATATAACTACAAATAGCACAGCTCTTACCTTACAAAACAGGGAAGACCTCATGAAGAAGACAACCCTTTGCCGCCAGCATCTGTTCATTCATTAAAACTCTCTCTTCAAAGGACCATTTACAGTTTGGGATTCCAAATAAGCACAACTTGGTAAGAAAGTAGATAATTCCTAAATGGTAAGGCTTCAAGTTCCTCCTTTCAAGACTTGGAAGGATCTGTGTTCCTTACATCAAGCTGTTTCTTAGCACATTACCAGAAACTGTGTCTTCTACCTATAGAGGAGCTAAGATACAGTGTATTTCTCTTGATGACAAGGGAGTCAACTTAAAGGAAAACATGCTTTCCAAAGTCCAAAGGGATAAACATGAATTAATGATGCAGATTAACAAGAAATAAGCCTACATTCTTTATCTATCATAGCATTTCCTCCAGGAGGAGCAGTTTAATTTGCCTTTTAAATTAATACAAAAACAGCCTTTTCCCTTGGCAAGAAAGAAAATGTTTTTGTATTATTTACCTAGACTGCATCTGTGTTTCTACAAAGAACAGTAAATACATTTCTGGAGCAAGACATGTTTCTGTGATAATGTGAGTAATGCCTCTTAAACACTCTGGAGAGCCTTAGAACGCTTCCCAAAAGATGCTATTGGATGCAGGCAAGGTTAGGAAGGACACAGGATGAAGATAAAGGTGCTCTCGGCATTTGTCACTCTGTTATCAGTAGAAGAATGTAGCTGGATGTCTGCCAGAACAGCAGCCACCAGAAGGCAAGGGCCAGCCAGGACTGTTCCAGGCATTTGGAGGACAGTCTACCTTCCACTCGTTCCTATGCTAGACACCTGCTTCCATCTGATTTCCCCAAGAACAACCCCAGCATCAGCAACCCAGCCTGGGTGACACCCGACGCCAACAGCACTAGGTTAATTTTCACCTGCTCCAAAAATTTCCTTACCATAGCCATTTCAGCTGCGGCCCATTCTGTTCTGAACTGGATAAACAATTCATAGAGAGCCTATAGCTGATAGGTTACGTTTTGCCTGTGCTCACTCCCCAGACCAGCCAGATCAGAGAGCTACTTCTAGCAAATCTTCTCTGGTCTCTCAGCGCCCCTCGAACTGCATGGTGATCATAATACTCATTCTTTAAATAATGGCTTATTCATTCGTTTGCCACATATTTTCTGAGCTGTTGGGCGGTGCCAGCCTGTAGTAGACGTTCTCATGTGGGAAGGAGAGCAACATACCAGTAAAAGGAGGGGAAACCTACCTCGCCTTGATAGTGGGTTGTGAGAGAGTCGTCCCCGTTCCTCCCCAATATCCCTTAGACCATTGGCATCGTCAATTTCACCTATAAATAAATTATAACCACCGTCGCTATTACTAATTTGAGCCATAGCTGTTAGAGCAAATAAGAAAAACAAAAACAAGAGACACAGAGGCAAGGAACCAGTATGTAAAGAGCTTGCTGACCAGGAGTGAAGTCCCTAGGACCCATTTAAATCCATGTGTGGTGATGTACTTCTGTAATCCCAGCACCAGGAAGCAGAGACAGAAAGATCCCAGGGTACCACTGGCTATCAGTTTAACCAAGCAGTGAGCTCCAGCTGTCGGTCCCTCAAAGGAGAAGGAGGAGAGCAATGGAGGAGGACAGACAGTGTCTCACACCACCACCACCACGTGTGTGGCTGTCCCACATCTCATAGACACTCTGCAACATTCTTTTTCATTTCTTCTAAATCTTTGCGTTTGAGTTTCAGAAGTTTCTAATGGCCCATTTTTAAGCATGCTGACTCTTTTTTTTGTAGGATTGTACTCCAGAGCCCATCAGACGCATTCTTGATCATTGTTACAATGCTTTTTATGGCTAGAATTATTTTTACTCTTACAATTTCCATCTCTCCGTTTATATTGCCCATCTGTTCTTGCATGTTGCCACCATTTTCCATCAGATCCATTAGCATATTAATGACTTATTTTAATTTTCTGGTATGATAATTCCAAAATTTCTGCCACATATGAATCTAGTTCGGAGTTTTGTCTTTCAGAGGGTGATTCCAGCTTTCTGTTGTTGTTGTTTCTCTTTGTCTTTTGGGGGTGACACAATGGGGCTAACCTAGGCTACAATTGGACATGTCCTCTTCTTTATGGTTTGGGTTATCTCTCACTGAACCACACTGGTTAGACACTGGTCAAGTAGTATCTAGTAGAATTTATTAATAAGATCACTCTCCCATTTTTTGTTTTTGTTTTTGTTTTTGAGTTTTTGGTTTTGGTTTGGTTTTGGTTTGGTTTGGTTTGGTTTGGTTTGGTTTTTTGAGACGAGGTTTCTCTGTATAGCCTTGCCTGTCCTGAACTCACTTTGTAGACCAGTCTGGCCTCAAACTCACCCGCTTCTGCCCTCTCTGGGTGCTGGAATTAAAGGAGTATGCCACCGAGCCTGGCTTCACTCTCTCTCTCTCTGTTTTAAAATGCTTATTTTTCATCCTCTTCATGTGAAAAACTTGAGAGGATTTCCTTTGGCCTTGACTCTGTGCTCCTTATCAGCTCTTAGGGGTCAAACTCAAGAAAGAGAAAAGTTTCTCTCTCTGAAGTCAGGCCTCCGGGATGTGTGTCTCTTCACAGAATCTCATCCATGAGAACTACTTAATTACATCACCCTCAGCCCTTTTCCCTCCAACTCTCCCACACCTTCTTCCAAAATTCATGACCATTTCTTTAACATTAATATATATACTCTTCTGAGTCCGCTTAGCATTGCATGTGTGTGCATGTCCAGGGCTGTCCACTTCGGATGAGGCAGCCTGTGTTGGAGCCCACCCCTGGAGGAGGCTGGTTTTCCCTCTCCCTGTAGCCATTACTTCACAGTCTTCCAGAGTTATTCAACCACCCTTTAAGTGTTCCTGCAGGAAACCCTGTTTCCTACTTGTCTTTCCGATTTGTAGAGTGGTAACTTGCTCTGTGGCCATGGTTCTCACGTGGACGTAGGAAGGGTTCTTGATTTTCAGCCTAGCATTGTTCTTATGATGACTACGTTGGCAACTTACAACGGCGTTTTTGCCTGTCAGTTGAGAAACATCTCCTCCTCTTTGATCTTAGGTGTCTAAAGTGCCGTGTAAGTCTACAAGGCATTCCCAATAGTTAAAGGAACCTGGACATGACAACAGCAACAACAAAAGTCAGTTGTTATATAATTGGTTAATAATCTTCCTTTTTTAGTAGTAAATAAAATAAAATAATAAAATAAATAAAAATCAACCCTGATTTTAATCTGTGGGATTGCTGTAGAGCACTTTGGTAGCTGTCAGGGAAAATATACTAAACATAGGAGCATAAGACTAGAAGCAAGCAAGATATGTCAGAGAAAGAGACAGAGAGACAGAGAGTGAGCACTCAGGGTGCAGTATTAGAAGGAAGAGCGAACAAAATCCTGGTATGAGATACATTCATGCAATGTCCTTAAAACTTTCATATTCATGACTATGGACAAAACATGAGCTGAAGATATTAATTTTGTTATCATTATACCACACTTCTCAAATGTATGTGTGATAGGGTTTACCTTAACATAATGAGATACTAGACACCTATCTGCAGTGACAGGTGAAAAAAAATTGAGGGTTTAATATCCCTGGCAAACTAATTATAGGTCATGAGATTACAGGTAATTTAGAGAAGCTACAGAATCCAACATCTCTATTTCCACCATCACACGCACAGAAACCCCTGTGACAATGCTGTCATTCTCCTTTGTGAGACCAAGGCAGAATGGCAGGCACTAAATAATGCATAAGCTACCGACATTCATGCTCATATCCCTTTTCAAAAAAATGGTGAAGTGTCTCTTTTATAGTCCACAAAGAATTGAAATCATATGGTGAATCCTGATAATTGCTTTCAGCAGGAGCTCTTGGCACCGGCTCCAGGTTCCTCGGCTCACTCATGTCGGGATGGAGACGGTCTCTGAATATAGATGAGCAGGGCGCCCAGAGAGCAGCCCAGCTGCAGAGCTTTCCCAAGGCTGGAGGGACCCAGGCCAGCTAGAAACCCTGCCTCGACTTCTCTTTCAACAATTGGCCTTTCCCCCTACTCGCATCGTTGCTTTACTATGAAGTCAGGCGAATGTTTTAAACTAGTCAAAAATATTCACAGACAAATGTGAGGCTCTTTCTTTCACCTCAGCATACATATCCCAAAATAGCTACACCGAGAACAAAATGAAAGATAGAATCTAAGCATGCATGAGTGGGAACTCTTAATTACTAGACCACACAGAGGCACACAGACAGTTCAATTTTCTAGAGTCTGGTCCGAGAACTACTGAGGATGATGGAAAAGAAACACTTTACCCCCCAAGCACACTGTCTCCTTTTCTACCCTCCCCAACCCCTTTCTTTGGGTCTTCTCAAAGCTTTCAGTTTTCAAGGTGGATTATTCTAACATCTCAATTTGATCTCCTTGGTGACCAAAGTGATGGCTCAGTCAACAAAGTGCCTATTGTGAAAGCATGTGGACGTGAAGCGGGATACCTAGCACTCGTGTCAAAGCTAGGTGATGTGGAATGACATCTACAATATAGGCACTGGGAAACAGGGATCCCTGGAGAAAACCGGCCAACCAGCCTAGCCAATCAGAGAACTGGTAGGTTCAGTAGTGAGAGATTCTGGCTAGAAAATAAGGCGAAAAGTGGTCAAGACATATCTAAGTTTTACTTATGGCTACACACGTACAAGCAAACACATGTATATGTGTGTGTACATTCAAACACCTTTGTGTGTACAGACACACACACACACACACACACACACACACACACACGCACATCTGATCCCTGAATTTGTAGCAACTCCGATATGAAGCTCCTTATCCATGAGATTCCTCAGTCTGTTGCTTTGTTTCAGCATTTGTTGTTTTGTAGATATAATATTTTCCCTACCAGATAAAAGATATAAGGTGATGAGGTTGCAATACCCCCTGGGCCTCACCTATATTTCTTCCAGAGATGAGAACTATACTCAATATTGATTCCCATCAGATATTTATACAATTAAGCTTAGAGAAGTGTGATTAGTGGCATGCACAGGGATTGGTTGGAAAGACTGCTTCCCTTATAACTGTATACAAAGAGAGGTAAGTACAATGCCTCCAAGGGGTAGAGAGGCAAATTGGGATAGAACCTGAGCATTGCATCTGCCCATGGCAGTTTCACCATGCTTCAGTTCCTTGTCAATCATAGAAAGCTCCTACTGCCACTCAGTAGTGATCCATAGGTCTGAACCTGTGCAGAGAAATCAAGCCACGTCAGCAAAGCATGGCGTTTTATTATATGCATGGTTTCCGTTGTGTTGTATCCTCTAGTCATGCATCTTTCCACTCACCCGACATAGTTCAGTGTTTTATCTGGTGGCCCTAATTGCTATCATATTTGGCACATCTAGCCACTGATCACATTCATATATACGTGTCTAATACACACACACACACACACACACACATACACACACACAAACAATGGTAAGTGACCCTTAGGTTTACTTTGTGTATGAGGAAGACACGTATGATCTGAGCCGTATTCCTCTGTGGCACTGACCTACATTTCAGCTTCAGCCATGGCACACCATGCAATAGTTGTGATAGAATATGCAGCATGTTATGAACTTGCTTCTGTGATGCCTGACCTGACCAATTTGAGCAAATCGTTTCCTCTAAGCATCCATTTTCCCATCAGGAAAGAAAGTAATTTCTCACAGAAAGGAATCTTGAAATTGAAGATTAGTCCAAACTAATGGTTCTCAACCTCCCTAATACTCTGACACTTTAACACAGTTCCTCTTGTCTTCATGATCCTGAGCCATAAAATTATTTTGTTGCTACTTTATAACTGTAATTTTGCTACTGTAATGTAATATAAATATCTAAAACCAGATACCTGATATGTAACTCCCAAAAGGGTCTTGACCTACAGATTGAGAACCATTGACACTAGACCATTGGCTGTAAACTTTAAAGGCCACCAAAACACCTAACAGGATTTGGTGAAGACCTGTTTAAGGTTTTCCGACTCAGTCGTTCTACGGTGGAGGCAAAGGGTTTGCGTCTCTGAAACACTGGTGATAGTGCTGAGATGATGCTGAGAATCAAGAATTTGAGAACCTCAGATCTGCACCTAGCAACATAAGATCGGCATTCCAGATGTGCCTGGTATTATTTCCAAATCTAGGAAGCACTTTTATGAAATACTAGATGATGGAATAAACAGGCATTCCCAGGGGACATAACCAAGAGCATAAGTCCTGAAAAGGCAGAACACAGGTGGGCGGTCACCCCAGCCAAGGAAGTCAGCCATTTGGGAAGGAAGAGCTGATCTATGTCTTCATATTTATGCTGAGGAAACACACTCCTCATTTTGTAAATGTCCTTTGTAAAGTAATCTTAACTGTTTTAGGTTAGACAGGATGGACGTGATTTACCGATGCTTCTTCTCCCTCTTCCCACATGACTTCTTCCTCTGAGTGTGGTGAAACTTTAATGGCCAAGGAGTTGAGTGATTAACGGTGGGAGTTGCCCATGTTAATCTCTTGTGCATAACTGCAGAGATGGGTACTTATCTGCTAAACTTTTCCAGATTTAGCCCTTACACGTGCAATACAATGGAGTGTCAGAAAAAAAGAGACTGCAAACGTGTTTTATTTAACAGGGAACACATGGAAGTCGGAATGTTGGCTCCTCGATATAGAAACACGACAGAATATATAACAGTCATCTTAAAACGATGAATGCATGAAGTCAGTGGCAACAGGAGAAAAAGAACTGCCTGGAGATATTTTTTTAAATCCCTTTTGGAGCATTATAGTAAGGGAGAAGAAAGCAATTATTGAACAAAATTATGTCTGAGATTTGGGGCCACACCTGTGTTCTGTATTACTATTAGTTCTCCCACTCAGCAAAACTTTGAAGAAGCAGTGATGGCACACATCAATGGTCCTGTGTGTATCTCTTCATGTCCAAGACTGATGTAGCCTCTCATCACCTCGCGTTTCTCAAATGGACCCTCATTTTCCATTTCCACATTCCCAGTTCAGAACCTCCTGTTCTCACATCTGGATTATCTCAATAACTGTTGAATTCCTCTATGTCATCTGCTAGGACATTTTCACACCTCTATCATATAATACTATCCTGCCTTGCCAATCATCTATCCATGAGTCACTGAGTTGCACTGAATAATAAGTAAAAGACCAAGATGGCATCCCAATCAAGGCATCTGTGGTCTGGCTGAACACATTTCAAACTGGTTCTCTGATCTTTTACATTCATCTCTCCCTTGCTACATCGAATAAGCCATGGTGTTAGCAAAGCTTGAGCTTTTTTCCCCTCAATGTTTTTGTCCATATTCACTGTCCCTTTAGTTAATAATAAAAATTAGTGTTTCAATATTTCAAAAATAATTCTATAAGAATAACCTGAATCGATCCTCAAGTCATCAGACTTGTAAATAGGAATTTTGCATTTAACAGAAATGTAAATAGAGATGCAGGTACATTATCTACTGGTAAGAATAAAGATATGGCTAAAATAATTATAAAGCCATATTGGGTCTATAGAGAGTGATCAATGGTTAAGAGCACATACTGCTTCTACAGAGGACCTGCATTCACTTTGCAGAACCCACAATTGCTTGTACTTCCGGGTCTTGGAAATCATGTGCCTTCTTATGGCTTCTGAGAGTACACACATTTTTGGCATTTATTTACACACACACACACACACACACACACACACACACACACACAGTGGTTGTGGGGAACTGGGGATCATTACAGTCTTAGAAATTCTCATAAACTGTAATGAGTTGCACAATCCATATGTCAGAAGAATTAATCTAAAAATATCTTGCTAGAAGCTGAATAAATTCAATGATAATTAAATTTATGGCAGGCTGACATAAAATAAATTCCAATATCCTAAAGATAGATTCTCTATGGAGCCACCAAGAATTCCCATGGAAAAGTTCACAACTAATTGGTTATTTATTAATTTCAAACCTAGGGAGTTTTGCACTCCCATTAAATATAATTTTCTTTCATTTTCCTTTCATGACAAATTTGCATTCTCTAGGTTTTATATCCTCTTGTCACTCAAGAGGAGTTTATGACAATGATGCTTGTCTTCTTGCAGTTTAACACTCTTCAATAAGAGACAACCTCAGTACAATAGAAGAGTTAACTCTTTTTGACATACATGATTCTTGAAATGTAATTTGATGATAGAACTATGTCAATATTATCTCACACCTTGATAACTATAGAGATACTCAGCAGAATCTTCAGATATTGGGCCCAGAAGGCTGTTTTTCAAGCACCTGATGTGATTTCTATGCCCTGTGTTTTTTAGGGATATCAGAAATCTTCCACTTATATCCACAATGGAGTACTTTGAATGAGACAAAATTTTCTCCCTGATGCTAGGCAACTATGAAGGAGATATGTCAGGCTGAAGAGATGACTGAATATGAAGAGCTCTCCTTGCTCTTCCAGAGGATATGGGTTCAATTCCCAGCACTCACTCACGAACGTCTGCCGCTCCGGTTCCAGGGGCTCCAATACCCGTTCCAGGCCCTCATGAACTCCTAACACACATGAAGTACATAGGCATGTATGTAGGCAAAAAACCTATACACATAAAGTAAAAATAAATAAACCTAAAAGAGGTGTGTAATACACGAGACTAGGCAGCCCCTGAGACCAGCTAAGAAGTCCTGGACTGGAGGATTAGCCTCCGGAGGAGAAGCAATGGGCACAGAGGTAAATCCCACTTACCACCATCATCACTTTGATACCTAGGTTAGTTCCCAGCACAAACAAGTCAAATTGAGAAATTCAAACTTCAAAATGAAGTTTCATACAATTCTGAATTCAGAACTCTTAAGACAACCAGGTAACAGGTGAACACATTTCAGGTGAAACAAGCAAAACAAAAGAACAATGGATAAGTAAACTGTTGTGGCATTTGACTTTTGCCCATGATGGAGCAGGAAGTGGAAAACTGCAGTATCAGCCTGGTGAAGACTATGAAGGGCTTCATGGTTTCATAGAGGCTAACTCAAAATGTGGGTTCATAAAATGCAAGGGTAGAGAGGGTATGTTAAACCATCCTCGGCTCATAGGTGGGACCCCAGAAGACCAATGTAACAAGAGAAAGAACAACCAGAGATAAACTTGTGTAGAAATTAAATTCAGCTTGCCTCTTCATGGGGTGAATCAGGGTGACTAGACTTTCTAGAACTGTCTTCCACAAAAAAGGAACATCCCCAGAGCTCTCCAGCTAGCCAGACTAGCCAAATGCAAATTAACAATCTCAGTTTCTGCTTTCTAAATATTTATGTTTAATCCATGTGTTTATGCTGCTCACAACCTTGGCCAGAGAAACTTATTGCGGAGGGTTGTGACTAATGCAGAGACATATTACCATTCAACATGCTGAAACTAAGCAATTGTGAGTGCTCCTGCATCTATCTTAACCTCCCTTCACCTCGCCAAGACTCAAGCAGCATAGCTGAAGAGGGACCAGAAAGAATGTAAGAGCCAGCAAAGATGAATGGTCCAAAATGCTCTCTTCTAGACACTCCATGGCTTGTACATAAAACTCATAGCGCATATGATTACTTATATCAGACCTACACAAGACCAAGCTGGTTAGACATTTCAGCATGGAGGCCAGGCATGGTGGTGCATGCCTTTAATTCCAGCACTCCGGAGGCAGAGGCAGGAGGATTGCTGTGAGTTCGAGGCCACCCTGGTATACAAAGTGAGTCCAGGACAGCCAGAGTGACACAGAGAAACTCTGTCTTGAAAACAAAAATCAGCATGGAGAAAGGAAAGGATCCCAAGGCCCCAAATTCCAGCATTTGATAGTATAATTCCCATATTTAACCTGTAAGCCCCACCTATCAGGAAACAGATACCTTCCTGGAAGGCTGGGAATTGTAGTTCTCAGAAAATACCAAAGCCTCAGGAGAAAGTACAATGGCCTATAGGTTTGTCCTTATAAACCCCCTCAACACCTGGTTCAAGGCCATTCTCAGCTAGGAAATTCTTAGGAATGGTCCTGATCAATTCCCATCTCTTGGACTTTTAACATTTAATAAAACTTGTTTTAGATTTAGTCCAAAATTGTGGATTTAGTTTTTCTCCAGCAACTCTCAGGATTAACAATAGATGCTGAAGGGAAAAGAGACCCTTTTCTTTAGTTGAGTGGTTACTGATGTAGGTTGCCCATGCTCTGGGGGATGTCCCTCGCTCATGCACATATAGACAATTTACCTAAATAAATAAGGCTATGAGTATTTGATGAAGAGATCAGGAAAGTCCTAGGTGGGGTTGGAGACAGGGAATGACAGGGTATGAGGGTTGTATATGATCGAGATATAGTGCATAAGTGAATGGAATTTTTAAAGAGTTAGTTGAAATTTAAAAAAAGAAAAAATAGTCATTGTGATGTTTAGGATTCTCAATTTAGTAAATTCTGGAATCCCTTATGCAGAAGGCCTCCAGGCATGCCTGTAAGGGATTGTTTAGATTGGCGTAGACTCTGGTCATCTAGACTAACTTAACTGAGGTTGAAGCACTCGCCCTCAAGAAGCATGGCACTGGTCCTAGGTTTGGGTCCTAGACTGCATGAAAGGAAGGAAGCTAACAGCACAAGCAGTCATTACTCATTGCTTCCTGCCTAAAGGAAATGTGACACACTACTTTAAGCTCCTGCAGTCACTCTGTCATCGTAGAATGTGCTCTCAAATTGTCAGCCCTTAAACCCCGCCCTAGGTTTCTATTGTTGTAATAACACTATAACACAAGGCACCTGGGAAAGGACAGATTTTGTTGACTCTTATAAGTGCTAATCACACTCTGTCACTTAAAGGAATCAGTGCAGGAACTCAAGCAAAATCCTAGAGGCAGGATGTGCAGTAAAGGCTGTGGAGGAATGCTGCCTACTGCCTTGCTCTCCATGGCTTGGTCAGTGTACTTTCTTTTTTTTTTTTTAATTTAAGTATTTTATTCAGATTATATCTCAGTTGTTATTCCCTCACATGTATCTTCTCATTCCCCTCTCCCTCCCTCCTTCTTTCATCCTATTCCCCTCCCCTAGGTCTGTGACAGAAGGGGACCTCATCCCCCACTATAAGATCACAGCCTATCAGGTTTCTTCCTGGTAGCCTGCTTACTCTTCCTCTGAGTGTCACCAGGTCTCCCCAACAAGGGGAAGTGGTCAAACAGGGGGCACCAGAGTTCATGTCAGAGTCAGTTCCTGCTCTCCACATAATTATAGAGAATGTGGTGTCCATTGGCTAGATCTGGATAGGGGTTCTAGGTTTACTGCATGCATTGTCCTTTGTTGGTACAGTAGTTTGAGCTCACCCACCTGGGTCCAGATCTGCCAGCCTTAATGGTCTTCTTGTAGGTTTCTAGGACCCTCTGGATCCTTCTATTTCCCTATTCTTCCTTAACCTAGGGCTACCTGTTTAGGGATGGCACTGCCTATAGTGAGCTAGACCTCATATGTCAATCATTAGTCAAGGAAATGCCTTCAGAGGCATATGAACAGCCAATTTAATGGAAGCATTTTGTCAACTGAAGTTCTCTCTTTCCAGGTGACCCTGGTTTGTATCAAGGTGACAAGAAAACCTCACCAGGACAAGCCCTTTCTTCCTTAAGTTGTTTTTTCCAGAGTATTTATTTCATCACTGCAATAGGAACAATAACTAAGACCGTTACTTACTTAGAACTCTAAAAACAGTTTACTACTTTGGATATTTATCACCTTGGCTTTTAAACTGAGCTCATAGCCATGGAAGAGTTTTCTCCATCTGCAGATGTTTTAGTAAGCCACCAAGACTCCAGTGTTCAGAAGCATTAAGTATATATTACATCAAGGCATTTATAAATGCCCCTTATCATCACAGCCCTGTTGTTCTAGGCACTGAAACAATGTGAGATGAGAGTAAAAATGAAAAACCAAACTAAGCAAATATAACTTTCTTTTTAGGGTTGTTTATTATTCTTAGCCAAGTGAGCAATAAAACTGAAATTGCAGCTGCTCCCTTAGCATGGCAATCCTATGGAAAGAGGAGGTTATTTATATTTAATAAATATAAATTTGAGTTCAATTTAAATTTTATTATCACATAGATTCTCAAGTCTGTAGATATCCTCAAACAATACAGGACTTTGATCAACTTGTTCACATTTGACTTGCAACTAGTCTAAAGGCACCATAGGCTTCAGCATTATTTAGAAAGAATTTTCTAATAGATTTATTGAGTTACAATTTATATTTAGTACACTATATGTATATACTATAAATGTTTAGAATGTACAGTTTGATAAAGTCTTATATAGATGCAAACCCTTGAGAGTAACATAAAAAACAAAATGATGCATTCTTCATAATCCCTTCCCACCCATTTTAAGGGAACACCTTTTGAGATTTCTGTATGGTGGGGTCAATACTGTCCTTTCCATTGCTCAACAATACTGCCATTTTAAGGATACACCACAATTGTTTTATCCATTCATATGTTGATTGATGTCTACATTACTTCCAATTAAAGCCTTATAAGAAAAGCTGTAATGAATAATTACTTTACAAGTATTTATTTGCAGATTTCTAGGAGTAAAATAGTAGGATCTTTTTTTTTTTAATTTTTTTATCACTCAGTCATTTTAAGGACCAGTTCCAAACTATAAATCTCAGTGAACTTCTATCAGTTATAACAGTTATTCTGAAACAATGGAGGTTCACTTATGGTTTTTTTTTAATTTTATTAATTTATTCTTGTTACATCTCTATGGTTATCACATCTCTTGTATCCTCCCATTCTTCCTTTCCTCCCATTTTCACCTTATTCCCCTCCCCTATGACTGTTCCTGAGAGGGATTACCTCCCCCTGTATATGCTCATAGGGTATCAAGTCTCTTCTCGGTGACCTGCTGTCCTTCCTCTGAGTGCCACCAGGTCTCCCCCTCCAGGAGACATAGTCAAATGTGAGGCACCAGAGTATGTGAGAAAATCATATCCCACTCTCCACTCAAGTGTGGAGACTGTTCTGACCATTGGCTAGATCTGGGTAGGGGTTTAAAGCTTACCGCCTGTATTGTCCTTGGCTAGTGCCTTAGTTTGAGCAGGACCCCTTGGCCCAAATCTGCCTATCATAATGTTCTACTTGTAGGTTTCTAGGACCCACTGGATCGTTCTACTTTGCTATTCTCCCATTGTTCTCTCATCTAGAGTCCCAATAGGATGTCCTCCCCTCTGTCCCAGTTTCCTGGTAAGTGAAGGCTTTCATGGGACATGCCCACTGGGCTAGTATGCAGATATAAGTGAGTATATACCATTTGAGTCTTTCTGCTTCTGGCAATAGAAGAAAGGGAAAATAGTAGGATCTTAAAGTAAGTGTATGTTGTTGCTGTTTTCTTTTATGATAAACTGTTTTAAAGGGGTTATGCCATTTTATGTACTTACTAGAAGTAAGGTTTTTAGTTTCTGAAGCTCGGCCCATAGTCAAGCAACCCCGTTGCTTTTGATGTGCGCTAAGTAGGGTGGTACAAACAGAAGAGGCCCAGGGCAGATCAAAGCCATGCACCTCATGACCAGCAGTAAGGGCTGGCTCTTTATTCTTGTCCTACTGAGATCAGCATGCAGCACTGGGGCCTTTTCTTTTTCTGCCAAGACTAGTGTCTCATGACCAGACTCCCGCATGCCAGTACAGTTTGTCTGTATGATTCCTCAGTTGGCTCTACTTCCTCTGCAGAAAAGACAGTTCGTGACTCTAACTCTACAACACATAAGTTCTGAACATTAGCCATTTCCCATTTTTACAAACAAGGACAGCGGTTCATCCCTTTGTAACTTGTGCGTTGCTGCCGAGATAGACCCTGAGTCACTAGCATCTCTCTCCACCATTAGACCTCCGAGATTTACACTGCACTAGGGATAGCTCTTCACTTTCCAATATAGTTAATTGATTCAAGTGTCTCCCAAATATTAAGTTGTGGTTTCCCTGCTGTTGTTGTTGAATAGATTCCGGGTATACATAGAGAAATTTCAACTGTGCATTGGCTGAAATGCAAACCTAGTTTGTCTCTTAGCAGGAGAATATGGCATAACACCTGAAGATCACTCCCTGCTGGATCTCTGCGAGAATTATTCCGGGATCCCATGGGGAGTATTTCCAGGAGTTGCAGGCAGAACTCTACTTACAGGTCTCTCCTACTACTGTAGGCCACCTCAGGCAAACTGTGTCCCTTTAGATTGCAGCTTACCTTCCACAAGCTGATAACTGGTCTCCCCAGCTCATTGCCATGTCCTACAGACATGTTTTTTTTTTTAATTCTTCAAGTTACAATTTTTAGCTGAGCATATCAGAAGCCTGGGGGTAGCAAGCAGGAACACAGGAAGCTAGCACCTGCTACTAGACTAAAGGAGACCTCGGGACCAGTTATGATCTGACTCCCTGGAACATCTTGTGAAGCATCCAGAGCCCAGGTCTGCATGCATCACTGAAGGGAGAGGAGTTCATCTAGAGTATTTCTTGCCCAACTTCCTCTTGGTTCTACCTGAGTGAAGAATGTCTGCTTCTGTCAGTCTAAGCCTTGACTTTTTCTTACCTCAGTGTGATGGGTAGAGAGACCATCTTCCCTTGAAGACAATCCCTTTGCCATGTAGGAAGATATTACTTAAGCCAATGTAACTAGAGCAAGGCTATGGAACTACTCTAGGATTATAGGTCCTCAGATAATATGCTGTGAAGGGAACATGTGGTTACAGGTCAGGTCCAGTTCAAGTTCACCCCTACAGATCTTTGCACTCTAGCCTGGTCCCTCAGAGTCTAGTGCACAATGTCTTACTTAGGTTAGAACACAGGCATTTGTCTCTCAAGACACACGTTTCCAGTAGAAGGTAGTCAAAAGCCACATCTGCTTTTGGCTTTGGAGGAGGTTATCTAATGGTTTAACAGCAGTGTTCAAATACACCCTGCTGCGCATTCCTGAACTGCACCCTTAAAATCTTCAGACCTAAAACCTTCATTTCAATTAATTCATGAATCCCGTGCCTCCCAATGTAAGACTAAGAAATACGTGACTAAAAATGGTTATCAAACGTTTCCTCTTAAAGTAAAGGGACGGTAATGCTCCACTCCCATTTCTTTCCCAACAGACAGAGCTTGTTTGAAACTCCCAAAGTAAGAATTTTCGACAATTTAAAGAAATGAATGTCTTTTCCACTGACTATACATTTACAAATTATGTAAAACACTTCTAGACGTTTATATCTTTTCCAAATCAGAGGGTATCAGGCTCTACTCCTGTGGGAAAATACTCAGTAAAACATAAGAGCTAAAACTGAATATAGTCTGCTAGGGGCTTCTGATCTCCCCAGAATCCTGCGGGATCACATCTGTCAACACTTGCACACGGTGTGCTATTGTTGCAGCCTCTGGTATCTTCAGCATCCTTATTAGCATTGTCCATCACTGTTTAACTGCATAGTTAGGTAAAATGCATTAGTTTTGTTTTTTTTTTCCTCATGGATTTTTTTCAGGTAATGTCTTCTTCTGCATTAAAGTTAACACAAGTTCCAGTAGTTTTGTTCTTGTTGTTTAAGTTACTGAGTTCATATTTAGGCCCTAACAAATCTTTCTCATTTTTCTTAGTACTGATCCCCCAAAGCCATTTTGAACTCTGATTATCTTCTGCATATTCAGCTGTCATCAGGACACTATCCACAAATATAATTCACTGAAACTTTTTAAAACAAAATACAGCCATAGATAGGAACGTCAGCATTCCTCTGGATACCTTCATCCAGATACATTTTCACTGGTTCAGCCAGGAGATGACAACTTGATGGACAACAGCTTAGGGACAATGATTGCCTTGCTGCAGGCTTTTGTATGGTTTTATTGAAATCATGACCACATTGAATTATTTTTTATTTTAATTTATTATAATTTATTCAGATTACATCACGATAGTTATCCCCTCACTTGTATATTCCTGTTCCTACCCTCACCCCTCTTCTGTCCTATTTCCCTCCCCTAGACCTCTGACAGAAGGGGACCTCCTTGCCCACCATATGACCACGGCCTATCAGGTCTCATCCTGATAGCATGCTTCCTCTTCCTCTGTGTGCCCACTAGGCCTCCCCACCAAGGGGAAGTGATCAAATCAGAGCACCAGAGTTCATGTCAGAGGTAGTCCCTGCTCCCCCCACAACCGTGGAGAATGAGCTGTCCATTGGCTAGATCAGAACAAGGGAGTCTAGGTTTACTGCATGCATTGCCCTTGGTTGTTGCAATAGTTTGTGCACCTACCAAAATGGCTAAGATCAAAAATTCAAGTGACAGCCCAGGCTGGTGAGGATATGGAGAGAGGGGAACACCTCTCCATTGCTGGTGAGAGTACAAACTTGTACAACCACTTTGGAAAATTGAGAGCAGTGCTACCACACTACCACTCCTGGGCATATAACCAAAAGATGCTCCACCATACAACAAGAACATATATTTTTATTAAGTTTATTTTTTATTTATTTTGTATGTGTGTATATATGGGTAAGGCTATGAAATGACCCATGCAGAGATCAGAGAACAACTTATGGGAGCCAATTATTCCCTTTTACCTGTGAGTCCTAGGGAAGGAACTCAGGCTGTCAGGCTTGGCAGCAAGTGTTTTACATGCTGAGACATCTAGTGGTCCTCACACTGATATTTTAATGTATAATAATTGGTTTCATGTTACAGTGGTGAAGTCATGGGTTGAACCAGTCACCATGGGTCTCAAAGCTTCAAATATTTGTTCTCTGGCATTTAACAGCACAGCATTGATGAATGTTATCAAAACAGAAAGGTGGGTCATTTAGGTCTAAATAACACACACACACACACACACACACACACACACTGCTAGCTTTTTAATTCTATCACTCTATTTGAACCTGGTATCTTGTTAAAATAAAAATAACTATCTGCAGTATTCCCTTGATCTATAGACTCCATGACACCATCCACAAAAGGGAATGGAATTAGCTTTATGTGTGTTTTCTGAGGGCATTCCCCCAGCACCTAATGATAACTTTTCTTTGTTCAGCAGTCCATTTCCCTACTACTAGTTAATTCCAAAATATATATGGCCTTGAGTGGTGAGTGCACTAAATCTACATGTTCCCAAACAGAAATGCCTATCAATTTTGGAGAGTTTGTCTACCAGCTCCAGGCTTACCCCTCCTCCCTGCCTTTGAATCAGAAAAGGGGCTAAAGGAAGAGGGGAAGAAGCAGACAGAAGTATGCCCAGGGCTGGAACAGAAGAACCTAGGGAAAGAAAGAAGAGAAGGAGGTAACGGGACTTTTGCCCAAAGGTCTGAAATGTTGTCATTAAGCCAAGTGAAGTTCTTGTATTAGGCCATTATAAGTAGCAAGCTACAGGATGTAGGATTTTCATTAAGTTAGTTGGAAACTTCCCCCAAACAGCAATGAAACAAAATGGTGAGTTTTTCCCTTTCCCATTCTGCTTTCTTATTTCAGACCTTCCTCACTCACCTAGATGATCACCTAGGTGATCTGAATCCACCTGCATCTGCTACCCTAGGATGACCCTTGCCAACTCTCCCCTTTGCTCATGACCACCTACAGGAATAACTGTGAAACTCCCAGCACACATTCTCAGTGTTATTTCCTACCGTTTCCCTGTGAACCCAACATCCTGACCACAACATCCTAAATAGAGTACTACTGAGTGCTGCTGTGGTCCTCGGGTGTGGCCGGGTGGATCGTGAGAGGGGCTTCCATACCGCTCTATGGTAGGAGTGCTCATGTCCACTGTGACATAAAATAAAGGATCCTAGCAAATTAGTAGAGCCTCAGAAAGGGCCCGGAACAGAGCAGTGACTGCTTCCACATCTGTACGGAAGTTCCTTTGGGTGTTGGCCAGCCTGGCACCTCCCGTTAGTGACAGTGGAAAGGTTGGCTACCCCAGAATTTGTGTCAATTCCCCCATCCGTCCAAAGGCTGTATTAAAACGCGTGCTGCTGTACAATAAAAATGGATCTACACATCAATGCTGGTCTCCAGAGTCTGTGTCCCAGGTTGGTGACTCCTCCCTCACCCGTCCTGGACCCTGGTTCCCACAGAGAACAGCGTTTCCCATATCATCAGATCTATCTCTTCTTTCTTCAAAAATGATCGTATTAACCTCTCAGCGGGGCATTTGCTGAATGAGTCTTCAAGAACGTATTCAATGCTTCTGTTGTGTTATCTCCCAATGCTCCAGTTCACGGCTCTTTCCCAGGACTTTTTAAAGCATAACATAGTTACTTCTCTCCATATGTTTTACTGCCACGGAGCTCCTTGAGGGACCAACCATTCTTCATCCAGATCTCTACATCTGTGATCCTGGAGTCTCCCACACAGCCCAGGATAAGTAGTAGTTAGTGAACAGTAATTGGATGAATGAGCACACTCAGAACAGCCTGGGCCCTTCATATAACCACTATACCTGTCTTAAACTCAAATCAGATTTTAATCATATTAGTTTAATCCTTTCTGACGTTGTATGTAGTCAGATCAACTGCAATTTCTTTACCTCCGATTGTCAGCATCTCTAATGTCGTCGTTTGAAATCCATTTTAAATGGCTCCTTTCTACTAGTTTACCTCAAGTCAAATGAAAGGTAAATTAAGCCAAAAGATGGCTTTGCCTGATTTCACATCTGTCAATGCTTCTCTTCCCAGTGGGGCTATTTCTGCTTCACAGCCGTTCTCCTGCACACATGGCCGAATCCTCCCCAAGGGTCCCTTTCTCGATCAGCCATGTGCCCATCACGGCGTTTGCGCCTGTCACTGACAGCTCTCCTGTTGAATCCTGTTCGTTCTTTCCCTGCCTCGTGTTTCTTTGTCTCACAAGACTCATCTCTCAGCAGCACATGGTCACATGAGGGGGAACTGGAAACGAAAAACCCTAAAGCATAGCTCTAGCTCCAACATCAAACAACAGAGTAACAGAATGGGAAAGGACACATGCCTGCTGCTAGAGGATGCTTACTTTTGCTCTTATTTTAACTGTCAAAACATTTGACAGGTTATGTCACATTTAACAAGATAAATTGGGCTGGGGAGATGTTTAGTCAGTAAAGGAGTTGCCTTACATGCATAAGGACATTAGTTTGATTTGCCAAACCCATATACAAATATTTTAAGACCTAGGCATGGGATCATGTACTTACAATCCCAGCACTGTGGAACCAGGTATAAGAGGATGCCTGATACTTGCAGGCCAGCCAGCCTAACCTTATTAGTGACTCCCAGGCCAG
Organism: Acomys percivali; assembly: GCA_907169655.1. Taxonomy (NCBI): domain Eukaryota; kingdom Metazoa; phylum Chordata; class Mammalia; order Rodentia; family Muridae; genus Acomys; species Acomys percivali. Next base: position 21,206,013 of record OU015748.1, on the reverse strand, counting down.
AAAGGAGTCACAAAATAAAGTGGATAGAGCCTAAATGGCAATGCCTGAGGTTGTCCTCTGGCCATCACACACATGCACTGGCAACATCCTGCTCCACTCACACAGGCACATGCACAAGATAGCCTGTATATAAAGTGCATGACCTATAGTCACCTATGTGACCTGTGGACCCCAAAAGAAACAGCACAGGTTCAATCATAGAGACTAATGCTTAACTCCTGATTTTTACCACTAATTTCTTGGTCTATCTCTAGCAAATTAATCATGTCAAATAAGCGTTTTATGTTTATTAAAATGTACATTGCACCACCAACAGGAAGTGGTGCATATGGAAACCAATACATGGTAAGTGCTCAATACATGGCTGAGTCCTATTGAGCAGCAGTCAGACACCAGACCTGTTATAGAGTCTATATTCCTAGGACCAAGATGGCTCATACCTCAGGTAAATTAATTCCTCACTAAGCAAAGGAATGAAGAAGACCACCCTGATTTTTTTAAAAAATCAGCTTGTCACTTAGCTTTTGAACTTCAGCTTCTTTATCTATAAAATGAGGATGGGGAAATAAGTTACTTTCCTGACTCAGTTTCAGTTTTGAAAGTCAGAGTAAGTTTTCAGTAAATGTTCAGTGTAAGGGAGACCTGCGCAGGTTAACTGCTTAACACTCCTTCACCACTTCCACTTGAAATGGCATATTTTTTTAATCCTGTATTTGTGACAACAACACATAAGGGAAGAAAAAGTACTTTCCTGCTTGGCAAGGCACCTAAGAAATATTATGTAATTTATATTTGGGCTCCCGTTCATGAAGCTAGCCCTAACAAAGCTCCATGCTCTGAAATTTGCTTTCCTTGCCTGAAATGATAGCAATTAACTAAAAAAATAAAAATAATAAATATTAATTTAAAAAGAAGTTCCCTACCCACAAAATCCCTGCTGCTTATGGAAAACTAGGTCTAGTGTAAATTATGCCTCTCTATTACTGACAACGCGGTAAGCGTGCTTAAGAGGAAATCAGTATGCCTGAGAAACCACATCATGGGAGGTTTGAACCAATACACATCTGTTTGGATGCTCTGAGAGTGGGCTGGGGTTGAGATACACCTAAAATCCTGCATACCTGCGTTCCATACTACCTACACTCTACTTTGGCCATGCAGTTAGGGTTTCATTGCTCTAAAGAAACACCATGACCGTGGTAACTCTTGTAAAGAAAAACATGTAACTGGTGCGGGCTAACAGTTTCAGAGGTTTAGTCTGTTATCATCATGGTGGGAAGCATGGCAGCATGCAGGCAGACATGATGCTACAGAAGGAGCTGAGAGGTCTACATTTTGATCTGATCCGAAGGCAGCAGAAAGGGACTGTATTCCACATTGGGAGGAGCTTGAGCATAGAAGACCTCAAAGCCTGTCCCATGGTGATACATTTCCTCCAACAAGGCCACACTTTCTAATAGTGCCACTCCCTGTGGACCAAGCATTCAAACACATGAGTTTATGGGGGTCATACCTATTCAAACGACCACACATGCTTGAGGCACAAGTAAGTTTGGTTGATATATAGGAGATATATATATA
>OU015748.1:21177586-21191623 GCA_907169655.1 Acomys percivali | reverse complement strand
ACACACACACACACACACACACACACACACACACACACACACACACAAATGGTGAAGTTGAACAGTAACTTTAGAAGTAAGGGACTTGGGAGGAACCACCTGAGACAAGTGATGACCCAAGTGAATGGAATTACAGATTGTCCACTGTATGTCTCAACCAGGATCATCACGGCTCAGGGAGCAGAGCCAGACTAACTATGGGAAATGTCTATGAATTCTAAAGTGAGAGACATTCCAGAAAACAACTGCCAATCATGAGATACTGAAACCAAGTAGCCATTAATAATGCAACTTGACTCAGTTCATAGGGCATTAAAACATATAAGAATATGGACATGCATGAGCACCAAAGTCCCTGGTTACTTAACTGTTGCCTGGAGGTTTCGTGCTACAAAATGAAGAAAAACAATTGTCTTTGCTTCTAAGACAGCAGCATGAAGGATGTAAATGACAGCACAATTTGTTGCTCAACCTTAGACTTCTTAGAATTTAGATTCGACATACTCGGGACCATGAATGAAGCCACTTGGTAGTTTCCTCCGTATTGAGACCCTAATTCGTTCTGCAGACATCTTGACTGGAAACATCAATAACTGGTTGACTGGGTAACCAGGACATTGTAATTGTTTAGAAAGCCCTACATTAGGCTTTCTGCCAATGCTTCTCTGCAACAGTGGGTGGTTAGCACATCGCTTCTGCAACCCGGAGTTGCAGCCATGAGCTGAGATGTAAGGCAGCAGTGATGTGATCCACAGCCTCAGGCGTGAACAAATTTCTAAACTAATATTTTGAGCCTTTGGCATGCAAGGGAGAAAAGAGACAGCATTAAGAAATCTGCCACTGGGCTGTTCCAGATCAGGTTCTACTGAAAGTGCAGTGACTAATGGACCTATACCATCAGTCACCAAAACAAGTGCTCCACCCTGGCTGTGCTTCTCTACTGCATGCAGAAGACTTAAGAGAAACTGGGGACTACTGCAAGGACTCTAAGCCAACTTCAATTTCTTCCTAAAAAAACAGAAAGGAGTCAAGTGATGCCACACACCAAACCCTTAGTGGATTTTCTCTGGCTCCCTCTAGTAGAGGATAGTTTTAAAAAGAAAAGGACAGTCAGACAGTCACCACATGGTGGCTAAGAACAAGAGTCTTCCTTAGCACCATGGCAACAAAAACTGGGATTATCTACAAGAGCTGGTGCTGGCATGGAATCGCACTATTGAACTGTAGGGTGGGGGTGGCAGGGCATAAGCTTCTCTCGAGGATATGACCTGACATTGGAGATAACTGTAGATTAGTATTGCATGACAACAGTTTAATTTCCCATGTTATAATTTATTTCATCATATTTTTATCTTAAAAGCATTTATATTTAATTTAGTAAACAAACAGTTTTACTTTCCTAGCCATACTTTTAAGAACTTTATAAATATTAACTCATTTTCTCTTCATAGTAACCTTAATCCAACTTCATGGATGAGGGTATTGACCATGGTGTGCCTCCATATCATGAAAAGATTTCTAATATTGTTTAACTGGAGACACTTTAACAGACTCTGATTTCTTTTTAAATCAGCATTTAAACACAGGTACATCTGCAATCACCGTTCTAGTGCACCCCAAGCATGCCTAAAAATCAGGAAACACAAACAAGATACCTTTGTCTTTATAAAACTAACAGCCACAATAAACACTTTTACAAAGCCAGATTGATTATTCTGGTGGTTTTATTTATTTTAGACTAGTTTATTATTTCAGCTAAAATGTACACAAGGTAGACTCTAATAGCTTTCTGTTTCCCCGGCCAGGTCTCTCACTCTCTCTCTGTCTCTCTGTCTTTGTTCTACACACACACACACACCCGCCCTGCACCCACTGCCCCCCCCAGTGTGTCTCACTTCTCACTCCCTCAAAGAACCAATTATCAGAGGGTTCTCCTTCCCTTACAAACAAGGGGAGTTAAGAAAGGGATTGCTGAAGAAGAGAGCCTAATAAGGAAGGATATGCTTCAAACGCAGAGCACATCAAAGCTTCATGCCAGGGAGCACGGAGATCTCACTGAGCCAGGCTGGCTTGGCCCCCTTCACCCCTTGCCTTGTGACTCGAAGCGCCAGGCAGTCAGGACTCAGCAGTGTTTTGAGAGCTCAAGCCAGGCTACCTCCAGCTGCACCAGCTGGGAGGAGTGATGGATACATACCAGGTGTTACATCTTTTGTTTTGATTAGATAAATGCTCTCAATAGATATCACTGAATAATATTATCACCTAATTCTCCCAGGGTTTTTTTTTTTTCATGCTTGAAGTATTTGACAGGAGTTTTCAGATTAGGTAGCATAAATGCAAGGCGAGGAGGATTTGTGTCAGCATAGCTTCTGTGCTGAGTGCAAAAAGACTTAAGGTTGAAGCATGTGTGGTGATGTCATCAGAACTGTATTACTGTAGCTTCAACAACATAAGTTACAAGAGCAGAAATGAGTGAACTCCAAAGGATTTATCAAGAAAAAAAAACAAAAACAAAACAAAAAAAAAAAAAAAACAGAAAAACAAAAACCAGTGAAGGCTTCATCTTCAAACCAGGCAGTGTTGACAATGCAAGTGTCCAGATGGAAACAAAGATTCTGATTGTCACACCAATTACTTTGAACATATGGGTGCATGTTATCAGATAAATGAAGCATTTGGGTGTTTTTGTCACTTTCCATTCATATCTTAGCTGCACTGTGACTGCAGACCCACAGCTCAGTCTCTCTTTTTGCTTAGTACCACTACTGGCTATATACACTTCCCTCTGTGCTTTTGTTATTGGCCAGCCCAAGAACTTCCCAGGAGAAGAAATGGTGAGTACCACCTGAATGACAATTGATGGATTTTTAAAAATGCAAATACAGGCCTTTGTAAGTAACACCATGGCTGGCAGTTGATCTGCAAGGCCCTGCAGACTTCACAGGAGCGTGTTAAGCTCTTCATGACTATCTCTGGCCATTAACCTCACAAGTTAACTTCCTAAGAATTTGAACCTAAAGACAGTTAATGATGCCAGAGTCTACTCAGTGTGCCAGCTCTGTGATCCCATGGTACAAGCAGGGCAATAGAAATGAACTGGCGAATATTTATTCCATCTCGTGCAAAATCAAAACCTATAATTGACCCATAGCCAATGTCCGGCTTAAGAAGCCTAGAAATAATTCAACATATAATACTGTCAGCCCTATTTCACCTGCCACTAAAACCCATATTTTTCTGAACCACCTACAGTTTTGGGTATGCAGAGCTATCTATAATAGAGATTTGCTTGTTAACGTGCCCAGAAATTGCAATACACCATTGCAATGGCCACCTGAATAGCTCAGCAGCTGGCACTGGCTGTTTCTCCTTTACCTTCCACAGGAGGAGCCTGTACTTCAGAGATGGTACAAGGTTGAGGCAGTGGGACTGTATGCTCTACAGGGTCAGCCACTTTAATTCCAGCAGCTTAGGCATGGTGCTTCCCTTCCCATGGGGCTTTGTTCTTGTACCACAAAAACATAAGGGAAAAATTACGGATCCCCAAGATCTCATCTATTACCTTTTGAATATTTAAAGATATAGGTGTTTGGTGCTGAGTTTGTGGTCTTGTTTCAGACCCATCCATGACTGTCTCGCTGGTAGAGAAGAAGAGTTTCCAAATAGTAAAAGTGTGAGAGAAACACCATTAAAACTGTCATTCTTCCATTATATTCAGATATGATCTAAACCAAGTTCATGCATCTAGTTGTAGAATGCCTCTTCTGTCCACAAGGTCATTTGATTGTAATATGAACACTGCTACAAAGACTTGCTTGCATGTTACCATTACCCAGGGGTTTCTACACCATGTCTAACAAATAGATGAATGAGACCTTCTCAGAAATGCAACATTCCTCTCTTTGTGTGTACGGTGACAATCGCCATGTGTTAGTTTACCCTGTTGGATGGTTTCCTTTGTCTATCCACTTACTCTTAAACTAAAGACTCCCTTCAACTTTAAACCCAACCGAACTTTTCTGAACAAGTCCAGATATTGAATGGGTGAGCAGGCTTCCAGCTCCATAGGAATATCTGAGCAACAAATGTGCCTTCTCTGCAAATCTCTTCTTTGCCTGAATTTAATATCAACAACTATGTTGTGTAAATATTTTGAGAGTTGAATAATCTAAGTATTAAAAACTGAAGAATTTTAGCAGGAAAAAAAGAGTGAGAGTAACTTAAGTTAGAGTGAGGAAATAACCTCCAGTTCATAAAATTAAATCCATTTGAGGTCTAATGACTATTCAGGGGCTACACAGACAGTATAGTTTATCATGAGCAAATAATATTAATTGAAAGGTGTTTGTGTGCCCTTCTGAATGTATAAACATGATCTTCCATATGAAAATGTGTAAAACTTATTTGAACAATTTAACACTCATTTATGATTTAAAATGCAATTCAAGAAAATTGATTGAAAAGAGCTTCCTTCATGTTCAAATAATATTGTATAAATATGTATATAAAGTTGTATACAAATATAATGTATTAAATTCCTATGGAAAAAAGAGCTTCCTTAATCTGCAAAAGTAGTTTTATACTAAATATACATTTTATATATAAATTTATATTTAAATATAATGGTGAAATATCAGCATCATTCTCTTCAAATAGAAATTGAAATGAAGGTCTAATATTATCAGGTCCTTTATGCACTGTATGTAAGAGTCTACATGATTTATTAAGGGTCAGAAAGAAATGCAAATTGGTTTACAAATTCAATTCATACCCTGGTGGGCTTTTTAAGAAACTTGATACCCAGTACTAAAACTTATATGGAAAAAATCATGAAGACTAGGCAAAACCTGCTGATGAACAATACAATAAAAACTTGATCAATATGATCCCAAAGCTTATTGTGAGCATGAGATAATTAAATCAGTTGGTATTAGCTGGTATTAGCTCGTGGGTAGATCATGGATAAAGAGATCAGTCGCGACAATCAAACAGACACACACTCAAAAGAACAGTGTCAAAGAGATAAGCTATTCAGCTTGTTAGAAACTAACAAACTAGGAATAGAGGCCTGACAACAAGCACATGTCTGCAGCTAAGGTGCTGCTTACTGGCCATAGACGGAAGAGTTTTCTTATAACACCAGAAACAAAGTGTGGATGTTGCACGTCCCCTGTCATCACCCTTTTAATATGCTGCTAGAAATCCAAATCTCTGCACAATACAAAAGAATACATAAAAGACTGTTCAAATTTGAAGATTAGAAAGAAAATGCATTTTTGAGGTGGCATCCCAAGAAATCCACAAGAGGAATCTGAAAACAACAAATGAGTGCTGCAAAGAGAGAGAAAGAGAGTACTGGGCCAACGCAGATATCTAGCACTCTCCACATGCTAACTGTAAACAGTCACAATCCCATTTATTAAAATAATGCTGCTGAGGAACAAAATCCATAGCAGTATATTTAAAATGTGTTCTGAGCAAGATCGGTATGCTAAGAACTACAAAATGCTAATGATATAGTTAATGTTCTAAATAAGCAGAAATGTATTCGTGGGTTGGAAGACTCAACATGCTGAAGATGTAGATATTTTATATAATTGTGACATTTCCTCTTCCTTTTCTCTCCTTCCCATCAACCCCTCCCCACTCTCCTTCATTCATAATTTTTTATCTTTATTATATGCACATATATGTATATACATATATTCATAGATATAGCCTGATCAGTCCATATAATATTACTTGTATGTATGTTTCTAGAAAATGTAGATTTAATGCAATGTCTGTCAAAACTCCCATTGGGAATTCTGTTGACATAGACAAGTTTATTCCAGGACTTATATGTGAAGAGGCACAGTCTGCTGAATAACTAAATCAAACTTAAGGCACAACAAAAGGAGAGAAATGACTGAGACCAATACTAATGTCTGTAATATAGTAGAGCAGCCATGAGCATGGGATTAGTGGAGACAAAGCCATGAAGATCAATGGCAGAACACAATACGTGTGTAAGGAAACTCACACCAATATGCTGAGCTAGTTGTTAACAAAGACAAAAGCAATTTAAGCATGAGGAGAGCCATTGTAACAAAAGGTGTTGAAACAAATGCATGGGAATCTATAGGCAAACTGGATTACACAACTTATAAAAATTCAACTTGAAATTCATCACACAGATGTAATTATAAAATGTACAATGCCAAACCTTATAGGATCTCTGGCTAAGCGAAGATTTCTTAGAGTTAAGACCATAAGCACAATCCATAACCAAAAAATAAATGATACATTAAACCTCACCAAAACTACAAATTGTAGCCATGCAATCAAAACCTAATACATAAAATGTGTCAATAATAATATTTTGAAGAGCATTATTTAAAAAGTTAAGAGACCAGGAGAGATAAAACCACCTGGGTAACCATCAAAAGATTAAAATCCCAAAGTGAAAACTTTCTCATATTGATGATTATGAAGCCAAACAACATAAAACAAAATAATCAAAAATAGTAAAGAGGTGGGTTTTTAACTTATTAATGAGAGCATTGTGCCAGAACATACACATGACAGCCACAAAGATAACTCTCAGTAGGCCATTCTGACTTCTGTGGCCTCCATAGACTATGCAGGTCACCAGGTTTATGCAAGCAACACCTTTCCCCATGGAGCCATCTCAGCACCCCCTAGAGAGCTAGTTTTGTGAAGGAGGAAAGGGGAATGGCCAATAAAGTGAGAAAGAACTCTACCCTCATTTGTAATTTGCAAAATGAATATGACATCATAATAAAACATTATTCAATATTTGTTTCATTTGGAAAAATTACTTGCTCTTAATAGGGAGTCTTGGGGAAAACATGAATGGAAAGAGATTCAACATAACACATTCACATTACATTCAAAAGAAAATTAATATGTACCCTTCTAAAGGGGAAAACATAGATTTTCACATTTTTATACAATGGAATATATGATGAAAATGAAAATAGTTATAAAAATAACAATAAAAAACTGTGGCACTGTATTAAATCAATGTAGGAAAAAATGGTATAAAAATATTTTCTAACTACAGAAAAGATAAGTCATGCTAAGCAATTCAAATGCATTTAGCTTTGTAACAAAAATTTTTGAAGCCAAAAAATAAAAACTTATGACTAGAAGGAGCACACAGAAGGTTCCAGCAGGCTTAGTGATACCTTTGTTCCTACGTTCTAGATGGACACACAGTGCCTGTGTAATCTGCTTTATTCCCACATATGACACATAGCTTTCCTATAGGTAAATAAAACATTCAGAACCATTTTCTATGAAAGTACAAATCAGAAAGAAGCATTCCTTAAGAATAAAATTAAGGAAAAATACAGACATGAAAGCTAAGTTCTCCAGTAACAACCTAGTAGAGTATGCGTCAATGCAACTTAAATAGAAACACCCCCCAGTTTTGCTCTTCAATGATACTTCTAGATCTGAATGGGCTTAGAAACTTGGAGGGTATTATACACACCTTAAGTCTCTTTGTCTGGAAGTAGCAAATAGTATTCCCTTCTCACTGGCAAACCCTAAGCCTGAATTATGAACACCACCAGAACAACTCGTTTAGAACTACTCAAGGAGAAAATACTTATTCGTTCAGCCCATGGTAGCTAAAGTTTTATTGATGACTTTTACAAATGGACTGGTACTTTAAGGGACCAAGCCCTAACAAATGCCCAGGTTGTAGGAAGCATCATATTTTAGGCACCAGGAATCTATGTGGAGGGAAACATGGAAGCTACCATTTAGTGCATGTATCAGGCCTGACTCAGTAACAAGACATTTTTAGGTTTTAAAACAATCATGAAGAAGTCACTGTCCAGTTAATTTTTTTTTTTTTTGGCAGATAAAAAGACCAATTTAATTGCCTCAATCAAAACAATTGTTCAGTAACTGAACCAAGATTAGTATCCAAGAGGGCTCTGATGTCCACTTTTCTTTCCCACCTCCAGGTCTTTACAAAGAACAATTATAAAACCCTCTCAGAGTTTAATATGAATTCTCCTCTGACACATTCCCCGCCCCACTCCTATTTTCATCCTAGAGGTCAGAGAACTCAAAGTCCACACCTTTAAGCTCCTTGAATTCTTAATGACTTCTCAGAACAAGGTCTCTTCAAAGCCTTTCTTTTTCTGACATTTGAAGTCATTTCTGGGAGCTTTAGAGAGAGGGACTCAAATATTCTAGCAAACTTTGCTAATCTGAAGTCATTTCTGAATTCTACATAAGATAACACTCAAGTAGGGGTATTAGTATGGGTTAAATTTTCAGTCTTCTCACTAAAACTTTTTAAAATATCAGATTCCAGTGGGCACTGAGGAAGGAACTACAGAGAGAAATGAAGTCTAAGGCAGTTGAAGGCTGAAAGAACAACTTCCAAGTATTCCAAATTGCGGTAGCATTCATACTTAACAGTGCAGCCAACAGGAACCTACCCTAGCTGCTGAGTCACCTGTATCACACCATGAGAGCTCCAGTCTATGCTCCCATCTCCTTATGTACTTACTGGACGTGACTTTCTAAATGCATCATGACTGCAACATCACTATTTGCTCTACATCTTGTATTTTCAAATAGTCCCACTAGAATGTCTATAAGGTGTTCATATTTATTGTCCTGCTTATGTTGTTTGTTTATTTTTCTTTCTATTGCTTTTATAAAGCATTGACCAAACCCAAGCTGAGGAGGGGAAGTTTGCGTGGCTTACATGTCCTGATCACAGTCCATCATCAAGAGAAGGCAGGCAGGAAATGACACAGACAACATGGAACAGTGCTGCTTACTGGCTTGCGTCCCTAGGCTTGCCCATCTACTTTTCTTAAACATACAGCTCAGGCCTGCAAGCCTGGGGGATGGCACTGCCGACAGTGGGTTGTGCCACATCAGTCAAATCAATAAAATGCTGCACAGACATCAGCACAGACAATCTCATGGAGGAAATTCTTCAGTGGAGGTTCCCTTTTCACGGGAGATTCTATCTTGTGTCAAGTTGATGAGAATTGGCCAGAAACTAGTGAAAGCAATTAGCTAGTGAACTTTCTATGCATATAAAGCTAAACTTGAATTTCTGAGGCTCTTGCTTCCAAATTCCTAAGTACTTGGATGACAGGTGTGCAGTACCACAACAATTTTACACAGTGCCAGGTACAGAACCAAAACCTGGTGCATACTAGCCAGGCACTCCTCCAACGGAACTGCACCCCCAACTCCACTCTCTGTTTGTCAGTAGTAAATCACTTTACATAACTTCTCCAGTTATGTACAAATATGTATACATATACATATATGCATGTAAATGTACAGTATTATATACTATATTCTGTATTATATATTATACATAGCATTATGTGCTATATACTGTATTATATATTATACACAGTATTATAGAATACTGTATATTCCAGTGTCTTGATTCCTTCAGAGAGTGCTGACAGCTCCTCTGCACACACTGAGAACTCAGAGGAAGCCTGGCCTTACTGGTTTCAGGTGCCATACCCTTCCTCTGCTACAATACAGGAGGAGTTCCTAAGAGAATTACAGAAAATCAGGAAAATAGGGAAGAGGTGAGAAAGACAGCAAAGCAATCACACTTTCTTTAATATTTTTGCTTTCCTGGGGACATCTATCCTTTACATATAATGTAATTGTATTTATGAAAATAATGTAGATATTTTGAGTGAATTCTAGCTCTACAAGAGCACAAGAAAACAAAATCTACATGCCTGATAATTTATGGTCATTTATTTTACATCCATAGGGAAAGTTCGCTTAGCCTGAACCTTTATCAGACCCTGATGAGTTGGCTATTGATTTAGCAAGCACTCTTCTAGAATGCAAACCCACAAAACCCATAACAGGAAACGCTAATTATGGTAATAAGAATCTAGTGTGCATAATCCCATTAGAAGGATTTAGTCACCACTCTTCCTATAGCAGGGCACTTTTTAACAACTCTTTTGTTCATTAGGAGGAAATTACCTTTTAGTTTTAAGTGGACCAGAAATGTGCTGTTTATGTTGAAAGTGAAAGAAAGTTAATGTCACATTTCGTACCTAAATGATTATTGCTCTTGGTGTCCCCTTACTGTACTATTCAAATGATTTTAATGAAGGCATATGCTGCAACATCGTCCTCACTTCCATTAGGGAATAGAGTCCCCTTCACTGGGTTTAGTGGTAGACACACTGGTCTAGGCTCAAGTAGGCTACTCTAAGTTACTTTACTGGCTCTTGCTTCCTACAGGAAATAGATGTTTTCAAACTATATTCAACAACTGACACATCTTATTCTTTCTAGGAATCAAGTAGAAAAATACCATAAAATTTTTTTGTACAAAAATCAGAGTAGATATCTGGCCTTAGGACTAAAATGGATTGAGAAAATTATCTCTTCCAATTACCAAGGAGTGAAACAAACTCCAGAGATATAAGCCTCCAACGTGGCGTCTACTTCCTCAAGAAATAATAGTGAAAACAACAACCTAATTTCTAGTGGGTAGTCCTGATAGTTTGTTATTGGTATGACCAATTTTGCAAAAAAAGTTTAGAACCAGGTAGTATGAATTTAGTGTCTTAAGAGAAATACAAACGTTAAGCAAATAAAAACTTCTTACCTGTCATGTGGAGTAAGATCTATTTATGAATTGTAAGAATATAGATTATTTCCTACATCATTTTCATAAAAAAGACACAACTTAGTAAAAAACAACTAGAGCATTATTCTTAAAATGTACAAACACTAGATCCTTGCTGGAAAAGAGTGGAAAAAATATCTTTACATATCAATAGATTGCGAATGGTTTCCCATTTTCTTTTCCTTCTTTTTCTTTGGGTGGGATGGATGTTTGTGCATGCTCACATGTCTGCAACTGCACACTCATTTGCAAATGCACGTGGGCATGTTTGCATGAACATGTGGAGCCTGAAGCCGATCTGATGTGACACTCCTATGGAGTTATCCACAAGCTCTCTCACTGGCCTGTGGCCTGCTGACTTGGCTCGTGTGGCTGACCGATGGCCAGCACGGGTCTGCCTGACTCTACCTTCAACCACTGAGATTATAAGTGTGTGTCACCATACCCAGCTTGTGCACAGGTTCTGAGAATCAAATCTGAGTTGTGACGTGTGCATGGAAGTACTCCACTGCTGAGCCATGTTTTAGCATACTTCAAGTTTACTAATGTGCATTTTTGCAAAAAGTATCAAAAATAAAAAGGAAGTCTACCTTTTAACCTCAAGTTCCTTTTCTATAGATTCACTTTATAGAAAAATTATGTACAAGAATGCTCATTAAAACACTGATTATAAAATTAGAATCCATACAAATAACATTTGCTCAAGACTTGCTCAGTTCAAGGGAGTTCAAGTGTTTTTCAAAAAAAAAAAAAGAAGATTGGTGTACAATGAATGCCCCAAACTTTCCTTTCAGCCATTCTAAATGTTAGTTTTGTGAAATTAGTCAAAGCAGGTCAGAAATTCATAGAATAAATAAGATATCCCCGATGGCCATTAAAGAAGATTTTCTTTCCAAACTAGAAACCCATGAGATTCTATCTTACAGAACAGTCACAGTTCTAAGCTGGGCGTGGTGGCGCACCCCTTTAGTCCCAGCACTAGGGAGGCAGAGGCAGGCGGATCACCGTGAGTTCGAGGCCAGCCTGGTCTACAAAGTGTTTCCAGAACAGCCAAGATAACATAGAGAAACCCTGTCTCGAAAAAAAAGAAAGAAAGAAAGAAAGAAAGAAAAGGAAAGAAAAACAACAGTCAGAGTTCTAGATGAATACATCCTTCCCATCATTTATTGAAAACCACTAAAATCACCTTTTGATAAACAGTCAGCTTAGACCTTCTACACGTCATCACTGTCTTTGTGGTTGAAATGCCCTTTAACATTTCAATATACTGTACCCTGCTATTTTAGCAGGTGCATACCACTGGAGACAATTGTGCTGCTGCTTCAAATGCGTTGTTACATTCTTACTTGCTCATAGTAGGTCTTTTACTTTTATTTTATTCATAATTTAACCTTTGCCAAAAAAAAAAAAAAAAAAAGATTTACAGTTTTTTAATGGTGTGTGCACCTGCAGGGCAAAGAGGAGATGGCAATTGAATTGAGCTTGGGCCCGAGATGCATGGGAACACAGTTGTGGGTTTATGTTTGAATATATGCTAATTGCCCACCATCTCTTTATTTTGGCTGCACAAAGTAAATGCTAGTAAATGTGGTGGAAGGTGTGTGATTATCACCTTGCCCAGCTCCTTTATTGGAAGCACTACAAAAAAAAATGAAATTATAGATGACTTAATTAAAATGGGAATTTCAAAGGAGGAAATGATGTTTGTTGAGTATTAGGAACACAGTGTTCTTTCATCAAGTTACCTGAATGAATTAAAATGCCCATGTGCGACTTTAAAAGCAATGTAAGTAAAATGGGGCTTAAAATCAATACTAGCAGAACCAAAGGGACTGGAAAATTGTGACTCTGTAATAGTGACTAGATTTGTAATAACCTGGAGGGGAAAATAGGCATTTCTTCATAGGAGGGAGAAAAGAAATGTGACATAAAAGCCAGAGGCTATGCTGAGCCAGTGAAATTGTCCATTATTTAAACTGCAGGTGGTGACACTCACATAAACTGCTATAGCTAGATGCAGCCCAAATAAGGGACATGGGTGGATTTAGTGTGAACTCCACCATGGGAGTCTGTCTTCTTGAGGTAAGCTATGTACCAGGAAGATGTGATATTGAAAATGAAAAGTCTGCACCTTTAATCTCAGCAGTTGGTTGGCAAAGGCAGGCGGATCACTGTGAGTTCAAGGCCAGCCTGGTCTACAAAGCAAGTCCAGGACAGCCAAGGCTACACAGAGAAACCCTGTCTTGAAAAACCAAAAAAAAAAAAGAAAAAGAAAAAAGAAAAGAAAAGAAAAGGAAAAGAAAATAGAAAAAAGAAAAGGAAAAGGAAAAAAAGAAAGAGAGAGAGAAAGAAAATGGAAAGTCTAACCTTGGAAGAAGACATAGCCATGGTTCAATACATTGGAGCCATACTTTTGACTTGGCCACAAGTATGGGTAGTTACGATCCTTAATAAAGGGAGAGAAGAAACAAATGGTATAAGAAAAAAACAACAGAAATGAGATGTGGAGGACTGAAAACACAATGGAAAGAGGAGATGGGGAAGCAAAAGTGCAAAGGCAAGGGAAGGAATCTTAGAAAGAGCAGTACAGTATCTTGAAATCCTATGACTGTTTGGCCAGATAGCACTACTGTGTGTCTAAATAAAGTTTTATTAGGGCACAGGCACACCTTTTGGCCTACACCTTGATTATGACAGTTGTTTTAAATATTTTATTGTACCCATGTGTGACTGTGTGCATGTTAGTTCAGGTGTCTTCAGAATACAGAAGAGGATATCAGAATCCCCCGGAGTTGGGGTTACAGAGAGCTATGAGGTGCCTGGCATGAATGCTGGAGTCTTCTGAAAGAGGAGCATGTGTTCTTAACCACAGTTACTCTCTCCAGCCCTCTAAGGCTTTTTATGTCCCCAAACTATTCATATAAATAAGTTTTTAGACCAAAAGGCTGTGGAGAGGAGAGTGATCAGTGAGAGGGATGGAAGAGAGAGGGATGGAAGAACCAGACATGAAAATGCTGGTATTACCAGATATACACAAACAACTATTCTACTTCCAGAGTAATCTAGTCTTCCACTTGCCTACTCCAAGCTGTATCCCATTGATTATTAAGTACTATCTGTCAATGCCTGATGGTAAATATAGGTAGATCTTGTAATGTCTAACTCTGCTGTTGTGGGATAAAAACAGCCATAGACAATGTATAGGCTAAAAAGACATGGCTGTGCTCCAATAAAGTTTTATTTAAACAAACAAATACAAAGCCACATCTGGCCAAATGTGGATAGTTTCCCACTGTTATTATGTTACATTGCTCTTTTTAACACTCCACTGTCATTCCATCCCCCAGATCACCACAGTTTTCCATACCAAATTCGTA
>OU015748.1:21137074-21166383 GCA_907169655.1 Acomys percivali | reverse complement strand
GAAGAAGAAGAAGAAGAAGAAGAAGAAGAAGAAGAAGAAGAAGAAGACGAGGAGCAGGAGGAGCAGGAGGAGGAATAAGAGAAGGAGGAAGAGAAGGGAAAGGAGGAGGAAGAAAAGGAAGAGATGGGAGAGAAGGAAGAAGAGGAAGAGGAAGAATAAGAATCAAACTGCACCATGAGCTTCCTGATAGACTACAGACAAAACTGCAAGATTTTGGAGGCTGGTGTTAAATCCCGAAATGTTCCTGCCTTCATTCTCAGCATTCCAGTTTTAAATGGAGAATATCACAGCTTTTCTTCTGAGCACCATAGTGTCACACTAGAAACAGGGAACCCTAAGTGCCCCTTAATTTCTCCTTGAGACCCATGTACAGATCCATTGATCTGTGTTGTAATTGGCATATGTGCCAAATAGTGTTTTCAGTCCAAAGTTTACAGCTGATGAAAGAAGATGACATTTGATGAAGACGTCATCTTTGCATGCGTGTTTCTTGCTAATCCTGAGACACTGGTTACTGCTGGGTAGTATTTAGCCCTAGAATCTTAGAAGCAGAAGAGTCTTCACAAGAAAGAGCAGTGGCTGCAGCAAACCAGATGGAAGTTGTTGTAAAGTGGTTTCTCACAAAAACCTTCAATCAGACTGACAACACCATGCCAAGTACTTGCAGATACTGGACACAGAAGAGACGGATTGTGTCTGAAAACCAAATGTTTCTTTGAACAATTTGGTCTCTACTGTCTCCATGGTTTTTTATTTCTATGTCATTAGTACAGAAAGGTCAGAGCTACAGAAAACAACTATGACAAGCCACTGAAATGCTTCCGTTCACTTCTCTATAGTCGCAGGCTGACTATTAACAACATGAGAGAGAGAGACAGAGAGAGAGAGACAGAGAGAGAGACAGAGACAGAGACAGAGATAGAGACAGAGAAACAAAAGCATACAGTCTCATCAGAATCACTTTTGTCACACTTGAAATATACATTATGGTACTAACAACCCTGTGGGTACTGTCTCTTCCTTACTGATAATCCCTAATATTTTATCTCAAAACTCACAATATATAGTTGTCCAACGTGGTAACAGACATAATGCCCAGAACTGTAAGAAAGAAAACAATTTCACTTATCTCCGAGTAGTTTCAAATGTATACAGAGGACACAGGTGAGCCTTCGTTTGCACAACGGTGCTGGTAGCTTCATAGCTAGTGCTTGAAGGACACAAGCATGGGATCTGCATTTTTAGCAATAGAAATTATTGTATAAATTACTTGTTCCTTAATAAACCCATTGTACAATGTAACCAAGAATTCGAGGAATTTGTGGACTTTTCTAGTAATACAGCTATGAAACTTGAAAGTTCCTTTTTACTTTTCTATATACATATACACATGGTCTTTAGTTTGCAACCACAGAAAAGGGGGAAATACCAGAAGAAACCACAGGAGACAAGTGTGCGATTCAGAAGAAAACACTGAGCTAGGTAAGAATAATGTATAAAAGGTTCATAGATAGTAATTTGTGGAATTTTTAAAGTTTCTAAATGTATTTCTTAGTTTTCACTAGTTCTTACATAGATGAACTACAAATTAAACACCTATTGCCAAACAAGACAGAGATAATTTTGCAGAGAAGAAAATGCCTGTAGAATGTGTACCTCAGTCAAAAGGTACACGGTCCTCACCCTGCCTTTCTCACCGTGGCTTTTTCAAGTAGGGACCCCATAACGCTGACAGGAACAAGAGCCTCTACAGGGTCATGTTGAATTCTATTGACTCAAGATGGCATTCTGAGTTCATATGCTTAGCTGTACTCCATCTACACATCCCTGTTCAGTTAAAGAAATGCAATCCTAAGCAAGCAACCCTGGGGATTAAGCAACAGTGCCATCTACATGATAGAAGTTCTAAGGACTTACAGAACAGATTTCACAGATCCAAGCAAAGACCCCCCAAAGCTGCAACTACTAGAGGTGACACAGAAGCCTATTGAAGCAGCAAACGTGTCTCCTGGGCCAATGGCATGGCTAAGTAGGTAAGGGAGCTCGCTGCCAAGCCCAGAACTCTGCATTCACATGGTGGAAGGAGAGAACTTATTTAAGCAAGTTTTCTTCTGATCTAATAACACACACACACACACACACACACACACACACACACGCACACGCACACATGCTAGAGCCACACATACAAAATAAATAGATGAGTAAACACTTTTAATCTAATTAAAGAATCATTCAATCTGACTCGGGAGTCTTCTTCCTTAAGCCTCATCTCAAAAAAGGAGAAGAAAGTTATAGGTTCTTAGAAGACCACAGCAATAATCCCACCAAGCCTCAGAGAGAAGTAGGTCACTGAATCCACTGAGATTTGGCCAAAGTGTTTCCAGCACCCATGGTATATGGGCAACTGGTAGCTAGAGCAAGCAGGAAGCAGAAACGTTTGTTTTGTGGAAAACGGTAATTTGTATGAAAGGTATTTATTTGAGGAGAGTAAGGAAGGGCTTTCAGTAAGAACTGCAGAGACCTGTTTGGCTGCATCTTCCTGCATTTGATTATGATTTTATTTGTTTCCTCCAGGGGGAATAGGTCCCCTCAGTCACAGTCATAGGGGAAGGGAATAAGGGGAAAATGGGAGGGAGGGAGGAATGGGAGGATACAAGGGAAGAGGTAATAATTTAGATGTACTATGAATAAATTAATAAAATATATTTTTAAAAAAGAACTACAGAGAAGTTATGCCTTGATATGCAATCCCTTGTTCTGCCTGAAGAACAAGGGATTGCACATTTACCCTAAAAAACCAAAAATGACAACCGGATTTATTTAAGGTAGGCCAGCTCTCACCACACCCTTGTTCCCTCCTGTATCTTATTGTTTTATCCTGTAAGTTTCTTGTCTTGAATTTCTTTGTGTTATGTCTATAGACTTTTGTAAAGCTATTTGAGAGTTTCTTCAATCAAAGCAGTTTAGCTTTAATATGATATAATTTTCAATTTGTGTTTTTAATAAGATAAGTACATTATGAAGTATTTCCTGTTCCTTTATCACTCCCTTTTAATATTAAGACCCATTATTTCAGGAGAGAAAGATCCTCAAAAATCTAACAAAGTATTATACATTTTTTTGTTTTGTTTTGTTTTGTTTGTTATTTGGTTTTGATACATGGTTCAGGTAACCGACGCTGACCTTAGCCTTGATTTGTAGCAATGATGACCTTTAGCTGGTCACTGTCCTGCCTCCACTTGCCAAGTACTAGAAGTACCAGTGTGTGTCATGACACTCAGTTGCAGTGTGTGTGTGTGTGTGTGTGTGTGTGTGTGTGTGTGTGACTGGTGTGTGTTGGTGTGTGTGTGTGACTGGTGTGTGTTGGTGTGTGTGTGTGTGTGTGACTGTTGTGTGTTGGTGTGTGTGTGTGTGTGTGCATGCGCGTATATGTGTGCCTGCCATGTATGTGCAGGTATGCAACAAGGCCATCAGAGGCAAAGGACCATCTGGAGCTGGGCTGAGGTGGGTGTGAGCCATCTGGTGTAAATGCTGGGGACCAACCCAGGTCCTCTGGGGAAGAGGAGAAGCTCGTAACCACCGAGACAGTTCTTATCCAGTCCTATAACTTATCTAACTATTACCCAATAGCCCCTGTGTTTTAAATTATAAAATAAGCACATTTGCTTATTGGTTTTCCTTGCATTGGCTACTCTTACAAAAATGAAACTGAGAAATGAGATTTATTGGCTCATATCTCATAACACAGATGCATTAGTTCACTCTTGTGTTATTAAATAGAACTAAATAAAATATTTACTTCAAAACTTTAGACATTAAATAAACTTAAGAGAGACAGTGTGCCTTGAATGTAGATAAAATTGAAATAAAGTAATTTAAAAATAAGAATTCAGTACAATTGTTCCTTCAAATTGCTTTTGTGATGAAGCAAGAAAACAAAAGGAAAGATAAATTTTCAGTGAGAATGGCTGATGGTTAACAAAGAAAAAGTCACAACTGTCTGTGATTTTTATCTGGGGGATAACATTGATAATGTTTCAAAATTTCTCCCAGATTGCAGCCTAAAAATCTGAGCTCATAGACACCTTGAGTAGCATAGTAATCACGGAAGCAGAGGCAGACCCAGAGGTAGCGGGGTAGGTGGGTGCTGAATCCCAGCCAGCCAGGACAAATAAGTTCAGGTGGTTTATTGCCCAGAAGGGTCATTATTGTAAAACAGTATTGTACTGCATAAATCAAACTGGCTAAAAGGCAAAATTATGGATGTTCTCATCACAAAGAAATGGCAAGTGTTTGAGGTAATGGGTTAGTGTCTACAGCCTGAGATGGGCATGGCATTAAATGTGAGAGTGATTCTGTACCTCACAGTGATGAAAAGTTAGCAATGGTCATTTTAAATAATCATAAACATAAAATAATTATGAAAAGATAATAAATTTATTTCAGAATTTTTAAAATATCCTTTTAAAATAGAAAGGCCCAAATCTAACAACTATTCACAATGCTCCAAAATACATAGAAGACATTAACAATGTTTCAAGGAAAAGCTTTCTTCCCATTTATATATGTATAATCTGAATACTTTAATAATTACACATTAACAACACCTGCACTGTTTAAATGCTTGTAACATAAGAACAAAACTAAAGAATTGTCTTGATTATTCTTTTATTTAACTGGATAACTTTGCTACAAAATAAATAAGTAAATCAGCCCACCCAAGCAACAAAACCATAAAATAGTGACATTAAGCAGTCTTATATTTTTGAGCACATGTTAAATATGCCCAAATAAAACAATATTACAATCTTAGGAAATGGAGGTGTGCTCATTGACAGATTTGCGGTTAATTAAAAGGGTTAATCAGCTACTTGTTAAAATGAAGCAACTTGTAAAAAGTTGTTGTCTTTTTTTTTTAATCTCTTAAAATTTCATTATCAGGACATAAGCCACTCCCTCCATTTTCTCTCCAGAGAAATGTATGCATGTGATCAGATGCATGCAACTTCATGTGAGAGGAGACAGGAACAGAATGTGTACCAGCTGAGGGCTTATTCAAATATGTTCATACACATCCATCCATGTCAATAATTATAGATCTACACCATTTGCAATGTCACAGATTATTCAATTATACTTATGCGCTCTAATTCACTAAACCAGTCTAATGGGTGCTTGGGTGGCTTCCAATTTGCTATTATTGTGAATGGTTCTATGATATACTCTTCGAGCATAAATCTCTTCCCATTTTGTGATTACATTCCAAAAGAAGGATTTTGGGATCACACAGCAAACATATTTCATATTTTTTATTACTAGATGTTCTTCCAGAAAATTTAAAGCTCTTTAGAGTTCTATGAGCTATAGGTGAGAGTGCTATGGCCCCACACCCCAAGAGCACGAAGTATTGTCAATTCTTTGCTGTTGGATAATGATTTGATGGAAGTCCAGCTCCATACTAAGCTTGTCACTTGTAATATTTATTTATTCAATAAATAAGTGTAGGTGCCAGTGGCTGAGCTAGGTGTTGGGGATCAAGAACAGACATGTTGTCTGTGACCAAACATAAACAAATACAGTATGTTAAGCCTAGAGATCTGGTGATATGGCTCAGTTGGTAAAGTCTTTGCTTTACATGCATAATAACCTGAGCTCAACTCCCAGAATCCATGCAGAAAGCTAGTCATAATGACACTGTCATGCACACAATATCCCAGTGTTGAATAGGCAGATCCCCAGGGCTCATTGGTCAACGCTTAGCACAATTGTCAATCCTTGTGTCTCAGAGGGACCTTGTGTCAGAGGGACAGCTGCTAAGGAACAATACTCAGGGTTGACTTTGGGCCTCTCCTCACACATGCACTCTCACACAGATACATGCATACACACACACACACACACAACATGCATGCATGCACACACGCACACACATGTCCATGCATGCACACAGACATGCGTGCACACATAAACACACATGCAAGCTGCATACTAAAAAGATAATGTTTCTTCCTATGGTTAAAAATTTCAAGGCAAAATGTGTTCCAGATAGAGGAAACAGTGAGAGACATGGTGTAAGGCGGGAAAGACCACGGTGTGTGTCACCAGAGTCCGGCAGAATGAATAGAGGCCTGGGTGGCTGGCAGGAGGCAGAACATGCTCACGTTTGAAGACCACAAGAATTGTATGACCACTTGGAATTGTATGAGTTCTGCTGGAAAACCCCAGGGAACCTCAACTTTGCTACAATTACATGTGCCTTGCAGTTGTCCTCCTGTCCTCTCAGTGAAGACTGGTGTGGTCCTTGGCTCTGAACGGGGAGCTTACTCACAGAAACAGGGAAGCTTGCGTGAGAACAGGAGTAAGCAGGAATGCATATCAGGGAATCTACCACGTGAGTGTGAACACGCTCACCTTCACACGCTTATGAGACAGCCATAGGGGAAAAAGCACCTTACAGCCAGATGACATAACTCTACAGTGCCAATAAAACAAGTGACATGTACGTTTGGGAGTCTTCAGCATAGATGGAGAATACTGAAATTGGTTAGGACCTAAAATTGGAATGGCTAACACTGAGAAGAAATGCTTTTTCGACTAAACCCAAAGCAAGCAGAGAAGGACTTAGAGATGTGATTGAGGGAGGTGGTTCAGTTGATAAAGTGCTTTCCTTGCAAGCATGAGAACCTGAGTTTAGTCCCCACCCAACACCCATGAAAACACATGGGATTGCATTGCACACACTCCTGAGTGTGGGGCACAGGAGCCATGTGATGGGAAGTGTAGGGCGGGGCAGCCTGGAGCAAGAGTGAGATTGAGGTGTGTCCAAATCCCAGAAATCTCTTTGGAGACTGGCAGGAATAGGACTGCTCCCTCCCTGCCCTGGGCCTGCATGTCCTGGCTCAGGTAGCCTTATGGCCACCACCTTTGTCATCCTTGAGGCAGTCAGGTAGCCTGGCAACCAGGTTGCCAGTTAAACTTCCTCTCTCCTTATAAGGTCACTTTCAGCAAGCACCTGAAATTCCTCTTCATGAAAATTAGGTATTCTCAGCACTTTAGCCCTGGCCAAAGATATACTCATTTAGAAAGCCTCTCCCTACTCCCAAGAGGTTTAAAAAGGCTTTGTCTGCCACCATACCAGACCCCCACAATTAAACTGAGCTGTTTCATTGAAGGCTGGCTCCCAGGAAGTCTGTTTCTCATGCTCACAGCCACCTGAGGTCTCCATCCCGATGTCATCCCTGCCTTGTTCTCCGTCCCAGGATCTACTGGCGGTGATTGCAGGCAGTCATGCCATTCTGGGTGGGGAAGCCACCCCAGGACAGGCACTGGGACTCTCACTAGCCAGCCAGCCTAGCCTAATTGCCAAGCCTCAGCTCCCAGGGAAAGAGCATCATTTCTCAAGAATAAAGATGGTCAGCTCCCGAGTAAGGCCACCAAGGCTGACCTCCAGCCTCCTCACTAATGCATGCACACATGTACACACACAAGCATTTGTCCACATACACATCTGAGAATTTAAAATGAAAAACAACTTAGGGACCTAGCACAAAAGCATCAAAGGGGCTCATTCGCCATAATAAATATCCAGCAGCACATCTCACACTGAAGAAATGTATCTGAGACTGTTCATCTTTCGGAATGTATTACTTTAAACCTTGAATGCATGAGAACTCCTGGGACATGGAGAGATGAGGGACTACCCCAGCCCCATGATGCAGGCTGAGCACTCAGAGAGAAACCAGTGTGGAGCAGAAGGGAGCTGCACCATGCCTGAAAGGTGGCAATGACAGTAAATTGTCTTCCTATACTCTCTCTAAAAAGCAGGGCACAGATAGTCCCCCTTACCGTGACTATCAGCATCCAGCGTGGTATAAGAAACGCATCCTTTCTGGCGTAAAGGAGGCAATGGCACAACCGAGCACTGCAACCCCACACTGTGGTCTTTCCCTTTTAGGAAAGCTACAACTAACTGATATTATTTCTCCCCCATTGGCATAGAACTGAGAAAGAGAAGTTCCAGGAGGGACAGTTGATAAGGAACATTAGTCTGTATTATAATATGATACAACTAGAGATGATGGCCCTCGTACAAGCAACTCTAGACATTGTAATACCGCGAATTACAACATCCCAGCCAAAACAACATTTAGATAATGATCAATTCCTATTACACCAGGTCAAATACAAGCTCCAAAGAATAGAAGATAAATTTATCTTTCAGTGGCCTGTGTAAATCCCTTCATTGATGGTGGGGGGGGAATGAAATATCACTGAAAAAAATCAATATCATTATTGATTAATCAGGCTACTGTGATTTATTGGGCACTCACTCATTTGTTTGTTACAGTCATTTCATGCGTTGCCTCTGGCTGTGATAAATGGTCTGGCCTCCTCTTTGGGAAGGAGGGGGTATTTTTAGCAGTCTTCCCCCCAGCTTGAGCCCTACAGGGGCTGGCATATCTGCTCCCATGTTAAATGGAAGTCTGTAGACTGTTGAGAAGCATGGCCTAGAGATTGTCATGTCCATCCCAAGCAGCGGTGCATACGGACGTCACTGAAGATTCTTCCAAAGTGAACGCCTAAGCCAGGTCATAAGCACAGGCATGTTTGACATCCAAAGCATACATGATGCTAAAGGAGCAAGGATGATTCTCTCCACCAATTAAAACATTTAAATGTAAGCACAAAGAGTGTGGTCGGACATTTCAGGAATCCTGCCACAGCCTCGATATGATGCCTGGTAATGTATCTCTTATGGTTCTCGGCCTATAAATGAAGAAGAGACTCAAGCAGAAGTTTAAGGAACATTTATGAGACATCAAAACAGAAACTTCAAACCCCTACCCAGATCTAGCCAATGGACAAGACATTCTCCACGGTTGTGTAGAGAGTGGGGTATGACTTTCACATGTACTCTGGTGCCTCATATTTGACCATGTCCCCTGGAGGGGGAGACCTGGTGGCACTCAGAGGAAGGATAGCAGGCTACCAAGAAGAGACTTGATACCCTATGAGCATATAAATGGGGAGGAAGTCCCCCTCAGGCACAGTCATAGGGGAGGGAAGTAAGGGGAAAACGGAAGGGAGGGAAGAATGGGAGGATACAAGGGATGGGATAACCATTGAGATGTAACAAGAATAAATTAATTTTTTAAAAAACCAGAAACTCCAGGACAGGCAAACTGTAAATCTCATAACTTCCTGAAGGAGGAGAATAGAGAAGTTAACTGGGACAGAGGTCAGCCGCAAAGTGAGTAGAGTGACTTTATAAAAAGAATACAGAAGTCCAAAACATCAGGGAGTTTAAAAGGATACTTAGGTTCCAGCCAACATCCAGAATAAAAAGGAATAGTTACACTTGAGTGAAAACTCACAAAGGGAGATGAGCCCTTCCAACCTCATGGCAGCTCATAGGCACTGCACTAGAGTGAGAATTATGGGAAGTAAGTGTGTATTGTCTGGATGTGAACCATTTTTCTAAGACTGCTCATCTGAATTAACTCTCATAGGAGGAAACAGGGGTGTGTCCCCACCTAGAAGGAAATTCCATTCATTCCTATAATACAATAAACCTTGCTAACATGGATCAGACTTATGGTCTCAGAATGTGTCTGGCATTTTCCGTATTATGTATTGTTCATAGTCTCATTATATTAGTAGCCAGATTCCTATAGCTGCTTGATATTTTTTTAGTCACACTACTTTGTTTATGTCTCACAGGTTTCTTCAAACTGTACTCAGTGACTAAACACCTCCTTTCTTCCCAAAGGAAAAGTCTTTTTTTAATTCTTTATTAAATATTTTGACACATACATTTATATATATAATATATATAATAAACTACCTACCGCAAGAAGAACCATGAAACAATCAGGAAATATATATATATTTCATAGTGTTTTGGCTATTTGTATTTGGTAGCCTGAAGAAAACATCTTTCCTATCTTTGTTGTGCATTTAAAATTCTGAATGTAAATCAATATCTATCATAGCTCATCATTATCAACTTAAAACATCTATCTAGACCTAAAAACCTCTTAACCCCTAAACAACTAAGCTTCATTGTAAAAATAAACTATCTGGGCTTCAACCACATCAGAGATTTAAGAAGAATAAAATTAATTACCTGAGTATACAGGGAGTGCACGTTAGCAGCTTCCCAAATTCAGAAGATGGCAGAGACAGTTTGCAGTCACCCAAAACTCTCTATGATGTTGGAGCATCATTTTCAGCCTTCCGGCCCAATATATCTGATATACTTGTGAGGCAGGAACTATTGAGGACTTGCTTACCCTGCCTTGGTAGAATTTGGCTGTCAACTCTGCCTGCATCCAAGCTTGCCCCCTTTTAGGCAGAATTCTGTCTGTGGTAAAAAACAAGAACATTTTGCCCTGTGGCTTGTTTGCCACATTTGAAGCTATCTCTATAAGTAGGTTCTTTGATGCTCATCATCTTCTTTGAGGTAGGTTGGGTGTTGCCAAGAGTTAACCTATCTCATTGTCAATGAATCTTTGAAATAAAAAAAAGCATCATTAAATGTCATGTTCTGTACGTCTCTGAGGTTTTTGAAGACCTTATCGCACAAATTTACACTGTCTTTCTATAGAATCATATCTATCTGTTACACCTAGGATGTATATTCTTGTGATAAAAAATAGAGTAGTAATTGATATGACTTACTTATCATAAACATCCTGAAATAGCACTTTCAAAGCATTGGAAGTAAACCTTGTATTAATAATTGAGTTGTCTGGATACAATACCAATAATTAGAGTAGAAGTATATATAATGTGTGTAAAGAATAATATTAAATTTGAATCCCATACTAATGTATCAAA
Source organism: Acomys percivali (assembly GCA_907169655.1). Classification (NCBI taxonomy): domain Eukaryota; kingdom Metazoa; phylum Chordata; class Mammalia; order Rodentia; family Muridae; genus Acomys; species Acomys percivali. The sequence continues at coordinate 21,155,541 of OU015748.1, read as the reverse complement.
AATTAAACTTACTTTGAATCTATAATCAAAATTCTATACAAGTGAATTAAAAATAACCTTGTGAGTAACAATTAAGGCATTAAGCTGAGGAGTAGATCCATTAATGTACTTTTTGTCCTATCATGTCTGTATATATTCCCTCTTCTTTCTTTTCAACCCCTCTCTTCAAACCCAAGAATGAAAGATAAAGGAAAGGAGAGACATCCCCGAGTCCAACATTGTTTTCTTTCTAAATAAAACCAATAATAACTTATAACCAACTCTGAAGGAGAGATAAACCTGTTTTTTAGGATCCCAAGTGCAGGATTGGAATGGTCTCCTGTGAGAACAGGTGAGGTTAATCCACTAGAAGATCAACCACCTTGTGCAGGAGCTTAATTGTTGCCAGCTAAGAAGATCCCGTGAACACACACTGGGAGGAGATATATAAATGAGCCGAAAACTGGAGGCGGGGCTTTTTGGAGACTTGGGATAGTTTTGGCTGTTCATCGCTGCACTTCGAGACGGTCCTAGAGAGAACCGCTCAAGGGAAGGCTTCAGGGCTCCGGTTCCTGCTGAGGTTCTGGGTTCTGGTTACTTAGGTTCCAGCAGAAGAAATCCTGCGGCTCATGCCCAGAGAATCATTCCTTGGAATTGATATCCTTACAGTTTTGTTATTGTGTCCATTAATCCTCATTTCCTATTGTTTTGGTTAATTGGGTTATAAGTGACGTATGCTCAGTCACTAAGTTGTTAATAAAATATATTGGTTAGGAAAATTGAGCCTACACAACTCCCAGTGAAAATAAACATCTATCACCCAAGAAAGCATCCCAAAACCTACCCAACTCACTTTAAGGAAATGGGGCATCATTCTCTTAAGGTTTCTTCCAGCTGATTTGGGTTAAGTAATAACCTTTGTAGGGGCCCAAATAAAATTGAGGAAAATGGTTAAACAAGCTAGCAATTGCGTTTGTGAACCAGTTTCTAAATGTTGAGAAATTCCAGGCTTAATTATAGTCCTGTGTTAGATAGTCTGAAATGCTGGACCAACTGGCATTGGAAGTTTTCTTCAAAGCTATCCTGGGAGCTGTCCTGTTCTGTTGAGGCACAGCAACTGAAGCACTTGGTGCTCGAACACGAAGGATGCAAGATGTCAGAATCCAGCCTGCTCAGAGGAACAAATCCTGTCAGGTCTGATACAGCGTAAGTGTCTGGGTTTTTTTTTTTTTTTTTTTTTTTTTTTTTTTTTTTTGTACTGAAAACATATAATTTCTCACAAGCATTATACAGTCTTAAAATTATAAATGTATAAGGTGTGTGTATGATACACAGAACAATTAAGTCTGGTTCTCTGCTCTTTGTTTGCACAGAAAAGAGACATCTTATATTTTCATTCATACCATACAAAGAAAAGCACCTAATAATAAATCACAGGGATTCTGCAGCTAACAAGAAGCATTCTCTCGGCATAGACATTCATGTCTCAGCCAGTGTCAGCGCTATTCCCACGTAGTAGGATTAGCAATATAAATTACGTGCTTGTTCTGCAGTGTGAATTCTTCATATCCTGATCTTATCTCCCTCCTTCATTCCCTCCTGATTCTCCCTCCCTCCCTCATTCTCTCTCCCTCCCTCCCCTACTTCTCAGAAAGGGGATCCCTCCTCCCCTAACCTCTATCTACCTATTGAGTCTCATATGTACTACTTGTATCCTTTTCCTCTGTGGCCTGGCAAGGCTGCCTTGCCAGGAGGAAGTGACCAAAGTAGAGGGGGCCGGAGTCCATGTCAGAAGTAGTCCCTACTTCCCATATGTGGGACCCAGAAAGAGACTGTGCTGCCTTTCTACTACATCTGAGCAGAGGGCCTCCTATGTCCACATTATATATGGTCCTTGGTTGTTGCACAGGCTCTGTGTTGTAGTGTAGTTATCCTGTATTATATAGCTAGTATCCACATATAAGTGAGTATATACTATGCATGTCTTTATGGGTCTGGTTTACCTCACTCAGGATCCTCTTTTCTAGTTCCATCCATTTGCCTGCAATTTTCAAGATTTCCTTATTTTTAATAGCTGAATAGTATTCAATTGTGTAAATGTACCATAGTTTCTTTATCCATTGTTCAGTTGAGGGACATCTAGGTTGTTTCCAGATTCTGACTATTATAAATAAAGCTGCTATGAACATAGTTGAGCCAATGTCCTTGTTGTATGGTGGGGCATCTTTCAGATATATTCCCAGGAATGGTATGGCTGGGTCTTGAAGTTTGAATTTTCTTAGAAAATGCCAGATGGATTTCAGAAGCAGTTGTACAAGTTTGCACTCCCACCAGCAATGGAGGAGTGTTCCCCTTTCTCAGCATCCTTGCCAGCATGTGCTGTCACTTGAGTTTTTTATCTTATTACCCCTTTGGATAGGTGCAAGATGGGATCTTAGAGTTGTTTTGAGTTGCATTTCCCTGATAATTAGGGATGCTGAGCATTTCTTTAAGTGTTTCTCAGCCATTCGATATTTCTCTGTTGAGAATTCTCTGTTTAGTTCTGTACCCAATTTTTAATTGGGTTATTTGGTTTGGTGGTGTTTAATTTCTTGAGTTATTTATATATTTTGGATATTAACCCTTGTTTGGATTTAAGGTTGGGGAAGATCTTTTCCCAATCTGTAGGCTGTTGTTTTGTTCTGTTGACAATGTCATTTGCCTTAAAGAGGCTTTCCACTTTCATAAGGTCCCATTTACTAATTGTTGATCTTAGTGTCAGTACTGTTGATGTTCTATTCAGGAAATTGTCTCCTGTGCTAATGAGCTCAAGGCTCTTTCCCAGTTTTTCTTCTAACAGATTTAGTGTGTCTGGTCTTTAATCCATTTGGACTTCAGTTTCCATTTGGATCTATTTTCATTTTTCCATATGTAGCCATCCAATTAGACCAGTACCATTTGTTGAAGATGCTTTTTTTCCCCATTGTATGGATTTTGCTTCTTTGTAAAAAAAAAAATCAAGTGTCCATAGATATGTGGGTTTATTTCTGGGTCTTCAATTCAATTTCATTGATCAGCCAGCCTATTTCTATGTTAGTACCATGCTGTTTTATTACTGTTGCTCTATAGTACAGCTTGAGACCTGGGATGGAGATTCCTCTAGAAGATCTTTTATTGTAGAAGATTGTTACAGGTATTCTGGGTTTTTCATTTTTCCATATGAAGGTGAGAATTGATATTTCAAGGTTGGTAAAAAAAAATTGTGTAGGTATTTTGACAGGGATTGCATTGAATCTGTAGATTGCTTTTGGTAAGATGTCCATTTTTACTATATTGATTCTCCTGATCCACAAGCATGGAAGATATTTCCATCTTCTGAAATCCTCTTCAAACTCTTCCTTGAGAGATTTGAAGTTTATTTCATACAGGTCTTTGACTTTCTTGGTTAGAGTTACACTAATATACTATATATTATTTTTGACTATTGTGAAGGGTATAGTTTCCCTAACTCCTTTCTCTGAGACTTTACATATTAATTATCAATCAAGAAAATTCTTCACGGACCAATCTGGTAGGGGGATTTTTCTCAACTGATGCTCCTTCTTCCCAAATGACTCTAACTCATGTCAAGTTGATATAAAACTAGAGAGCACCATTACTTTTTCTGTCCCCCCTAAGTTGGCCTTTTAGAACAGGGCCTAGATGTCCCTGTGCTTACTCTTTCCCATGGGGAAGACCCACAACAAATTCTACAGTCCCATTCATTTACCCCTTTGGCTAGGCGCACAAGCCACTCTGAATACATCTAAGGTGAATAACCATTCTATTTTAACTCTGCTCTTATTCCTATTTTTAGACCCTAACTCAGTCCTGGGACAATTGCCTGCTTGGCTCCCCACCACCACCACCCCCGCCAGATCACAGCACCAGTTTCTTCCTGCAGTCAGAGCTACCCAAAGCTGCAATCCAACTCAGCTTTCTTAGACCTGTTCTTGGCCCCAGAGTCCTGTGTTTCCCAACCACAGGTGTATGTTTCAAAGCTTAAGGAGGATCTTCTCTAAGACACACTCACTTGGCTTAAAAGTAGGAGCCTCTGCCTCACTCATTCAAGAGAAACATCTCAAACACCCCCCCCCCAAAGAGTAGCCAGCATGGACCTCAATTTATAAGATTGCCCTGAACAATGCAATAATGGTTTCAAATATCTTCCTATGATTTGTGGGTTCAATTGAGCAGGAAGTTTTCATCTTATTTCTATGACATTTAGTCTTTCACATTCTGAAAGATGCAGGCAGAGTGTTTTCGCTGCCTCCCTCCTGATGTCTTTCTAAGAAAGTCTCCTTGCACCTGACAATCCTATTTCCAGTCATCTTTTGGTGGATGTGAATAAGATTTGAAAGCTAATGGTGGATCACTAAGGCTCACTCTGCCTTGTATCCACATACAATACTGATCACCATGGAGAGCCACCAAAAAGCCAACTAAATATAATGATAGAGCAGTGGCTAGGGTGGGTCCAGGATAGGGAACGTAATGGAGAAAGAAAAGTTATATAAGACATATTTGGGGGCCTTCATCTAGATTGTCATAAAAAATTTCTCCTCCCTAGACCAAAGATTATCAGCATTTTATATCAGCATTTGTCTCAACTGAAACTTTGAAAAAGATGACTGTGCTAGCCATTACTTTTCTTATGCTGTTGGTAAAATAGCTCCATTATTACTGAAGTGACACATGGGTTTCTGGAACTAGCTTGCAAGTTCCTTTAAATTCTATCCTTGTGAAAGGCAGAAGTATTTCTTGGATCCTTTTTCTTTCCCAGAGACATGAAGCCGTAGTCACCCAAGGCCAGATTCACATTAGCTGCAATGTGAGACTTCCCCTATAGCAACTCAAATCCCCAAGCTGCAGCTCTCCAGACATCCCTAGGAAATTCTTCAGTGTCTTTTCTGGGCTCGTGGCCAAATGCCCATATTTCATGACCTTGCCCCTTCAACCCTGAACATCTGCTCCTGCGTAAGGATTGTTTCTTCTGGGTAGATTGCTCAAATCCTGCCAATAGGGAACAACTCTTTCTTCGTCTTCCCAAGCTGTTTACTTCTGCAAAGGAAAGGCTTCACACTGCCCTATAACTTTCTACTTTGGCATCTTTATCCAGGGCTTCATTCGGCTTCTTTAAGGCTGTGATACTCACCCACTTGAATCCACCCAGATACCCATTTGAGTGTGAAGATCTTCCTAGGAAGAACTAACAGCCAACAGAATTATCTGACATTGAGATATACCACAATTCTTCAGGCCACAAACAAATGAAGTTGATCTTGGCTTCATATAAGATCTTGCAAAGAGAATAATATACAAAAGAGTTGGAGTCATTTCATCTGCCCCATGTGCAGCCTGATGATATATGTTCCTCCAGCCACCTCCAACATGAGAAGATGCTGTGGTGGTCCCAGCATCCTCCTCTGCAGAGCAGAGAGCAAACATCTCAGAGGTCCTCCTGTTAAGATCCACACACACACAGAGAGAGATACACAGAAAAGGGAAATATCCCCTGGGAAGGGGCTTTTAAAAACCTGTACATAAACTTACAGTTAAAGAGTACATGGACACAGGGATTTGATTTTTAGGTGGCGCTGCTCAACGACAGTCTCTGGCTAGAAATTCTTCCCAGAATAAAAAGGGTGAGTGTAGGTTCCAGCCCAACGTGCTTGCCCTGTATTTTATCCAGTTTCTCTGTTTGTTTTCCCAAACTTCTTGACTATCTATCACCCATGCCCAGATTCTTCCTTTTTTTTTTCTATATTGTTTTCCATATGTGTGCCTATCACAGCTGTACTTGCTACACTTATTCTGTGTACACTTGGATATGATTATTCATTCAATACAGTCCACTTGACTCCATAAAGCCATTCAACTCGGGAACCATGTTTTTACAGGGTCTTTGATCCCATTGTGATACCTCAGTTTGAACTGTAAGTCTCTGTTTCTTGTGGTTGAGCCCTAACACACACATTTAATCCAAGAACTTTCTGGTTGTTATAAATAGGTGATTACGGTGTGGTTCAGTCAGCCTTACACACACCTTTAAGCCAAGAGCTTTCTGTACACAAGAGTTAATAAAGTTAACCCTAGGTCAAGAGGTGGAGCAAGAAAGCAGCTGACAGGGATTAAAGAGTAGGAGAGACTTTGAGTTGAAGTGTATTTAAGACAGCCTGTAGAAGTAGAAGGAGTCTTCTGTCTTTGGTACTTCTTTAGTTTGGAATTTTAGCTTGGCTTTTAGCTCTCTAGCTCTTGAGCTCCTCACCTCCTTGGCCTTTGGCTTTTTGGGCTTTGAGCTAGCAAGCCCTTGGTGTTGGGGTTTTTTAACCTTTTCCTCCTGGGCTTCCAGGTGTGGTAGTGAGCCTTTGGGCCTTCTCCATTGGGACGTGAGCTGAGTAGGAAGTTCAGCTGGGTGCTTTCTCTGCCTCTCTGAGGTAGCCGGTTTTTCACCACAGCATCTGGCTCCTGAGTATTTATTGATAAAATAGAATGATCAGGGACTTTCAATTAAAACACTCAGCATAATTCCTGACAAATGCCACAAATATGGCAGCATTTGATAAATGAGAAAAAGAATGAACGACTAAACCAAATGAGCTAGTCAGCATCGCAGACATTTAATGTGCTTGAAACAAATATTGAATACAAACATTTGGGATTGGTGTTACATAAGCAAATAATTTGCCCTTTAATTGATATGATCATACTTGTGTGTTGGATTTTTAAATTCACACATGCTACCAAATAAAATAAGTAAATAAAACAAAAGCTTATGTGGACAGCATGCTAAATGTACTTACATCCAATTTTCAAATACTCAATTTGCTCTCTAGCAGGGCTCCTTAAAGGTTTTCTACTCACAAACCCTTTCTGTCCAAATCTTACTATGCAAACCCAGGCACAGAAAGATAGATCCACAAATCAACCATCTACTGACAGCAAGTCATAAGTCAATTTATTTTAGAACAATTTTCAGTAGACATAATTTTATGAAATGTTTACGTGAATGTGATGGAGCAATTGTTTATTTTTTTACAAATGAGTGAAATTTTGGTTGAATATTTGATGCTGCAGAATACAAAGCTTCATCAACATTTTTAAGGTTGATTGATATTTGATTTTATTATCACTGAAGCTTGAAAAACCAAACACTCTGTCTAAATACCTGTGCAAAATATTGAAGGTCATTTTAGAAACTGTTCAGAAATCTGCCCTAATCATAACCCAGAATTCATTGCATGAATATTTTATGAAACTCAAGTCAATAACTCAAATAGAAAGTTTTTAAATCATTCAAACACAACCCAATCCAAAATATTTTGCTACTTTGATATGTAAACATTGAGAAAACTATTACAAGCACGTGTTTCCATTATTAAGCTTGTGCAAGAAGCTATTATGCTTCTATACAAGCAAAACCTTTGAATGTTCAACAATGTACTGCAGTTCATGAAAGACAATAAATCTGAGCTGAGGTACTCAGGCAGCATTACATAGTCAGCTGAAAAAGAATTCAACCTGCTTGGTGTTTAATACAGACTCTAGCAAGACCTGAAGGTGAGGACTAAGTTGAGAACCCTCAGAGTTTTCCTAATGAGAGTTGTCTCCTGAATATTTTATAACACCTATAGAGAAGTTCACCTCATATTATTTTGCTTTTACACATTCAAAATGTCAAAAATTAATACTGGCAGCCCCATGCATTGTAAAAAAAAAAAAAAAAAAAGAGGGCTTACACAAAAGCAAAGAATGTTGTTAGGTTCTGAATGTCTTGCCTTATCACAAAAATGAGAATATAGCACATGGCCACTCCCATGTGCTTACGCATCACGTCACTTACAGACAGAGCAAAAATGAAAAACCAAAGAATACAAAACAAAACAATTAAAAGCCACCTGAACAGAAGAGGAAAATGCACTTCCCTGCTTCTGCGTCTTTTTCCACTTCATGCCTCCCCAGCCTCCTTTCAGGAGAGGTGGAGACTGTTTATCTCTGGGGCATCTTGCATGCTATTCTTGAAGTCTTATCAAACTGAAAAGTGACAGGCACCAGTGGTGTTAATTATGATTAATCTTATGAAAGCATATTCTCCCTCTTTGGGGCTTCAGGAAGGAGGCACTTTTGGTGGATTCTTTGCTAAAAGCAGGTGGCATCATAATGTCAGAGTCACTTGCTGGATTCTGCATGGCTGTAAAGGGCATCTGTAAGGGTATTCATCCTCCTGCTTCTGGCCATAAGATGACCATTTCTACAGGCCTCAAGGCCAGTGGTTACTGACATTCTTTAGCCAAACAAAATGTCAATCTTGTGAACCGAAGAGCTTAAAGATAAAACATGATAACCATCCTCTAAGGAAAAGTTTTCGTTTACGTTATCTTTGCATTAAGCTGCCCTGGGGGGTCTAAGACCATCCCAAAAGGTCCCTTCTCTGATGTTACTCACTCCTTAAGAAACTGCTGTAAAGATCTATTCACCCTCCCTGTGAAGTTATGTCAAAGAGTATAAGAAACACCACCTGAACTCATCAACCATCTATATACATTGAGAGTGACATCCCAACACCCCTGCTCCCTGGATGCAAGATCATTCTCTCATTTCAAGTTCCTGCACAAACAAATCACAGTTAAGCAGATAAATAGGTCAGTGAATATCATCGAAAGCCTAATAACAAGTGTGCGCCTTCCCACTCACTGTAGTGAAATATACAGAAAAGATCAGTGGGGCTCATGCATCGGCCCACATGTTGACAGACATACTTCTGACTGCCATATGGGGTAGTCGTCAAAAAGGCAACCTTAATTTATTTGAACAGATTTGTGTCGTTGTCCCTCTTAGGAAAAGGAGCTAGAAAAAAATACTATTTTTATTCAAATATATTCCCCTCCCTCAATCAGGCTTGGAATTGACTAAAATGCTGAGCATTGGTCTTCAAGGATTAAAACATTGCGATCTGAGAAAGTAATCAGTAATGCAGATAAATCAGTGGCAGAGATTACTTAACGTAATTAATAAGGCTTTGTCACCAATTAGTGCGTTCCTGGAGAGTTGGACACAAAGGACAGGGCATTAGTCTAGAAGTGAGAAGAAGCCAAGGAGACGAGGCCACAGGGCAGGAATGGCCCGAGATTTGGTAGGGACAACACCTGGAAGGACAACAAAGGATGACAGATGAGGACCCAGGACCTTAGTATCTTTCATATGTTTGCCTAATAATATTTTTTACTTTACCTATTCTTCTCTAAAACTTTAAGTAATTCTCCAATAAAGTCTTTCTTCTGTAAGTTGCCTTGATCATGGCGATTCCTCACCGCAACAGAGAACTAACCAGTACACACCTGCCAGAACCCACACAGCACATCACACGCAGGTACATACGCAACGATAACAAATAAAATAAGCTGCTGACCTTCCTGGCAGCACATATTATAAAGCTGAAATGATACAGAGACAATTAGCATAATATGCAGATTTGGAAGGCATTCTATATTCTTCTAAATAAAACGTATTCACATATAAAAAAAATAAATCAGTTGTTGAGTTCTGAAAAATGCAATGAGATAAGAATGTCTGCGTGCTGTGAAGGGGTAAATAGATTAAGATAATCCAGAAAACAATCTGTCTCCTAACACTTTTTCTTGTTCCTTTCTTTCGTTCAGCAATCCTGTTCTAGGAACCTGTCCTAAAGAAAGAACATGATCTCCAAATTAATAGCAGGAATATTGGCAATGGGAGAAAGGCTATGAGCCTGACATTCATGTATGCCATGGGCTATACCAGTCTTTGTGGTGAATACTTTAAAAAAAAAAACTTATAAAGGACAGAAAATGCCCATTAAGCTTACGGGTAATTTTTTTATGTTATTATCAATAGTTTTTTATTTAATTAATTTATTCAGATTACAACTCAATTGTTATCCCATCAGTTGTATCCTCACATTCTTCTCTCCCTGTTATCAGTACTTTTTTTTTTTAATTCATAAGCTTCATGTAACAAAAGTACCAGAAGAACTCATGGAAACAGGGAAATACAAGATAATTAAATTCCCATCATTTTTTGGTTTCCCTATACTTCCAAATATGCTACAGAAAGACACATTCCTTTTAGAACCATTAAAAAGGAAACCAAAAACTATTGTCATTTAAATACATGAATGTCTTCTTTTAAGGAATTAAATGTTCCCCCGCCCCCTTTCTTTGTTGCTGAAAGTGCTTAAATATTTCTTCCTGAATGAAAAGTTTACTTTCAGTTTGCAATCGGAACTTAACATGTTTTCTGCTTTCCAGAAGCATGATGTTTAAAGTGAGATGGGCTGCGCTGAGCCACACAGGGCAAAAACACTCTGTCAAATTCCCACCTAGGAGACTTCAGTCCTCAGCTGACTGAGCCCCCTCCCTCAGGGTGTGCTTCTTCTCACAAAGCAGTGAGGTGAGGTAACTCAATGGTCACATTTGGTTCTTGCATTTTTTTAGCACTATACATTCTGAAAAGAATCAAAGTCTTTGGAGAGAGGAGGACCAGGCAGACCCTACCTTCCTCCTCTACCCATCCAAGCCCCTGCTGCAGTCTGCACTGCCCCTCACCCCAACCAGCTGTTAGAAGACCTTTGTGCTCGGCCACATCTTTGTTTATATCCAAAGTCTTTACTGAACCCCTGCCAGACCTTACCTAGGTATTGCTTACCAGCATTTTGATGCCAGTTAGTTCACATATCTAAAAGCAACATGAGAACTACAAATTAAATGACATACAATTAGCTCCCTTTCATCTTGTTAAACTTTGTTTAAGACCTCCCTACATTATATATGCCAGAGACTCCTGGCACGGGCTGAGGCTTGGCCCTAATAGACACACAGGACCTGTTACAGCCTAGGGACAAGCTGGGCAAGCTTCCTCTCAACTTTAATATCTGCATCAGTCCTGCCTCGAATCCTGTTCATAACAAGTCTGAGAAACTTGCAAGCTTCACCCGACAAGTTTCCTTTCATAAAAAAAGCTGAGCTTCAGTTTTCCCTGTTTAGTGTTACACATGTAAGGCAAAAGCAAAGCTTTTAAATTTTCCTTCCTATCGTTTTCTTTTACTCTTGAATTAAACCATCACAGTTTATTGATCAGCACCACTCTCACCTCTTTTGAACAATTGTAACTAGATATTGGTACACTAATGGAACATAAACCATGGGGTTGATGCGTTGGAACAAAAGCAGCTTTCCTCCTCGTGTGGATTCTTACCTCAATAATAAGCCTCTGTGCATCAAATTGATTAGATTTCTTGTAAAAAGAATAGCTGCCGTTGCAAATCCAAAATAATAGACGGTTGACATGTGACACTAATAGTAGCCAATAAAACAGCTAGGGGAAAATTTTCCCAAATGCTTTGTAAATTGATTATCTATAATACCCTATGATAAACTGACCCATAATGTCATCTGATGGCTATTTATTTAGGCAGAAATTCAGCCTGGGAATTTGAGAAACAAAATCCCAGCACTGTAAAGATGATGGGAATTCATTTCCCCGTCTTCCAGATTGGAAGGCATTAGCAAGGTTTAAATAAGCTTTGTTTTTGCTCATGTGCCTTAAAATAAGACTTTCAGTGGCATTAATTTGGGAAAGTGATAAAACTGTTGTGTGTAGATGCCTGATGGATTCTTAGTTGCCTCTCCAGCTGCAATGATCTGAGTCTATGTGGGGAGGAGAGACAAAAAAGGAGGGAGAAAGGGTGGAAGATGGCAGAGGGATCCAGGAGAAAGGAAAAAAGGGAGAGAGGAAAAGAGGGATTGATGAATGGACAAACGGATGAACAGAAAAAGAAATTAGCTTCCTAATTTCCCTATTTCTTTACTATAAATACCATTAGCCCAGAGAGCCAGGGGCAAAGTGAGTTACCCAACAGCCCTCCTACGCAGTTAACTTGCAGTTCCATAATTATCAAAAAACAGCCCATTCTCTTTTCTCACGGTCTCCTCACATGTCTTTTACATTTCCTCAACCTAAAGACAATCTCAAGTGTTGTCTCTATTGTCTGTACTGTCCCTCTCTACCACATGACCTCTGGACCTTAAGCCTTCTTCAACCTGGCATGAACCAGCTGTATGTTCTCATTCTAGTGGTCACCCACAATGCTTCAGAGAGCCTCTGTTGCTAAGAACAATTTTCTAGTTGTTTCTCTACTGTTCTATGTATGTAACATACAAACTAGAGCATAAGACTTGGAGCCTGGTTGTAGCATTCTTTGCTTTACATGGACCCATGACACATAATTCCTGGAGGAAAAAAAAATGTTACCTCTCTTCTATTCAATCTTACTTTATTTCATTCAGGCAGAATCCATCATCTATTGTTGTATATTGACTGTACTGAACCACCAGACAGCAATTTCCCTCCACACATGGGGACCATTCACTGAATAGCTCAAGAAAGAAGAGACGCAGAGGCAGGACCAAGGCCCAGATAGCCTTGGGCAGAGAGGCCCAGGCTACACAGCCAGAAGCTGAGGTATAATGGCTATTTTGGGGAGGGTGTTATTTGTTTCTTTGTTCATTTTTATGTTTACTTTGGGGGAGCCCGGGTTAGTCTTTTACTCACTAGATAGACTAGAATGGCCTTGAAGTCACAGCAATGCTCCTGCCTGAGTTTCCCACGTGCTGGGATTGGAGAGATGTGACATTAAGCCTGGCTAGTATAAATGTTAAAGAAATTCAGAAATCATCTCACTAATGCATAGGTGTAGATGAGATACACTCAAGTCCATTGTGCTTTTTTCCCTTTGACTCTGGCATTGTCTTTAATTTTAACTTCACTTTTACCTAAATATCCTTTAATGTGCTTCCTTTCATTTTTATGCTACATCATTGGGTTAGATTATTGTTCTACATGCTTCTGGAACAGTCTACTGAGTATTCTCTACTGCTTATTCTACCCACATCCCTGACACAGTGCCAGTGGCATGTAAACCAGTCTAGCCACTAAGAAAATCAGGTCTACCATGTGATCACCTATATCACTTCTATATTTACTTGGAGGGTGCTAAGTTAGTAAAATACACACGTACTTAAATATCAGTCTTTACTGCAGCACTGTTCACATTAGCTAAGCTATAGAACCAACCTAGGTTTCTGTCAAGAGACAAATGTACATATATATTTTTCAATGTGTATAAATATAGAATTAATAAATACATGTAATTATATATAATAAATAGATAAATATATACAAATACACATATATGTATATTTTTCGTATATATATATGGATTCAGAAAGAGCAAGGAAGTAAAAGAAAGCAAGAATAGACACAAAGAACATTGTATACCTGCATGAAGTCCTTATGAACCACAGTACTATGTACAATGAATTTACAGATATTCAAGCATTATTAGTCACAATTAAGAAGATGATCTTCAACTATTCCCATTTCCCAATCCCTTCCAGAATTTCCATCTATTGCATATGCACTGCACCTAGTGAGTTGCCGCAAGCACAGTACCTACAGCAAGCACAATGAGAGGCTGTTCCCTGAGTCCATCCTTAAAGACAGTGACTTCCACCCCTACTAAGCTCTCTGTACTGCCTTCTCAGTTGAGATATTTTGAGGAAGTAAGACACTCGGCTGTGTCAAATAAGATTTTTGAATAGATGGTAAGAATTGAGGGTGGCCTCGGGCCAAACACCAGCAAAGGACTGAATCCCTAACATAAACAGCCCATGAGAGAGTCTGAATGCGGCCAGGATCTAAGAGTACACTTAGAAATGGATGCTTTAGAAAACAAGCCTTCAGGTAAGACCACAGATTGGCCTGACACCTTGACATTTACTCTTGTGAGAGACCCTGAAGCACAGGCCCCTGTAAAACTATGCCTAGAGTTCCAGCCCACAGAAGCTTTGAGATAAATATTTTTAAGCTGCTGAAGTTAGGAAGTAATTTATTGCACATAAATACATAACCACAGCTTACCCCATCTGCTTATCTATATAGGCTCCCTAAGGCAGAGGCTCTGAATGGTAAAAATAGGCCAATATAAAAGTCAACACCTAGTATGTTAATTGGCAGACTGATTAAATAGATGGCTGTCTTTACTGGGCCAATTTTTCAGTTGTTACAGAATGTAAATATCATTTACCTTTCTCCATGTAGCTGAATTATACATATAATTTATATTAACCTTTCATATCAGAGGCAGTGTTTAGACTTGTCTGTGTCTCCTGTCACCTGGATTTTCCTTATTGTTCTCATGAGAAGCACCTTCATGTTATGTTCATTTCTTTGTGCCTAAACAAAGGACTATGTAACACACAAAGTGAAAACCAAAAGAAAGTGTAGATTTGCTTTTGAAGAATGATGCCAAATAAATAAATATTTCTTCTATAATTAAAATGTGCCACATGATAAAAGGATAGAGATGCCATCCATGTCACTTAAAGTGCTTTAAGCAGAAAATTACATAAAGATGAAACTCATTTGATTCATAGCAAGAATGTATTATACATTAATACATCTGTTGACTTTCAGATTAAAGTTTTAAGTAGATAATTAAGTATCAGATCTTTTCACATTTATAATCTCTTCTTAGGAGAGTTCCACCATGTAAGAAGATGGCTGCTGGTATGCCATAGATCACATATGGACACAAGAACATCCAATGGTATGCAAATATATCTTCTTATATATATATATATCTTTTTTAGTGGAAAAAGGTGCAGAAATACATAACAGTCTTCCATTTGTCTCTTAATGTTCAAAGCTAGATTAGGCAGCATGTCACAAATTGAACTGTGGTAAGCAGAGCAGAATGACATAATTGTTCAGAGAATGGCTGAACACCTGAACAAAACAAGAGCAGGAAAATGCCCGTTTACATCCACAGAAGCTGACATACAAGAACATGTGATTGACTGACTGACTGACTGACTGACTGACTGACTGACTGACTGACTGCAGAAAGGTGGCCATGTGGCTGCAGTGGAAGGGGAACTCATCACATGAATTTGACATTGCAATTAAAGGCTAACAAAATAGAATAGAAGCCACCATTTACCTACATAAGTCATCTGCTTTCCCAGAATCCCCTTCAACTTTGCAACTGTAGCGACCTAACCCTAACCAGGTCATCTTGTTATTCAGTTGCTCCATCTTGAGCTATGGGACAATATTGTGGCCTTAAAATCAGTTCTTGAAACATGATATGAGTAGATTCATGAGAATTCATAAAGTAGTAATCAGCTGAGAAACACACATGTTTTATTGGAAAGCCTGAATTACAGGAGAATGACTTCTCTTTGATTCCATGCACCCCTCATTGCTTGAGCTTGGACAGGTTAAAAGAAAGGAACAAGGCAGCCCCTAGAAACTGATGTTACAGCGGAAAGGCTCAGGAAGAGGAAGCACAACCCGGGATCAGATAAGCGGCCAAGTTCATTAACTTGTCTCATTGCCACAGTTGGAAGAAATAGATTGTGGCTGTTAAGAGCATGAGATCTGGCCGGAGACCAAGCTTGAGTCTTGGCCCATGTCTTATTTGGGATGCCTGATAACCTCTATAAATCAAAATGTCTCCATCGTTAAAATGGGAGTCATTGAACCGACCACACAGGGTTATTGCAAAAGTTAAATGAAAGAAAGTCCACGAACTACTTGCTCAATACAGCTGTTCTCCACCGTGACTATTAAAATGTTCTAAGAAGCACATCTCAGCCACATCTAGTAAATAGATTTCCACTATCTTCTTGGATCATGCTGTGAGCTGAGGTGACATCTTGTGTGTGGAGGGTGGGACAGATGAAAAAGGGTTCAAAAGCGTTGCCCTACTTCAAACTGGACTCCGATGGACTGCCTCACCTCCTTCAAGTCTGTAGACACAGGCTTTCAACAGAGCCCCTTGTGCAGCACACTGCTTATGTCCTCGCCTTTTCAGTCTTCTCCAGGAGCCCAGATGTCTTGCGACTTTCCCAGCTGGCATGTTGGTTTGCCCTTTTAACTGAGGTTCTATGTATTTGCCCAACCATATTCTCCTGCTTCTCATAGAGCTGAAAATATGTTTAAAATTCAGAATATATCTCATCCCATGATTCCTTGAGAAAATGTGAATAACCTCATAGAACCTAACCGAATAAGACATAGAGACAAAGATTTAAAGAGGCATTTATTTCTTTAGTTTTTATTCGGATTTACAATTGCCTTTTTATACTTGATGGATGTGCCCTGGTGAATCACCTTTACTCTACTTTAAAGGAATCTAAATTCATTCTCAGCCCCCTCGTGATTGCAAACTCAACCTGTTAAATTGTTTTTCCCCATCACAATCACAGGGTTCTGGTCTTAGAAACCTACTTAGTAAGCTTGGAAGAGCTTGCAGCCAAGCTCAGGTTATTTGGGGGACATAATCTCAGGACTAGATACAAGGAGACATTTTCTGGTATATCTTTTGTATTTTCATTCTATTGTTCTATTCTCATAGTTGTTCCAATACAATTTCCCAGTTACCTTTAATAAAATTGTGCTCAGATGTTTGAGTATGAGAGATTCATCACTACTGATTTTTCTGAAGTGGAAAGTAATTTTGCTTGTAATACAGAAAGCGAAACAACAGCTTGGCATTCTATTAAAAAAATTATCCCTTTGTTATATTGGATTTAAAAAAAAAGCGTAAGTTTTCTTAGATGTTACATACTAAAGTAGTAAAACAACAAAATTTAAAAGAATCATAATATAAATATTAACTAACATAACAAATTCCTAGAGAATCTTTTGATGAAGAATATTGTGGTAGCTTGATGGCCTCCAATGGCTCAAAGGGAATTGTATTATTTGAAAGGATTAGTATGTGTGGCCTGGTTGGAGTACGTGTAGCCTTATTTTAAAAAGTATGTTATCGGGGTGGGGGGTCAGCTTTGAGGTCTCGGAAACTCTAGCCAGGCCTGTTTTCTCTGTTTTTCTTTCTTCTGCCTGCCAATACAGACATAGAAATCTCAACTACCTCTCCAACACTGGGTCTGCCTGCATGCCACCATGCTTCCAATCAGGATGACAGTAGACTAAACCTCTGAACTATAAGCCAGTCCCAAATAAATGAAACCTTTCTAAAGCCTCAAACCACACATTGCAATGAACATTTTCAAGTAAAGCTATTTGGCAAAAGGATACACTGCATGACACACAGTGCATGACACACCACAGCTTTCATTGCTAGATTTTTTTTTGTAGTAGTCATTGTTGTTGTTGTTATTTTAGTTTGCTTGTTTTCTTCAGAGGGAAATGTTGCAAAGGCAGAGGGTGGATATGGAGGAATGGGAAGATGAGTGGGATTGGGTATATGATGTGAAATTCACAAAGAATAAATAAAAAGTTGAGAGAGAGAAGAGAGAGAGAGAGAGAGAGAGAGAGAGAGAGAGAGAGAGAGAGAGAGAGAGAGAGAGAATGACAAGAAGAGAGAGTTGTTGTCATGGTCACTGTGCAGCAATCGAAACCCTAAGACAAACATGAGGAAAATGAAAAGTGCGTGGAAAGAATGGAAGATTAGGTTAACTTCAGTAAAATTCATACTGGGCTTCAAACCATCTTAACTAGATAGATGAGATTGTACTTGAAGATGAATACATTTCTGATGAAAGTTTTTAAGAAAGGATAAATTACAGCCCCCAATTCTTAGTGTCCTACAGATAGAGTCATTCAAGTATGAGTAAAACCAATTTTTCAACATGGATAGCTAAAATTCAGAATAACAGCTTTTCTGGAAAGCCAAACCAATTTTCTAAGGGTAAGGCATGATTTTCTCCTGGAGTAGAGGAATATTCCTACTGCCACTATTTCTATAGAGTGGAAAATGAGGACCCAATGGAGCACATACTGAAATAAGACCTTCTATCCCCTTCCCAGGCTCATTCAATCCATACAGGTGGGAATACCAAGGCCCGAGAGGCATCCCTGGTGGGAGATGAACATAAAGATGGAAGTTGTCTTGCACTCTGTTTGTCCTTACTCCTGTCTTACCCATGTAGCAGAAAGTGAAAATCATTTGAATAAAGTCATAGCCTGACCCGCTTGTTACAGGACCTTTGATCCCAATGTGAACACTGAGATTGTGAACTGTAAAAGCCTGTCTTTGATCCCATTGTGATCCCTGAGCTTGAACTGTAAGTCCTGTTTCTTGTGGTTGAGCCCTAACCCACCTTTAGTCCAAGAACCTTCCCTCTATTGTGATTAAGGTGTGGTTCAGCCAGCCTTAAACACATCTTTAATCCAAGAGCTTTCTGTACACAGAATTTAATAAACATTAACCCTAGGTCAAGAGGTGGAGCAAGAAAACAGCTGATTGAAGAGTAGGAAGAAGTTTGAGTTGAAGTGTATTTAAGACAATATGTAGAAGTAGAAGGGAGTCTCTGGCACCGTTAGCTCCTGGGCTTTTCTAGCTTTAGCTCTTTGGCTCTTAGCTCTTGGGCTTTTCTAGCTTTAGCTCTTTGGCTCTTAGCTCT
>OU015748.1:21116328-21128149 GCA_907169655.1 Acomys percivali | reverse complement strand
TCTCTCTCTCTCTCTCTCTCTCTCTCTCTCTCTCTCTCTCTCTCTCTCTCTCTCTCTCCCCATGAATGAGGATGTAGTGTTAATGTTATTTATACATAAGTGTGTTTGTTTCTCTTAGTTTCTCTCTTAACCTAGCTATCACACAAATAATTAAGACTATTTTATATTTGTTTAATAATAAGTTTCACAGCACAATAGCTGAGCAGGTGTTACTGTATTCTTAACCCTCTAAGCTATTTTGCCTTCCTCCTGGCTTGCATCCTAAGGATACTTACACTTTGCAGTTTTCTTTGTTGAGCTTTCTCTCCTGGTCCCTCCTGGATATCTGCATGTGGCTGAATCCCCTACTTCTTCTTCTAACTCCTTCTCCCCTGCCTGGCAGGAAGTCCAGACCTATTTTCTCCCCTGCTCAGCGATTAGCTGTAAGCTGCTTTATTAGCATACCAGGGGGCAACTGAAGAGCAGTGTTTATGTAACATTAAGATAGGAGATTCTTAGGAAAAGGATTAGAAGCAGATATGAAGAGTACAGAAATCAGCATTTGAGTTACACAGTAACCTTAGGCCTACAAAGTAGCTCTCAGCTACTGCTTTAGCACCTGCCTCCATGATACTATGATGACAATGGACTAGTAGCTGAAACACATAGCAACTTGTTAAAATCTATAGATCATCCAATCTCAGTGCTAAGAAGCATCACAAAGTATGATTCCAATTGTTTCTAAGCTCTAGTTACTGCTACTAACAAGGGCAGGATAAATAAAGGAAAGGAAAAGAAAATGAACACATCAGTCCCATTTCCATATTTAATTCTCAACCTAACTACTGGAGGAATAACCTGGACTTCCTAATATTTTCAGGAATATGTTCCCTTGGATTCTCCCAGGGACTCACAAGCATTGAAATACTGGTGTCCTGTCACCAATTAACTAGCTGGCCTGTGTCCTGTAAACCACCTTTCTGAAAGCTGAGTCTTTCAGTTGCTATTTCTCATTAAGGAGAATTTATCAAGCATTTCAAATCAAGTTTGACATTTTTGCCTTCAAATTCCTAAGTAATTATTTGGATGATTATCAAAGATAAGTATAACTCTAAGTTTAACATTACATACTATAACTTTAAAATTAATGACATAAACACCCTCTCTTTAACCAAAACTTGGCTCATATCTGTCACTTCTCTTACTTCTTTTTAAAAAAAAAATTGCCTTGAGGGCTAAGGAGATGGATCAGTGTATAAGAGGGCTTCTTGGATAGACATAGGGACTTGAGTTCAAATTCCTAGCACCCACAGAAAAAGCCATGAATGAGAATGCCTATAACCCCAGGGCTGGAGGTGGTGAGACAGGAGGAATTCTGGGATGGGTGAGCTGCCAGCCTATCTCCAGATTCAGTGAGAAACATTGTCTCTTGGAAATAAGATAGAAGATGATGGAAAATAACACACAACATCCTCCTCCTTCTCCTACTCTGCATGTTTCAGAATATGCCCAGGCACACAGATGCCCTCACCCCACATTCATATGCACACATGCACACACTCATTCATCAAAAAGAAAAGTAAAGAAGCTGCCGGGGGAGTGGCTTGTTCTCTGTCTGCCTTCCCAGAGCCCCACTCTCTCCCCTGCTTGCTCTGACTCTACCCACATGTGCACGTTCACGTGGATCCATGCTACTTCGAAAATACTTCACTTCAAACCGATCGCTCTGATGCTTTCATTTGAAATCTTCAAATTAGCTGGGAAATCAGAGGAGGAAACAAAAAGATGACTAAAAGTGACAAAGCACAGGGATAAAAGCCACAGTAGCAAGTTAAGAAAGTGAATAGATTGTCAAATTTCTGATTTTACTTTAAAGACCCATTGGTCTGATTTAGGTTGCAATGTATCTCCTGCATACTACAATCGAACAGGGTTAGTATTCTGAGGAGCCAATGAGATCACTTCTTTAATAATCACTTCTTTAATCACTTCACCTGTCCCGAGAGATGCCTGAGACAATTCTCATCATCTCGGCCATTAAAGGATCCACACCTTTAGTTAGAACACTGTGCTTTGGTTCCTGGGAACAAAGTTTGCTTCTGAATTTCTTGACTGCAACAGCAGCTAGAGATAGATTGTTTAGCTGTTACATTAGTGGTCACAGGGGGAAAAAAGCTTACCAATTAATCATTTTGAGTACTTAATCAAAGAAATCGGGTTTACTTCTCTTAGCAACCAATGTTAAAACAATGATGTATAGAGGTAACCATCTAATGCAGACTTTGTGCTTGTACGGCAGCATCTCCAGAGAGTCAAAGTCTGGTTCAAATACAATCACCAGCTTTTTCTTTTCCCCATTACATAGGACAGAATGTGAAGCACTGAGCTGTCCCAAAGACAGGCAGCAAAAAGGAAAACACAATCAAAGCTTCAAGACTGTTCTTGGAGGCAGAAAGATGGCCAAGAACACCTCCCAATCTTGAGTTCGGTTCCCAGGACTCATAGTTCCCAGGACCTGCCCAGATCAGGTGGCTCACAAGCACCTGTAACTCCTGCCCCAGGGCATCCAGCATCCTCACACGCCCCCACAGGCACTGCACTCAGGCATGACTTTCCTCCACACAGACACATAACTAAAAGTAAAAACGAATTTTTTTTCTTTTTCTTTTTCTTTTTCTTTTCTTTTTTTTTTTTTTAACTTGGATTTTAAGGTAAGAAGTACTTTATGACTGTCTTTTTCTCTCTCTGAATAGTGTTTAAGGCAATTACTACAAAGTAAGAAGGGTTTAAACTCCTGATAAAATTATTTCCCATACCTGGAATAGGTATATGAATGAATATTGCAGATTCTTACAAAGATAATTGTCCAAGTGAGAGTCTGTAGCAGAAGTTTTATACAAAGCATGGTGTTGGTAAGACAGGTAGAGAGCTGTGTAAAATTGATATTGAAGCAACTGATACCTGCAATCCTTTAGCCCCCAGTGCTTCGTGTTAGCAGCACATCTTCTGCACAGCACTTAGGTGAACATTCATTTCATATGAATGCACCAAAGTACACAGATAATTTTTAAAATAAAAGCAAGATTCATTTTTTTCTCTCTCATATAAGTAAATACTTAGGAATACATATGATAGTTCATAATATAGATAATTGTGAAATAAGATTATATAAATCTTTTCAAAATTGTAATTTAATGTAAAAGATTAAATAGGGCATGTTTTATTTCCACTTTTCCTTCATTTTAAAAACAAAATGAAGGATGTTTTTGTGTTGACTGTGAATCTAGCAGTATTTTTAGTTATTTTTAATTATAATAGTTTAATTTAGCATGAATCAAGTCCCAAATTATATTTAGATATGATACCCCATACAAATTGCTGCTATGGATGGTTTGAATTATAAAGTAGTAACTATGAATTTCAATCTAATATAATCACTGTTTTGTGACAATGGCCACCCATTTCTGAGGGTAAGTATGAGTTTTATCAGTAAATTCTGAATAAAAATGAAATAGCACCCTCCGTGGAAGATAAATGAAAAATATAGACAGTAAAATATCTAAGGCATGAGTGATAATTCACTTAGATGCTCAATGCAATGTTGTGTATTGTAAAAAAAAAAAAAAAGGTACCTGGTTTTCATATGTAGTCCACTGTCAGTCACCAATTTGCAGTTGCTTGTAGATGCTCAAGAGCTGTATGCCCTCAAGGCAGTTAGAAAGGAGACCGTCACCCAGATGAAGGCGCAAATAATCTCATCAACCATTGTCTTCTGGAAATACGAAATGAATATTCTTAGCTCTTTGAAATTTTATACATAAGCTGGAAATTATAATGGTGATAGTACTTTCATGGTTGTACAACATTAAAACTGCATTTAAGCAATTATCATAAACAAAAAGAAATTACTATTTACCTAATAATTATTACAGTCCTTAATAGATAAATAAGTATGTGTTTGATAGCACTTCTTTGTTCTCATCACCAGTCTGTATATAGACCTATTTTTTCCTCATAATTGTAGTATAAAATTAGGCTACTTTCCCATAGCTTTAATAAGCTCTACTTATAAGATCTTTAATATTACAAATAGGACATGTGATTTATTAAAAGAGATTATATTGAAATAAACAACTTAAATTTGTTGAAATGCTATATTAGATTATATGTACACACCTGGAAGAAACATAGAGATGAATTTATTTTTCTGAATATTTTATATTTTTGCTACATGGAAACATCAGCATAAATTGATGTTCAACTTTAATCACTTATTTGATATTATGTAACTGTAAACACAATTTGATACATGTTGTCATTTATTGTTGTAATTTTAAATTTTTCTTCCTTCACAATTCAAACCTCTTGAGCACCTAAAAACAAAATCTTCCTAATAGACTGTTCTGATCAAGACAATTTTCTCGCTGTAAACCTGAGAGAGGGGGACCCATCTGAAGTGCTTTTAAAAGACTAAACACCTTTATATGTTTACACAACTGCTTGAGATTGTGACGAATAAGACTCTGTGCTGTGTTTTTTTAATGGAAGAGCAAAGGGTAGAATGAAAGGCCTCTCTGGCGCCCCCTTGAGGACAGGCAGTAACTCCATTCCCCAAACAGATGGCTCTGTGGAACCTGTGGTACCAAGACAAGAAAAACACCCAGTTTGTTCCCTACAAACACTAGTGCCCATGCCTTTGTTACAGGATGCTGATTGGATAGAGGCTCCTGTCATGTGTAGCCACCTCCTGTTGAGTGATTGACGTCACCACGGAGTGCTTGCCCTGGTGGGCAGGAAGCCAGGCAGGAGGCTGAGGAGGGGCCTGAAGCTCCCTCCCCCGCGCCCCCTCCCCCGTTCCAGCAAGGCTGTGAAGCAGGATGGATGCTCTTATAGAAAAAATTGACAGTTGACAGCTGGAGGTGGGACGGACAATGGGACAAACAGACTGCTGGTTGAGATGAATCAATGATGATTCTAAGGAAATTAAACCCAGGCAGAAAGGGGGTGGAAAGCTTTGAAAGGGCCCCACTCTCAGAGGCAGCTGAAGGTTTAACCTGTTAAAGCACTCTGGGGTATTTTCCCAGGCCCAGGCCTGGACTAGCTGTGACTGTTCTCTACCTCTTTATCAATTCATTATCTCATGAGGCAGGGCTTGGCCCTCTGCTCTAGAAACAATCGCTTCGAGAAGACAAGTGCAGGGAGGTGGAGCCAGCTAGCTTTTATGTGTGTCTGTGGGCTCTGAAAGGATCACTAAGTGAAAACCTCTGGTTGTCAGGGCCCTGCTTAGCTGCACACAAAGCAGCCCACAGACATTTTTACGGAGAAAGAAATGACACAAATACTATGTAATCCTGGTTGAGGACACTGCCCCCTTCATGCAGCTAAGGCCACATAGTCATCTGACATACCTCCTTTGGCCCCCAAAGGCCGATTTCAAAGGCATACACTAGATAAATGCATTTTTAAAAAAAAAGAAAAGGAAAAAAGCAACAGCTCTGAATCTCCAACGCTTAACTCCCTCCTCAGTGGGCACGTAAAAGCCACTTAATAACATTCCAACTTGATTAATATGCTGCTCTAATCTGACCTCATGATGGAGACCTTTGTTCTTATTAGAACATGGAAGATCACAGAGATAGAAACGATGGATATCTGGCTGGGAAAAAAAAATCTCTCTTATTTCCATCAGACCTCACAGAATTAGGAATGATGTCAAATGCATAGGACAAAAAAAAATAAAATGTCTCTTCATGGTCCAACCTATTCATACAGACCCTCAGACCTTCAAAATATGAAAATGTGTCCAGTCTTAGGCTTCCAGCTAAGTTAGCTCCGTCTGTGGGGCGCTGAAAGGGTCTCAGATGCTCACTCACAGTAGAGGCCATGTGAGGATAGAAAGTTAAAGTGCTGTGGCTAGACCGGGAGGAGAATGCTTTGCTGTCCTGGCCCTTACTGTGCCCACCGTGCTCCCCACATATTGTGTGCCAGGGCAACCTCTTCAAATAACATGGTGCTACCTAGTAGATCATACATGTGCCTGGCTCATTACATCCTACAAACCCTGCTCCTCCCAGTTATCCGAAGAAGTCAGCAGTCTAAGTGAATGAGGCAAGTATCTTTGGTCACCACATATAGACATCTGCTTGTTGGTTGTTGTACTGGGGATTGAATTTATGGAGTCCTGTATCCCAGGTAAGCACTCTCACACTGAGCTACTTGCCTAGCCTGTGTCTTCTAAGAACTCTTTAATTTGAGAGAGAATCTCATGTTGCTGTTTTATTTTTAATGTATATACTCACTTTACATCCTAATCATAGCCGCTCCTTCTCCTTCCTCACCTCCCGGTCACTTCCTCCCACCTTCGTCCCCCATCCCAATTCTTGTTGTCCTCAGAAAAGCAGAGCCCCACCCACCCACCCCACAACATCAAATCCCATCAGCACTGACCTCCTCCTAAACCACTGAGGCCAGGCAATGCACTCTGGTTAGGGAGAAGTTATTGAAAGCAGGCAACAGTATCCATGTCCTAGATATAACCCATTCAGCTTACTAGGGCACCCACATGAAGACCAAGCTGTTCATTGGTTACATATGAGGGGGCCTAGATACTGTCCATTCATGGTCTTTGGTTGGTGCTTCTGTTTCTGTAACTGCTCATGGGCCTAGGTTAGTTGACTCTGCTGGTCTTCTTGTGCTGTTCTTGTCCCCTCCAAGGCATTTTATCCTCTTTCCACGAGCTCTGCCTAATGCTTGGCTGTAAGTCTAAGCATCTGATTCAATCAGCTGCTGGGGGCTGGGGAGCTCTCAGAGAATGGCTAAGATGAACTCCTGTTTTTAAATAAAGCAGAGTATCAATAATGATGTCAGGGGAGTGGCCCTCTCCTATGGATGGGTCTCATGTTGGGCCAGGCATTGGTTGGTCATTTGCTCAGTCTCTATCTTTATGCACACTTTGTAGCCAGAGTAAATTTTGATTCGAAGATTTTGTAGGTGGATTAGTGATCCCCTCCCACCACTATAGATCCTGCCAGGCTAGAAGGTGGCCTCCTCTGTCTTGTGTCCCCTGCTGCAAGGAGGCTCAGTTAGAGACACCCCCAAGTCCTCTTTGCAGCCTATCTTGTCACACGTCTCCAGCTTGTTTCACTAAAGCTCCCTCCCTCAGTTTCCCTTTTATCCCCAGGCCTCTGAACCTCCTCTCCACACTCTCCCTACGTCTGATCCTATATTGACAGTGTCCTTTGCCTTACAGAAGCTTTTCAGTTTCATGAGGTCTCATTTATTACTTGTTGATCTGTTAGAGTTGTTAGAAGCTGTTAGAGTTCTATTCAGGAAGTTGTCTCCTGTGCCAATGAGTTTGAAGCCAGTTACTACATCCTCTTGTAATAGATTTAGTGTATCTGGTTTTATGTTGAGGTCTTTGATCCATTTAGAGTTCAATTTTATGCAGGGTGATAAATATGGGCCTATTTGCATTTTTCTACATGTAGACACCCAGTTGAAGCAGCACCATTTGTTGAAGATACTTTCTTTTTTTTTTTTTTTTTCCATTGTATGGTTTTGACTTTTTTGTCAAAACCCAGTGTACATGGTCTTGTGGATTTATTTCTGAGTCTGCAGTTTGATTCCATTGATCAACCAGTCTGTTTCTATGACAATATCATGCAGATTTTATTGATACTGCTCTGTAATACAGCTAGAAGTCATGAATACAGTTACCTCCAGAAGTTCTTTTATTGTATAGGATAGTTTTAGCAATTCTGGTTTTGTTTGTTTGTTTGTTTTTCCCATATGAAGTTAAGATCGTTCTTTCAAAAAAAAAAAGAATTGTTCTTTCAAGGTCTGTGAAGAACTGTGTTGGCATTTTGATGGGAAATGCATTGAATATATAGATTGCTTTTGGTAACATAGCCATTTTTACTATGTTAACCCTACCAATCCATGAGGATGTGACATCTTTCCATCTTCTGATATCTCCTTCAGTTTCTTTTTTCAGAAGCCTGAAGTTCTTGTCATATGGCTCTTTCACTTGTTTGGTTAGAGTTATACCAAGATACTTTATATTATTTGTGGCTATTGCGAAGGGTGTTGCTTCTCTGATTTTTTTCTCACCCTGTCTGTCATGTGTGTACAAGAGGGATACTGATTTTTTTAAATTACCTTTGTATCCAGCCACTTTGCTGAAAGTGTTTTTCAGCTATAGGAGTTCTCTGGTAGAATTTTGAGGGATATATATATATATCATCTTCAATCAGCCCAGAATGTGTGCATGATAGGCACTGCTGTTTTGGAGTAAGATTCTGTATGCTCCTGAGGTCTGCACGGTCTCCTCAGAGAAAATAGATAGAGTTATAGATGGGATCTTTTCTCAGGATCCCAGGAGTCAGGTGGTCAGAGGCTGGAACTGTGCACCTCTGGAACCCAGGAGCTTTCCTCGGGAAAGTGAGAATAACTGGATAGACAGAGGCTGGAACTGATCATCCCCAGAAGCTGGGAATTTTCTCTGGGATGGCAGGAGTAGCCAGGTGGCCAGAGGCTCGAGCCATTCATTCCCAGCACCCATGGAATGTCCTCTCACGTGGGAAGCAAAGCTGCTTGCGTTTTGGAGTCTGAAGCATGACCTCTCACTCATTCTGCAGTCACTATGGTTCTGCTAGTCAGAAATAGTGCGCACTCAGCACTGCCATCTTGGATCTCCGGCCTTGACCTTATGATCTTCTTAACTTCCAAGTAGCTGGAAACACGAACCTGCTCCATCACACCTGCCTTACGTAAGCATGGTTAAAGTGTTAAATGATTTGCTGAAGAAACCGAGGCTAAAAAGTGGCAGACAGACGAGATCAGGCGCGTTCAGGATGGTATGGCCATCCAAGAAGAGACTTGATACCCTATGAGCATATACAAGGGGAGGAGGTCCCCCTCAGTCACAGTCATAGGGGAGGGGAGTAAGGGGAAAATTGAAGGGAGGGAGGAATGGGAGGATACAAGGGATGGGATAACAATTGAGATGTAATATGAATACATTAATAAAATATATTTTTTAAAGTGGCAGACAGTATGCAAGGACTTAGGTAATAATGATTTGCCCAGTGTGGTTTCTTCCCAATTCTTTGCAAGAAGAGTCTCAGGAAATGGAGAGGATAAACCTCAAAATCGCTCCCAAGAGAATGAAGCAAGTACACTTAATTCACTCTGCGTTTCCTGATAGGGGCACAGGATTCAGATACTGCTTTGGTGTAAATAAAGAATTCACTGTGTGGCTGGCTAAATGGGAGCTCCCCAAATATGTCTATCTCCAAATCTCCAGAACTCTGCCACTTTTATTCTGACTTTTGAGGTGCAGTTAGGATGAATATTTCAGGTGGACCCAATGTAACCACAGAGGCCTTTATAAGACTGGGGTGCAAAGGAGAGAGAAACGCAATGCTACCACCCATGCAAAAGTGGGAGAGGTGATATGACAATGGAACCTGGGGTCAGAGAAGTCAGGGGAGCAAGACCTATAGTAATGACTTTACAGATAGAAGAACGTGGCCAGGAACAAAAAGCAATTCAAAAATTCCCAAGAAGACTAAAGAAAAGAAAAGGCAGGAAAGAAAAAGAATTGTCTCCTAGAGTTTTCAGAATAAAGAGCCTTACCAACAATTCTGTCCAGTAGGACCCCTATCAAACTAGACCTAGGAAACTGTGTGACAATACATTATATCATATTAAGCCACTACTAACTTTGAAGTTTGTTACCTCAGCAATAAGAAACAAAGTCATATGTCAGTTTTCCTACTCAATAGCTTCAAATTCTATTTCACTAAAAGTTATCCCCAATTTTCCTTATTAGACCAGTGAAATTTTAAAAAGAGACTTCCAAAGGCAATTATTTTGTCAGATAGAAAAAAAGTAACAGCTGAGAGTCACTATGTTTGTCACGTACAACGTGATTTTCCACATCTTATGTTTCTTTGTAAAGTGTGGAAGCACGTTATCTAATTTAATAGCACACCATAATTATTTCACTCTTATGTGCTTATTTCCCCTAGTGTAAGATGAATATGATAAAGCCATATTTCATATACCCTGATGTGTCACCTAGCCTCCAAGGTATTCCCCCAAATAGACATGATATCCTGGTATTTATGTCCTTATGACAGGTGTTTCCCACACATGGAATAGGCTGATACTGAAAAGTGGCAGAATGTACTTTCCAAGGTTATACCATAGACATCATATCTTCCATCTTCCATTGATTCACTAACTATGGAATAAGTCAATTTTCAACAGCCCTAAGGAAAGGGCCACAAAGAACTCAGAGTTCCTACCAACACCTAATACTAAGGTGAATGAATCACCTTGGAAACCTTCAGATGACTGTAGTGCCAACCGGGATCTTTACTGTGACCTCATGAGAGACTTTGAAACCACAAGCATGCAGCACACTTTAGCCAGATTGCTAACAACTATGAGATTTATGAGATATCCGTTGCTGCCTTAAGCAATTAAGTCATGGAATTGTTACAAAGCAATAGATAACCCATATAGCTATTATGCAAATAAAATTGGACTTATAATATGGCAAATAATGTAATAGCTATTATTTTTAAATTAGTCATGTACTCCAGCATTCCGCAGCTTTTTAAAATTAATTAATTTATTTACTTTACATCCTAATCACAGGCCCGTCCTTCCTCTCCTCCCAGTCCCACACTCCATCCTCTTCCCCTATCCCCCATCCTCTATTCAGAAATGAGTAGCCCTCCTATCCACCCACCCCAGCTCATCAATTCACATAAAGACTGTGTTCATCCTCTTCCCCCCCCCCCATCAGGGGAAAAGTGATCAAAAAGCTGGCAACAGAGTCCATGTCAGAAACAACCCCTGCTCCCTTACCATAGGACCCACATGAAGCCTGAGCTGCCCTTCAGTTACATCCATGTAGGGGGTCTAGGTCCAGTCCATGCTTCATCCTTGGTTGGTGCTTCAGTCTTCATAAGTCCCTCTGGGCCCTGGTTAGTTGGCTCTGTTGGTCTTCTTGTGGAGCACCTGTCACTTCCAGGTCCTTTTCTCCTTCCTCCCACTATTCCACAAGGCTCCCTAGGCTTCACCCAAAGTTTGGCTGTGAACTTCAGCATCTGTTTCAAGCTGCTGCTGGGTGGAGCCTCTCAGAGGACAGCTATGCTAGGCTCCTGTCTGCAAGCATAACTGGGTATTGTTAATAGTGTTAGGGGTTGTCTCTAAGAGAACCTGTGGGCAGGGGCATCTCTGTACCAAACTGGAGACCTACATTGGGGTAGGCTTCCACTGCTATTATTTAAATTGGTTGTATAGTCAGTATTCCACTAATAATGTCGTTTCTGAAATTATTAATTTCAAAAGCAGGTAGGTTGGTTTGACTTTGTTTTTGCAGGTTTCAGCCCAAGATCAGATTCATCCACCACTTTGGAGCCTGTGGCAAGGCAGTTGTATTTTGGTTGGAGCATATGGGAAACAAAACAACTATAAAAGTAACAATAAAAACCTACTCACCTCATGACCAGAAACAGCAGAAGAGTAGGGGCTCACAGTCTGGTGTAGCAGCTTGTTTGTAGTGGTCTAAAGACCCTCACTGTGCCTCATCTTCCAATGGTGTCTATGCTCTGGAGCAAGCCTATAGACCAAATCTATAATATTAGAACTATGAATAACCTAGTAAATAGCCTACTAACCTACTGTCAGGTGAATCTTGATGAGAAATGGGATGGAAAAAGTGACACACAAGTGACCATGCCACCATTACCTAGCTTTAATTTGAGTTACAAAAGAGAGGGGTGTGTGTGTGTGTGTGTGTGTGTGTGTGTGTGTGTGTGTGTGTGTG
>OU015748.1:21063703-21098578 GCA_907169655.1 Acomys percivali | reverse complement strand
AGAGAGAGAGAGAGAGAGAGAGAGAGAGAGAGAGAGAGAGAGAGAGAGAAGAATTCCTGAGAGACTTTACTGATTTCCTATAACCACATCATTCATTTTTATTATTTGCAGGCTTTGACATTCCTTCAGATGATAGAGACCTAAGCAGATAAAGAATGTCTTGTTTTTTCTAAGAGTGTGTGTGGAAGATTTTGGCTACAGATTACTTGGAGGACCTCCTGGACTGACTTTTCGTAGGGGCTACCTGAATTCTGGCCACACTTCCCGGGCCTCTTGATATTGCCTCATTCAAACAAACCCAAACATGCTACATAACATTGTATGTCATGCAGTATTTTGGAGAGAGTCAGAAATTTGACATCTTCCTTGGTCAGCACATTTCCATTTGAGTCTGACAAGCTATTTCTCCTAAATTCCAAACCACTGACTTTCCTTAAGTTTGTCCCATGAGGAAATATTTCCAAGCCTCTGCTTTCCGTGAGGCTATAATATTGAAGCTGGAACTCTATTCTTGGGTTTCAGAACTCTGCAGAAGCCAACCTTTCTCTGTTGCCCTTGCCAACAAGCTACAGGAAGAGTACCATCCTAAGACCACATGATGCTTTAGAAAACAAGACACATAGTTCACACCCAAA
The DNA here is from genome assembly GCA_907169655.1 of Acomys percivali. Taxonomy (NCBI): domain Eukaryota; kingdom Metazoa; phylum Chordata; class Mammalia; order Rodentia; family Muridae; genus Acomys; species Acomys percivali. Next base: position 21,097,943 of record OU015748.1, on the reverse strand, counting down.
TCAGCCCTGTTTTTCAACCTTGTCATAGAGCAGTGATGGCTGATCTTTCCTTGATCTGTGCTAGGGTAACCTCTTCACTGGAGACTGGAGGAGCCTGATGAAAAAGCATCTTCACATCGCTGCTGAATATTTTGCTCTGTGAAGCTATCTTGCAAGGAACCTCACAGCTGTCTCAATACTGTTTTGAGAGGTAGGCTTACAAGGTCAGAGCAGACATATTCCTGCTTATCAGAATCAGCCATCACTGCCCAAGACATTCACTTTGAAGTGCTTGATTACCCAGTCAGGTAGGGAAATTTTCCTAAAGATTCTACAGAGGGGAAATGTTTTCACTATGACCTGGTTAAAAACTAAGGCCAAATACAAAGAGTACAGAAAAGACTGACAGTATAATGAGCTACTGGAAAGAAACAGGGGCCAGGTACCAAATAATATTTTAAATAAAACAGAATGAATCAGGAGCTTATCGGTTCACCATATTTACTATGTATAGTTATTTTAAATGGTCAAACTTTTGAGCCAAACTAAATTTTTTTCCCACCTCCAAAAATCACATTTGAAAACATTCGTCTTCAACCATCGCTGCAAACCTAATTATAGCGTGCACTACTCCGTGATATGTTTGCAACCATTTTAAGAAGACTGAGATTCTCTTTGCTCAGTAGGAGAGGGACAAAAAGGTCTGGGGGTTTTTTCCAGGAAAATATAGATTGTCAAATGAATGTGACTTGGATACAATCTGCTTTAACTCTGCTGGAAGTGGACCCCTTGACCTCTGGCTTCCAGCCTCCACTACCACACCCACCAGCCTCCATTTCATGTTTCACCCTGGCGGGTCCCCAGGATGCCAAGCTACAGAACTCCCTCCCATTAGCTGCAGGGATCCAGAATATCCATGGCAACCGATCTCTAACCCCAGGGAGAAGGCAGCAGAATTGAAAGGCTCCATTCTGCTTCTACATCCTCCGCTCAGTGAATTGACAGCTTGGTGGTCTCCTTAGTTCCATTAGATTAGGACGCACTTTTTCCTCATTCTTTGTAGCATCGTTTTATCCATGGAGGTAAATCTCACCCACAGTTAAGAATTTCTTTTTTTTTTTTTTTTTAACAAAGGAGCATTATCCCTCCTGCTCACTACCTCTGCACCCATCCGGAAACACGGTCTTCAAACAACACTTGCACTGCAAGGTTTATCCAAAGAAAATAAGTCAGAGTTCTGCGATTGGTTTTTATGCCTTTCTATACAAACATCCTGTCTTTAGTGTGCATGTCTTACAAATCCCTAGTGGATATCTGATTTGGAGCATTCCAAGTCATGTGTTTGACATGATTTTATAAAAACTGGCAGAGAGATAACGGAATACATACAATTTGATCATGAGATTAAGTTGTAGCATCAAATGACTGTAATCATGTTTAAGTCATTGTTTGTGCCACAGATATTTAGACAGGATAACAGATTGCACAGTGCCCTTGCTGTTTGCCAATGGAGCCTGAATAACTAATTTGCACTCCATGCCCTGTGGAATGGCAGCTGAGTCCCCAGTGAATAGGGGGAGAACAAGACAGAAGTAGACCATTTGGTCTGCGGAATCAAAATGGGGCAGAAATGTTATGTGCGGCACAGTCTACAGTCAGAGGTTGCACTCACGGTTGCCTGACTATTAGGACTGCTAAAGGAGGTCAAGCTGTCTGTCAGCACTTCTTAACCCTTTGAGGGTCTAGAAGACATTTTTGAAAGATAATAAGAGCTATGTGATCTCTTGGGAGAATGAGTTAAAGAGGCAGACATGGTACATGGCTGTGATTTCAGCATTCAATAAGCTGAGGCCAAGAGAGGGACAGAGAGAGGGAAGGAGGGAGAGAGGGAGAGATGGGGGAGCAGATCAGCCAGCCATAGGTAAATTGGGAAGGAACACCCTCATTTTAAAACAGTAACAACAATCCCAGTATCCTTGGACGGTAGGATTTCCATAAGGAATAACAGGCCAGCTTTAAGAAAATAACTTGCCCATTCTCAACTTCCTTAGCTTTGTCTGTGCAAAGCACTGTGTCTTCTATTTCTGAAGCTATTCTCTTCTTGCGTCAATAAAGGCAAGTATCCCACCCATCGCTCACTCAACCCTGGCAATTTTTGGGGGGCTGTGAGCACACCATGTTTTCAAATAAAGAGGTGAGAGATGTAGAACTGCTATGCTGCTGTTCACCAATGCACAGGGTTTAATTCTTATTATTTCATATAAGAATGAAAAAGATAGACAGTCTCAGCTAAACTGATAGTATAACAATATAGGCCTGAATAAAGGAAATAGTGTGTTGGGGTGGGGGGAGCGTAAAATAATCTTCTCAAACATTTCTTTAGAGATCAGTGTTAAGGAAAATAAGTGTTAGTGCTGCTTGTGAAAGCACAATTAAGAAACACTTCATCAGGGGCCAAAAATAGATAAAGGAACCGTTACAAAGCACTGTTACAGTAAAGGAGGCTATGTTCAATTCTGTGTGCAGTATGGGCAAATGAGAGTGTATATGGACTCAGAATGGGAGTGGATGGATGAAAAGTCACCGAGAAAACACATCATTTTGGTGGTAAGGGAGATGCCCACTACGCCAATCTAAAACAATTCTTTATAGAAAACAAGTCACATGACAAGGTGTCACATGAGAAATGGAGGAAGAGGAAGAACCTGATCGGGTATCTGTGGTTGGAGGTTCTTACCACAGACAAAGCCATGGCTCTTTGTCACATCTGCATTTCACAGGTGAAACACAGATGCGCCTAAGAGACTCTTGACCTATTAAGTTTGACCAAGCAAAGAATCATTGCCACTATCAAGGGAATTGTTTAACTTTTGACCAAAAAAGGTAAAAATATTGAACATTAAATATTTATTTGATTTCTATTTTCATTGTCACTCATCAATTACTTCTTAGTTACATGTGCTTATATTATTTGGGTTTACCGTATGACAACGTGCTGGAGATTTGACTGAAAATAATGCAGGTGAGTTTGTACTAATTATTGACATCCCATATTTATGCATGTCCCAACACTTAATGTTTTTCTGTTGATTTCCACTAAGCCTTAATTATGCCTCAAGACTGGAAGAAGTTGGAAGAGGAAGAAAATGGAGAGGTGAAGAAAGAATGAAAAGACAGAAGAAAGGAGGAGAAAAAGAAAGAACTAGAGAAGGAAAAAATAAATTACAAGAGGAGAAGGAGAGAGAACCTATTTCTCTTTTTTTTATTAATTTATTCAGATTAGATCTAAATTGTTATCCCCTTGCTTGTCTCCTCCCATTCCTTTCTCCCTCCCTCTTTCACCCTATTCCCCTTCCCTAAGTCTGTGACAGAAGGGGACCTCCTACTCCACCATATGGCCACAGCCTATCAAGTCTAATCTTGGTAGCCTGCTTTTTCTTTCTCTGAGTGCCACCAAGCCTCTTCACCAAGGGGAGGTGGTCAAATATGGGGCACCAGAGTTCATGTCAAAGTCAGTTCCCACTCTCCACATAATTGTGGATAATGTCCTGTCCATTGGCTAGGTCTGAGTAGGGGTTCAATGTTTACTGTATGTATTGTCCTTGGTTGGTGCAGTAGTTTGAGCAGAACCCCTTGGGTCTAGATCCGCCCATCATGATGTTCTTCTTATAGGTTTCTAGGAGCCTCTGGATCCTTCTATTTCCCATTCTCCTGTACTTCTCTCACCTAGAGTCCCAATAGGATGTATTTACATCTATCCCAATCTCCTGATAGGGGAAGACTTTCATGGGACATCCCTTTTGGGCTAGTGTCCAATTATAAGTGAGTATATACCATGTAAGTCTTTCTGGGTCTGGGTTAGCTCATTCAGGATGATCATTTCTAGTTCCACCCATTTGCCTGCAAATTTCAAGATTTCCTTGTTTTTAATAGCTGAGTATTATTCCATAGTGTAAATGTACCACAGTTTCTTTATCCATTCTTCAACTGAGGGACATTTAGGTTGTTTTCAGGTTCTGACTATTACTAATAAGGCTCCTATGAGCATGGTTGAGCATATGTCTTTATTGTGTGATGGAGCATCTTTTGGGCATATTCCAAGGAGGCTGGAGAGAAGGGCCAACAGTTCAGAGCACTTCCTGCTCCTTCAGAGTACATTAGTTTGGTGCCCAACATCCATATTTGGTGGCTAACAACTAGCTCCTGGGATTCTAACACCTTCTGACCGCCATGGGTGCATGCACACATACACACACACACACACCCATACAACATACACTCACAGAGACATAAATAGAAATACATTTTTAAAGAAACACATTTCTGATCTGAGAAACATGAAATACACTTTCTTATAAGAGAGCATATAGGAATGACATTAGGACCAGGAAGCAGTGTTTCCAAACTCAAACTCATCAAATGAGGCCCAACGGATGATAGACTCCATAGGACTGCTAGAAACAACAAGCCTAACATCCAAAGAGGTCTAACTTAATTTACCAGCAATGAAGACATCTCTAAGGATGTAAAGAAGAATCCAGTGAGAAAAAGAAGAAACTTCTGATACTGTGTCTCTTAAAGTCACAGCATCAATGCAAGATTTTTTTAAATGAAGTAAAAATCTTTTTTGTAAAACCCTTTTCCTTTCCGGGGAAGGGGAAATGATGGTGATTGAAGGCAGCTAACTAACGATGAAAAGCTAATAAGGCTTCTTTCCCCTTCCTGGAAATTCTAAGTGGGCACCACTGGGCATACACAGAAACAAACAGGAGTGGAGTTAGTTAAATATGATTGTTTTTAAGTGGACTATTGGTCATAGTACATAACAAAGAAAGTCTGGGTCCTGCCAAAACTTCCTTCTGGTGGGTAGAAAGTAACCACAAAGAGGGTGTCAATCTGAATGGAGTCCTATTGGGACATAATATAGCTTGTTTCAGTGCTTACCCCGCTGAGTTAGTATATTCAATAGTACAGCTTTGTGTTCATGTCTCCATCAACCAAGAAAGGCTTTACACACTGTACATCCAGACTCCCTCTGGGCAGGGAGGATGCTGAGAGAAAAGTAGCCTCTGTGAGAAGTAAGCAAGCATATAGAAATAAAATTGTGTTAGCTTAATATTAACCTTAAAATGACAATAGAAATTGTGGTGGCAGTGATGGCAGAAGTTAGAGCCACCTAGGGGATGGGCCTCTGGGCACATGTATAAGACCTACTTGCTATGGGTGGTACCATTCCCTAGGTAGGAGGAATCCTGTACTGTATATAAGTAGAGAAAACCATCTGAGCACTTCTGAAGCCACACCTTCATTCATTGCTTTCTTCTTTTGCCTGTGTATCTAATGTGACAAGCTGTTGATGCCTTGACTTTTCTGCCATGCAGTCTATGACCTAGATCTATGAGCCAAATCAAACCTTTTCTCCCTTCAGTTGCTTTTGTCAAAGCAGTTTATCACAGCAACAGAAAAAGACATCAAGACAGAAAAGAAGAAAAGGAGTTACCTAAATAAATTATTTCAATTTTTTCACCAATAGCAGAGCCAGATAGAGGAAAGTAGGACACAAGTGTGTCCTTTTTAAAATCCTTACCCTCTTCCACACTGAGGCTATATTTTGAAATATCTACAAGAATAAAAGGCATGATTGTTGATTGTTGAATTGAAAGTAAATAAAATCATTAAGGAATGCATTGAAAAAAGAATGGGTCTATGGCCCTACCCACCTCACTATGTTCAATCTCATCGGATGAGGGAATGGGCTTGGAATAAAACAGCGTGAGCATTTAAAGAGTTGCACAAGTCCATGGGGACTGCAGGAAAAAACAGCAAGAGATGGGCATACCACAGGAAGAAAGTGATCGATGACAAAGAAATAATCAGTATGATGACAGTCTTCATTTTCTTTCTTGCTTTAACTTACAATCCATTGCTTTTTAGTGGAAAAATACAAACATAAAAAGTATCCATCCATATCAACGGAGTGACTATGAATTTGATACAGGAATATGTTGCATAAAATGTGAATCAAGTTGAACATGTCAAATATTTACCACCATTTTATGCTATTAATTTTATTTTTGAAATTTCTTTTTGAAAACTGAATCTTTGTTTTACTGAATTAATGTTTCTATTTACATGATTCTTGGTATAAAGAAGAAATATAATATTCTTTGTCAAATGATGACTTTAAAATTTTACTACAAATCATTCAGCTATTACAAGAAAAATTTGTTATATTCTCTGAGTTGACACAACTGATATCATATCTAGAGTAATGATATTTAACTTTAATTCAAGTAGGGTTTTTAGTCCACTATTCTCTCTACCACTCTATTAAATTAAGAAACAAATATACTTTACAGTGGGCTTGCCAAGGATCAGGTCTGCATTTGGGCTGTATTGGAAAATTCCATAGACACAGCCAAAGCAAAATGTGAGTAACAGAGTTAGCAGTGTTCATTCTGAAAGATTCCCAGCTTCTGTATTCTCAAGTGGAGAAGAAAACAGATTGGAATTATATGTAACTATAGCCATATCACCTGGTGCAAAGAGCCTGTCTAGGAATCCTTCTTACGGAGGAAATTTTTTAAAAGACTGTGTTAATTGTAACTACAAAGAAATGTATAACATTTCCTTAGAATATTGTTAATAATAGATAATTTTGTTTAGTTAGTATTTACGAACATTTCTTTGCCGTCTTTTTGGCTGAGGATGAATCATATGGTATCAATTTTAAAATTCCTTTTTCTGGCTTATTTGGTATATAGTGTATATTTGTTGTTGTTGTTGTTGTTGTTGTTATTGTTGTTGTTGTTGTTATCAGGCTTCCTGTTTTGTAATAGATTAATAGAACTACTAGCTTCTTCCCAACTGTTACTTATCACTTTTCAATCTTTTCTGTTAGTCCCTTTCATACACATTCATTATATATATATATATATATATACATATATAGTGTGTATGTAATATATAAATTATATAATATATATAAATTTTATATATATATAATCTATCTATCTCTTCAGGCTCTAGCAACCGTCATTCCACTCTCAACTATGGGATCAGCATTTTGTTGTACAATATGATTTAAAACCTCCCTGTGGGCAAAGTGAGAAAATTGTTTGTGACTGGCAAATGTAGTTTGATTAGAGTGGCAAAGTGGGAAAGTACTGATCGTTTTTAATTAATTAATTAAAAATAACTTAATGTACAAGTCAACGGTTCAACTCCCAGAACCATATCTCTAGTAATAGAGATATGAAGTATAGGCAACTCTTTCAGAACTTCTGGCAAGAAGAGGAGGTGAGAGGCTGTATTCTGATTCTCCTCTGCTTTCTCCAGGATTCAGCATCTGCCTGTTGTTACATCATCACCTGCAGCACTTCCTGAGGAGATGCCCATGCCTCTCTCTCTCTCTCTCTTTTCTTGTTGTTGAACCATGTCTTTTTTTTGTTTTTGTTTTTATTTCTTTAATATATTTTATTAATTTATTCATATTACATCTCAATTGCTAGCCCATCCCTTGTATCCTCCCATTCCTCCCTCCCTCCCATTTTCCCCCTTACTCCCCTCCCCTATGGCTGTGACTGTGACTGAGGGGGACCTGCTCCCCTTGTATATGCTCATAGAGTATCAGCCAAGGACAATACGTGCAGTAAACTTCGGTCCCCTACTCAGATCTAGCCAATGGACAGGACATTCTTCACAGTTGAGTGGAGAGTGGGGACTGACTTTCACATGAACTCTGGTGCCCCATATTTGACCACGTCCCCTGGATGAGGAGGCCTGGTGGCACTCGGAAGAAGGATAGCAGGCTACCAAGAAGAGACTTGTCCTTTACCTGGCTTTAGACAATTGAATATAAGTGGAATGGGTAGAAAGCTAGTAATGGTTGAAAGTTTAGTCAGGGAGCATCTCGGGAGCAGGAAGTGGAAAGAAATAGTATTTTGGAATATGGAAAGCATGATTTTTTTTTTAACGTTAATGCTATCTAAGAGCAGAGAGCAAAAACAAATCAACTAGCAGTGTTTAAGACTAAGTCAAGGTTAGCAGTCATTTCTTTTAAATGTGGTAGTAATATTCACACCTGTGTAGATTTCCCCCAGTTAGGTTCAGGATACAGACGTGGGAGGCAAGGCTGAGGTCCAGCAGGCACATGAAGTAGAAGTTAACTAGGGAGAGACTGATGACACTGGCCTCAAGTACTGCATGCTAGTTCTGACTGACACCAGCTGGTTACTGCTAGTCTTTAGGTTTTGAGCTTAGAAGGCAAAGGAAAAAGACTGAGTTTGAGGACAGTCTGGGTTACAAATGAAACGAGAGAGAGAGAGAGAGAGAGAGAGAGAGAGAGAGAGAGAGAGAGAGAATATCAAACAATGAAAAAGTAAAGACAGGTTCAATCAACTTTTTCTACTGCATGTTCTTTTTAAGCCTCTGTAAAAAAGAAAATTACTCAGTTTGTTCTTAAAATTGCCAGGAGCAGCAAGTCTGATTGCTGGGGGAAACTTGAGGTTTTCAGAGAGGGTCCCTAATTTTTACCCTACATTGAATGAACACTGCTAGCCTTGTAGGCTTTTGAAGAGAAGCTTAGTTCCATCCCATCCCTTTCTTCCTCCTTATCATTCCTCTTTTCCTATGTATGTGAGTGACCTTGCCATAAATAAATAAATAAAACCTAGAGAATACAGAGAACAAAACCCTGAGGTCACCTTACACTCGCTGCTTTGCTAAGATTCACAATGAAGTTAGGTTACAGTACCAGGAAGGTGCTGGTGGTGGCAGCAGCACAGACAGTGGCTGCATCGCATGGTTTCAGACCTCCTCCCATTGAGTCTTCAAGAATGGTACCCCATGGAAGCAGGCAGAAAGGCAACAGACTGATCCCCCAGCCCCAGTCTCTAATGGCATAAACATGTTCCATTGATAATGCTCCACTACAGAGACAGTGGGTACAAGACTTCCCAGATGTGACAATTTGCAAATAATCTGCCCCTCAACTTCCTGCTCCCTTGTGTCTTCTTTTTCTTCTACTCTACAAATTTGTTTTGTCACACCACTCACCCAGTGTAAAGAACCCTGGCGTATGTCCTGCTTTGTTATATGTTTAGTTTTGAACATACTGCTCTTAGTTCCATTAATCTACGAAGGGACTATGACAACTGGCTATCAGTTTTCAGTCCTCTCTCTCTCTCTCTCTCTCTCTCTCTCTCTCTCTCTCTCTCTCTCTGTGTGTGTGTGTGTGTGTGTGTCTGTCTGTCTGTCTGTCTGTCTGTCTGTCTGTCTCTCTCTCTCTGTCTGTCTATGTCGCTCTGTGTGTCTCTGTCTCTCTCTGTCTCTCTCTGTGTCTCTGTCTCTCTCTGTCTCTGTGTCTCTGTCTCTCTCTGCCTCTGTGTCTCTGTCTCTCTCTGTCTCTGTGTCTCTGTCTCTCTCTGTCTCTCTCTGTTTATCTGTCTCTCTCTGTCTCTGTGTCTCTGTCTCTCTCTGTCTCTGTGTCTCTGTCTCTCTCTGTCTCTCTCTGTCTCTGTGTCTCTGTCTCTCTCTGTCTCTCTCTGTCTCTCTCTGTCTCTCTCTGTTTATCTGTCTCTCTCTGTCTCTGTCTCTCTGTCTCTGTCTCTGTCTCTCTCTGTCTCTCTGTCTCTCTCTCTGTCTCTCTCTGTGTGTCTCTGTATCTCTCTGTCCCTCTCTGTCTCTGTCTCTCTGTCTCTCTCTGTCTGTCTCTCTCTGTCTCTCTGTGTCTCTGTCTCTCTCTGTCTCTCTCTGTCTCTGTCTCTCTGTCTCTCTCTGTCTCTGTCTCTCTGTCTCTCTCTGTCTCTCTCTGTCTCTCTGTCTCTCTCTCTGTGTCTCTGTCTCTCTCTGTCTCTCTGTGTGTGTCTCTGTCTCTCTCTGTCTGTCTCTCTCTCTGTCTCTCTGTCTCTCTGTCTCTCTCTGTCTCTCTCTCTGTGTCTCTGCCTGTCTCTGTCTCTGTCTCTCTGTCTCTCTCTGTCTGTCTCTCTCTCTGTCTCTCTGTGTCTCTCTCTGTCTCTCTGTCTCTCTCTCTCTCCCTCTCTCTCTCTCTCTTTGAGAGAATGTTTCTCTGTGTAGCCCTAGCTGTCCTGGAACTCATTGTGTAGATCAGGCTGGCCTCAAACCTCTCAAGTGCTGGAATTAAAAGCATGTGCCACCACTGCCCAGCCTGCCTGCCTTCCTTCTTTCTTTCTTTCTTTTTTTCTTCCTCTTCTTCTATTTTTTGGGTTTTTTTTGGGGGGGTGTGTTTGCTTGCTTTTTGTTTGGGTTTTTGTTTTGTTTTCTCAAGTCAGAGTTTCTCTGTGGGTATCCTGGGCTGTTTTGTAGATTAGGTTGGCTCAAACTCACAGAGATTCACCTGCTCCTGCCTCCCTGAGTGCTGGGATTACAGGCATGCAGCACTGGGCCTGGATCCTTCCTTCTCTCTGAATAATAAGGTTAGCACTCTGCTTTCTTAGTAACAAAATGATCATTCTTTTAACTTATCTAATTACCTTCTATCACAAAATATTAGATTCTTTACTTCTTTGAAGACAATGTGCTCACATGATTGCATTATGGGCCATGAGATAAAACTAGATGTGTTGGAAGATACAGAAAGAACACTAGGCTGCATGGATGGATGGATTCCTATGGAGTCCTTCTTCTTGGAACCTAAAGGTGGTGTTGACATTGTCTGAGGCTACTATACATACCTAGATAAATTCAAAAATGGAAGTTCGGTACTGGCTATAGTAGGCCAAAAAGAGCTTGGGTCCTGTGGTTACCTCACCTTTTCCCATTGTCAACATTCTGGTGTTCAAACTTTGTGTCTCCATGCTCTTTGAATGGTATTTTTCAGGAAACACTGTATTCATTCTTCATGTATAAACACCAAATGTCTCCTGTTATCTAAATTGAAAAACAAAGGCTCTTCCTGAATCGGCACCCACCTACTCCTATTCTCCTGAGTTAGCTGGATTGTGGTGACCTCTTTATCTCCACGTTATTTCTGCCTCTGTGACAGGAGTCCTTATCTTCCCTTCCTGAGGGTGTCCCAGAGGCCAGAGGTGTTCCTGTTTCACCACCAACTGTTTGAAGAATCTTGTCTGTACCTGGAAGCATTGTACAGGCAAAAGAAAGGATTTTCTCTGTTTTGTTCCTGATATACTGTGGCCTTACGGGGGAAATTCTGGAACTTGCCAGTCTATCACATGGGAGGGCAGGTGTTCACCCTGCTGCTTATTTACCTGGTAACAGTAGGTTACAACTATCAGGCCCAAGCCATAGTCCCCAGTCTATTTGAAGTAGGGACAGTGTCTATGATTGAATTCCTACTAACTGACAGGATGTTTGACATGTTTGGTGAATGAATAAATGTTTAATGTCTGTAACTGCCTAGGAAGTGGCAGAAGTAGACTTCAACCTACATCCTTGACATCGTTTCCTGGAGTCTGTTTCTTTATCTATAAAATAGCAAAGAGTGCTCATACATCTGCACTGAACCTATACTTGCTCCCTGAGATTTTTCTCATAACAAGTAAAGTATCTGTGTCCTCCAGATAAATGACACCAATGCAGGCTAAAATACCGAGGTTCTAAAACATTTATTACAGCCCTTAGTGTACACTAGGCAGTAAATAATGTTTAGGGGAGGAATGAAAGAGAGGAGAGAACAGTCACTAGGCAGACAAGATAAATAAAGGAAGAAAGATGTACAGAGACTAATGGTTGTGCTCGTTACCTATTTTCTCCCAATTAGGTTGTTATAGAGTTTTTAGTGGACTGTGTGACTATGTGTAGCAAAGGCTGGTTTTCCAGTTTCCACTAATCTAAGTATTGTGCAATTGGGTTGTAACATCTACGAAAAGACAGATTTGTGAGGCAGCTTCTTGGAATCTTCTCGTAGGAACCATCTGGACCACATCTTTAGCTAAGCGCTCATTCTTGCCTTCATGTTGCCACGTGGAACAGATGTCACCTTCTTGGAATGCATCCTTGGGTTCACAAAGTGGTGAACTGGGAAGAGGCTGGACCTCTGTGAAGAGACATCTCTGTGGAGCAGATAAACACCTTATCAGTCTTTCACTTCTTACCACCATTTTGTCATATGGAAATCAAACAAGCCATAAACTAACTAATTCCCAAATAACAGAGATGAGGACAAGCAGAGCTACTAAAGGCCCCACCGAGTTTGTCCATAGGATTCAGTAAAATTAAGATGGAACCACCTGGAAGCTCTGTCTCTGCATTCAAGTGTCCATAGCAGCAGAAGGACCTATTCTGGGGAGAAAATTCAACAATGACCACACTTAACTATATATCATGCATGCTACAACATCAACCCACCAAACAAGATATGCCCACTGGTGATGTAGTGACACAACTAACTGGGACATGCTCAACTGTGCTGTGATTGGATTTGAGTCCTTCTCCATGGAAGGGAATACACACTTGATACTGTAACTTCAGTCAAAAGCCTGTGCTGGGGGAAGGTATGGGCCCCAAGTGGAACTCTTTATTGTTAATTTTTTAATAGATTTCACTGTCAAATTACCTCCTAAATATTTATGTTTATTTATGCTGATAGATTAGTGTGGCTCTCAGGCTTAGGCAGACTATATATATATAGTCAAGTACTAAGAATAAGTTATTCATAAGATCCTAGCCTCTATGTTTCTCCTCCCCCCTTGCACACACACACATACACACACATACACACACACACACACACACACACACAGGGAGAGATAGAATATAAGAGCCAGCAGACGGGAAAGGATGTCATGTAATGCTGCCATTTGGCTATGACATCAGCACTATCACCTAGAACATCTGTGGTTACTGGCACAAGACTGGATACTCCAACATGGACAGAAGAGGTACTCATGATGACTCCTTCTTCATAAGGACTGAATGGTTGCTACCAGTTGCTGGAGAAGGGTTATCATTTTCTCTAATGATGTTGCCACTGGACGGCTAGGAAGGAAGAAGGGTTTTAGATGAAAAGCTACATCAGAGATCAATGGGAAACAACTATGATCACAATACATGGTATTTATGTATAAACTGTCAGGAGAAAGGAGAACCTGCCTGGAGATTGCTGTCAATGCCATAACATTGACAAGATGTGTGCACTTACAATAGAAAGACTTCCTGCTGTCTACAAAAATCTAAAATACAGGCAAGATGAACTTTTAGTAACTAATTAGATGGGTATGCCTTTAATCCAACCATTTGGGAGGCAGAGATAGGTTGATCTTTGTGAGTTGGAAGCCAGCCTGATCCACATAGCAAGTTCCAGGCCAGCAGGGCTACATAGAAAATCCCTGACCAAAAAACAAAGCAAAGCAAAAACAAAGAACTTGATTAAAAGACCAACTGATAGTAACAAAAAAAAAAGAGAGAGAGAAATATAAACAGAATCAAGTGACATATGAGTGAAAGTAGGCAGCAAGATAAGCATAAACCCTGCCTTCTGGGACCAGGCAGTCAGCAGACATAGGAGCGCCAGAAACCAGAACTACCTGCTTCCTGCGGACATTTATTGTACAATCAGAAAAGAGAGGGGCTACCTAGATAGCACTTGCTTCCTTTCCTAAATTGCAGACAAAAAAGAGGAATTATCACAGTTTCCACTGTAAAATCTGTGCAAGCTGAGAGTGACTTGGAAGAATAATTGGAAGGCAGGCCAGAGAGAAGCTCTTTACTTCTGCTTCCTCTCTCCCAAGCCTTCCCTGAGGACAAGCTCTGCCTGGTGCTTCACGGCAGAAACTGGTCTCAGCACTGACCTCTAGGTTATATCAGCTTAGTGCAAATGAGTTCCATGCCCAGAGTGCTAATGAACCCAAGTAGGGCTGATCTGGAGCCCTTTCTTCCTCAAGCTCCCCTCTTCAGAAACGTGCCTCACCTCTCGCCAAGATGGCTCCTCTCTGAATGCAGAACAGTTTTATCCCAAGAGAGGGGCCATCGTGGTAAGCTTTGTAGAGTCTAAGGAACTGCTTGCTGTGGTTTGAATGTGTCCTCCAAAGGCCACTTAATCCTCCCATGCAACAGAGACAAATAGGTCACAAAGGTCTTGCCATTGAGAATGGATTAATGTGCTCACTGCGGAAGTGAGTAAATCATTTTAAGAGTCAGTCTCTTCTCAACACAAACCTGCTTTCCATCTCACCTGCCTTCCATCATGGGATGACACAGATATATGGCCCTTCCAATGCCTGAGCCATATTCCTTAGTTTTTCAGCCTCCAAACATGAGCCAGAGGGATGTCCTTTGTAAACACCCACACTACATTGTGGTCTTACAACACAAACCCCATTAAGACCGTCTTTGCCCTTCTTCAACCCACTAGAACAGATACAGGTTAAGGCACATCCTGTAATCCTTTCTCAAAACACAGCGCAGAGGACCAGCACAGCTAAAGGGCGTGAGCTCACAAGACAAACGAGCCAGGCAGCTGAAAAGTGTGCCTACTGAGAAAACAGCAGTAACACTTCTGAGACAGATGTCTCAGAACTAGTGAAAAGGTATCATGACACTACCCATCTTTAAGAAGCTGAGGTGTTCATAACAAGAAAACAGGAAGTCCTAAGACAAAGAGCCTACCAAGTACTAGATCTAAAACTGAAGCTGCTGAAATTTTAAGACAGTTATCGCATAAACCAGATGGGAAACGTTGGACTATAAATGTATAAGCTAGAAGATTAACCTCAGAAGACAAAAGAAAACATAGGGAAATTATTTTTAACTTCAAAGATAAGAGATATAGATGGTGCACGTTTCAACAGCAAGAGAAAAAGAATTTCCAAGAGACGCACAGGAAGGAATCAAGACTATAAGGACATATTTTAAGAAATAGAATTAAGCCTGGTACAGTGGTGCATGCCTGTAATCCCAGCACTCAGGGAGTCAGAGAAAGGCTGATCTCTGTGAGTTCAGGGCCAGCCTGGTCTACAAAATGACTCCAGGACAGCCAAGGCTACACAGAGAAACTCTGTCTTGAAAAATCAAATAAGAGATAAAAGAAGTAGAAATAAAGAAAGACAGACAACGTCAAATTGATGGTGTTCACAGAATGTTATGTATGCAGGTAGGAGAAAACTGTACCCAGATGAAGTATAATAAACTAAGGACAATACAAAGATAATCTAATTGTTCCTGGGAAGAATCCAGCCCTGATGGCTCAGAGCTACAACACTAGCTGCTCCATATTCTAAGGCTAGTTCACGCTTGAGGCCAACATGGACCATTGGTGACTTCCTGTCTCAAATTCTAAACAGAAATGCTTTTTGCAAATTCCTTTGAAGATGTTACTTTGTTTATGGAGATTTTCATGTACAAACCAGTGTGACAACAGTCCTTGACATACAAATGCATAGAGTCTACAGCTTGCACACCCACACTGAAGGGTCATAGAGGAATAGCTCCAGTAGAGGAAAAAGTTATTCAAGAACCTTCCAAAAAATGAGCAATCAAAAACTCTGTGAAAGGATAATTGTTATTTTAACTTTTAAGATAAAAGTAGAGCTGATGAAAATAAAAATAGAAGTCACATTAAAAATTACTAAGGACAAAAAAAAATTACTAAGGACTAAAATTCTGGACAATATCAAATTTGTAAATACGGAGAATAATTAAAGCCAAAGAGATAGTAGGGGATATAGACTCATTTTATTATCAAAGACAAATCATGCTTAAAATGCTATTTGGGATAAGCAAGCATAAGAATGAGTCTTAAGACAGGGCAATCATCAAAGTAAATTTAAACTAGAATGCAGACCTGCTCAACTAAGAGAAGAAAGTGTCTTTCTAGAGAAAAACAAGGACAGAAAGAATGAAAAAGAGAAAAGTGACAAAAAAAAATATAAAGTAATAAGACAATAATGAATTCCAAAAAGTTAATGTTTGAGGCCAGTAGTATGGCTCAGGCAGGTAAAGGTGACTGCCTCAAGCCTGATGACTGAAGTTCAATCCCCAGGAGCCACATAGTGGAAGAAAGAACTGACTCTGGTAAACTGTCCTCTAACCTCCAAACACATAATTACAGCACATGTATGTGTGCTCACTTGGCGCATGCATATAAAACCTTTAAAAAAAATCTTTAAAAACTTAAGAACATTAACATTGACATATCAAAAAAATAAAATAGTGAAAATAAATATGAAATTTTTAATCTATGTTTAAAATATGTGATAAATACTAATGAGATACAGTCACCAACCCAGAAACAGAAAGTCACATCTTAAATTGAAAAAGGATCTGTCAATGGGCTGATGAGGCCACTCAGCAGGTAGGTGCTTGGCTAGTGTGAATAAATTCACCGGTTTGAGCCCCAGCATCACATAAAATGGGCATGGCACCCACAAACGCAGTACTCTGGCAGTGGGAACAAGAGAGCCAAAAGTTCAAAGCCAATCTGAACTACATGAGTCTGTGTCTCAAAAGCCAGTCAGCTAGTTGAAAATATAGCTCAGTGGTAAAGGCCTTCCCCAGTGCATACATATAGCCCTAAATTCAATTTGCAAGGGAAAATTCTTTTTACAAACCATGGTAGTGCAAGCTTGCAATCCCAGCATTCAGGAGGCAGAGGCAGAAGCAAACCAGAAGTTTAGCACAGTGAGTTCCAGGTAAGTTAGGGAAACACAATGAGACCCTATTTCAAATCCCCATCCCCCCAAAAAGGAATAAAAATACTGCCATCTCCAAGATTTAAACCAAAGCACAGCATAAATATTGAAAACAGAAAACACAAATAGACATCACAAGAAAATATGAGCAAAAGAAACAGCTGAGCTCACACCCTAACTTTTTATTTAATTTTTAATTTGGTTTTTTTTTTGTTTTTTTAATTTTTTTATTTATTTTATTAATTTATTCTTGTTACATCTCTATGGTTATCCCATCTCTTGTATCCTCCCATTCTCCCCTCCCTCCCATTTTCCCCTTATTCCCCTCCCCTATGACTGTTCCTCAGAGGGATTACCTCCCTCTGTATATGCTCATAGGGTATCAAGTCTCTTCTCAGTGACCTGCTGTCCTTCCTCTGAGTGCCACTAGGCCTCCCCCTCCAGGGAACATAGTCAATTGTGAGGCACCTGAGTACATGAGAAAGTCATATCCCACTCTCCACTCAAGTGTGGAGACTGTTCTGTCCATTGGCTAGATCTGGGTAGGAGTTTAAATTTTACCGCCTGTATTGTCCTTGGCTAGTGCCTTAGTTTGAGCGGGACCCCCCCTTTTTTTTTTCTTTTGGTTTTTTGAGACAGTTTTTCTCTATGTAGACATGACTGTGCTGGATTCTTATATATACATTTATATTAATACACATATATACAATAAACTACCTACAACAAGAAGAACCATGAAACAATCAGGAATTATAATATATATCATATTACATTCATAGTGTTTTGGCTATTTGTGTTTGGCAGCCTTGAGGAAAACATCCTTCCTATCTTGGTGAGTCTAAAATTCTGAATTAAATTAATATCTATCACATCCTAACTTCTTACAGAGTTTTTATTTGCTGTTATACAGAAATGATGGCCAAAACCAGTACCATGCCAGATCTACTGGACCACAGCATCTATTGTTTAATCTCTGTCTCTATTATAAGATTCTGGCAACAAAACTTTCACAATCAGAAAACAAGCGAAGATAGCTCTCCTGTATGCAACACAACAAACTCCAAAAATCTGGCAACATATTAAGATATAGTCAGATGTTGGGCCATTTCTATGAAAACAGATTTTCAATAATTGTTATTAGTTATGTTGCTCAAGAACCTTTTTTTTTTTTTGACAATTTTTCAAACACTCTGTTTGATGAGAATAGAAAAGGAGGAAGGAGTGAAACTCTCCTCTTTTGCATTGCACACGGATACACTCTCACAGGGACAACCTGTATACATCAGTACACAGAGAGTTCACTAGGGACAGACCCAAGGCTTGGCTCATAAAACGTGCTCAATGCCGCTGAACATCATCAGCCACTTACCTGTTGAATCATGGTACACAACGAGAGGCCATTATGTCACAATAGACTGCTGGGTTTGAAATACTCTTCTCAACAGAAAAGAAAACTTCTAAAGCCAAGCAAAAGTTTAAGTCGGAAATACTGACAACTACAACAGTGTGGCAGAAACAATATAGAGAGAAGCATGTATGTTCTGCTTCTATAGCTGAGCGTACAATGGATTCAAAATAGCACTGTGCACTGTGACATCATTGCCAGGATAAGTCACAGGAGTATTTGTTCATTGGACCAAAATTATTTGTTAAAGAAATCAGAAGTAAGCTGCTAAAACTACAAATTTCACATATACTGTAATTTTGAGACCTCATAAGCTTAAGAAATGTACCTCTGATCACATTTAAGACATTATTGGTCAAACAGCAAGTAATGAAAATTTTAACTCTAAAGTCTACTTAATGTTTTCATTATCTATGCAAACTTTAACCGATAACTCTCATTTTGTAGAAACACCAAAAGATTGATACAGTTCTTTCTAAAAAATATGCCTGCATTTGGCCACAGAAATGTTTGCAGGCCTGGTTAGCAGATATGTTTCTGACATCAGCAAAAAGGTCTTAGTTTTTCCTTGTTACCAAAGCAATTGTTTCTGAAAAATACTTGGGCATAGAACCCACTTCCATTCTCCTTCCCTCTGGAGTGAGTCATCACCATGCTATTTTATGGTGTCTGGTCGGCTGCCATGAAAGTGAATGTAACGCCATGAATTCAGAATTTTAACTTTATGGCACAATCGTGATGGAAAAGATGATAAAGCCGTTCAGAGTGAACCCCACAATTCTTCCATTTCATGATCTAGGGGATCTTGGAAACAGTAAAGTGGACTGGGAGAATAAAAATGGTGGTCTCCGTCTAAGTCCTCATATGTAAGCCACAAAATTGCTTCCGAACCCACACATAAAGGTTTCAACACATGACCACTTCTGCTATTAATTATTGTGTGCCCAGGGTGAAAGCAAAGGACTCGGTACCCTGCATGAGCCCACGCATCTGTCCTTTGAGATCAGTAGCCAAACTCTGGACTCAAGCTCGAGACAATGCGATGGTCAGACCTCATTTAAAGTGCTACCATTGAGGGTTTTCTGCTATCTAATACAAGTGTTCTAAATCTCATGTTTATAAACCACTTTCAAGGAGATCAGCGAGAGACAATTTATTATTTAGTTTGCAAACAAAAATGTGATGGTCAGAAAGAACGCACTTGGATTCCGAAAAGCTCGAACTCTGCACTTCGCTGTTTTAGTTTTTGGTCATCATTTTCACTATCTCCTTGTATTACATAACCTGGATCATCTGCACAGATAAATGTTACATACCATACCCACTCTGTGATTCAAATGTACCTCCTATTCAACTTTCCCATATAAAACTTGACATCCTCTGTGACCTTACTCCTCCTCCAGCAGTGGCTTTAAGTAGATGTCACTGTCAACCTTATCCATTCATACATCCATCAGTTTTTTTTCACCATTACCTTATGTACACTACATGACACTATTCTGACTTCACCAGGAGGAGAAGTACCGTCCCTGTGCATACATCTATCACCCCTGTAGTCTTTTTCTGCAGTGTAGATAGTAGAAACCAGTTCAGGTCAATTACACCCTCTTCCTGGCCAAATTCCTTTAGTGCTTCTCAGGGTCTCTTAAAGCTAAGGTCCAGTCATGAGTTGAGCTTGCTGGTCCTATATGAACTAGCTGATGTCCATGCCTTCCTTATTCCAGCCACCTGGGCTTTTTCATCCTCAAATGCACCTCCATGTTTTCACCTCTTAGCATGTGATTTTTTTTCCCTCTTTCTGGAATGTTCTACCCATCACCTCTTACCATCCAACCTCCAGGTAGTTTTCCCAGTTCATCTTTAGACCATTTGTCATGGCTCGTCTTCTCTGATTCTGGGTTTGGAAATCTATTTCCTATATTTTTAGCATAATATCACATTCTTTTTCTTCAGAGCATATATGTCAATGGATAATTATATATTTATTGGAAAAGTTGTTTAACATCTCACTCCTATTCATATTATAAGCTACATGAAAACAGGCAAGCCATATTTTTTATTGTTGTTGCTTCTACGTTGCTCTTTCTTGGCATAGTAATTTGTAATATTATGAGTTTAAGAAATTTTTGAATGCTTGTCTTGTGATATCTAGTATATTGAGGTTGTATCACAGGTGACATTTTAAAATACAGAAAACAAAGAGTAAGGATAAAACTGCATCTGTTCCACTGCCTAGTAGTTCTATTTCTTCATCATTTTCACAGTTTTATTAACAATGGAAAAGAAAATGGAACTCCTAGAAGCAACTGATTGTGCAAAAGGTAAAATATGAACAATCTGATATATGATAAATTAATATTCAGTAGCTACATATCTCAAAAGCTTATGCATTACCCAAATTATGTTTTCAAAGTATAAAATTTGAATATGAGCAATAATAATGCAGCAATCCTCAGGATCTTTATTCTGCACCAAAGCATGCATCTATTGCCACGGCACACTTCCGGTTTCATTTGTGGAGAATGGAAGGATGGAAAACGTGCCAGTAGTTGGCTGGGAACTGAAAGAGTTAATCAGTAAGTTTATATAACTGAGTCTACACTAGTGTACATGGACCACACTGCAAAGGCAAGAATACAGGAAGTATTAGTATACTCCCAAATAGTATATCCTTAAAACAGTGATTGTCAATTCACATTGACAAAAAAAGTAAGAATATATAAATTAAATAGAAACCATTGAGATTCTTAATACAACTGCTTCAGAGTTACAAGTTTATATAGGAATATCAGAGTGTTATGACAAGGGAAAAACAAGTTTTAAATTTCACAACTTGGCCTTTCAGAAATATGTTTTATTTCCTCCAGAAACCAGGAAAATAAACCAATTTAAAAATCTTCAGCTGAAAAGCACCTATAAAAACAATAGTCCTTGCTCAAAAATTATAGGTAACTTAATAACAAACAAAATATCTTTATTTGGGTCCTGAGTTGCTGGCAACCACTGGAGAGCAGTGTAAGGTTCAAATTTTTTAAGGATGTAGGGTACACAGTACTCTTAGAAATAGCATACTCAGATTTTCTTAAAAATTAAGAGAAGTACATTTTTGAGTCAGTATTTCTAAATATAACTACAGCAAATAACTCTTCTGAATTTGCCTTCTGTCCTCTTTGATTTTGACTGGACTCTGGCTTAGGGAAAAGCAAAGAGGAGAGAAGGTAAAGTCAGAAATGTTATTTGCTGTCATACAGTTACGTCTGTGTTCAGGCAAAGGCACGGAGCACTTTTTTGACACAAACAAAATTTTATATACTCTTGGTTCTGTGATATGGACGCATCAGCTATTTCAAGTTTTTGCAGACTAAATAGAATATTAATGGCCCTAATGATTTTTAAATACTATTTGCAAGGTTGTTTAAAATGTCTTAGCAACAATCAATAAGATAATGAACGTGAAAATACTGTGTACGTGGCAAAACGCTACCCAAGCATAAGTGAAAAGATTAAAATATTTCTTAATTACTTTCAATGGAAGTGATATGAAGGAATAGAATCCATGGTAAATAACCACAACTTGTTCGAGTATAAGATGCATAAAAATAAATCCAGACTGCCACAGATTCCCCAGACCAAGTAGAAGCTCACAGTGTGTTGTTTTAAAACAAGAAGACATTATTTTCCATAAACAGGAACACCGTCCAGTCCAAGGTGTGTCACTTTTTTTTTTTTTAAGAATCCAGAGTAAAATGTGCTTTCAGTGTTTTCTATTCAGAGAAGGTTAAATCCAGACTTCAAATATTTTCAGAAAAGTCTTGAACATGAACAAAGAGCTTCAGAAGCCTGGAACATGTTATCACAAAACAAGCATGTTCTAGACTGACAGCAACTCAAAGACGACCAAACACTGAGAACTACCTATGCCATGCTTTCTTTTTTAAAAATAACTTATTCAGATTGCATCTCCATTGTTACCCCTCCACTTGTATCTTCCTGTCTCCCCCTCCCTCCCTCTGTCATCCTATTCCCCTCTCCTAGGTCTGTGACAAAAGGGGACCTCCTCCCCCACCATAAGACCACAGCCTATTAAGTCTCATCCTGGTAGCCTGCTTCCCCTTTCTCTGAGTGCCATCAGGCCTCCCCACCAAGGGGAAGTGGTGGTCAAATAGGGGGCACCAGAGTTCATGTCAGAGGCAGTCCCTGCTCTCCACACAACTGTGGAGAATGTGCTGTCCATTGGCTAGATCTGAATAGAGGGTCTAGGTTTACTGCATGCATTGTCCTTGGTTGGTACAGCAATTTGTGCAGGCCCCCCTAGGTCCAGATCCACCAGCCTTGATGTTCCTCTTGTAGAGTTCCTGGACTCTCTGGGTCCTTTTATTTCCCCTTTCTCCCATACCTTTCTCACCTGGAGTCCCACTAGCAAGTCCTGTGACAGCACATGCTGGCGAGGATGCAGAGAAAAGGCAACTATGCCGTGCTTTCAAACAGCTAGTTTTTCCAAGAAGACCCTCAAAAGTCTAGCATAGTTAATTTTTTTTTAATGTGAGTTTATCAGTTCAGGTAATTTCAAGATTCAGGGGCCTCATGAAGACCAGAACAGGTGAGACTTGAGGTGGAGGGCTACATTTGTTTAACTGGTATGAGCTGAGGAAAAGGTGATTATTGATTGTTGATGTAGCCTGCAAAATCAAAAGGAATTTGCTTTGGTTACAGAAAAATCTGGGAAATATCTACTCTAAATAAAAGAGCAAATTGTGAAAAAGTAAAACCAGCTGATTACACTGGCCATAAAATAAGATGTGTTTTGTGAAGCATGGTTTGTATGAAAAAGCAAAGCTCTAATTAAAGCAAGTTCTAAAACAGAGTAAGATGGGAATGGAAAGCAAGGGACAGTTACAGGTGAGTGCCTCTCCTCACAGAGTTCCAGCCATCTGTGCACATCATCTGAGAAATCTATCCTGTCTGATCCCTGCATGGCTATTAAAAATAGTTTTACCACCCACCAGCCAGTTCCTGGAGCCCCAACCCCAAGCCCAGGCCTCCTGCTGACCAAAGAAGTCTTGATTTCAGAGCATCACACTGGAAAGTAGAGACTCTGAAAACTGGAAGGTAGAGACTCTGAAAACTGACTCTCAGGCTCAGGGCTTCTGAGGATGGGTTAGCCTTGCAAAAAGGCCTCTCTCTGGTCAAGGAGGCAAATGGGTCCTAAAAGCCAACTGCATGATGAGAGAGAGGGAGAGAGAGACAGACAGACAGACAGACAGACACAGAGACACAGAGAGACAGACAGACAGAGACAGAGACACAGAGAAACACAGAGAGACAGACACAGAGACACACAGAGAGAGAGAGAGAGAGAGAGAGAGAGAGAGAGAGAGAGAGAGCGGGGGCCAGACAGACAGAAACAACAAAGGGTAAAAACAGATAGAGGCAGACAAAGAAAAAGAGAGACACACAGACAGAGATAGAGATTTAATGTTTCACAAAGCCAGTACCATCCAGAGTCCTCCATGCAGAAGGTGGCTTTTCTCTTAAGTTTTCCATTCAGACCGAACACCTTCTCTGAAATCTCACAAAGGCACTCTATTGCAGTCTATTAGCTAGCAGTTTCTCACTTGAGTCCAACTTCCTCCCACCCTTTTCTGAGAGTACCTCTTGACTCCAGTGACATGGCAAGACACACAAGGCTCAGCCTCCACCTGCAAACCCAGATGGCAAAAGAGCACTTGATCCTTTTTCTCCGCCAGGATAAAAACATCAAGAGGACCTCAGAAAAATAAATAGAGCACTGGATATATGTGAAGAAAAATGTATACGTGAAAAAAAAAGAAGGCCTTTGTTATAGGTCTAAGGCAGGTTCTGAGTGGAGCACTCTTAAGTCCTGCAGAGCCTCCTTAGGCCCCTGCCACATAGCCAGGGAAGGTTGGCTAGCTACTGGCAGTGGAAAGAAAGAAAAGTCTTTAAGAGAAAGGGAAGAGGTCCTAGACTGTGAGACACCTTCTACTGTTGTCCTCCAGTCAGGAGGGCACTATTTTTGTATGCCTTAAATAGCCCTGCTCCTTTAACTCTGGGTGTGAAATGGAGAATTTTATAAGCAGTTTGCTAAAGGTCTGAATCCTGAAATATATGAGGGAACATGACTCGGTTATTCCTATGGTTTATGCCTGTTTGTGGTTTCTGACAGCAGGTACACCCTTTAAAACATTTGCCCATAGATACTCTCTTAGACTTCCCATAGGAAGGTATACGTGGGAAATGAAGCAGCCGCTTTGACAGAGAGGAAGGCTTTGGAGACGGGTGATTCCACCAGCTCCTCCCACTATTTCTCTCCACGACTTCTAACTCAACCCAAATACGACATGGCATTTCCCCAACTCTTAGGGTGATGTTTATTAGGGAGAGAAAAGCAAAGAAGCAAACAAAAGATTCAATTAGATATGACAAAGCAATCAGCTTCCTCCAGCCCAGGAAATTAAAGCGCTGTCCTTCTGTATGCCAGTCTACGGCACAGCCAGCGACGGTCGATGAGAATGTGTCCAGAGCACTTACTTCAAGAGGGTGCGACACTGGTAGGGAACAAGAAAGCACAGAGAAGGGAAGACAAAGGGGAGGATGGAACGGAGGAAAGGGCAGGATGAAGGAGAAAAGGAGAAGGCAGGGAGGGGAGGGAAAAAATAATCTACCTTGCCTGCGAGAGCCCAGTATGCACAGACCAGCATAGAATTTCCCCAGCCTAAAAATGTAGTTTGGAAATAGACATCATAGTAAAGTGAGACATCAAAAGGATGACCACAGAGCTTTTGACAGCCCAAATGACACCTGAAAGACAGCCGGCCAGGCAGGCTCCTTTGGATCCTACTTCCTGTCCCTTCAGAGAAGTGTAATTTTTTTTTCCAGTTAGAATTAGCTGAATATTCGGCTCTGATAATCTCAGTGTGCCAGGACCCTGCTCATTCAAGGGTGGAAGGACATTGGAGAAGGCTTCTCCATAGGAAAAACAAAGCTCACGCCAAGACCAGTAGGACCACCTGAGCAGAGCCTCCTGGAACCCTCGCGAGATTTCTCCCCAGCAGCATCATGCAAGCCGAGAGCAGCTCAATACTTTCCGACATGGGAAACAGCCCTGTCCCCCAACAGAGCGGAGCCCATTTGATGGATGGTGGCAGAGGGCTAAGGTGGAAGCAGGTTTTGATTGCTTTGATTGTAAGAATCCAGGCATTTAAAATAAGTGAGATGGCTTAACTCCTCATCTCTCTGTACTATAATAAATGGTATAACAAAAAAAAAAAATATATATATATATATATATATATATATATATATATATATATATATGTTGCACAGCACAAAACAAAAGATGAACTCAGTGTTTTTTCCAGTGCATCTGAAGTGGAGTGATAAGATGTATGCTCTTCAAAAACTATCTTATCATATGACTAACACATTCATACATTTCAGCAAAAAAAATTCAAACACTATGGAGAATAAAAATGAGTTTGTGTTTTTCACTTTTACACACTCCTACTGCTCTCCTCGAGGGTAACCAAACTTAAGGTATGTGGTTTCAGCCATTTTGCTATATATTAAATGAACAATAAGAGTTTTTCTTTCTAAATATGAGTTTCTACATATTTGCTTTTCTTTTTCTGCTTAAACTCACATGTCTGAGGCAGCCCCATCCATGCCTGGACACAGAATGCTACTCAGGTCTTTCATCTCTACAGAGTCATTGTGGTCAGTGTATTAGAACATTATATTTGTGCTTTTGTGGCTTAGAGGAAATTTGAAAAGGTTATGCAGCATTGGCCTGGGTTTGCTGTAACTTAAAAAAAAAAAAAAAAAGAGTAACAGGTAGCTTGCAAACGCATGCTTAAGTTGTTAGTCATTGAGAAACCACTTAACAAAATAAATCACAGTGCTCACCACACAGGAGCAGCCTGGCATGCAGTCTGCCTTAGAATCCAGCAAGTGGTAGAGAAAACTCTCAGTTCTCTCTCTCTTTGTGGTACCCACTTAGAGCTGGTCATGGTCAGATAATTTCCAAATCTGACTGTGTTTTACATAAAAGCTATGCTATCCTGTACCTCTCTAGGTTTTCAACACAACAGAGGGACATGGTGGGGGTAAAAGTAGAAAAGGAGTCAGCTGAATTGTTGGGGTGGTCTCTGTGCTTATATCTTTGCATCGATCCTGAATGGCTGGGCACTATCTTCCTAAGCCCTGTGTTGTAATTGGACCACTCGCGTTATTGATGCAAGGTCTCTATTCTCCCCTGTGACTGATGACTGCCTCACTTGTAGCCAATGGAGGACTCTTCAACCTTTTGTTTACCGGTGTTTGTTTATTGTGCTGATAAACAGGCATCATTGGGAGTTTTCTACAATCTTTTTCTATGAAAGAAAACAAAATGAGCCAGAAGTTTAGAGCCAGGGGAAAGTACTCACAGCATGCTGTTCCTGAGAGCTCAAACTTTTAAGAGAAAGCGTGTTTTAGCTACTCCCCAGGCGCTGAAAACATGATCATTTCATGTCAGTTTGTAATGAATTAGCACAACTCTTTGATCAATGACATCAAAGGCTATCAGCAGTACCAATAATACAGATGTTAGAAAATTTTGCATTGATTAAATGCCTGAAATCAATCACCCTTTTACCATCCTGCCCCCCCACCCCACCCCACCCCTCGCTCCTACAGAAGTGAAGTGATTCAGATGAATTCAAGTCTGAATCCACACAGCCTCCCATAAGGAAGAGGGGAGAACTGGGTTCGGCTGGACAATCTGCTCATTATCAGCTACTGGAACTGAACTCACCAAAAGCTAAAGTAGTTCATTTATCCCAAGCATATTCCTTCCTCCAGGAAACATCAAAACCGAAGTTGTCCTCACACTCAGAAATGCCCTTGCTCATGGGACTTTCCAGTTGTGTTTCCTGGTGTCCGCTGCAGTTCCTCTATGTCATCACAGCCAAAGGAGTCAAAGTCTGAACACCGCCCAGGCTGGTGTCTTCATTCCATTTGTTCAAGTAACTTTCCCAGGGCTCTGCATTCGTGCCAATTATCTCAGAAACAAGCTATTATAACCACATTCACAGCTCTCTAAAAGGGTGAATGCAGTCTAATAACAATTTCTCATGAAAGAAAAACAGTAATTGAAAGATTGGCAAGCCTATTGCAATAGACCAAGACACTCTCTCTTTCTCTCTCTCTCTCTCTCTCTCTCTCTCTCTCTCTCTCTCTCTCTCTTTCTTCTTCTTCTTCTTCTTCTTCTTCAGTCCCTCCCTCTCTCCCTCCATCCCTTCCTTTCTCTCTCCCAACTTCCCTCTCTAAGTCTCTACACACACACAGAGAGAGAGAGAGAGAGAGAGAGAGAGAGAGAGAAAGAGAGAGAGAGAGAGAGAGGAGAGAGAAACACTATGCACTTGCTTTCCCACTGAAGAAATTGTTCCTTTCCATACAAAAACACTAAATATATTCTACAAGGAAAAATATACAGTCATAGTAAAAATGAGTTGGGCATACTGGGTCTGGCCATGCTGACACCTTCAATATCTGTGTTCATCTCCTACTTACATATTATTGAACATACGCACAACGTAAAATATTTGCAGAGTGTTCTCCCTGAGGTAACAGATGCAGAGGGGCTTTAGAAAGGTGGATTAGCCTGCTGACCTAAGGTAAATTTAGTCCATTGGGGAATTAATTCACATCTTTATCGGTATAGCATAGCACAGCTCAAATCAAGCATGGCGAGTCTTTGAGGCAACCCAACTACCCTATATTCACTGCTAGACATCGTGCTCTGAATGTCTAGAATCGTCCCTCAGATCTCAGCCTCGAATGAATAAACTACAGCAGCGCATAGCTGCGACAGCGAGCCAGACATCCATGCATGTTCACAGAGCTTTAGCTCTACCTGTCCATGCCTACTTTTCTAGGACTGGGTGGTGAATTTCTTGGCATTAAGGACTTATCTTTGCACCACCACCACCCCAAAATAAAAAGCTTTCTCCACATCCTAGTCACGAGCTAGTTGTTAAACTGATTAACCACCGTTCCTGATAGTTTTTCAGATATCAGACCTCTGAGATGGCAAATAAACACACACTTGGAAGAGAGAAGTGAACATCTTGTCAAACACTTTACACGAGGAAAAGGAAATGTTCTTATTTGTGTTTATTTACACATTTCCCTTGGACAAAAGTAAATGTGGACTAAAATATGAAACTATTCGTATCAGTCTGTGTATATACATTGCCTGCACATGTATTGGGGGCATTGAGACCACTTAATCCACTTGGTTCTGGGAACAAGAAAAACAAACCATTGTCGGAGAGAGAGCAAATGTCTAACCTTGCTTTGTTTTTCATGCATCCGACCAGAGTATTAGAACAGAGGAGAGACAAAAGGTAATTGAGCTGGGATCCTGGGGAAGCATTTTGTAAGTGAATAAAAGGCCACAGTGATGAGTTCAGTGGCAGAGGGAGTTCCCAAGCACATCTC
Source organism: Acomys percivali (assembly GCA_907169655.1). Taxonomy (NCBI): domain Eukaryota; kingdom Metazoa; phylum Chordata; class Mammalia; order Rodentia; family Muridae; genus Acomys; species Acomys percivali. The sequence goes on along the minus strand of OU015748.1, from coordinate 21,069,452 downwards.
CAGAGACACCGGAGTAAATCTAAACAGAAAAGCTTTCTTTCTCAAAAATGCATGGAACGCTAGGTTTAATATTTGCCTCTTGCCTGAGCTGGTGACACCGGTTTGGACCTCAGAGCCCCTCGCCAATGGGTGGCAAGGTTGGCTGGATGGCTGAGCGGAGACGGAGCGCCATCTACTGGCAATGCGAACAGGGGACGGCCTTAAGTCTCCCGCGCTGTTCCTAGAAGGAGGCAAGCCTGCATCTTTCATAGACCTACTCCTCCAACAAGAAATGACAAATTGCATGAGCGTCTCCCCCTCCTTGAGCTCTCCTCCACTAGTTAACCTTAATAAGAAAACACAAAGGAAAGAAGCTGTAAACATTCTTAGAAAATAATGGGAGAGCAGAAAGAGGATGGGGTGGCCTGAGAGCCTGCTTGGTTTTACCTATTTGGAAAGACTCACGCTGGGGACTTCTTCTGTAGGCCCTCAGCTCCTCTGATTACAGTTGATGAACACCTGGCTGATCAGAGGGTGGCCTGACATGAAGGTAGAATGACCTGGGGGTCCCCATCTCCCAGGACTACCCACCACACTTCCACCCTACTACAGGGACTCTGCATGCAGGAGTGGTTTTCCACAATAGTCCCCCATAACCAGCGGCACAGAATCGCTTGATGTTCGCTCCCCATGCTGTCCTCATGATTTCTGAGAAGGATAGGGACTCTTTAATACTCAATGGTTCTTGGGATGTCTCCAAGGAATTCAAAGAATTCCTTGTTTCAATGGGTTGGCATTGTGGAGCCGGAACTCGCTCCAAGACCCTAATTAGGAACACCGTCAAATTCAAATAACTGCACAAGGTACCATTCTCAATGAGGCTTCTGGTGCTGACTCTGTTGAGATAAGATGCTAGCCACAGAGAGCACTGTGACCTGCCTGGGGGGGTGTCACATGAGTCCAGTGCTTCCTAGTGTTTGCAGTGTCCTCTTCCTCAATACTTCTTCCTTGGGTGGCTTGGAGTTGGCTGCTTCACCTACCCTGCTTCTCTGCAAAGTCCTAGGAGTGCTTCTCTCCAAAGTCCCGGGAGGGCATCTCCAAGGCTAGGAAGCTCCAAGGTTTTCTACCTTGGACTCTGACAGCCATTTCAAACAGATGAAAACCTGCTGCTGATGATGATGATTATGATGATGATGATGACCAAGACAGCTACAAAGCTGACAATGACAATGATGATGATGCAGAAAACAGAAAAAATGTTTTCAAAGGATTTGATGACTACTTTCAGAAAATCAGACAATGGATTCTTCATTTTCTAGGTTATCTCATAGGATAAAATCTTAGCTCAGAACTTCATAGGAGACAATTTCTCAGTGGTTCCTTGATCTTCACAGTGTGGTCTGCCTCAGTTTCTAAGGAAGTCCATACTTAATATGAAAGTACACACACAAAAAAAAAATTCAGCTTCCACAAGGCCTTAAGTGGCCATCTTGAGCAAGCCCAGAACAACTGCATGTTCTAGTTCTCCCAAGGAATATGATCCCAACTGATGACCAAAGTCTTAGCCTGTGGCCCTGTTGTCTTTTCTTCCACTACCATCTTCCACATAACCCTGACTATATATGCACTTTGCCTGTGTGTTCAGAGCAAGGCCAGTAATTCAAAATAATATCTGAATTCCTCGTGTGTGAGAAGCCAAGTGTCCTCTTGTATGAGTGCAAATTCATGACAAGATTTTGGCCAGGTCAAGGACATCAATCCCTCCAGAACTACGGGAATGGGAAGGTCTTTCCCAGTTCAGGTTCAGTGGACTGTCAAGGCCTAGTCTAGATGTTGACAGTGTATACAGAAAGAATCGACCACAGCTTCCTCCCCTAGGATGTAAGTAGCCCCAGATTGCTCCGCTACAAAGACCTCTTTATCTAGCCTAGCTAATCTTCCTCCCCATTCACTTGTACACAGTAAATTGGGTGAGTTTCCAGGCTGCTGGTGCATCTCCATCAGAGTACACAGTCCATTCGATCTTAGCTTCTCTGTGCATGTGCCTACTGTATCTACTGTCTTTTTCATTTCCTTTCACTCCGCACACATCCATTCCAAAGCCATGTAGGTCTAGGTACTCATAGGCACACGTTTATTTGTACTCACTATGGATCCCTGAGTTCAGTTCCTGAATGATGATTGATATCTGCTGGCCTGGACTGCTACGCACTGGAGGCGCCATCTCTCTGGTTTAAGCTCCTTGGGCTTTTAAAAAAAAACTCACTTTGAATTCTATAGGTATAAATGTCTTGTCTGCTTTGAGACTGCTGGTTGAGATGCTTTCCAACCTTCAGAGGCCCAAGTACTTTGAATGTAGAAGAGCTAAATGTGCAAAAACTTCAATGAACAAAATCATAAAGAGATAATACTAATGTTAACAAGCTGATGTGACTTCTGGAGCAGGATCTGTAGCTCTCCAGAAATGACTCATCTGCTCTCAGCATTTCCTGACCCCATTACCTTCCCTTTTCTGTACTATTCTAGAGATGGATTAATGCTCCAGATTTCCCCTGTAGAGCGTGGCCCATTCCAGCATGCAAGCATGGAGCTAAGCTTGGGTCTTTTAGCAAAACCGTCAAATCAAAAGAGCACAACCAGAGCTCTGGGCGTGAGTTTTTAAACTCTGGTACCTATGACACAGAGAGGCTCAGACTGAGCATCTTATCGTACCCTGACTCATAATCATTTAATCTTTATAATAACCCTATTGTGACACATAATCCTCCCTAACCTATGAGTAAAGTAAAACATAGCCTTCTTTATTTTCTTATCCAAAGTAACAACGTGATATGGCTGCATACTGAGCGTGGGGGAGTTGGCTCCAAAGCTCACTGGCTACAGTGATTGTCTATGCTGACACCACCTTTGTGGCCATACTACTTATTCTAGTCTGTTTTTTATTGCTGTGATAAAACATGAGTTTGAAAAAATAGGGAGGAAAGGATTGATATCATCTTTCAGATCACAAATCCATCATTGAGAGAAGTCAAGATAGAATTTCATGTTTTGCTAGCTTTTCTTTTATATAGTCCAGAACCCCCTGCACAGAAAATGATGCCATCTACAATGGTCTGGTCACTCCTACATGAATTAATCATCAAGGCAATCAATACCCTAGAGACGTTCCCATAGTCCAATCTGATTTAGGCAGTCCCTCTCAAATGACTGTAGGGTATGTCACATTACCAATGAAAGCCAACCAGGAAGGACACTAGCCTAGGAAGAAGGCAAAGAGACTTCAGCAAATGTTCAAACTTCCACCAAATATGGGAGGACAAATGCAATGCCACCTAGTTCATTTATCTAGTCTGTGACCATCAATGGGAGTTCATTGGATCTGCGAAGAGATCATGGTGATCCTTCAGTTGAGAGGTAAGACTGAGGCAACAGAGATCCAAAGGAAAGGCAAATTGGTGAGTAGTTTACAAACTGAAAAACAATGTGATGAACACAGCAGGTGTACCTATAAAAAAAGAAAAAGAAGAAGAAGAATCCTGGAGAAATGGCTCGACTAGTGAAGCAACTGGTACACAGCATTGGGACCGGGGTTCAGGTCCCCATGTGGAGAGAACTGAGGGATTGTTTGATTGGATGAGGGATAACTGTTATGATCTAAGTGATGGATGTCATAAAGTGACATCATGCAACAGACTTCATGTGGGAGGTTTATTGGGGGGTGGTATACAGAGGTTGCTTCTGAGTGGGGGTGGAGGAAAGAAGGAGGGAGGGGCCATCCTTTCATAAGGATGTGCAGAGATGGAGTGCATAAGCAGGCAGAGGATATACAGCTCATAGTGACGAAGATGTCGCATCTTGGAAGCCAGTGATTACATATCCTGCTGTCACTGGGTTCCTCGGGCAGGCACCCCAGGCAATAGAGATGCCTGATTGTTAACAATAACAACCTTAGCAAAAATTAGGAAAAGTTTATGTTTACAAGGGCAAGCTTAAGTCAGGGAAAAGTGCAGGTGATAGCTTCCTTCTCCTTGGGTGAAAACACAATGTGATTAGGTATGCCGTGCCCCAGGAGCACACAGTGTAAACGACAGAGCCTGTTCAAAATGGCAAAATGATCTGAAAACATTTCAGACCTTCAGAAATGTTCCTTTCCCTACAACTTGGTTATATTCTCTTCACGGGATCATCCAAATATATCACTGAGTGCACAGCATTGCTCTCACATAGATGATCTAACATTCCAATGCACACACGGACGCAATTAGCCTTCCCATAGCTGAGGCTGCCCTTCCAGCCAACAGAGTCCAGGAGGCAGAGGCCCATCTGTACTCCAGATTCCTGTTGGTCTCCCAAGAGGCTACCAGGAGACCTGACTATGACAAGAAATTCCTGCCAGGCAAGTCCCAGGTGTGGGAAACATGCTCAGACAAGGTCCATACCTCACTCAGGAGGGAGAGGGCCAGCTGGGCCACGTTCAGAGGGAGTGGGGATGGAGCCCACAAGTATGATTTAAAGCAGGCCATTTCTGGAGTAAAAGAATCGTAGGATGTAGCATTAGAGTCATGAGTGGAATGTCTTCCTAATATTGGAAACATGCGTGGGATGCTTTCCTTCAACCTCAGTTGGCTGCCAGTGGAAACAGCATCAGATATGACCCAAGAGGGGGAATTCAGAGGAACACTTTCTGGATTTGATCAAAGATTTGAGGCCACTGACAATAAATGTCAATCTGACTTACATGGATAGAGAGAGTAGCCTATACTCATGGGTAGATAGACAGCTTAGTGCTACACCTCCTTAAAACATTTCTCATGTTGGGATGACCCCTAACATAAAATTACTTTTGTTGTTACTCCATAACTGTAAGTTTCCTGCTGTTGTGAATCATTATATAAATATGTGTTTTCTGATGTCTTTGGTGACACTGTGAAAGGGCCATTCGATGCTCCCCCAGACATCATGACCCACAGGTTGAGAACCACTGACTTAGAGACTCACTCAATTCTTGACAGTGGTCTTTCTTTCTTTCCCTATTCCAGCTCATAGGAGGGCTACACCTATGGATGCTCTCTTCCTGCTGCAGTGCACCTGTGGCCATTGAACACAGAGGACATCCTTGAGTTCAGTACAATTTAAATGCAGTAAGAGACTTGGTTTTCCCAGCAATGAAAGAACAATTCTTCTGGTAAAAATTTGAATTTTAAGTGAACAGTAATTTTTCAATAGATATATGTCCCACACAAGGCATGCACATGAGCATACTATACAATTGTTTTATAAATATAACTTCAAATGTAATTTGCCTTTAGGTGTTTTATTTCACAATTCTACATTTTAAATCCTAATCTATTTTCTATTCTGACATATTTGACTGACATTGTAAAATGTACTACACTATTTAGGTTCTCACAAGAGTTGCAAAAAAAGTAAATAATTTTATGAAATACTCAGAATTCATCTTTACTCAGATATTGTCAGAAGCATCCATTCCTGTTGCCTAATCTTATCAGTCACTAACCCATCAATTCATCTAGAAGGTGCTCTAACAGAGAGTACTCTAAGCCCTTACACTCACTGGTCCACAGATGTATCTCTTAACTATAATGGGCTGAGTGCACTTCCATGTTTTTCAGTGGAGGGTCACATCTCTTAACAGCTCTTCATCAGGTGGGACAATCTGGGCAGCTCAAAGTAGCTAAGGTAGGGGCATTCACATCACAGTAGTGTGTGTGTGTGTGTGTGTGTGTGTGTGTGTGTGTGTGTGTGTGTG
>OU015748.1:21018895-21063256 GCA_907169655.1 Acomys percivali | reverse complement strand
CAATATTCGTAAAGTTTATCATTTTTCTGGAAGTGGAAAAAAATCTCCTACTCCTCCTCAAAAAAGAGGAGGGAAAAAGAGCTTTAAAAACCACTTCAAGCTTGTGGAAATCTATTGTCTGCCAGCATCAGACATAGCATTTACTTGAGACCATATTCAGCCGTGTACGGTATTTCAGCCTTGCCACCTAGTAATTTAAAATGACAAGAAAAATAATATAATGGATGCATGCCTGATTTCTCCTTCTCCCATCCCACAATAAGGATGAGGTGCCTGAAGACTCTTGATTATTCACTCAGCAGAAGTTGAAAAAGAATTCCATATGAGGAGAGATGATTTGAGTTCCCCTTCGATGATTCCTTCCAGGACCTGTAACATGTGAAAGTCACTTCCTCCAAAAGGACGGCTCATGGTGGCAGGGCCAGAGTATTTGGGTTGACATATTAGAAGGTAGGAAATTTGACAGTTGATTAGGTCCTAAGTATAATGAAAAAGGAGTCCTTAATAAAGAGCTTAAGGGAACTGGTTGTTTCTTCCACTTTGTGAAGAAACAAAGAGAATTTACTATTTGGAAATTAGGAAATCGGCCTTCACCAGACACTTAATACTGACAGCTTGGTTCTAGGTCTTTGTCCTCCCTCAGTACAGTGAGGAATGTTTCCAGACACTCATAAGCCACTAGTTTGTCATACTATGTCACTAAGACCAAGCTCTCTAGTGATTCTGGCTTCCCATCTTTGGTGTCCTTTCCCTACAGAGAAGTGTTCAGAGTACTTGGAGCAAATCTTCCCTAGTCACTAATAAAATACTTTTAGAGAAGCTATGAAGGAGGCCCTTTCCCTGTCAGGCCCAAGTCTTCATTTTCCCCAATTGACACCCTATCTGTTCTTGCCTGAAGTTTTCCATATAAGCAGTGACCACAGTCATGACACTCAGGCTCTTTCTTTCTCCTTGTCTAGGAACTCTTGCCCCTACCTGGAATGCTCTGCCCAATTCTGACTCCCTTAGGAGGCATCCACTCACCCACCCTTCAGTGAACCTCACTACTTCACCATAGCCCTGAGACACACAAAGGCAAGAAGATTAAACGAAAAGGAATTAGGTTGATAAGGCCTATGTAAATCACAACTTGTGCCTTTAAAAGAAAATGTATGTACATAAATACATATATATATATATGCAAATACATAGATACATAAAGATATGTCACTCCAGGCAGTGATAATGGCTGCTAATATCAAAAAAAGGAACATTCAGTCAGACTGTGTTAATGACAGGAAACATCACACCTATGAAATAATCTTGCCCAAACACATCGAATCTGATTCTTACCGTACCTTACCTTACATCTCCTCTTCTCCCTTTCCTTCCCCTTCCCTTCCCTTCCAAAGCATATTTATAGGAAACACTGACCACAATAGCACAAAGACATCATCAACAAAATCCAGACTTTGGAAAGCTGCATAAAACACATGATCATGTCAATGATATAATCATTAGGAAAACAGAATGTTGAGGGATGTTTTTATTAAGAGATTTGATTGAAATGCACAGACTTGTAAATCTTCATTCTAACAAAATATTTGAAAATTATATGAGACATTAGGAACCAGTCTTGTTTGGGAATTATTCGTGAGCTCTGAGGACCTCATTTGACATTCCAAACCCTCGTATTCAACCTGGTTCTAATGCTAAGACCTATGGCATTGGGACATCAGTGTATAACTCTTGAAGAAATTAACACATCATTACCTCTGTGTTCCAATGGCACTTTCCCAGTGAAAGACAGCAAACATTAAAAAGGAGATGTGAACAGTTTATTAAAGGATAATTGTCAATATTAAATGTGTCACTCTTGAATCTATATAAAGTTAGTACATATCAAAGTTTGTATTCAAACCATTCATTGATGAAGAAAATGGATGTGTGTGTGTGTGTGTGTGTGTGTGTGTGTGTGTATGCACATGTGTGAGAGTGTTGCTAATTGATGCAAAGCTGGCTTTCATAGGGAGACAAAATATAGTATTAAGTTTATGTTGTCTATATGAAGAAGTCAAGAGTATCTCTATTTGTCAAAATTGATATGCATTATCCTGGACAGGAATCCTTTACATTACATATTTACCAGGACAGCACCCTCTCATCCTATCTTATAAAGCAGTGCAGGCAATAGAAAGATAAAGACCCAACCATCTAGGCAGAAGGAATGGAAAAATAGCAGTTGGCATAGTAAGGCAAGTTGGAGAAAACTCCTTGAGTTTTATAGTGCCTACGAATCCAAACTCTACATGGGACCTCATTTTTATAACTAAGACTGAGCCAATGATACTAGCTAATGTTACTTGCATCCCTATAAACACCTGGTTATCGCAAAGCATAACTTCTTTTCATTCATTCACCTGGCACAAACCTGTACCATTCAAAAGATAAAGATACACAGTAAGCAGATGATTTGAGATTTCAATCAGAAGGAGCCTGGCACTGCTGATGCATATGTTCTAGGGAGATATTAATAGAAACCCCTGTCTCATGCAGTTAAAAATGGTATGATACACATTGTAAGAGAAGAGAAGCTAGGTTAAGAGACATAGAGGGTAACCTGGGTCTGGCTGAGTATTCAGAGGATGCTTTGTTGATAAAATTACTTTCTTGGTAAAGATGCCTTTCTCTTGCTTTGATAAGACACTAAGACCAAAGCAAGGTGAAGAAGAAAGAGTTTATTTGGAGCTTACAGTTTCAAATGGTTGGAGTTCATGATCATCGTGATAAGGGTGGCACCATGATGGAGTAGTAGTTAAGAGTTCACATCTTGAGACACAAGCACAGAGAAGAGAATGGGGTGGCTATGGCTATAGATGAATTAAATCTTTTAAAACCTCAAGCCTGGACCCTAGTGCCATACCTCCTCCAACAAGGCCATACTTCCTAACTCTTTCCACACAGTCCTACCTACCAGGGAGAAATTATTCCAATGTATGAGCCTATAGGGGCTATCTTCATCCAAACCATAAAGAAGAAGAGTAGGCCATAGGTTATCAAAAAAAGAGTTTAATAAACATAAGGAATAATTACCTCAAAACCTAGAATTATGAGTGTTTGAAAAACAGCAAAGAGGCTACTAGGGAGGAAACAAGAGAGTGAAGGTAGATAATGTTGAAACGTAAGGACAGAGCTAGGAATAAGATTAGACTAGAACTTGTGGCTATGGGGAGGGCGGGTCTTTGGGACTTAATGCTGATGAGATGGCCAGCTCGTGCAGACATGGTGAAGAGAAGAATGGGATGATGTGATTTATTGTGTGTTCAAATTAGATGCTGAGCATGTTTAATGACAACGTTACCTGGTGTTTCTACCAGCCCTGTAAATCTAAGGGCACAACGGAGTTACTGAGGAGCCCTCACAATGCCAGAGTCAACAGGATTTGCTAATATATTAAAATATACATCATGGGGGAGGGAGCCAAAGCCCACTAGATTGATGGCCTGGAATTGTCATATATTATGAGGGTTTTTTTAAAGAAGCATCTTCTCAAGAGAATTAGGAGTTTGAAAATATTAAGCAGACTTTGGCAAAAAGGTTATGTCTAAGAATTTATGCGTGGAAGTCACCACCATGTGGGTGATATGTAACGCCATGTCCTTTGTGACTTCTGAAGTCCCCAAGACGAGTTTTGTCTTGAAGACCTTCCAAAGTCATGAAGAAATGTAAATGTATTACCAGTAACAATGTATTACCAAATTTGTAGCCCAGATATTTTTAAAATCTAAAGTATTTCAGTGAGATAAGAAAAATAAACTTTTCTATTCTGAAGATAATATCACAGCTAGATAAGGTCAAGAACTTTAGATTTATTGAAAATGTAGAACAAAAGATTGGCAGCTCCCTTCTTATAGTCCTCTGCCACTATATGATGTGTATTTTAAAAGTTTATGGTCTATTTTATGAAGCAGTCCACAAATCAAAAATATAGTTGTTAATCGTTCAGTAAATCTGTATAAAGTATCAGTTGCTCCCAACTCATAGGGTTGTTGAAACAAATTCAAGGCAACAGATTAGAAAATTCATGTTCATTGCTATGCTGTTTCTTGTGTCATGTAAACACTCCACAAAGTCTGAATTTACTTTTGACACTTGAAAAAATAATTCACTTGGGGGCCATTAGTTAGGCTGAGACAGGGCCAGTGCTCCAAGCTCCCTCTCTGCAAAGCTAACACAATTTATATAAACCATCATACTCTAAGTAAAATGGAAATTAACACCAGAAATGGCTAGCTAGTCTATTACAATTCAAATAAAGTGCTCATTCTACACAAGTATTTTCTGTGCTCTGCTTTGATCTCTCTATCACAACTCCCAAAGTATATGAACCTATGGGGATCATCTTCATTCAAACCATCACAGTAACAAAAAAGAAAAGAAAATAGGCCATGGTATATCAACAAAAGGAGCTTTACAAACAAAAGGAATAATTATCTCAAAACCTAATGTTGGTGTTTGACTTATAAGTCTTTGACTTATCTGCTAAACCTATATAGTGTTTGATCAGTTTGGGCCCACCAGCTTTGTCCATTTCTCAAATAGACTCTTCAGTGTTTTAATATGACTTGATTTGTCTTTCAACATTCCTGCTCAAGGTTGTCTTGAAATAAAAGGAACATTTACAGAGGATTCATTACCCAAAGATAAAGCAGAGAGTGTGATTTATGGCTTCTCAGAGATAACACACGGCAAGAGAGTGAGATCAACTTGCACTATCAAGAGAAAAAGGAAAGTGCATTTGTGTCTAAACTAGTCAGTTATAAAAATTTATATTGAAATTAGTTTTTTGTAATTTGTATGATAATGCTAGCATATTTTTTCTGAAAGGAATCAATACATAGATTGCAATTCTAACTGACAGTGTTATATAGCCTATAAGAAAAATTGAAAAGTACTTTATTGATATTAACAAATTTGAAGTTGGTTTTCAATGTATACAATACTTTTTTTGAGTACAGTGTTGACACAAGCGAGAGAATTTACTTCTCTGGAATATGGATCTGAAGCTCATATTTGGCTCCAAAGCCAAATTAAAGTATAAAACACTTTAATCAGTGTCAATCTGAATAAAGGCAAGAAATATTTTTTATACTCAATTCTGTTTTTAGCAAATATTAAGTTTGGAGAAACTCAAGATTGGAAATTTCAACCAGAAATTTCTTGCTAATGAAAATTCTACATTTAGGCTATAAATTAAGATGAGCTGTAAATACGAATGACAGAAGATCTCAAATGCCTAAGAGAAAATGGACTAAAACTTTTTGTTGATAACTGTTAAATAATAACATATTGATTACACATATTGTTAAAATTAATTTTGCATGTTTCCTTTTACTTTTTTAGTGTAACTCCTAGAAAAATTAAAATAATGTATGTGGGTTGAGAATGTGGCTCAGTGGTACAGTACACAACCAGCATGCAGAAAGCAATAGGTTTAGAGTCAATGTCTTAGGTAGGGTTTCTATTGCTGCAATAAAATAAAATAATTCCATGTCCAAAAAGCTATTGGAGGAAGAAAAGGTTTATTCAGTTTACACTTCTGCACTGCTGTTCATCACTAAAGGAAGTCAGGACAGAACCTCAAACAAGATTGGAACCTAGAGGCAGGAGCTGATGCAGAGGTCATGGAGGACTGCTGCTTACTGACTTTCTTCCCGTGGCTTGCTCAGGACCCAGGACCATGTATGTGCCCAGAGATGGCACCACTCACAATGGGCTGGACCCTCTCCCATCAATCACTAATTAAGAAAACGCCTTACCGATGGCTCTTCGGGAGGCATGTGCTCAGTTGAGGTTCGCTCCTTTCAGATAACTCTAACTTGTATCAAATTGGCATAAGACCAGCCAGCACAGCAAGCCACAATGAATGTATGTGTCACTGGGTAGCAAAGGGCAACTGGAAAGCAGTTGTAAGGTCTATATTAGATGCCATGTTTAAACGGGAGCTTCAGTGAATAGTAGCTTCTTGTTATTTTGTTTTTACTCATAAACCATCCCTTTTCTACTGAGACTTTAAGACGTGGCTTTTCTGACATGAAGTGGTCCTATTCATTCTCCAACATTAAACTTGACAGTTTGGCAGAGAGAATGGAAAGCTCTTGGAGTAAAAGGGACTCAAAAGCCATATTTCCGATATTGTACAATGATTCGGGGGCTCTGCCTCTTACAGGAATTCATGAAGACATCAACATATATGAGCAAGACTTCATATGCAGAAATTGTCTTGAACAAGTACACCAGCAAATATCAAGTTTCCCCAATTTCCCATGAGTTCTGAAGCAGCCAGCCCAGCACAGAATATACCAGAGAAGGAGAGCTGCAAAGACGGGAAAAGAGGCTAGCCCAGAACAGAAGCTAGGAGCTCGTCAGACATGCTAGCTAAGTATGGCCAGCACAGATTTAGTAAAACTGAAGTTAATATTAAAACTCGCCATAAACCATTCATACTTGATACATATTTTATGCAGTTATTACTTATAAAACAAATCCAGCAGAGAGCTATTGCTCAATAATATGATTTCATATATTCATGAGTTAAATTTTTAACATTTTCATGAAAATCTAAACAGCTTATCTCAGGGCATCTATGAAAAGATACAGATACTGACTGAATGATCCCTCCTTGTCAAGGATTTATACTGGTACCATAACTGTGCAAAAAAAAAAACCAGAATGCCACTGCATAGCTCTCAGTACAAGTCAGCAGATGCATGCTTGTGTCTGAATATGGCTTTAGCTTGACCCAACACCTTCCCAAAGATGGAAAAAGCCATATGGTTACTTCCGCATTTGGATTGTACCTCCCTGTTCTGAAAGACAGAAACAGATTGGTAGAGAGACAGATTCACACTTAACTTCCTCAAAAGATTTACAAGAGAAATGGCCTGAGAAATAGGGATTTAGGTTAATGGCATTCTCTCTCTCTCTCTCTCTCTCTCTCTCTCTCTCTCTCTCTCTCTCTCTCTCTCTCTCTCTGTCTCTTTCTCTGTGTGTGTGTCTCTCTCCCTCTCTCTCTCACTCCCTCTCTCTCACTCCCTCTCTCTCCCTCTCTCCCTCCCCCCCCCCACTCTCTTGTTCTCACACACACACACACACACACACACACACTCAAAACACTCAGTCAGAGTTACCTGTTTCCTGTCCCTATTAGTTTCTGTAAATACACCTTCTTACCTGGTTGGGGGGGGGGGGGTCTACCTGCCATGATTCCAGGAGGATATGTAACAAAGAAAGTTTGCAACACCACCTTTGAAAAAGTTCCCAAGCGGAGTTCCACAGGCTTTTCTTCTTGCTCATCCCTTCTTCCACCTCACTTCCTTGCTAATTTAGAACCACTGGACTAGATAAATCACCAAGGCACTTCTCAACCAAAACGGTCCTAATTCTATGACTCACTGACTCATGAAACAATATAATGGATATGGCCCAATGCAAAGAACCCCCTACCCACTGAATTCACTGACATTTGACCCCACATAGCCTGTAGAGGATAATAAATTCCTATGACTGAGCACTCCCACTACCATGCCCTGCGAAAAAAATAGTCTTCACCAGTTCCCTTTACCTTGTTCAGATCAACTTCACCCAAAACCCAGAACCAAATTAGCACATTAAACACAAAAATGCTTTGCAGAATAAGCACATGGAAAGTACAAGAATCCATTTTTATTATGAAATTTGTAAGAAAAGCAACATGATTCCGATTTGGAGTAGTCTTCCTCATGAATCATTCCCCACATCCTCCCAGCTGTGCAGGAGGGTGAGTTATCCCAGCCTCCATCCCTCCCTTAACTTCAGCTACACAGAAGTGGGAGAAGCAAGTGTCCTGCTCCCTCATCAGACTGTACTCACTGCACGGACTTCATAGTTCACTTACCAAGGAGTACACCCTGCACACGTTTGCTGGCTTCCTCAAGTAACTGTAGATCAGTTTGAAAATATACCTCAGTAGTCAGTGAGGGGAGCAGCCAACAAGTGTGCTAAAGTTTTCCTCTGCTCTTCTTTGGAGTCAAAGTGTTGAATTATTTTGATTTCCTGATGTGTTTTGAGACTAAATCAACACTAAATTTGCACTTTAAAAAACAATATCATAGATTTTAAAACTACCTGTAATATTTTTCTAGGCTTTGTGAAAATGTACTGTGATAGAACATATATACACACACATTAAGATTTATTTATTTATTGTTTTGTATACTGTGTTCTGCCTGCATGTACAGCTGCAGGCCAGAAGAGGGCATCAGATCACATTACAGATGGTTGTGAGCCACCATGTGGTTGCTGGGAATTGAATTCAGGACCTCCAGAAGTACAGTCCATGTGATTAACCTCTGAGCCATCTCTCCAGCCCCAATAGAACATATATATTTTTAATCATAATGTCTAGCCTATTAACTCCTACTCTAAGGAATGCTATGAGACTAGAATTCCTTTTCTTAAGGTAGATCTTAGGAATTTTCATCTCTCTCTGCCTTGGATGTTGACCATCAAGAAACTCTCTGAGCTTCCTTGTCTGATGGTAGATGTTAAGATACTCTCTTTGAGAGAGTATCTTCCCTTATATGTGCAGGAACAAAGTCTAGGCATACAGGCCAACAGGCGTATAAACTAAAGGAACGTGCTGGGTCTCACCACTCAGTCTAATCCCATTATACAGGCAATGACCTCTCCATAGGGCATGGAGTTCTGAGACAGCTAACATGGGGAGGATTCTGAAGACAGGTGGCAGACAGCACAGAAGTTCTGTGCCCCTCACAGGCGTATCCCCACATACTTCTTCATCTGGAGTGTGTCCTTCGTCTTCCTTTCTTCATCTTTGTGATGCCTTTCCAATAGACAAGTTCACGTGTGGCTCTAAGTCACTTGAGTAGCTCATGAAAACATGAATGTAGTAACAGCCTCCCAGGCAGAGGCACAAGTAAGATATGCTGGTCTTTGCGACTGGCAGTAGAAGTAGAGGATCCAGGCTTGGCCACTGGACCCCAAACCTAGATTGCCTCCAGATAATGGTACAGCTGAATTGGTGGATAATTGGTAGTGTCCCCTGCAAAACTGTTTGCATCGCATGCTTGCTTGCTTTGGGGGAGAAACAGAACACAGAGTGGAGCTATGAGTGTATCATATAGTCAATACCTTTCTCCTCTGAGTTTCATTTTTCTACTGTACCTTCAGATGCTGATAGATGGGTTGTCCATCTTAGGAAATTTTAGACTGACAGCAAACTAGGCCAGAGACACAAATGGAAAGCAATATTTCCAGTCTTTTCTTTTGTTGCAACAAAAGTTTTTAAATTACTATATCATTCACATGCTCTTAACATAACAACAACAATAAATTCCAAAGTAGAAGATGAAAATAATGTAAGTCTGTGTGTATGCAAAGTACCATACCAAAAACAGCAGAGCAAACATCTTTAACTGTGTGCATAGTTTCACTAGCAATGGCATTTCAGACTATAAGCAAATTATGTCCGCAAGTATATAGAAATGATTGTGAATGTTCTTATGGGTGGAATGTAAACAATAACAGATTAAAATCTATTCACAGTGCCATGATCCATTGTCAAAGATGAATTACAGGTATGTGTGCATGGTTTGCACCTTCTACTCAAGCACTGTTTGTTTTCATTTTACTAATATTTAATATTTAATCTTCCAAACAGCATATGCTTATTGAGAAAAACAACAAAACACATTCTATATTATAATTCAGAATGGATTAGTGTGGGTACTCTCTGTAGACTTTAGATAAAGGAGGGCTGGCAAACAATGGGTGGCATTATACTGATCTTATTCTGAATGATCCTTTTAATAACGGATAATACAAGTTTGGGTTGTTGAACAAGTATGGTAACAACCTCAAGAACTGTGTAAAACTCTCCTAAACCAGGGCACTGAGATCCCAGAAGATTGGAGTAAGCTAATGTATGCACAGCACTATGAACTTTAAAGCTAAACATCCACATGAAATATAAATTCTTATAAGTTGCTGACTTTCTGCTTAGATTTTTATGTTGATTAAGATATTGATTCACTTGTTAAATAAGCATTTATCAAACATCTATAATGTGCCAGCATCTGCAGTTATTAAGTGGAGTAATAACTGTCTGGCTCTCAAGGGGTTCATAGAATAATAAAAGACAATAGCTTACAACACAACTCGGTAAGCACCATTACTGAGAAATGAGCAAAGCATTATGGGAGCCAGATTATTATCACAGAGAAAAACTTCTACTTCCTACTTCTCTAACAATAGTTCTACCTCATTTATATCTCCTTTGTGCATTGGCCAGAGGCCAGGAAGGCACTAAAGGAAAAGAGGATGTGGACTGCTCACTGGTGTCAAATGGTCAAGTCAGAAGAACACTAGTGACGTCATTGACTCAAGACTTAAAAAATCACTGGTGAATCACTCAAACAATGTTTTTAACATTTCCACAAATGAGGACTCAACATGCAGGTGCCTTCTGGTACAGTCTAATGAAGAAAATGTATCAATCTTTTACAGTATTCCACGAATAGTAGTTAATAATCTAACTCCAGTTTTGCTCTCATAAACTCATTATTCATGCAAAGTAGTCAGTGGGAAAAATGTGCAGCCTAGGTTTTCCTCTCACTGGCTTATTGATTTTGCTAAGGAGAAATAGCTCTGTTTGTGTGGGCATAGTGCTTCACACCAGGAACCTCAACCCTCAGGAGGCTGAGGCAGAAAGGTCATAATTTTAGGATAGGTCTGGGCTACAAATGAAATCCTGTCTCAAAACAACAACAAAAGGCCTTATGTGTCATCTATAGGAGTAATGGACTGAGAAGAACTGCCTTTGAAAAGACAAAGAAGAGCAATTGCTTCTTGAATTCCTTCTGTGACTTTCCAAGCCTGTGTCGTTCAGCCCCTGTCTGGCATTACAAGGCACCGAGGATGAGGATGGAGAAAATGGTTTTCATCTCTCCCATTACTGTACTCAGGACAAGCTAGTCCTTCCGCCTCTCTCCACTGTATTCTGCCTGTTCTCCATGAAAGCACGTAAAATTTAGGGCGGGAAATGGGATGTATGAATCTGGCACTTGACATCACAACAAAGTCACTGATGGATTTATTTACTCATTAGATTTAACCTGAGTATAATGGCAGCTGACACCCAATTTCCCTTTTAAAAAATTCTCCGAAGTGTAGGGCAATCATTGTAGGCCACCAGCTGCTGATGTGTTTTCACAAAGTGCAGGAGTCGCTATCTAAAACCTATAACCTGTCACAGTCTGTCATTCTTGCCGAGATGTGGCCATTATTTAAATTAGACTGTGAATGATTTTTTTTTTTCCTCTGCAATGGCCTTTTAGGTGGTGATATGTCATCCCAGGCCACTATACGCTGGCAGTGAGTGTTCTCAACACATTAGTTCTGCTCATAATTTTCTGCTTTCAGAAAAGCATGCTGCTGATATAAAAAAATATTTTGTCTCTGTTTATGCCTGGACAGAAAAAGAAAAAAGAAAGAAAAGAAAAGAAAAGAAAAGGAAGAAGAATCCAAAGAAATATATTGGACATCATTACCTGAATATGAGCTGGGCATTATGGGATGTAGGAGGACGTAAAGTGGCTTCACTTATTGCCAGCTGGAATTGATCCTTGATGAGCTGTCTCTTGAATAGAGGAAGAAAATAGTTCATCACATTCGATTAGTACTTAAGAGTTCATAATGCCTTAAAGGAACATGATCTCATTTCATTTCTACAGCAATGCTTTGCACTGGCCGAAGATGTCACCTCAGAGTTATTCTCCTCTGCACACAGGAGAACAGGTTCAGAACAGTTTTGGAGACTACTTGAGGTTACAAAGAATTCAAAAATGATTTTTAAAAAAACTCAAACTTACATCTTCAGAGTGGCTTCTAGGAAAAGTCTGCTGCTCCCCAGGGTGGTGTTCCCACCTGCAATCCCACCTGCAAACCCACTCTGGATGTTCATGGCCTCTAGGCTAGCCTGATCTACATAGTGACCTCCAGGCCAACCTGATCTACATAGTGACCTCCAGGCCAACCTGATCTGTATAGTGACTCCCAGGCCTTCAAGGGCTTCACAGCAAGACTCTATCTCAAAAACAACAACAAATGCGGATGAGTGCACATACCAGCACCTATAACCCCAACACAGATGGAGTGGATAAAAAAATAGTTAAGAGCTCAACATGATCCTTGGTTACATAAAAAGTTTAAGGTCAACCTAGGCTACATGGGACCCTGTCTCAAAAAGCAAGGCAAGAAGCAAAAATCATCATCAACAACAAAAGTGCTTTTGAGTCTTCCTGACTTCAAGATATTTTCTGTAATGGATTCATTTTCAAATGTTTGAAGACATGAGTAGTCAAATTGAAGAAATTATACAAGGAGGTGGGGAAATGGCTCAGTTTGTAAAGAGTTGGCCTGCAAGCCTAAGGAACCGAGTTCAATCCCTACAAGCCACATAAACGTAGAAGGAAAGAACTAACATCAAAGTTGTCCATTGACCTCCTTATGCATACTTTCGTACATCACCATACACATATACAATAATGATATTTTTTAAAGATTACAAAAAAGAGAAAAATATCTAGGTGCAGTGTGTGTGTGTCGCCAGTTTCAAGCTGTGTGTTAGACTCACCTGGGAAAATTCTAAATATCCTGGTTCCCAAGATCAAGCAAGTGAGATTAACTGGGGTGGGAGCAGACACCAAGATCTTTGGAATTCCCAAGAGATCAGAGAGAGTGTGGCCAAAAGTTCCCATTCTCAATGCTGCTGGGCATTGTAGTCCACTGGGAAGCCTGCCAGATAGCAGCCCTTCCTGCTCTCACATTTTGATGTATTCAAAGATGTTACATCTCAAACACCTGAATTTTACCAGGTTCCCTGCATGCATACCCAGTTTGAACTGTTACAGGTTAAGAACAACCTTCAAGCTAAATGAACTTGGGTTTGATAGTCATTTACCACCTGTGTGACTCTAAGCACGTTGTCCGGCCTCTCCAAGCTTCTAGGCTTTGAGCTCTTTATCTTCAAAGAGGTGATATCAGCACTAATGTTCCTTCACAAGGGTCTTGAAATTGAGACAACTCTGCTCACAGTATAATAATCCTCAAAATATATCCCCTGGACCAGCATCACCATTGCTGGTGGGAGTACAAACTTATACAACCACTGTGGAAATCAATCTGGTGGTTTCTCAGAAGGCTGGAAATAGTTCTACCTCAAAACCCAGCTATACCACTCCTGGGCATATACCCAAAAGCTGCTCCAGAATACCACAAGGAAACTTGCTCAACTATATTCATAGCAGCTTTAGTCATAACAGCCAGAAACTGGAAAAAAAACAAATGTCCCCTAACTAAAGAATGGATAAAGAAACTGTGGTACATTTACACAATGTAATGCTACTCAGCTATTAAAAACAAGGACATCTTTAAACTTGTGGGAAAATGGATAGAACTAGAAAAATATCATCCTGAGTGAGGTAGCTCAAACCCAAAAAGACATGCATGATATATACTTACTTATAAGTAGAAATTAGCCACAAAGTACAGAGTAACCATGCTACAATCCATAAACCCAAAGAAAGTAAGTAACAAGGAAGACCCAAGGGAGAGAGCTTGAATCTCATTCAGAGGGGGAAATAAAATAGACATCTGACCTAGATAAATAGAGGGCTCTTGGCAGGAGATGGTGTGGGAAGGAGATGGATGTGGATCAGGTCTGGAGAGAGCAAAGAAAGCACTGGGAGAGAGAACAGAAATTGGCGGGGGTGGGGAGGGATTGTATCTCTGGGATCGGAGAGGCTCCTTGTAGTCTATAGGTGACCCTATCTGAGACTCCTAGCAGTGAGGAATATGGAACCTGAAGTCACCACCTCCTGTAGCAAGGTGGGACTTCCAATGGAGGGAGGGAAACACCAACATACCCATAAAACCTTTGACCCAAATTTTGTCCTGCCTATGAGAAGTGTAGGGATAAAGATGGAGCAGAGATCGAGGAGCAGAGATTACTATCCCAACTTGAGATCCAGCCCATGAGAGAGAGCCAACCCCTGATACTATTATTGATACTCTGCTATGCTTGCAGACAGGAGTCTAGGATAACTGTCTTTTGAAAGGCTTCATACAGCAGCTGATGGAAGCAGATGCAGAGAGCCACTGCCGAGCAATAAGTGAGTACTGTGGAAGAGTAGGGGGATGGATTGAGAGAACCAGAGGAGTCAAGGACACCATAAGAAGACCTACAGAGTAAATCTACCTGGGCCCATAGGGTCTCACAGAGACTGAACCACCAACCAAAGAGCATGGATGGGTTGAACTTAGGCCCCTATACAAATGTAGCAGATATGTAGCTTGGTCATCATGTGGGGCTCCTAACAAAGTAAGGGCTATCTCTGACTCTATTGTCTGCCTTTGGATCCCTTTCCCCTAGTTGGGATGCCTAGTCCTGACTCAGGGGGAGAGGATGTTTTTAGTCCTGCTGCGACTTGATGTGCCAGGATGGGTTGGTACCCCTAAGGGAGCCTCCATTTCTCAGAGAGGGGGAGGGAGGAATGGGAAGGAGGGTGTGAGAATGAGAATAGGACTGAGAGAAGAGCAGGGAGGGAGCAATCAGGATATAAAGTGATTAAATAAATTGATTAATTTTAAAAAGAACAATTGCTTCTTCAGAAAAATGCAAAGTAAATTGAGTATTTTCTGAACTAGAACTTCTGAGATCATACTTTGTGCTGAGTTTTTTAAATGCATAAAATTGACCCCAGGCATGACTTGATTTATTCTAAATCTAAAGGGAGAAGAGACATTTTAAAATGCTTATAAATAGTTAAGTAACTCTATGTGTGAAAAATCTACAAAATCTCAGACAAACTCCTTGGTAGTATGTTCATATGGCTGATGACCTGGGTTGGGCAACAAAAAAAAAAATGGTGGGCACCTTAGGGAGTGATCCCTGAGAAAATTATGCACCTCCTGAGACTAGGTGATTAGAAAACACACAGGATGATGATCAACAGAACCCAAAGATTATGAAGACTCCAGTTGTAATGACAAAGAGGCAGCAGTTGAAATGTACATGGTACATTCAGAGATAGTTTGTGTAGCAGAAGTCAGAGTTGATGGGCACTTGTGCTCTGAGACTCTGTTCTCAGCATCAGGGTGAGGTGTGGTGCTTTATACCAACAGGAGCTTCATTCCATGTATTTCAAAACCCAAGGAACCCTTGTAGGTCTCACTGCTGAAACCTTATGATATTATCAACTGAACTGGACAGGAATAAAATCTATTTTAAAGAACATAATATTTTGGAACCCAGAGGTCTAGCCCTGACTGACAATCATAAAAAAGTAGGCATAACACTTGGTAAAGAACTATGATAAAGAGTTTGAAGAAAGTATGCTGGTTTGAGCTTATAAAAGAAGATGAGGCACAGGGTGGGGGTGCTTATAATTCCAGAAGAGGGATGTGCTCTGAATATAATGTGAGACTTGAAAACAAAGGAGGAGGAAGAGAGTGGGAAAGTCTGGGATTGATGGAAAGGGGAGGAGGAGGAAGGAGGGAAAGACTAGCAGAGAAACAGAAAAGGAAAAAAGGGGGAAATGCTGAACAGTCCGGGAGGAAAAGAGCAAAAGGGGAAGAAAGAAAGAAAGGAAAGAGAAGGAGAGAGGGAGGACAGAGAAGACTGAATACACAAGGAGAGGATGAGGAGAAGGAATACATCTTGGCTCCAGCTTGATTTCTGTATTCTGCAGCCAAGGTGTGTGCTGTCCTCAGCAACAGCATCTCATCATCTAGTTCCAATGAGCAATCAGGAGGCATGGGAGGAGTTCCTGCTATTTGGGAGCAGCTGAGGTCTCCCTTACCTTAAGTGAGCATCCCACACCTGGTACGGGGAGCACTGATTGAAATACAATGGCTTCTAAGAGCAGCACTATCCAGCCATGCAGGGCACTGCCCTTCTCTTTTTTGTTTTTGCAACTTAAATTTTAATTGGCTTTCAGAGTAATAGATGTCCATGTGGCTTCTTCATCCACCTTTCCTTTTAGTGATGCACCCTTGTCCCTCATGCACCATCACCCTCATCCCCACTTGAACCTTTCCATCCCCAATTCTGTGTCTCTGTGTGTGGGTGTGTGGGTGTGCGCGCGTGCGCGTGCTCGCATGCGCACCCGTCTCTCTCTCTCTCTCTCTCTCTCTCTCTCTCTCTCTCTCTCTCTCTCTCTCTCTCTGACTGTCTATCTCTGTGTCTTTCTCTGTATGTGTCTCTGTGTCCCTGTCTCCATCTGTCTGTCTGTCTCTCTCTTTCTCTGTGTGTGTGTCTGTGTGTTTGTGTGTGCCCATCTCTCTCTGTCTCTCTGATTGTCCATCTCTCTGACTGTCTATCTCTGTGTCTGTTTCTGTGTGTATCTCTGTGTCTCTCTCTCCGTCTGTATCTGTCTGTCTGTTTGTCTCTCTGTCTGTTTGTCTCTCTGTCTGTTTGTCTGTCTCTCTCTCTCTCTCTCTCTCTCTCTCTCTCTCTCTCTCTCTCTCTCTCTCTCTCTCTCTCCTGCCCTGTTTCTCTCCTTTCATATCACTTATATTCTACTAAACATACTCTCTTAAAGCACCAATTGCAATGGCCCCTTTCTAGTTTCCACCTTCTATGTGCACTGTAAGTTAAACAGCACCCAAATCTAAAGAGTCAAAGCTTGGACCTGAATTTGTCTTTCTGGGCCTGTGTTACCAAACCTAGTATAAATTTTGCCAATTTCTGTCCATTTACCTGAAATTTGCATAGTTTCATTTGTCTTTACAGCTGAGCAGAATTCTGTGATAGATATATGTCCCATACTTTCACTATGCATTCATCAACTATGGCCACCTAAGCTGTTTCCCTTTCCTATCTACTTTTAATAGGGCAGTGATGAACATGGACACACTGTGTCTCTGTGATAGGATATAGAACCCTTTGGGTGCATGCCCAGGAGTGGGATAGCTAAGTTATACCTCGTGTTGATTTCCATATTGGCTGTGCCTGCCTATACTCCCACTGAGAGTGCCTGCACCTGCTACTGTTTGATTTTGGGGTACCAGTCATTCTGCCTGGGATGAAGTCAAGTCTCATAGTCATATTAACTTGCATTCCTTTGGTGGCTCATGATCTTAAACACTTTCAAAGTGTTTATTAGCTTTTAATATTGCTTTGAGAACACAATTAATTCACAACCCCATTTTTCAATTGGGTTGTTTAGTTTATTGGTGTGTACATTCTTAGTCCTTTGTATACTCTAGATAGCAGTACTCAGTCAGATGTGAAGCTGCCAAGGATGTTCTCCCGTTCTGTAGGCTGCCTTTCCACTCAGTGGGCAGTCTCCTTTGCTATTTAGACTCTTTCTCCTCTCATAAAGTCCCTACCATTTGTCAGTTGTAGAACTTATTTCCTGAATTTAACAGAGTCCTGTTTAGGAAGTTCTTGCCCATGCCTGGATCTTGTATATAGTCCCTACTTTGTAAAAGGAAAAAAAATCAGCTCAAGACTCTCAAGACCAAGTTCTCAGAGAAAAGGAGATGTATTTGCCCTAGAGGGACAGAAAGGGCAGGGATAAGAGACAAAAGCAAGAGATAGAGGGGGAAACAGAAGTGACCAAAGGAGAGGTGAGGAAGGAGCAAGGGAGAGGGTAAAGGATTATTTGTCCCATGGGGACAAAGGACTGCCTCTGGATAGAGAGGAGACACACATGGCACATAGGAAAGTGGCAGTTTGTAAAGGTACAAAGGGAAACCCTACATTAGTATGAGGTGTCTATTTTTAATTGGGCATTGGCTAATTAGAAAAGCCAAAGGTGCTTTTGATTGCTGGACTTCAGTGCTTGGATAGCTGGACCTTGGTAATCTGCGTCAGAAGAAATGATCGGCCAATTAAGGGAATGGGCCTTGATGGCTAGCTTTAGGAATGTAGTGTTCACTATGCTCAAGCTGGCCAGAATCCCTTCATGTTTCCTCTATTGGTTCCAGAGCTTAAACTTCCCCTCAGAGAGCTGGCTTTCCTAGTGGCAGGAGGTGCTATGCAGGCTGCTGGGCACATAAGGCACCATGGTCTAACGCAGCTCTGAACCCTGGGAATTACAATCCCAACCTGCAAGGCAATATATACCCGTTACTGTACGACTTTTATGTGGTGACCTGTTGCTCTCAGTTTGGATTTGAGGCTCAATCCAGAGGAGGGGGAAATGCTTAATACTTTAAACCCCATGAAAAACCCCTAGCTAAGGAGATCCACGTCTCAGCCGGAAATTTACTACCTTTGTTTAGCTAAAGTGGCATGGCATGGCACCAAGCAGCCTTCTATGCTTATGCCCATGCACTTAGCCTTAATCAGAAAAGCTTCACTTTGGTGCGAATGGCAAAACACAGAAGCTTTCAGCTGTTTGAGGTGCTGACTTGATATGGCTGAATGCTGAGCCCTAAACAGAATGTTTCTAGGACTCCCTTGAAGGCTCAGAGAACATTGTGGAAGAGGGCGCTCATAGCATGAACGAATTGGAAGATAGGAGGAAGGACTGGGGGTGCATTCAGAGCATGACACAGCCACCCAAAAAATTTCCCCAAAGCATCTAGGGTTGCCTGCGCTAGCCCTGCACAACACTAGGCCTGTCAGCACTGATCCATGGATTGAAGAGGGGATCCTAGGTCCCCATGCCTCCCTGCTGAACACGTATAGATTCTGAGACAGAAACAGTCATTGTCTTCAGTTGTGTTCACAATAGTAAACCCAGTCCCTAGTCCCAAAGCCACACAGAATATTCCAGCTAAAATCGGTGGTTAAAAAAAGAAAAAGACCTGAGTAGGGGCTTTGGGGATAGAGTGGGAAGAATATAAGAGAGATTAGGGGTGGGGTAAAATATATTTACACAGACATTTATGTTAGTGTTGTGCTTTGGGGAAGTTTTTATATATAATAAGATGCCCCGGTCTGCTTCAGCTCCATTGAGGACACAGGGAGTAGTTAAGATTTTAAACAGCAGTGAAAACATAGATTTAGTGTAAATATTTTCTTGACATCAACACATAGAATCATTTTAGGGCTGTTACAATGGGATACTTAGGTGGCTCCTGAAGGCATTGCTACAGTGGTACATTTTCTTATTTTGGAGCTATTTTTCCTGGAAGAATGGTCAGCTCTATTATTTCTTTATAATGTGGCACTGTCCTAAGAGAGCCATGCCAAGGAAAACAATGAAATTGAAACAACAGTGACATCTAGTGGAAGTATCAGAGATAGCAGTCAATACTCCAATCTATGATTGAATGAAACTTAAATTTTAAATTAATTTTTACAGAAAGATGCAGCTTGTTTCAAAATTGTGCTTTCCTATTCATGCCTTCACCATACACATTGATGGAAAAGACAAGTCCAAAACCAGCAGGCTGATGGATGGCTGAATCCTCAAAGGAGAAAAAAAATACAGATCATTACATAGTCTGATGGCCACAGTTTAAAGGCTAAATGCAACAGAATTAGAATGTTTTTATTAAAGTTTCAACAGAGTTGGAATGTTTTTATTAAATTCCTAACATTCATCCTCTTATTTTATAGGTTCTGCTTTCCATCTTTGGTGCCAAGTAGAAATCTCTGTTGCTAAGATAAAATGAGACTGCTGATTAGTTACCAGAAAATGACAACCTTATCAGGACATTGGACTGTCCTCTAGGTCTCTGTAGACTAGGTCACCTTCTCATGCAGTCCTGTAGAAAGCATCCCATGTGGGCCTTTCTCACAATAGATTCAAATAGCAGCTAAATCCACACATTGACCAATTTCTGAACCGATGATCAGTGCCTCATGCCGATAGCAATCACTTAAAACAGAAAGGGTTTTTTGTGATGTCTGAATGTGTTAACAAATATGACTTCCATGTAGAAACTACACGCATGACAACTGTCTTAGTCATTGCTGCACTGAAACACCATGACCAAACTATAAGCTGTGGGAGGAAAGGGTTTATTCAGTTGGCCACCAAAGAAAGTCAGAACACAAACAGGGCAGGAACCTGGAGATAGGAGCTGACGCAGAGGCCATGGAGGGGTGCTTCTTACAGGCTTGCTCCTCATGGCTTGCTCAGCCTGTTTTGTTATAGAACCCAGGACCACCGGGCCAGGGATGGCACCACCCACAATGTGCTGGACCCTCCCCATTGATGACTAATTGTGAAGATGCCTTACAGCTGGATCTCATGGAGGCATTTCCTCAGCTGAAGCTCCTCCCTATCTGATGACTCTAGCTTGTGACAGAGTGACACAAAACCAGCCAGCACACCAATTACCAGTGGGTTGCCTTTCAGCTATTGTCCTTGGCTATAATGAAGCTGGACCTTATATTTCTTGTTCGTAGCTTGGATGGCAATGTAATCTAAGCTTTCCAGGTAGAGGATACTGAAGAACCCAGCATGAGGAAGTTGTGCCTCTTGTTTCCATGGTAGCCCTCTCTGGGCAGACACCTGCATCTGCTGCCTCCTCCGCAGCTGCCACAATGCAGGCAAGTTCCCAGGAACCTGGCTCCTGGGGTGCTCACTGGCTGGCACAGAATGAGACTGTCCATATATGGACTTCCTCCATGCTCTGCAGACATCGCTTCATAAAATGACCTTAGCCTGGCATCTGGTCATATGCAACTTCCAAGGGACCCTTTGGGGAGGTTTCATACTTTGTTAGGCTCTGTAAAGATCCACAGCCAC
Organism: Acomys percivali; assembly: GCA_907169655.1. NCBI lineage: Eukaryota > Metazoa > Chordata > Mammalia > Rodentia > Muridae > Acomys > Acomys percivali. The sequence goes on along the minus strand of OU015748.1, from coordinate 21,042,506 downwards.
ATCCCTCTCCAGTGAAGCATGGCTCTCTGCCTTATGGGAGAAAAGAAGGAAGTAGGAGGATGCCTTTCCTAGGTTGGTCCTCCACTGTTTTCTTTTTGTCTTTTGCTTCTTTTTCCCCTTAGTGCCTGTACCCTGTACCGGGTGTTTTGTAGCCTTTAAACTTCTCTTCACTTCTCACTTTCCAATTCCCATTACTTCCCATTATAGCTAAGACATCATTGTACCAAGTACTCCCTGTTCAAATTACTCTATGTCTCCTTATTGGATCATAGGTATGCCACAAAGATGGATGATGGCTAGGGGGCAGACTGAAGTTTTGTGGGTTCTGAATTTGACCTAATTTGATACCCACCTTCAGAAGGAATGCTAATCTTGAAAGGATCTCATGCAAATGAGGGACCCTGAAACAGTGACATCAGAGAAAGTGCTCACCCAACCGTGGTGTTGTTTTTTATCATAAAGACTGTGTGAGGCTGTCATCTGTGGACTCTTGGGATTTGAAAAGTGAAGCTAATTGTCACACATAAAGAGCATCTTGAAGAGTTGCTGAGGCAGCAGTTCTCAACCTCTGGGTCTCCAGCCCAGATATCCTGAACATTATATATTTACATTACAATTCATAACAGTAGAAAAATTAGAGTTATGAAGTGGCAACAAAAATACTTCTATGGCTGGGGATCGCCAAAATATGAGGAACTGTATTGAAGGGTCCCAGTATTAGGAAAGTTGAGAACCACTGTGCAGGGGGAATATTACAGCTTGGCTAATGGGCTTTGTTCCATGCCTTTTGTGTTTTCACCTTCCACACCCCCTCTCACACTTTGGCTCCCTGTGGGTCATTCGTTTTTTATTATGTTTTGTTTTGTTTTGTTTTGGGCTCTTCCTGAATCAGCTAAAGAGATCTGTCTTTTCCTCATGCCTGCCAAACTCAGCCAGCCTGGACACAACTATTTTTTTAACTTATGTACAAATAAGGCCTTCAGGACATCTCATCATGTGATTCTGCGAACAGAAATATAAGCATGGAACTGTGTCTCTCTTGCCTAGTAAATGTAGAAGTCATTCAGTTCAAGCTGAACTAAATAGAATTAAATGATACAAATTCCTGAAATTAGCCAGTGCCCTTCAAATCACACTTCATGAGTAATTAGCCCTACTATGCAAAGCTGTGGCAATGAAACTACTAATATGAAGTATTTCCCACATTGAGTTCTATAGATACCAGTCTAGATGGAAAATTGCATATTAATCTTAAAAAGCATAGCAAATCAGGGGGAAGTGGATGCAGCCTTGCACTGAAGGAAAAACATAGGAGAACAAAACATAGATAAAGTGTTTTGAAACGGATGTCATTTGAATTATATTAGCACTAAAGTTATAGCCACAGTGAGTGCTTTTCCATCTTTTAATCTTCCAATAAAAAGGAAACCAATTTACTGGGAGATCTATTCTAGATTGTTCTGTGAAAGGCAGAGAAGCCACAGGTTTTTTTTTTTTTTCATATTATTTCTGCCTTAGTTTCATTTCCTGTTGCTGTGATTAAATATCTTGACAAAAGCAACTTGAGGGCCAAGGGATTTATTTAGCTCATAATTACAGGTCACAGTCATTTGGTGAAGTGAAAGCAGTAGGAACTTGAAACACCTGGTCACATTTGACCCAGCATTAAGAGAAAAGAGCAATACCTGTTAGTGCTCAGCTGGCTGGCTCTGCTCTTTGTACAATCTACAACTCCAACTTTAAGAAGTGGCGGTGCCCATGGTGGGCGAGTTCTCCCACACAAATAACATCATGTAAATAATCCCTCACAGATACTCTCAGAGGCCCTTCTCCTGGGTGACTCTAGATGGTATCAAGTACACAATTAAAACTACCCATCTCAGCTCCTTAGCTACTTAATCAATTGCTGCAGGCCACTGAGATTTCTGCCATGCCCTCAGCAAATCATCCAGCCAACCAGACAATAGAGAACAATGGTAACCACTGTTCTAACCTCTGGAATCTCTCATTCTTACCAGCTGTTCCTTCTTTTCTGCACATTTCTCCTCAAAGCGAAACAAATCTTACTTTCTATCATACACCGTTCATGCCCCTAGAAGCCTCTCACTGAGCTTGGGCGTCATTGTGTAGGTTTCTTTCAGTATGTATAAGTATTGAAATCATGGCAGGTAAACTTGATTTATGGTTCCTCTTGGATGGCAGATGGACAGACGGATGGGTGGGTGGATGGATGGATGGATGGATGGATGGACGACATTTAAATACTATGGCTCTACTTCCTTTCATCTTCCTAGTCTGAACCATAGTGTAAGACCATAGAAGAAAATGAGGCATTGAGATGAAGTACGTGAGGCCATTTCATCTCCACTACTTTTCTAATGTCTCCACAGTAGGACATCATGAAAGCTTGGGGATACAATGGCACTTGGTAGATTATATTGAGGGGATCCATCCAGGGATTTCCTTAGCATTTAATGCAACTCTGTTGAGAAAGAAATTGCTACTTCCCTAAGTCACTGTACAAAGAGTGCAAAGAAAAAATACGTCATTAAATTCTGTAAGTTTACTTAAATGAGTATCCAGTTAGACCCCAGTAGAAGTCCACAGTCCTCTCTGGCTTTAGTCAAAGGTTTTTTTCATAGTATCTTTGAGGAGCTCATGTCATCAGAAGTAGGGATGGTCGCTGAAATTTATCTCTCTTCTCTAGTCATTCATCCCCCACGTTTCTCATACCCATCCTTCTTCTACTTAAGATGCTTGTCAATGGAGCCAGGGTGAAAGCACTCTCAAGAGAATAAATGCAGAAACACACACACAGAGATTAAAAACCTGTGGTGATGACATGGTAGATTGATCTGAGTCACTCTTGCTTCTTCTTATGATTTAGGTGTGAAATGTCCTCAACAGGCTCCTATGTTCTTTTAAACACTTGGTCCCCAGCTAAGGATTCTGTTTGTGGAGGTTATGACGCCTTTAGGATTTGGGGTCCACCTAAAGAAATTAGGTTTCTGGGGGACAAAGGGTGATTGATATGTAGCCTGTTGTGCCCCTGCTACCTGCTTCCTGCTTTACTTGCTCCAAGAGCTTCCATGGATCCACCTTCTTGCGTGCCCTCTCTGACCAGACAGGCAGTTCCCCCTCCCGCTGTAAGTCAAAACAAATTCTTTCTCCCTGAAGTTACTTGTTGTCCAGGATTTACACACACAGTGCAAGAACTAACTAGTACACTGCCCGTTCGTGGCAAGGACAGTGAAAGGACCAGCTCTTCAGGCACACCATGCACAATTTGAAGCCCAACCTCCCTAATTTACTTGATATCTCATTTTCCTTTTCTCATCTGTTAAAAAAAAAGATAAGATTATTTTACTCCAAAGGGTTGTTGCAAAAATGAATAAGAAAGAAAGAAATGAATACAAAGCAGATTGCTATAATGTTATCCATGCATAATAGTTCTGATTACTACATTTCATTATCATCACCATCATCATATCAGAATCCTTTCCTTCACCCTTACAGACCAATAAAAGGTGATGATTTATGCTATTTTTAAGATGTCAGATTGTCAAAGCACAAAGGTTGATGGTGATAATGTTTTTGGTTACTCTTATCTGTAGTCATAGTTGAGAATTGTAATATTTTGCTTTCTTAATTCTAATGTATGCATCAATTAATCTGCAAGCTGCTGCTCCAAAGACCCACAGTAGCAGCAAGGACAGTTTTGTTTAGAGAAAGGATCTAGACTGTTTCTACAAACCAGACACAGTCTACCAAGAGCTGTGTTTAACAAAGTAGCCTTTATGATGAGAGCATTTCCTTGCCTTGGGAAGAACAGATTTCACAATTTTTCTGTGCATATGATTGCTGATGATAGGTAAGACAGAACCATATATGTGAGGAGACTGGAGCTTTGGGTGAAAAAGGGGTCTAAGAGTCAGAAACATAAGGTTTTCCAAGATGGCAGCACCATATTCTGAATAGCAGACCAAAGATTGCAATCCAAGCAAGTGACCTGGCTGCTGACTCCAAAACGCTGACATCTGTGTTTCCCAGACAAGAGGAGGTTTCTCAGCAGCTAGGGATAGATATACAGTTTCAGCTGCCCCACCCACCCATGCCCCCGGGACAACTCCCAGGTCCAAGAGTCACATAGAGTCCTAGGCTCCTGGGACCCAGCATCTTCCACCTACTCAAACACAACTCCTGAGTACCAGAAATGCACAGCTCCAGCTTCCGAACCCCAGACTTCTCCTCCCTTCCTGAGGACAACTCCTGGATACCAGGGACAGGGTCCCAGCCTCTAGTCCATAGTTCTATTGGTCTCCCTGTAAACAATAGGAGTGTACAGGGTCCTCCTTCCAAGATGGCAGTGCCAAGGCAAGTCTGAGTACCAGGAAGGCAGTGTCTGCTGGGCAGGCAAGCAAGCTGCTGCTCCAGACTCCAGCATTTGTTCATGTTCTCCTGAGAAAGGCGAGGATTCCAGCTGCCAGACACTCACAAAACCACCCTAAGACCTCCAGGCTACTCAGACCATCCTGAAAATAACTCCATATTTCAGAGATGTGCAGATACAATGTATGGTTCACAGTTCTATTAACGGTCTTGAGGAGACCTACCGGACCTCACTGGATCACATAGGTTAGAAACCCATATCTTAATTCCCTGCCTGTAGGTCTAACTGGGACACAACCAGCAAAGCAGAGCTGTAGGCTACTGGAAGAGATTCAGCCCCTAGCTCCCAACCTGGGGCTCCTCCCACATGCCCAAGAAGCCCAGCAGGTTCCAGGAACAACCAGCCAATGCCAGGGACGATAAGATGGCTAAAGGCTAGCATAAAAATGCAATCAACAAAAACCAGAGTAATGGGACAGTAATCTCCAGATATCCTAGCACAACTCTACCACAAGAGACCAACCTTAAAACTATGCTTATGAAGCTGGTAAACACCTTTAAAGAGAAAACTAATAAATCCCTCAAAGAAATAAAGGAAAATACAATCAAATAGAGGCCTTTAAAAAGGAAATAAACATCACTTACAAAAATATAGGAAAACACAATCAAAGAGGTAAAGAATGAATATTATTATTCATTAATAAAGCAGTTCAATACTTGAAAATGGAAATAGAATCAACAAAGGAAAAAGCTGGACCAATCCAGAGATGGAAAACTTAGGGAAGAGAACAGGATCCACAGAGGTAAGACTCACCAATATAATACAAGAATAGAGGAGAGAATCCCAGGTGTAGAAGATACAATGGAAATTGATACATCTTTAAAGAAAATATTAAATCAAAAAAATTCCTGACACTAAACACCCGAGAAATCAAGGACACCATGAAAAGGCCAAATCTAAGAATAATAGGAATAGAAGAAAGAGAAGAATCCCAGAACCAAAGACAAGAAAATAAAATATATTCAACAAAATCATACAAGAAAATTTCCCCAACCTAAAAAAAAGAGATGCCTTTAAACATACAAGAGGAAAAAAAAAACCTACAAGAGGCTTACTGAACACAAATAGACTAGACTAGAAAAGAAATTCCTTCCACCACATAATAATCAAAACATTAAATGCACAGAACAAAAAAATATTAAAATATTCAAGTAACATATAAAGGCAGACCAATCAGAACCACACCAGATTTCTCAACAGAGACTATGAAAGGCAGAAGGGTCTGGGCAGATGTCATGCAAAACTTAAGAGACCACATATTTCATCCCAGGCTACTATAACCAGCAAAGCTTTCAATCACCATACATGGAGAAAAAAAAAGGTATTCCATAAGTAAACCAAGTTTAAACAATATCTATGCACAAAGCCAGCCCTACAGAAGATGATAGAAGGAAAACTCCAACCCAAGGAGATTTACTACACCCAAGAAACTACACAGGATATAATAACTTCACATCAGCAAAACCAAAAGAAGACAAGCACACAAACACACTACTACTACCAACATCATAATAAAAGGAACTAACAATTATTGCTCATTAATATCTCTCGACACAATGGACTCAACTTTCCAATAGAAAGACACAGACTCACAGAATGGATGCATAAACTGGACTCAATATTCAGCTGAACACACCTTGGCAACAAAGATAGACATTACTTCAGAGTAAAGAGCTGGAAAAAGTTTTTCAAGCAAATGGACCCAAGAAGCAAGCTGAAGTAGCCATCCTAATATCTAATAAAATAGACTTTTAATCAAAATCAATAAAAAGAGGATAAGGACACTTCATACTCATCAAAGGGAAAATACATCAAGAGGACACCTCAATCCTGAACATTTATGTTCCAAATACAAGAGCATCTACATATGTAAAAGAAACATTATTAAAGCATAAATTACACATTAATTCTGCTTTAAAAAGGGCAAGCTTGGATGCAGGAAGATTTGATGGCCAAACTCTGCCAAGACAGGGTAAGCAAATCCTCAATAGTTCCTGTCTCACAAATATGTCTGTCAGATATATTGGGCCAGAAGGCTGAAGATGATGCTCCAACATTATAGAGAGTTTTGGGTGACTATTCAGGTAGCAAACTGTCCATGCCATCTCATTTGTAAAGCTACTAACTTGCACTCCCTGCTTACTCAGGTAATCAATTTTATTCCTTCTCAAGTCTCTGATGGGGTTGAAGACTAGAGAGTTTAGTTTTACAATTAAGCTTGGTTGTTTAGGGGTTAAGATGTTTTTAGGTCTAGATAGATGTTTTAAGTTGATAATGACAAAATATGATAGATATTGATTTACATTCAGAATTTTAGACACACTAAGATAGGAAAGATGTTTTCTTCAAGTTTGTCAAATACAAATAGCCAAACACTAAGAATGTAACATTTATATAATTCCTGATTGTGTCACGGATCTTCTTTCTATAAATAGTTGAGTGTGTGTGTGTGTGTGTGTGTGTGTGTGTGTGTGTGTGTGTACATTATATATACATATATATAATATAAATATATATGTAAAAATAATAATTAAAAAAGAAATTATTAAACATTTACACAATTGATTACTACTCAGATATTAAAAACAAAGAAATCATGAAATTTGCAGGCAAATTGATGGAACTAGAAAAGATCATCCTGAGCGAGGTAACCCAGATCCAGAAAGACATACATGGTACGCAACCACTTATTAGCACATTTTAGCCATATAGCACAGGATAAAATACCAGAATTCACAGACCCAAAGAAGTTAAGTAACAAAGAGGACCCAAGGGAGAATGCTTAGATCTCACTCAGAAGGAGAAACATGCTGCTTCCCAAGACCAGCTCCAGGAATGGAAAAGAGGAGAGAAGAGAGGTGGATCTGAGGTAGGAAGAATTGAGCAGGTAGTGATTGGCTGGTTAAGGGAAACCAACAGTTGGTTGAAGAGCTAGCTAGAGGAACCAGTTGTTGAGTAAAGGTTGAGAATTGGAGGAAAAAGAGACACTCAGAGACTCAGGCATATGTGGTACTAAAGCCCAGGAGAGCTTTATTTTCTGGCTCTATCTGTCTCCGTCTCTGTCTTGCTTGCTGTCTGTCTGACTCCTTTCTCATTGTTACCCATCTTTCTGTCTCTCTCTTGCTGTTCCCTGTCTCACCCTGGCTTACTCTCTCATGTCTGCTGCTTGTTTTCCTCTTCTCTTTGGGCCAACCCCAGTATTTTATTGAAATGAAGTTCAATTTTTTTCATTAAGATTACATCATGAATTTTTGTTTATTTTTTACAATCCATAGGGCAATCAAAAATCAACAGAAAAACAAGGAAATACGAAAAGTTCTGTAACCTATAACAAAAATCAATCAGTTCTCAAGCAATGGTCAGCATAACCTGATTGTTACTTTTTAAACAATACACAGGAAAGCTTAATCAAAAATTTCCCTGGGCTAAAGCCAATGTGTTTATAAGATTGTAATAGCAACATAACTTGAGTTAAATACTCTTTAAAGAAAAAACTTGACCTACTTCCAGTCCCAAACCAACAGGTGTGCTATCCAAGCCTAGGGGTCCTCTATTGTAAACTATCTATAAAGCATGACTTTTGAAGCCCACCTTCTATTGCTCTCAAAGATTATAAGGAAATGTTTCTGCAGGTAACAGTTTCCAGCCAGGTACTGTTATGTCCAGGTCTTAACTTTCTTTCATGCAGTTTCTGCTTGGGAGCTCACAGTCAGAGCAAAAGAAAAAAACAAGCAAACAAACAAAAACAACAACAAAACCTCTATCATTGTCTCAAGCCTTTGGCCAGATGCCCTCTTTCAACATTCTCTGTGGGAAAAAGTTTTCCTTGTATTAATTTTCTTAGGAGAAATAGCAAATTTCTAAACAACATTATAGCTGGACCATACATAATATTTGGGGGCAGTAGTGATCAGCCATAGATCTTTGGAACTTCGTCAAGCAAAGCCTCAACAGCTGCTCTGGATATCTAGTGATGATGCTGGACAGTCGGAGGTCTCTGGGACTTCGCCAAGCAAAGCCTCTATGACTTATCCTCATGTCTGTGACAGAAATAGAATAGACAATGAAGGGAGGGCAGCATGCAGACTGAACCTAGGCCCTATACACAGATCTAGCAGATGGGCAGCTCAGGCTTCGTGTGCATCTCCTGGTAAGAGGAGCAGGGACCGTCTCTGACATGTACTCAACTGCCTTCTTTTTTATCACTCCTCCCTTGTAGGGCACCCTTGCCCCAGGCCACAGGGGAAGAGGATGTGCTCTGTCCTGATGCAACTTGATGAGCTAGGGTGGGTGATAGGGGGGCACTCCCCTTTTCTGAGAAATATGGCAGTAGGATAGGGACAGAGGGAGGGAGGATGGGACTGGGAGGAGATGAGAGAGGGGCCTACAATCAGAGGGTAAACTGAATAAATTAAATAATTAATTTTAATTTTTTAAGATACCGGTCAGATACATGCGTTTAGGATTTGAGGCCTATGTGGGGCAAACTACACACACTTTTATTATTTCACTTGCATTATCTCTCTGCTTTCATGACCTATATCCACACCTATATGTACACACTGTGATGACTGGGGTTTTTTGTTTGTTTGGTTGGTTGGTTGGTTGGTTGGTTGGTTGATTGGGGTTTTTGTTGTTGTTGTTGTTGTTGTTGTTTTGTTTTTGTAGTTGACAAAAGCTGGAGTAATCTTGGGGGAAAAACAAACCTCAACTGAGAAATTAGCTCTATCAGAATGTGCTGTAGGCAAATCTATGGGGCATTTTATTAATTAATGATTGATGTGGGAGCACTCAACCCACTGTAGGCTGTGCCACCCTTGGGCAGGTAGGCCTGAGTTGCATCAAAAAGCAAACTGAGCAAGCCGTGAAGAGCAAGCCACTGAGTAGCATTCATCCATGGCCTCTGTTTCAGTTCCTGCCTCCAGGTTCCTGCACTGAGTTCCTGTCTTGACTTCTCTTCAGGATTAACTTAGGCCTGTAAAATGAAATAAACCATTCTCCCCCCAAGTTGCATTGGTCATGGTGTTCACCACAGCAATAGAAAACAAGCTAGGATGTATAGATATACAAAAATTAAATTCTAGGGTCCTCAAAATATATAGTATTTGTCTGAGTAACTTGTCTGAGTAATCTCAGTATAATAATTCCCAATTTCATCAATTTCCCTGCAAATATTCTGATTATGTTTTATTTAATGCATAAGCAAAACTCCACAGTGTGTATGTACTACATTTTCATTATCCATTCATTCATGGATAGATATTTGGGCTGATTCCATTTCCTAGCTATTGTAAGCTGTGTGGTATGTCTGTGATAAGAGTCTTTCGGATAAATGAGCAGGAGTGCTATAGCTGTGTCTTGTGGTGGATCTGTTTTTACTTGTTTTTTTTTTGTTTGTTTGTTTGTTTGTTTTTTGTTTTTAAGAAACTTCCATACTGATCCCATAGTGGCAGGGCTCATTTACATGCCCACCAGTATAGTATCTTTTTCTGTATTTTCATTTTTCAGTATTTGCTATTCTGACTGGGTAAGGTGAAATCTCAGAAGGGTTTTGCATTCTCCAGTGGCTGAGATGCTAAGCATTTTTAAATAATATTTAACAGGCATTTGATACCACTACACTTTAAAAGAAAAAAAATTGTTTATCAAGTCCAATGTGATGACTCAGCCAGAAAGGGTGCTTGCCACCAACCTTGAATTCAGTCTCTGTAATCCACACAGTGAAAGGAGAGATCTGAATACTACATGTTGTCCTGTGACCTCATAAGTGTATGATGCCACAGGCATGCACTCAGACATACAAACACACACACAAAAAATAAATATGATAGGCTTAAGGGCATTGACTGCTCTTCCAGAGGTCCTGAGTTTAATTCCCAGCCACCACATGGTGGCTTAAAACCATCTAATATGTGATCTGATGTCCTCTTTTGGTCTGTAGCTGTACATGCAAGCAGAGCACTGTATACATAATAATAAAAAAATAAATCTTTTTAAATTTTGAGTTTTAGGGGCTGGAGAGATGGCTCAGTGGTTAAGAGCACCACCTGCTCTTCCAGAGGTCCTAAGTTCAATTCCCAGTAACCACATGGTGGCTCACAACCATCTATAATGACATCTGCTGCCCTCTTCTGTAAAGCATCCACATGCACTAAATAAAATATATAAATCTTAAAAATGAATTTTAAAAAGAATGGCTTATAGGTATAGCTTTAAAAATGAGAAAAATATTTTGATTCTTTTTTATTAATTATTTTATTTATCCACTTTACATCCCCCTCCCTCCTCTCCTTCCAGTCCCATGCTCCCTTCCCCCACTCTTCCCTATTCTTTGGAAAAGGGGAGCCCCCTACCCATGTACCCCAACTCATCAATTCCCAACAGGATTGAGTTCGTCCTAGTGGAAGGAGGAGAACACCAACCTGCCCACAAAAATGTGGATCCTAAACTTACCCTTTCTACAAGATGTACAGGGATAAAGATGGAACAGATAGAACAAAGATTGTGGAAATATCCAGGCAATGCCTGGCCCAACCCAAGTCCTACCGCATGGAAGAGAGCCAACCCCTGACACTATTAAAGATATTCAGCTATGCTTGCAGACAAAAGCCTATTAAGAGTTGTCTTCTGAGAGGCTCTACCCAGATGCTGAGACTCACAGCCAAACATTGGGGGAAGCATAAGAACTCTAGTGCGTTGGTTCTTTGAATGTGTGAGAAGACTATTCAGAAATAAACACAGGTGATTGTGAGTCTAACTTTAGGAAAAATGGAAGGAATATGAAACCTATCCATACGCCTATGCTACTGCTACCTCCCTCTCCAGCTTTGCCTTGAGGTTTTAACCGTGAGTACCAGTGAAGTCCCAGTGTCGGCTGGAATTGCATAAGCTCTCATAGACTTCAACAGTGAATCCCCCGTGAGTACCCAATTTACTGTAGAAAGGGTAAATGAGGGTTCAGAGAGGACTGAGGCTGAGAAATTATTTGCTAGACAGAATAAAGCACAAATATAAAAAGAAAAGAAAAAAGAGTACATCTGAGCTATTGAAAGTCAGCATAGAAAATGCTCTCGTTTCCATTTGAAGGGCCCTAATTCAGAGACATCCTTCAGCGTTAAGAGCAAAAGATGCATTCTAATGGCGGTAATTATTTCTGAATAACATCATGTTCTATTGAGATTAACAACTGTGCGTTTGCAAATGAATTCAATTTGGGAAGGGAAACAATGTCAGGCCGCATAAGGATTCTACTCTGCAGGAGATAAACATGAATCTCCGCAGCATTTGAATAGCTTGTAGGAAGAGAAAACATTCCACTTGTGTCACAAAGGACCATTATTACTGTGAAAACTAATTTGCCAACACCAGTCTTATACATTCTAAGGTCCTTCCATGTAACAAGTCACCCTAAAGCTTCACTTACCCTGATGCATTTGCTGCAGTTTCAGACCTTGAAGGCTCAACAATTTGATTTCATAGAGGACAAACCACAGATTCATTCTTCATGGGTAGACTCACAAAACCCGAGTTTCTTAAGATAGATAGATGTATTTGTACACACATTATCATAGCAGCATTAATCATAATAACCAAAAGAACATAAGAAAAACAAGTATCCAACTACAGAGAAATTAAAGAAACAAAATATGGCAGGTATGTATATTATGGGCTACTAGTCTTTAAAAGAATAGAAATTCTAGGACCAAGGAGACGACTCGATGTGTAAAGTGTTTGGTGCAAAAGCATGAGGAAATAAATGCAGATGCCCAAATCTATGATAATCTGGGCACAGTGTGCACCTGTAAGCCTAGCACTCCCTATGGCAAGATAGGAGGCAGAGACAGAGACAGTAGAATGCCCCCTAAAAACTCATGGGCCAACTAGTACCATATACACAGCAATGAGTAAGAGAGCCTGTAGCAAACAAGGTAGAGATAAGGGCCAACACCCAGGGTTGTCCGTGGACTTCCACCCAGATGCCATGGCACATTCACAGCACCATACACACACCCAACACACATGCACGGAAAGTAAAGAGGAAATTCTGACACATGTCACCACATAGATGGTGGTTAACAAGGGTTATGGCAGAGCGAGAATGTCTTTTTTTTTTAATATATTTTATTAATTTATTCATAGTATATCTCAATTGTTATCCCATCACTTGTATCCTCCCATTCCTCCCTCCCTCCCTCCTTCCCTCCCATTTTTCCCTTACTCCCCTCCCCTGTGACTGTGACTGAGGGGGACCTCCTCACCCTGTATATGCTCATAGGGTATCAAGTCTCTTCTTGGTAGCCTGCTATCCTTCCTCTGAGTGCCACCAGGCCCCCCCATCCAGGGGACATGGTCAAATATGGGGCACCAGAGTTCGTGTGAAAGTCAGACCCCACTCTCCACTCAACTGTGGAGAATGTCCTGTTCATTGGCTAGATCTGGGTAGGGGTTCATAGTTTACTGCATGTATTGTCCTTGGCTGGTGCCCAGGGGTCCTGAGCAAGAATATCTTAACAAAACCAGTTGATGTTTTGTAAAAGGGAAAGAATAAATGGAGGATGGTTACACAACAGTGTGGATGCTGTTAGTGCCGTTGAACCTTATGCTTCAAAAGTTAAGATACAAAGCTTTACAATACATATATTTCACCAGGATTTTTAAGAGCAGGACTTCTTGTTTTTAATGCATTTCTAAGGGCTCATTTGTCACAGGGGCTTGGATATTTGCATTGTATATGCATAGCTTCATATTTCTCAGTGACAAAAAACAAAGCTGAATCATAAATGGAAAGATGGCTGTGGGTCACAGACTTTAAATAAAGGGATGGCAGTGAGGTGGGTGTCTAGGGCACCAGTCCAACACAGATGGCACAGTGGTCTCACAATGAGGACAGACTTGTCACAAAAGGGCCAGACCACATGGACTATAGGGGCCAGAATTCTCCGTGTTCACATTCACAACATGGACATTGACAAGCGTCTTGGCAAAGGTTCCGAGTTGTATCTGCCAAAACTTGCCTTCTTTTCTTTCTTCTAAGACTAACCAATTCTTATTGGATTAACCTAATTGTTTTCTAGATATGCAAATATATTCAATTGTAGCCTAGTGAAGCATTCAGGTCCAGAGGCTATGCTGCCTAGAGAAACCTCACAGATGAAATCAAAGTATGCTGCTGTCCCTTCAAAAACAATCTCACCCTGCCCTTACTTTCAAACTTTCAAAATACTGCATGGCAGTCTCAGGTACTAACCTTTATAGCCTTTCCTTGCTTGATATTAAGAAACATTTCGCTCAGGTCTTTTCTGCATTGTATCATCTGTAATAGGAAGGTTCCAAGGATTCACTAATTATGGGTTGCTAAGAATGATCAAGCAGTCTGAAACAGATGGCAGAGAAAGGGAGAGTAGAGAAGGAATAATAAATGATGACGTACAGGAAGGAAAGGGAGGTAATGACAGCATGTGTGTGGTTACTATTTGTGTGCACATTAGACGACACTATTATCACATGCCAGGTGTCACCCACATTTTCCAAATGTATCCCATTGATAGGATAAGGCTCAGTGGGTTCCCTAGGGTAGACAGGGAAAACAAATTCCTCAGTGTTTTGACTGTGTCGCCCAAAGGCAGTTGGTTTAAGGTTGGTATTTCTATGCAGTGCTTGGTTACATTGGGGTGATGATCATGATGCACTACTTCAAGGGTGGTGGAAGGGACAACATGGGGATTTGAGGATAAGAAGTGTTTCGAGCATATACAGGGGGAGGAAGTCCCCCTCAGTCACAGTCACAGGGGAGGGGAGTAAGGGGAAAATGGGAAGGAGGGAGGAATGGGAGGATACAAGGGATGGGATAACCATTGAGATGTAATATGAATAAATTAATAAAATAAAATTTTAAAAAAAGTCTAGGGATGTACATTATCTATTGAAATCGATTCTACGGGAAGCTGCTATGATGAACAATAACTTACTTTTCCTCGACCAGTCTCCTGGAATTATAAACCATTTCAATGAAGACAATTTAATAATAAAATTATGATAATATAGATTATAAGCAGTATAGGATACATGGTCTCATCCTCAGTCTACTGATTTATGTATGCTTCATAATGTGTAATATATCTTATCAACTGCTATATTACATAACTCCAGGTAGAACAATGGTTGAGTGATTTCCCCTTTCCCTGGGGAGGTGTGAATAACTCACACTCCCAGAAGTACCAGTGGCAGACCAGTGCAACCAAATCAGGCTGCATTAACCAATGAGTTTACTGGGTTTACTTGCAGAGCACAGAATCAGGGTTACTCACAGGAATGTAGATGATTCCATAGCAGCTATCCCACCAGAAAGGCTTACCTCAACATCAATTATGGCTTCTAAACAGCTGTCAATATGAAGCAGTTAACCTTCCATACTCTACTTCCTCTCTTACCTCCAGAGACCACAGGATGCCATGTGCAGAGGAAGGTGCAACCAAGTATGGCTAAGATCTCAGGTGGGAGTCTGATGGCCCTCCTCACCTTCTAGAATAGAATGTCAATCCTGCTGTTCTTTCATGGGCTCCATCTGAAGAGGACAGTGGATGTTCTGCTCTGAGAACACCATTCTTCAACAGCTATCCACACTGCAGTCTTTGCAAATAATGCTCCTCGGTTAGTCTGTGTAATGCACCTACCAGATTCTTACTGTGTACTATGATACACTGGTTGGAGGGTATAAGGTACTCCACATAATATAATCTGTACCTGGTATATAGCAAAAGCTCCCTACTTGCCACACTTTTATCATTTTCCCCCCAGTGCATCTAGTTTATTTTCTCAATCCTAGATCTCTCTTCAACTGGATCATCTTACATTCCTCACTCAACAAAACAAAAGTCAAGTGGCTTACTCTCTTCAGATATACAAGTATTCTCCTAGAAACAGGGAATGGTAGCAACTTTTTAAAAATAGTATTCCTTTGAGTTTTAAAAGTTTATTTTTATTTCATATGCGATGGTGTTTTGCCTGCATGCATGTCTGTATAAGGGTGTTGAATACCCTGGAACTGGAGTTACAGACAGTTGTGAGCTTGTCATGTGGGGTTCTGGGAATTGGACCTGAGTCCTCCAGAAGAGCATCCGGTGTTCTTAACCACTGAGCCATTTCTGGAGCCCAAATGCATCTTAATCCACTAACAAGAATGAGGATTTAGATAGTTGCTGTGGGGTTGGGAAGATGGCCAGTCTGTGCAGACAAAGCTAGCAGGATTTGGTGACTATCTACATTAAAGATGCAGTTGTAAACTGATTTTCCCAGAACCCACTGTCCTAAATCTGACATTCATTAATTCTTTAATTGGGCTTTTATTGTATTTTCCTACTCCCTGGTTCCTGTCCAAATGTCTCCATGGGTTACAGCAAGCCTGTCTTCCTGTTTCTAACTGCCCTGAGGTAGGACTAAGCCTCTCAAGGGTAGGCAGAGGCCTTCATGAGTCTTTTTCTTGCCAGTGGAGGCCCAGCTCTGAGCACAGCCCTGAGGGGCTGCACTCACTGGCTGAGGTCTGATTTACACAGTGTCTTCTCTTTATTTGTTGTCCTGCACTACCTAGGGCACGTTAGCTGACACATTCAAGCTCCCACGAAGCTGTTCTTCCTTGGGACAGTTGTCACACACACTCCTGGAGCTGCACAACCTCATCTGTCCCAGCTGAACTCAGTGACCCCTACTGTTCATCTCTTTGCATGCTAAAGCATGACCTCTCTTGTTTTCCAATCATCCCCTTCCTCCTACCTAGACCAGAGCTCTATGAGGACCAAGAATATGAGTTCTCACCTTTGGATTCAGCTTGGAACTAGACGATAAGACCTACTTTCTGAGTAAATAAATACCAGTGGTGAAACCAATTTCTTATCTAACCCTTCTGCCCTTGCTTTTCCTCTTCATGTCATACTTATAAGAGTATCACATTTTTTTTAAAAAAAAAAAGAGTATCACATTAGAGTAGCGGGAAAAATAGCTCATGTTGTAAGGTATAAATTTCTTATTCCCAACTTATCACTGTGCAGGAAAAAATAGTAATAAAACTGGTAAATCAGTGTGGATGTTAGAAGAGACCATTAAGTCCACCCTGGGGGCTGGGGAGTGGTTAGCAGCTCTTGCAGAGGACCACAGTTTGGTTTCCAGCACCTATATCAAGCAGCTCCTAACTGCTCATAGCTTCAAGCCCAGGACATTGCATGCCCTCTTCTGGCAACTGCATGCATATGGTCACATGCAGACAGTTGGGCATGTACACGTACACATATCAACAGACAAACAAATAACAAATACATAATTTTTACGAAGGGCCATGTGGCATCCTCCATCTTTTTCTTATATACAATGAAAAGATACGTAAACACTGATTGGTAGTGTTAGCAGGAAGACCTAGGGTCCTTTCAGTAGATTACAAACATACGTAAGGATAATTTAAAAGAAATTATTTCATAGGAGTATACTCACATTGTATCTGTGAGTAAGTGGCTTATTTTTAACTATTTAGAAACAAACCTAATAGAAAAAATTGGCAATTTTATATACTCTTTCTTTAAAAAAAAAAAAAAAAAAAAAACCTAAAAATAAAAGAGGTAGGGTTGAAGACAGTTCAAGATAGAGTCCTTGCCTAGCTTGTATGAGGTCTTAGCTCCTATTTGTAGCACTGGGGGGAAAGAGGAAAGAAATAAGGAAGATATGTGGGAAGGAGGGCAATATTGAAGGAGGAAGGAGGTGCAATATAAGTCCAACAGTCCAGCGTCCCATCTCTTTCTACAGTAGAAAGCCTCTACTAGTAAAGGCTTCATTATTAAAGAAGTAGAAATTTGGTAACAACGTATTTCCCCAATTGCTTTAAGTTATCTTTGTTGCCCTGGCTTCCAGAGACTGTTGAACATTTTCAACCAACCCATGCAGGTTTTGTTTTAAAGTCTCTACACAAGAGTTTGTGGCCCATCCCACTCCCCCCCCAAAAATTACGAATAGCAAAGTTCAGGAAATGGTAGCAACCCATTTATTGGAAATGAACTAGACGTTACATGAACCCGATGAAGATGTAAAATGACAAAGCAAAACCGGCCTAACATTTTTTTAAATCACAAATGAGAAAGAAACATCATTTTTCACGAGAAAATACTGTATCCATATTGTCACTGAATAGCAATAATACAACCCATACTGCTGACTCTGAACATCCAGAACATAGTTTACTTTTAACGGAGTAACAGAAAGAAAATCTTTCCTTCCCCCGCCTGAAGATCCCTCGGCCACCACCTGTGTATCACACCCACAAGGCACCTCCCATCACCAGACAGTAACACTGGACTCTGTTTCATCTGGAGAATAGACCATGATGCTACAAATGAAGCTGTTTTCAGAAGATCCAAGCAACAGATCAACTAATGACCATCAACCAAATGGAGAATCAAGAATGAGCATTTCTTCAAATCTAGAAGTTTCATCAACTCTCCCAGCTAATAAGACCTTTTTGTTTTAGGAGAAAACTCCCTAGATTCAAGGACACTCTGATGCCCCAAGATGTGTAACATTCGGGTGGGGGACAGCCTAGATGGCTTGGCATCTACGCATCAATGGCTTTGGAAATCTTTACACCTTGACTCTCAAGCACTATAGGAAAATTCTGCCTTATGTATAACAAACCCTCTTTGAGGAAAATTACCCCCAATTTACCCATCTGCAAAAAAGACAAGGACTGCAAAAGGCAATAACAATAAACACTGTTTGGAAAGGCAAAAGTTCTACATTAATGTTCAGAGGCACTATCGTAAAATCATCTCTGCTGTAGGGAGGAAAACTACTTCCCATGCATGGCCCCCGCATGCATGAACACTCTCTGATACGCTATCTGTATGTGGCGTAAGCCAGGAGTCTAAATACAGAATTGTAGGTTTTAACTGAGCTGGAGATATTTCTCTTCCCTTCCAGTGTGCTTTACACAGTTTGTTCCTAGATATTTCACAGTTCTACATTTTTCACATGAAAGGGAAAAATGATTACGAATGTGTTTGGTTATTGAGCAAAAATCAAAAAAAGCAACTCAACATGGTGTATCATCTTTGGAAAATCAATCCTAATTTTACTTCCCTATTCTAAACCGAAGGTCACGAGAACTACATGGAAGGCTCCCATAATTTTGTGAGAAAATAGCAAACCCTGTCACTTGGTAAATACAGCACCAAGCAACTGTTTACCACTGTAGAAGTCACTTAAATAAAAAGGCAGGAAAGCTTCTCTAGATAATTCAGGAGCTTAATTGTATTTTTGAGGGCCAATATTTTCAGTTTGAATGTCAATGCTGGTCTAAGCTGCTAGAAAACTAGCAATATTCCTCTTCACCTTGAAGTGGGTGGACTCAGCCACAACACCCTGCTTTCTTCTTCCTGTGTGCATCTAAAGCAAAGCCTAACCAGACTCAAGACAAGTGAAGATTTGACGTGCTGGTTGTCACATAGCAGGCAGCGCAGAAGGGCCCCACCTTCGTAAGAGACTCACTGAGGTGAAACTAGTAGCCAGTCATGTTGCTAACATAGACACAGACACATAAAGCTACGGAAATGTGTCTGCCTGCCACGCTGAGAGAAACATGCTAGTCTTGGGGCGGAGGGAAGAATACATTCATTGTTTTTCAAGTATATTTCAATATACAAAGATGTTCTAGATTCGTTTCACTAGAAAAACAAAAGGATTTCATGTGTGCCCAAGAGAAATCTTACTTGAACTTCCCTTGGGTATGGATTTCATGAGGTTCTGATTGAAAAAGAAAAATTGCCCCAAATACATATCTACTGTTTGATTTGAAAGCATAAATCTTTATGACCACCTATACATATTTATGTACATAGTTGGCAAAACCAGAAGAAAATACAGTCTGGATATTTGTGATGGCTTACTTAGAGTGGCATGCTCTGAGGAGAGCTACATCGCCTACTGATGACCTCAACACCAGAAGTAGCTGTCCTATCAGCTTTCTGGTCAACGTCAGACCAGCAGTGCATGGGGGCCTCCTTCGAGATATTGGAAGGAAGTTTTCTACTGAGGCCACTTCTGAAACTATGGCTTAGTTCCCGCCTTGGCTTTGTCATTAGTGGGGTGAGTTAGGTCTCTCAGCAGCAATTCACAGTTGGCCAGCGCGTCTGCTGGGAGCAGCTTCCGGATTTGCTCCACTGTCTTTTGATAAGCCATTTTATCTTGTTCCAGTGTCCGGATTAAAGCCTTCATTTTGGTCTCTCTGGTCAAAAGAGTTTCTAGGTTGGATTCCAAAGCCTGGATTTTAGCATGAGCCACCTGTTTGTCAAGAAGAAAAAAAAAGCATTCGCCATATTAAAAATGTGAGGATTATGGTTTTGTATTATAGTACCATCCATGTCTTACATTTGTTGTCAGATAATTATATCACATTAGTTAACATAATATCATATAAATAAACACTGATAAAAAATTCATTCATTTTTTTTCAAGCATATTTCAGTATACAATGTCCTCTGAAATGGAGTTTTGTAGGGTTTTTGTTTGTTCATTTGGTTGGTTGATTGTTGTTGTTGGTTTTTTTTTTTTTTTCAAGTGCCCAATAATCCAAGTACTGGAAGCAGAAATGCAGGTTAGTGTCAGAGTTCTTTTCTATCATTCAAAAGATCCTGGATTCAAATCCCAGGAACACATTAAATGTATATATACATACCTGTGTATGTATATGTTTAATAGACATATATGTACAGGCATACAATGTGCACACATTATACTCACATGATTTATCTCCTCTCACTAATGACAGCAGCAATGCAATACTGTATCTTTGCCCCATGATCATCACCCACACCTATTCCTCTGTCCAGTCTGATTGAATGCAGAACAAGGATGCTCTACTATTTGTGTTATGTGAGTTGGTTTTGATGATAGTTTTGGTAGATGTTACTCTAAGCAGCATGGAGCTGGCTCTGGCCAGGGCCTCCCTGATCCATCATAGTATTACTACACTGGTGAGGAAAAGCTCCTATATACAAGAAGAATCCAAGTGATTGGTGGTTCTTGGCAGTCTTGCTCTTTGATAACAATCCTCCCAGAAGAACAAAGTGGTGTTAGGAAAACTCCCTAATTTCTTCCACGGGTAGCACCTTCAACGAACTAAGACCCCTCCCAATAGGTTTGGCTTCTCCAGATATATTTGGAATGCCATGGGGTAGCACCTTCAACGAACTAAGACCCTTCCCAATAGGTTTGGCTTCTCCAGATATATTTGGAATGCCATTCATTTCTACTGATTGGGAAACTTGACGACGACTGTCTGGAACTGTCAATAGAAAGTCTGTAGGAACTAAGAGCCGTCACCCATGGAAGGCAAGTGCAAATGCCTTTCCCATAGGTGGGAAGTGAGAGGGCTAGGAGAGGGAAGGGAAACCAAAAGAGGGGATCTCTGGGACAAGCTGGAGACCCGCTATGGGGTAGGCTCCTGGGAGAATATGGGGGTGACTCTAGCTGAGACGCCTACCAGCAGCGGATGTGGAGACTTAAGTGACCCTTTCCTGTAGCCAGGCAGGACTTTCAGCAGAGGGGAGGGGGGACACCAACCCACCCACAAAACCTTTAATCCCAAATTTACCTTGCCAACAAGATTTGCAGGGATAAAGATGGAGCAGAGATTGAGGGAATGGCCAAACAATGACTGGCCCAACTTGAGACCCACCCCATTGGGAGAGAGCCAACTCCTGACACTATTAACGATATATTGCTATGCTTGCAGACGGAGACTATCATAACTGTCTTCTGAAGAGGATCCACTCAGCAGTGGATCAAAAGAGATGCTGAGATCCACGGCCAAACATTAGGCAAAGCTCAGAGAGTCTTGTGGGAGAGTTGGGGGAAAGGTAGAGGGACACGGAAGGAACAAGAACTCCACAAGAAGAACAACAGAGTCAACTAACTGAGGACCATGGGTGCTCACAGAGACTGAACCACCAATCAAAGAGCATGAATGGACTAGGCTTAGGCCCCCACATATATGGCAGCGTGGTTTTCATGAGGGTCCCCTAGCAATTATAGTAGGGACTGTCTCTGACATGGATTCTGTTGCCTGTTTTTTGGATCACTTTCCCTTAGCTGGGCTTCCTTGTTGAGCCTCAGTAGAAGAAGATGCTCCTAGTCCTGATAAACTTGATGTGCCAGGTGGTGGTGGGGGGGAGGGTGGCTCTCCTTTTCTGAGGAGAAATGGAGAAGAGATAGGGGAAAGAGGGTGGAAGGGTGGGGTGGAGAGGAGGGAGGGGGTTGTGATAGGGATGTAAAGTGAATAATTTTGTTTTGTTTAGTTTTGTTTTGAGACAGGGTTTCTCCGTGTAGCCTTGGCTGTCCTGGACTCACTTTGTAGACCAGGCTGGCCTCAAACTCACAGCGATACGCCTGTCTCTGCCTCCCGAGTGCTGGGATTAAAGGCGTGAGCCACCACGCCCGGCAAAGTGAATAAATTGTAAAAGTCAACATAAAGAAAATCCAGTAGAGCCACTGTTTTTTTTTTAATTGTGAATAAATCACGTTTGCTTACTGTTTAATAGAAAAAATTTTTTTTTAATTTTATTTTGTGTTTTTTTTCATTGACACAAACACATCCCATTTAGATCATATCTACCCTCGCGTCCCAACTACAACTTCTCTGGACGCCACCCCCCCCCCCCCCCGCCGCATTCCCTTCCCAACTTCACATCTTTTTTATTTTTTAAACAGTTTTCTTATGACCCAAAGCTAGGTAAGACAACGTAAAGGCCTTTTGTCCCCTTGCACAGCGCAGTGTGACTCTATTTCCTTCCTAGCTGCTCTTCACAGGGGACTTCATAGGAACAGAGTTTGGGGGATTCCTAGGTCGGAGCGGCTGCAGCGTTCGGAAGTAGGGGCAGGAGTGTGGCTGAGAATAAAGGAGGCATTAGGAACTTGAGCTCTAACATGGAGTCCATCCTCCCTAGAGAGCTCAACTCCTGCTGGTATATGGCGTTGGTGTGGCTGTGTTCCCCACACCCAGGCACCTGTGTCAGAAAGTTGGTGCTGTTACACCTTGGTATAAGTGATGATGATGTTACACGTTGGTGCCATCTTTCCAAGATGGCTGAGAAGGTCCCCCTTGAATGCCATTAAGGGAATTTTCACAAGACCCTTCTGAGTTCTCTGAAGATGGTTGTTCCCAAAGAACGAAACTAGCCTTCCCCTGGATCCCTCCCTCATCACCTCTCCCTCTATTGTGAGCTCCCATCATGACATCATCTCCATGGGACATAGCCAAGCGCTTTTGCTAGAGTGAGCAGCGTGCTGTTTCAGCCTCCAGAACTGTGAGGTAACTCTCTTCTCTGTAAGTGACCCAGCCTTGGGGACTGCAGAGACCAATGCTCATGTTCCCTTTCTCTGCTGACCCCTTCTTAGCCCACAGAGCATGGAGTACCACCCAGTGCACCTATCATTCACACTACTTCAAGGATCGGAATCTTACTTTACAGATTGTCCATTGCACTTTTGTCTGTTTATAAATTACAGTAAATTACCTGGGAATACAGTAACTGTGAGTTCCTGAGTAGCCGGAGCATTTGTTATGCGTTCACTTTCAATTTACCCAGAAACACCTCCAGCCCTTTTCACCTCTGTTTGACTCTAGACAAACACCATGATCCCTAAGCAGATTTTCACAAGTGTTTCCCCAGTTGTTTCTCTTCCTTCTTCTCCCACCCAAATCTGTCTTTGGTTTACACAGTTCTTTCAAACCCGAGGCTCGAGTCCTTTTGAGATGTTTCTTTCCAAAGAAGGCCACACAAAACTGTGTTCTTAGACAACAAAGAAAATCTGTTGTCTGCTATTCTCCACCTGCTCCCCTCCCCACCATGAGGCCTGACCTAATGCCAAGCTAACGGCCGCTCTGCCACAGCTTCTGACTGAGGTGACCTCCTCACTTCACTCACTGCTCAGCCCTCAGAGTCTAGGCCAAGCTCACATAACCACATCTCCGACAACTCAGGCTTAATTCTTCCTCCCATGAACTTATCCAAATTAGATAGCGTCCAATAAGATGAAACCCAATTCTGTTTTGAATTGCTGTTCTACTATTTTCTGAGTGTGTGTGTGTGTGTGTGTGTGTGTGTGTGTGTGTGTGTGTATGTGTGT
>OU015748.1:20941398-21011064 GCA_907169655.1 Acomys percivali | reverse complement strand
ACACACACACACACACACACACACACACACACACACACACACACACACACACAGGCTGGAGGAACACAGATGGCCACTAGCAGAGACAAACAGGCAATTTTCAAAATTAGTGTTTGAATTTTTCCCTTAAATCTTTTTCTAGGAAAA
Source organism: Acomys percivali (assembly GCA_907169655.1). NCBI lineage: Eukaryota > Metazoa > Chordata > Mammalia > Rodentia > Muridae > Acomys > Acomys percivali. The sequence continues at coordinate 21,010,917 of OU015748.1, read as the reverse complement.
AGTTATATACAGTGTGTATATAACTTGATTCTGGCTCTGTTCTGTCTGACAGTCTTTCTCTGTAGCCTTACCTCTCCACGTCCCTGTCACCAGGGACATCTATACTGACTGCAGTGGCAACACCTCAATCTTTGGTCTCACCCATTCACCAACACAGCTCCCCAGCTCTGCACCGGGCCAAGCCTAGTCCTCAGCTAACAGAGGAATAAACTCAGGGGCAGAGAAGCCTACTGACAACCACAGTCAGAGGGACAATTAGGACAAGGGCTCCGGTGTCCAGCTTCTCTACAGAATTTCCATTTTAATTCTTTAGAATTAATAGATCAAAATGTACCTATTGAACTAAGCCCTCTTCCAAGAGAAGTTGTTTTTCAGTGAAAGGAACTGAGGTAAACACTAGTTTTTAGCCAGCAATTTTTTTTTTCATACGCCTAATATAAACTGACCCTAAATATAAAGTACCCCTGTTTACCCTCACAGACTCAAATAACATATCTAGCCACCTGGTATCTATCAGCTTTCAGAAGAATGGATGAAATATGTAAATACCAACATGAACTATTCAGATACTTTAAATGGTAAATATGCATGTGATAGTGTGCTTTAGAGGGGAAAATGATAGTTTTAATCATACTATTTGGGAGCTGGGGATGTGTCTCAGTTAACAGAGTGCTTGCCTAGCATGCACAAGGCCTAGTTTCCATCTCTAGCACCATATAAACCAGACATAGTGATATAAGTCTACAATGGCAGCTTCAAAGAGAAGGGAAAGATGAACAAAAGGTAATTTTTGACTACGTAGTGAATGCAAAGTTGTCCAATACCTTATCTCAAAAACCAAAACAGAGAACCATACTGATTTTATTTTTATATTAAATCCAGCATTTAAAAGGCCACCTTATGATGTTGTCACTGGGAACCCCTCCAGAGATTGGAAGTACCCATCCATCCACACAGTGTTAATACAGCGAATCTGGTACCCAGCCTATAGGGATGGATTAGCCATTTCTACAGCTTAAGCACCTGCTGGATTCCTTCTCTTCCTTGGAGGTCCTAGAGAGAGGCCTCTTCCCTCCTCCTCATAAAGAACATGATCAGGCCACCTGTCCAATCAGGGCTACTTGCTTTCTGGTTTGCTGTTATCTAGCCATCCCTGAGTCCCTCCTTGGGTGACTATGGAATGACTTTTTACAGTGGTTGCTAAGAGCTTGTATTCAGCAACGTCAGAAAGTTTGCAAAGACCCCTGTTAAGTATTTCTATACTCTTTTAATCTGTTTCAAAGTCAGCTCTGGTCACGGCAGAGTTTCCTGGCTGAGGAGACAGCTCAGTGGAGGAACATTTGCCCAGCATGTTCAAGGCCTTGGGTTTTATCTCCAGCACTATACACACACACACACACACACACACACACACACACACACACACACACAAGCAAAAGTCAGTTGTTCAAAATTCAGTAATACTCAAAATATGACCTTCATCGTGATTCCCATTTCAGAGGGATAGTTTGGGAGTGAATATTCCACTTGTGGCTCTTCAACCAGAATATAAGAATAACCAAACAAGGCAGTCAGTACCTCAGCAGATGCCAACAAACCCTCTACATCAATGCCAACCAAACAACCAACACTAAGATGACTTTTGCTTTCGTAAATGACAATCCATAACAGACATACCCAAATCCACAAGGATGGCGTGCTGCTGAGCAGTGAGCTGCTTCAGCAGTTCCTTATAGGAAGTGTCTGGAGGCTGGTGTTTGTTGGGCAATCTGTGTCTCAGGCGGTACTGTAATGCTAGAAATTGCCAAATTTCCCCTCGCCGACTTTTAGGGACCCCTACAATCCAAGAAATGCAAAAGTCAGATCTTGAGCTTGGAAATAAGGCCATTACGTCACAGGAGATATCCCACATCACAGTGAAAACCACACCTCTCCTTGTTATATATCACCCTCAGCTCAAGGTACTAACAAGAGCATGTTTTGACAAATTTCACCTATAGTCCCATTATTATATGTAAGTTATACGTAAATATATATAAATAGGTATTTCTGATCTAATGATGACAATGAGTCAATACATGCACTATTTTATGGCAACAATTAAAAAAATTTATTCCAAGGCATGCATCTCTTCCCCAGTAGGCAAGAATGCCAAGCATCAGACAAGTTCCAGTAAGCATGAGGAGTAATGCAATAAAGTCTGCAGCCTCAATGGGAAGAGCATCATCCATTTCTATGGATCCTATTAGCAAGCAATTGGTAGGAACAAACCCATGCATCCACACAGCACTCTAATTTCCTTTGTCTATAAGCAAGTTACAGAACAATATTTCTACTTAATAAACCAGAACCATCTGCCCAGCTTTCCTTAAATAGAAGCTTATGAAAATGGTGACTACCTTCTTTAAGGGACGTGTGGATGTCTTCCATGTCACATCTGATTTTAGTTCTGCAATTTAACAGCTTCTTGTCCCATGTTATTAAGACTTCCTTCTGACATGTGCCGACTTCTTCATAGTCTAACTTAACCTTTCTAGACTGGAGTTCATCTCTTCTTGCTTGAAAAATAAAAAGAGAGAGAAGGAAAGAAAAGGAATCAAAACCAGCCTGTTGTTAAAACCCAGCAGTGTAACTATTGTATGCATTATTAAAATATGCCTAATTACTTTTAGAAATCAACCACTGACATTTACTCTGGAGAAAATTTTGAGCAAATGGGGCTGGGGAGATGGCTCAGTGGTTAAGGGGACTCAAGTTCTGGAATGAAGGACCAGCACCCACATGCTAGCTAACAGCCATCTGTAATTCCAGTTCCAGAGGATCCAATACCCTGTTATAGCCTACACAGACACTGCATGCAGGTGATGCACAGACAGACATGCAGGCAAAACACTATGTACATAAAAATAAGGAAAATCTTTTTACATTTTTTTGAGGAAAATATGGGAAGTTTTTAAATATTAAGTTATTACTATGAGAAAGTACATACAATAACTAAGAACTTTTCACTATTTTTGCTAAGTATAAAATACAACCTGGGGTTAAAAAGACAGCTCTCTTTGTCAAGACATTTGCCACCAAGCCTGAATGTGACCTGGGCACCCACATAGTGAAAGAAGAGAATTAGATTTTCAAAGTTGTCCTCCATAGTCATGGCATGACATGAACCCACCACAAACATATATGTATGTATATATGTATCTGTATATGTATATATATACACATATGTCCTGTATAAAATAAATGGAGGCAATGCCTCATGTATTAACCTTAATCTGAAAGCTATTTTACTTTGAGAGTATCATACATCCCTCTTACTATTTGAAGAGTATTCACACTCTCCTTAACACAAGCTTATGTTTTCCTGTACTCATTTTCAATAATGTTTTGTTTGTTTGCGGTGCTGGAGATTGAGCACGAGGCCCTGTGCAGGCTAAGCACATGTCCTACAGTGAGCTATGTACCTAAACCTCTATTCTTAATAACTGTACAATAGAACATTCATTTTTTTAAGTGTTTTAAATGACACAGAATTATCTCTTACTTGGTGATCTAAAAAACACAAGCCCAGACTCTATAAAGGAAGTGCCCAACAAAAGCACCCACTGTCTTGACCCGGCTTCATGTTAAATAACTGATTCCAAACGGGAAGAGACCCAGACACAGGTGTGCACATCTCCCCTTCCTTCTGGTCCCTTCAGAGAAAGCGGAGTGGTCTCCACTCCCGGAGGCTCTCGGTTCTCCACTGAGCAGCTTACCTTCTGAAACACAAATCTCCGTCAAGTATCCAAAGTCCTCGACAGCACAAAAACAGTAGCAGGGTGAATGTTACTCTTTACTTAATGCAGTTGAAACCATCCCAGAAAAGGAAATTATCTTAAACCACACTTATTCTTCAAGCAGGGCAGTAAAGCCTGGACACACCCAAAAGACATTTTAAAATCTGGACACACCCAAAACACAAATCGACGATAAAAATACTCCTCCTGGATTCCACTAGGTGGCTTTCTAGGGCAGGTCAGCTTTGCTTCTGGGTGTTTGCTGGGTGCCTGTCTGGGATAACCCGATTGTTTCACCGAAGGAGGTCTGCCAAAGCAAACAGTAACCACAGCCCTACTACATCACTACCAACAGTGTGTTTCCTGGGGAACTAAGCCTACTTCCTTAGCTATTTTTCCTACCACCTCCTCTGTCACTATGCATCCCAAATCATCTTCAGAGCCTGCGATATGCTAGCCACGGTGCCTGAGGACAAAACGGTAAGAATATTAATCTCTTGGCTGTTTAAGTGTGAGGAGACTTTGAGAAATGACTGCCATCAGACTTGAGTGTTCTCTGTTCTGCTCAGGCTCCACAGTCAGCATAGAGGCGATAACACCTTTTGCAAGTTTTTATCACCATCTCTGTCCTACCCCTGTGAAATTATATAGCGTAGCTGACCTCAGAGTAGACATGGACTTACTTCTATTAAAACACTCGGTCTGCTCATACGAACACACAGTTCAGAACTACTGTAGCATACTCCAAAGTGTGAGCGTTCTAACAGGTAGGCCTGTGTTCTAGAACTTGTTCCCCTTACGTGCCACCATGTTGAACTCCTTTGTGGCCCTGCCCCAGTTACTAACGGGTCTGTAGAATGAAGCCTGAGCTAAACTACCTGTAAGGCCACTGTCCACTCAAATAGCCCATGATTCTAAGGTATTTGTACACATTCTCAACTGAAGTACACTTCATGCGGTAGATGTTTAAGAGAACACTAATCACCTTTTTTGCCAACCACTTTTTTATGTCGAGGATATTCAACGTAAAACCAACTGCTGAAAGTATGAATTCCTGTCCTACTGAAATCTTTGAGAGCTGCAGAGGTGCACCATGGTCATACAAACTCGTAAAGCTACCCAAATGACAGCTGATCGAGTTTTTAATTTTGCAGAAAAGATTTATTTCTTATAGCTGTTTAGCAATTTGTGTACTTTTTATTCTGATGAGAAAATAGCAATAAAAATAAACTATGTGCTTACAAACTAAATAAATGGTATTAAAAATAAATAGATAAATAAATAAATAAACAAATAACTGCATTTCACTGAGGTATAGTAGCAAGGATGCTATGGCAGAAAATAAACTCAGAAGGTGAACACACCTACATTTTAGAAACTGTCTTTTGGACGACAACACAATAAAAGTGAAGGGGAGAGAAAAAACTTTGTACAAACGTCAGAAATCTGAGGCGTCAAGAGCCCACTAAAGTTACTTGTTCATTTCACAGACAGCAAAACAAACCTTTTAGGTGAAACAATTTGGCCAAAATAGTGGCATTTGAGTATGTTTTGGGTTTGGGTGCTGTCTGAGACCTTTGTATATGGACCTATTAGAACTGAGACAAATAACATTATTCTCTCATGGGGCTGAAAAACACATTCTGAGGCACTTAGCATACATAAACTTAGCAGTTGAGTGCCACTAACAGCACACCAGCTCTTACGAATACTGGGTTATAAATTTAGTGATTTGAAAATGATCTTAATGTGAAATTTCTAAAAACCTTAATAAAACCTAGGAACTTTGATTTAATTGTCATTTAATTGTCATTTAATTGACTATAGTTAACTGGATAAAATGCAAACCAATTTGCTTGAAACACGCACACTTCTCTCAGAATGAATAAATATACCAGAAAGGTGACAGATCTCATTCAACAAGAAAAGATTTTGCTTTTTCATGTTCCACAGTTTTTCTTAAGTGCTGTGCAATATTATTAAATGTCTTTCTAAATGTAAGTAAAACAACCCTAATGACACAAGGATCCCATGGATTGACCCAAGAGGCTACTGATATTTCAACTCTATCATACAAAAAGGCAAGTATCTTAAACCCATCTTTCCCAAGCCTTAATAACGATAACGAACCAATCTTCAAACAGAGTGTGTAGTCCCTGCGAATGAGCGCGCAGGAAGCCCTCAGCCCTGCGTGAATAGCTAACCTTCCAGTTTCTGGTTCTCTTTCTCCATTCGAAGCAACAGGATTTGCTGGTGGATAGCTTTTTTCCACAGGCTCTTTAGTTCCTTTGATTTCTTTTTCTCTTCGGCTTTTTCTGTGTCCTCATCACCAGACAGGAATATAACGAGAGGCTCTTCCTCCATGGTGGGGGTGAGAGGGGACAGCGGGAGCAGTTCAGTCCTGTCAAGCCCATCTGCAGAAAAGAAGACAGTGAGAGGCATCCCTCAGTGGTCACCACACTGGGAGACCTTCCCCACAGAATGCACGCTGCACAGCACAAGCTTCCACACGTAAAGGTGCTCACACTACTGCTTGCCTAGTAGCTCTGAATTACTGAAACTCGAGACTTGAGTAAATTCAGACTGAATTCCCCTTCCAGATTTCCCTCTTGCAGTGAAACAAAAACATCAGGTCACCACTTCTTCTTTCTACCCAGAAAGACATATGAGCAAGTGGCTACAAAACTAACTGGCCTCTCTCCACAGAGGCTGACACTTCTGCAATTCGCCGCTGTGTGTTCTCGCCCTGTTCAACACGGGGTTGTGAGAGGAGGTGTGAGCTGAGTCTCACAGAATACCGCAGCTAAGTAGTGCTGGGGCCTTTCCACACTGAGCAATGCACCCAGGCCCTTCCCTTCAGGCACAGACTCCTTAACTGACTTTCCCAAACTGTTTCTCCCTCCACTATAGCTGTTCTCTGAATATGCCAATTATTTTTTTTTTTTATTAACAGAGTGATCCTATCTCTTAAAGCATTTCAATTATGGCTGACATCCATAGATACATGATCGACAGACAGACAGACAGACTAGGTGTAGCTCTCTATGAATAGCATTTAAAATCCTGTCGAGATCACCTCAAGTCGGTTTTCCCACCTTGGGTCTCAATCTAGGATGCCTTTTCTTGCTTAGCGTCTTACAATTTCTGACCTGAACAATCTCTCAACACAAATCTAGAACTTTCCTGTTTCTCCCAAAGCGAAGGTAATTTTTTTTTTTCTGTGAATCCCTGGGGCCCTCCTAGGCAGAGTTCATGTGACCTTTAGCAATGCCGTTTGAGTCTGTTTATAACTTCACTGATCTTTGCTCTTAGGCTAATGCTCTTCCTGTGTTTGTATGTATGCTGACTGTTCCTAGTTTCTTGACAGTCAGCATCCTTGATTTCTCATTTTTTGGTTTTAGGTCAATGCAGATAAAGCCATGAAGCCCTTGAAATACCATGTGATTGTGACATTCAGAGCAGGAACTGTCACCTTCCTTCTAGATTCTACCAATACAATTTTTTCAAGTTCACAAAATGTTTCAACTTCATTTTCCCAGTGATCAGGGTGGAACTTGGGATCTCACAGGTACTGGGAAGTTTGTAGCACTGAGCTGTTCCCCAGCCCGGTCTTCCGTCTTTCCCCACTCCTGCCGTCACTCACCAATCCCTCTCTCTTCCTCCCTCCACCCTCTCTCTCCATCTCTCTCCTTCCCTCCAGTGTGTGTGTGTGTCTGTGCGTGTGGGTATGTGTTTCTTTCCTCCTCACCATGATCAGATAATAAAGTGCATATGATCACAATTGTGTAAAACTTTCCAATGTCTCTTTTGGCCAAGTATATAACTAATTTGAGTGAGTGTTTCCTATGTGCTCAAATTTGATGAATTTTCTCTATGGGGCAAATTCTTCATCAGTGTTACGTAAAGCTTATTCATTTGCATAATTCATATATTACTCATACTTCCCTATACTGAATTGTCAGAGAGGATTTAAGCTCCTCTAAAAGCATCACTGAGTTGTTTACTTTTCTTATCTTACACATCCTCCCCTGGCTCTCACATATACATATTAAAGTGTGCTCTCTTTCTGTTACACCTTTTTGTTTACTGCTGTTTCGTTTAGTTTTTTTTTTTTCCTCTGATTTTTACTTGATCTAATGTATCACAGAAAGCTCCCATGCTCCCTTTTGGTAGCTATCCTGTGCTCCCATGCACAGGATCTATCCATTTCTTTATTGTTCAATTTGTCTGTCACTTTGTATGACTCTAGCACACAGCATTACCATAGCTCCCTAGCATTGTAAAATGACATTCAAGTCAGGAGTCTCACTCACCTCGTGCACTCATCCAAGCACATATGAGATATGAAGTCTCACGTGTGTTGAAGTGATCACTTTAATAAGCTGCTACAGGGCACAGCAGAAGCTCTTATTCCTCCGTCCCCCTAAGTCACAACACATTAAGCATCCCCAGCTTAGGGACACTCGTGAGGAGGAGCTCTTGAAGGACTGCGCACTGACCTCTCTGCTGCATGGCTGACGGGGACTTGTTCACAGGAGATGCAACCCGGAGGAATATACGCTGCCTCCACGAGATTCGGCGAGGAGTGACAGGGGTTCCTCCAGCATTCAGGGACTCGTTGCTGCAGGTGGATGAGGTCCTTTTCCTCCCTTCTCCATCGCTGCAGAATGTCAACAAGTGTGTAACTGGTGAGGAAGACACACACACTTCACAGAGTGATGGGAGCGCAAGCCATTCGAAAGTTCTGCCGCAGGCAAGCACAAGGCACAGGCAGCATGGAGAGAGGAGATGCCAGCCCTTTTGCCGCCACATCCTGAGAACACTGCAATCCAGGCCACAGCCCAGGCACAGAAAGTCAGCTGTTTCTACTCCTTCCTTAGAAGGCAGCCAGCCCTGGTGCTAATCTGAGGAACCTTGGTCCTTATGCAGGGGGAGGAGCAACTGCTTAAGTAATGAGTTCATACATTGCCAAGAAAACAACTTATCTTTTATCCCAAGAGCTTTCCTTACAGATCATCCTAGGTACATTGCTTTAACCCTATGTGCTTGCTAAGATTAATAGCTGCCAACCATTCAGTCTGTGGCATAAATAGCCCAAACACTGGCAGAATGGTCAACTTGAGGGTTACTTTTAAGTTACATGGAAATACTTTTAAACAGCTGACCAGGCGGGTATGGTGGTACACGCCTTTAATACCAGCATGTGAGAGGCAGATGCAGGGGGATCTCTGTGAATTCCGAGCCAACCAGAGATTCACAGTGAGATTCTAGGTAAATAATAATAACAACAACAATAACAACAACAACAACCAGATTTGTATGCAACATGTGTTACCGTGCACTGAGATTTCCCACCAGGGAAATAATGGACAGATATTATCCAACGCAGATAAACAAACTGACCTAAGATCTCGAAGCTTTGTGTGGGAGCAGGGAGGACTGTCCTGTCACTGTGCCTTGGTGCCCTGGTGCCCTGTGAAACGCATTTAGCAATTCTACTCTGTTCTAAGAGCTTTGTTTTTTAAAGAAAAGGGCATGTCTGCATTCGCTTGGCTATGGGCAGGTGAAAGTCAGTGTGACTCAAAGTTACTCTTGAGACCAACTCTGTTTGCAGATAGAAGATGATGATAGCTGATGTCTGTGCTAAGAGCATTTTACTTTTTGAAGTTTCCAAGTCTTTGATCTGTCCTGGCAGAACGATGAAGACAGCACTATTCACAGGAGGTGATACCCACAAAAGGCTGCCTTAGCTCAGAAACAATACTCAGCTGGAAAAGCCACTGGCTCTCAGATCCTCAGCGGAGCTCAATAGTGCTGACGCAACTGCTACAAGGAGGAAACTTCAATAACTGCCCATTGTATTTCCCCTCGTATTTACTCTGTATCTCTGCACTTAAGGTTATCAGGAAATGCAGTTGTGTCCTCCTCCTCTTCCTCCTCCTCTTCCTTCTCCTTCCTCCTCTTCCTTCTCCACCCACTAATCTTGCTTGTTTTGGGTTGGTTTTTGTTTTTGAGACAGACTTTCATGTATCACAGACTGCTCTCAAACTCTTCATGGAGTCAAGGATGACGTTGAACTTTTGATGCTCCTGCCTCTACCTCCTGAATGCTGGGATGACACACGCGTGTAGCACTATCTCCAGTCCACATGGAACTGCAGATCGAACTCTAAGGTTTCATGAATGTTGGGCAAGCACTCGACCAAAGGACATAAAGATGAGCTAACCTGCATATTCCAAGTGTCAGGCTGCCTTACTTTAGGAAGGAGCTGATTCACACATCTCATGTACTCACATCCCCTTGGATAATGTATCCTGGATAAGGTGATGACCCCACTGGTGGCCAATGCTCAAAAGTCCCTGCAATACTGAAAAGCTTCACCTTTATATCGGCTTGGGGAAGCCATTGTCCAAGTAATTCCCCTTCAGCATTTTTGCTTCAAATGTTCTCTATATGTCCTGAATACTCATGGACTATTCTCTGCCTTTATTTCTGCAATGCTATCCTGGGGAGTTACTTAATAAACACTTGGTTCATGGGCCTGTTGCTACCTTGTGGTAGGAAACAACCACTAGAAAATAAAACTGTAAAAAAATAAAATAAAATAAAACTGTACTAATAACCATTGAATATATGAGTATTTTATACAACCATATGAATTTATATAGAAGGTTAGTAAAACAGACAGAAAATACTGAATAACCTAAAATATAAAGACTAAATAAAAGATCTACCTCCTTCAAATCCTTCCCTGGTAATCTACCTTATGTCTTTCTGGCAGAAAGTTCTAGAAGCTATTTCCAAAAAGATTACACTGAGCCATCAACAGCAATGGTAGGCATTGACAATGGCAACATTATTAATTTAAAAAAATAAAACAACTTTCTTTTTTCTACTAGGTGCTGTTCCTCCCCATAGAAGGGCATCTAATTTGTAATTTGCGTTTTGAACACTCTGTGGAATACTGAGTGCTGACAGAGAACTTGTGGCAGTGCCTCGCAGGAGCTTGCTCAACACTGTTCTACCAAAACTAAACTAAAACAACCCAAAGATTGTGACATATTTATACTTTGAGGAAGAAACTAAAATACCTCTTAATAAAAAAAATCACCATGAAATCCTTACTTAGAAAATACTGAATGTGTAGAAAGTATTGAAAACAAAATTGAACAGGACCCACATCAGTTGCACTGTTGTCCGCTAAAAGCAACCCTTACAGTGGTTGTTGCACAAACAATGGGTTTGTGTTTAGACCACTAATGCACACTGGCACACTGCCCGGCATCTGATTTAAAGCCCAGTAATATGAATAAACTGGCAGATGACATATAATTTCATCCATATCTGAAATTTAATTAACAAAATCCAGTGGTTAAATTGTATACTACTAATCCAGGAAGGAAATGTGTACGTAGTAGAATATGGACCCTTTACCACATCTTCAAAATTAGTTTGTTTCTGAGATGAGGTGAAATCTACCCTGTTTCATTTAATGCTAGAAGAAATGCATGTAGTTGTAAATGCAACTGGAAGACAACTTTTAGGCAAAGGCTTAGCCAGGTTCTGAGTATATGCAACTAGCACAGCTCATTGTGGGACCAGCACGTGGTCAGAAGTCTGCACAGTGAAAGTGGTCATTTAAGGAACTGAAAACTGTGTGAAACAGTGTTCACTGATTTTCCTAGACCCTGACTTGGGATGTGGGATAAAATGTAGTACAGAGATGAGGAATGCCTTTTTTTGTTTGTTTGTTTTTTTAATTCCTCTTGTCTTTTTGCTTTAATTACATTAGTTTTCGCTTTAACTTCCTTAAATTGAAGATTTAGGGCAAGTGTAACGTCAAAATTAGACTGCTGTGGTGTCTATGATGATAGTGATGATACTGAAGACGAAGAACACATAGCACACACTCTGCATTGTTCTGAATGGCCCCAAGTTTTTCATTAGCATGAAAGTTTTAATAGGTCTTATCCAGATTTTGAGAAATTTTTCCAACAAAGAAGTAATGTCAAAGTACCATAGTGGTCTCCCAAACAAAAAAAGCCCAGGGCCAGATGGTTTCAGTGCAGAATTCTACCAGACCTTCAAAGGTGAGCTAATATCGAAACTCTTCAAGCTACTCCAAAACACAGAATTGGATGGAACATTACCAAATTCACTCTATGAGGCCATAGTCACGTTGATACCTAAACCTCACAAAGACTCAACAAAGAAAGAGAATTTCAGTCCAATTTCTCTTATGAACATCGATGCAAAAATACTAAATAAAATTCTTGCAAAACGAATACAAGAACACATAAAGGATATCATTCATCATGACCAAGTAGGCTTCATTCCAGGCATGCAGGGATGGTTTAATATACGGAAATCCATCAATGTAATCCACCATATAAACAAAATGAAAATAAAAAACCACATGATCATCTCTTTAGATGCAGAGAAAGCATTTGATAAAATCCAACACCCATTCATGTTTAAAGTTTTAGAGAGATCAGGGATACAAGGCACTTTCCTCGACATAATAAAGGCTATATACAGCAAGCCAATAGCCAAAATCAAAGTAAATGGGGAGATACTCAAAGAAATTCCTCTAAAATCGGGAACAAGGCAAGGCTGCCCACTCTCTCCATATATCTCTTCAATATAGTACTTGAAGTTCTAGCCAGAGCAAAAAGACAACAAAAGGAGATCAAGGGTATCCAATTGGGAAAGGAGGAAGTCAAACTATCCCTATTTGCAGATGGTAAGATAGTGTACATAAGTGACCCTCAAAATTCCACCAGAGAACTCCTACAGCTGATAAACACTTTCAGCAATTTGGCTGGATACAAAATTAACTCAAAAAAGTCTGTAGCCTTCCTATACATAAATGACAAGTTTCCAGAGGAAGAAATTAGGAAAGCCATCCCCTTCACATTAGCCACAAGCAATATAAAATATCTAGGAGTTACTCTAACTAAGCAAGTGAAGGACTTGTTTGAGAAAAATTTCAAAACTCTGAAGAAGGAGATTGAAGATGACATGAGAAGATGGAAGGATCTTCCTTGCTCATGGATAGGGAGAATTAACATAGTAAAAATGGCCATCCTACCAAAAGCAATCTACAGAATCAATGCAATCCCTATCAAAATACCTACACAATTTTTTAAAGACATTGAAAGTTCAATTCTGAACTTCATATGGAAAAACAAAAAACCCAGGATAGCAAAAACGATCTTGTACAATAAAAGGTGCTGCGGAGGAATCTCCATACCTGATCTCAAATTGTACTATAAAGCAATAGTAATTAAAACAGCATGGTACTGGCACAGCGACAGGCTGGTTGATCAGTGGAATCGAATTGAAGACCCAGATATGAATCCACACACATATGGTCACTTGATTTTTGATAAAGAAGCCAAATCCATTCAATGGAAAAAGGATAGCATCTTCAACAAATGGTGCTGGTCTAACTGGAGGTCTATGTGTAAAAAAATGCAACTGGACCCATATCTGTTACCTTGCACAAAACTCAAATCCAAGTGGATTAAAGACCTCAACATAAAACCAGAGTCACTAAGTCACTTAGAAGAAAAAGTGGGGAAGAGCCTGGAACATATTGGCACAGGAGACAACTTCCTGAACAGAAGACCAACAGCCCAGGCCTTAATGTCAACAATTAATAAATGGGACCTCATGAGGCTGAGAAGTTTCTGTAAGGCTAGAGACACTGTCAAGAGAACAAAGCGCCAGCCTACAGACTGGGAAAAGATCTTCACCAACCCTACATCTGACAAAGGTCTAATATCCAAAATATATAAAGAACTCAAGAAATTAAACACCACCAAACCAAATTATCCAATTGAGAAATGGGGCTTGGAACTAAACAGAGAATTCTCAAGAGAAGAATATCAAATGGCTGAGAAACACTTAAAGAAATGCTCAACCTCCTTAGTCATCAGGGAAATGCAAATCAAAACGACTCTGAGATTCCATCTTACACCAATCAGAATGGCTAAGATCAAAAACTCAAGCGACACCACATGCTGGAGAGGATGTGGAGAGAGAGGAACACTCCTTCATTGCTGGTGGGAATGCAAACTAGTACAACCGCTTTGGAAATCTATCTGGTGCTATCTCAGAAAACTGGGAATAGGGCTTCCTCAAGACCCAGCTATTCCACTCCTTGGAATATACCCAGAAGATGCACCAGCACACAGCAAGAAAATTTGCTCAACCATGTTCATAGCAGCCTTATTCATAATAGCCAGATCATGGAAACAGCCTAAATGTCCCTCAGTAGAAGAATGGATAAAGAAACTGTGGTACATATACACTATGGAATACTACTCAGCTATTAAAAACAGGAAATCCCCGAAATCTGTGGACAAATGGATTGAGCTAGAGATGATCATAATGAGTGAGTTAACCCAGAAGCAGAAAGACTCAAATGGTATATACTCTCTTATATCTGCATACTAGCCCAATGGGCATGTCCCATGAATGCCTTCCCTTACCAGGAAACTGGGACAGAGGGGAGGACATCCTATTGGGACTCTAGATGAGAGAACCATGGGAGAATAGCAATGTAGAAGGATCCAGTGGGTCCTAGAAACCTACAAGTAGAACATTATGATAGGCAGATTTGGGTCAAGGGGTCCCACTCAAAAAAAGCACTAGCCAAGGACAATACAGGCGGTAAACTTTAAACCCCTACCCCTGATCTAGCCCATGGACAGGACAGTCTCCACACTTGAGTGGAGAGAGGGATTTGACTTTCTCATGTACTCTGGTGCCTCACATTTGACTATGTCCCCTGGAGGAGGAGACCTAGTGGCACTCAGAGGAAGGACAGCCTGTCACTGAGAAGAGACTTGATACCCTATGAGCATATACAGGCGGAGGTAATCCCTCTGAGGAACAGTCATAGGGGAGGGGAATAAGGGGAAAATGGGAGGGAGGGGAGAATGGGAGGATACAAGGGATGGGACAACCATAGAGATGTAACAAGAATAAATTAATAAAAAAAATAAATTAAAAAAAAATAAAATAAAAATAAAATAAATAAATAAATAAAATAAAAAACCTTCTGTACTCTAAAAAAATAAAATAAAATAAAAATAAAAGCCCAATGAACAAAGCAAAAAAAAAACAAAAAAAACAAAGTACCATAGTGATTTATTTATGTAAATGTCTCACTACTTTGCTTTGCAATACGGGTACTATAAAATGAATATGCTTATTTAAATAAAAGGATGAACTAAAAATACCTCATCACGGTAGATTATACATACATGTATGTAAGTATTTTTAAGGGAATCAGAAACACACACTATATTTTTTTTTTCCTCGTACTTTCCGTGTAACCCCAGGCCACCTCCTTTTGTGATTTGTATTGCAAACACGTGCGGGGTAAAGTGCTCCATAGGGTATAGTGAGGGAAAGCATTCCTTGCCAGGGCTCCTTCTATTAGAAATTTGTGAAATTAAAAATGAGTAACTAGGAAGGAAGTACAGCTTGGAGAGCTTGCAATCGTCAGCAGGTTGGTACAGTCTTTATGTACTTCCTACGACTAGGATGCAGTAAAAAGGGACCACAACTGGAGAGCACTGTGAGGGATGTAGGGGGAGGGGAGAATATACACATGTATATCACCACCTAGGCCAAGGAGCCAGTGCTCTGTACACAGTGCTCATTCATCTTTATCTCGAATGTGATAACTAGTGCCTGAAGATGATTATCTTTTGATATAGCCTTGAGCAAGCAGGTGTAGTCCTGATCTCATGAACTACTGTTACATTGGGCTTCTGTGCACATAAAAGTTTTACTATACACTTGCTTGCTTAAATAAGAATCAATCCACTGGCTACCATATGGAATGAAGGTGTGCTGGGGACAAGTCTCCTACCAAGGCGAGAGAGGTCCACTTCGCACTAAGATCAATTCTCTTGCTAGATTCACAGCTTTTTCTGCTGAGCAGCAAACTGTCTCCTAGGCCCTCCTGCACCTCTTTGCACCCAACAGATCATAAAGTTTAAATCCAGGGCTTACCTGCTGCCAAAACCATTGTCTAAATCACAGTGCACTGCAAGTTAAGACAAATAACGACACCTCACTAATCCAAAAGCAGCCACTTATCAAAATTTGAATGCCTCCCCTCCTGCACCCCAAGGACCATCTTAAGAAGCCTGCATGGGACAACACACTGATGAAACTTTACCTCTTTCCTACATGACACACGCTATTTGCTGACTTATAACCGCAGCAGCAGCAGCAGCAGCAGCAGCAGCAGCACCCACAGTGTGTGAAAGTTTTGGCTTTCAACTGGGCAAACATCTGCCATCCTATGGAAAATCTTTACTAACCAAACAGAACTCAGATTCTACCACTGCAGCGGAAATCACCACAGGAGCTGAGTGTGAACCGCTGAGTCAAACAGCACATAGGAAAAAAATAACAAGAAAAACGAAGACTTTTGTACTCTAAACTCTACACACTGAATGCAGATAGTGAAAATATATTTTGTACAATGGGTTTAAAATATCTCTGGGTAGGATATGTGTTTATTCAGACGCCTGAAACGTAAGATAAATAAAAGCATACCGAGTAAAATATACAACCTCTCCCAGAGTCAGTGTAATGCCATGTAAAACAAAACTGTAGGCTAGACAATGCTCAAATCCAAAGGACAAGAGGCAAAATATTTATATTAGACTTATAACTTCTTTTGCTTCTTTTTCTTTTTAGTGCTAGAGATTAAGCTCAGAGTCTTGTCCATGCTAGGCAACTGCTCTGCCACTGAACTATGCTCTTGCTTCTGTTAAGACTTCTGAAATGGGAGTCTTTAAATGATCGTATGTACAACTACCCTCCCCCGCCTGCCACACATACATACACACACACACACACACACACACACACACAAACACACACACACACACAAAGTGCTGTCAACTGTAACTTTCAGAAGAGTATCTTCTTATCTTAGCACTGTGGCCACATGAGTCTCTGACGATGTTTCCCTCCTTACATAACTCATTGTAGTGCAATCTTTGTTAGATTTTGACATGGAGATGGCATGTGTTCTCGTGAGACTGATGGCACTGGCAGAGTGCGGAAAGTAGAGTAGGCAGAGAGCAGATGCTTATAGTGACATTGGCCTGCATCATTCTGGATATTTTTCAGAGAAAGTGAGTGATCCTCCAGGAAGAAGTGTCACCATGACCCTTCCTGTCTATAAGCAGGAACTTGGTGTTTTCCTGACTTTGGCCAATGGGACATCTGCAAGGTATTAGCAGTGTCTCACAGAAACCAATATGACAGCAGCTACGAAGAGGAGAAACAGACTGCATCCCTCCCCAGATCCCACTGCATTGGTGTGTCTCCTCAGGACGTCTCTATCTTTCTGAAGTCAGAAAAAAATAATAATCTCACACGCACATAAGTATCTCTCACCAGCTAATTTACTGTTATAACTTTACATTTTAATTAGTGTTTTCTTGAGGACCTGAGCTTTAAAGGAATTTCAATGCAGAACGGAGTAGAAACAGGACTTCAGCTTGCAATAACAGTGTGCATAGCTCTTCGTGATCTCTGATTACACTATGGGGCGCATTTCCATCTCCACAGCCCTCAGAGCACGCAGAATGACAGCATGCACTCAGAAGACAACCAGAATTGTGTGTTTAGCTGGTGCAGCTAGCCACCGGGAAATCTGAACAGTATTAAGTGAAAGTGTTCGGAGCGTTAGTCACCTTGATTCTGAAGCAGTGTCCTGTCTAGCAGCAGGAAGAAGGAATGGCATTAGCACAAAGAGAGATAATTGCCCCAAATCAGGACTTAAAGTAAAAAGACATTTCCATACATCATCAATAAATCACACAAAAAATATAATAAAAAATAAATAAATAAATCACAGGCAAGGTAATTCAACAGTGAGCCATAGTGAAAAAAATATATATTTAGCAATGAATACAAGTGAAGTATAAAATAAAAGGTATACCATAAATACTTTAGCAGCAATCCCTTATTCTTTATCATTAAAATTGTTATAAGAGAATAGAAGCAATGAGTATCACTTTTTAAAATAGCCACTTACAAAAATAAAATAAAATAAAATAAAATAAAACAAAATAAAATAGCCATTTACTTTGATCAAGAAACTTCAATATAAATCATTTTTAAACATAAGCTTAAAACTTGAAAAGCAATTCCTCACTAACACAGGAGTCTGTTGCTGGAAAAGAAATATCATAGTTGGTGAATATACATTATAAAAACATGAACAGTCAGGCACAATTATGACTCAGATACCAAGAAAATGTTACCTTTTCAAAATTAATTTGAATTAAGATATTAATAAGAAAAATGTTCATTCCTTTTCCTTTGCAGTTTCAAATCTGTGCAAATAAAGCTATAAACCAACAAATTGACTGTGCCATTCAAAAGATCTTGGTTCCTTTTTCTCAGTACCCTAACAAGATTGAAAAATTCAGAACAGTGGCCTTGTTTCCAAAAGTAACAACACTGTCTGTCCTATTCTCTACTTGACTATGAATATGTCAAGATTTATTTATGCACCTAATAAGATATTAGGTATCAAAGTGACAGGAAAATTATAACTGGTAATATTATATACTTCATGCCCTCATTATTATGAGTAGTTGAAGGTATCATAGTAATTGTATGTACATGATGTTCTCTCTATAAAAAGTAATAAAGAGAGATGTAGAGTTCAGAGTTCTTGAATGTCATCACTCTTGGGAAAGCCATCCTAATGTACCAAGAGTAAATGACATAATACAATCTACTCATACATAGCCTTGACTGAAGAATATACATAAACATTTGTGCATAGAGACAGCTTTGTAAATATATAATGTAAATACAGCAAAAGGTTTAAAATGGACTAATCAAGATAAAGTATTAGAGGGAATCCTGCAATATTTTGTAAGTCTCTGCAAATTTGGTATTATTTCCAAATAGGAAAAATATATTCTCTTCACAAGTGTAAATAGTATATTACTGTATAAATGACTTCTTAGGTGAATAAACCAAAGAATATACATTTTGTCCAATACTTTCACTCTGCAGATATCCACGAATGATGCACGT
Source organism: Acomys percivali (assembly GCA_907169655.1). NCBI lineage: Eukaryota > Metazoa > Chordata > Mammalia > Rodentia > Muridae > Acomys > Acomys percivali. Next base: position 20,992,045 of record OU015748.1, on the reverse strand, counting down.
GTATGTACAACTGATAATATATACAATAACTGTCACAAAAAAAACCCAAAATCTTATTACCACCTGTCCATCCATAACAGCATAGAAGGGTTGTGATATATGAGGTAGAATACTACATAGCAATGAAACCAAATGTGCTGAGGCACACCTACAACCAGGTCTGAGTCTCACAGAGCAGTGTTAAGAGAAAGCAGATATAGGAATAAAGGACGTTCTGTCATTCCCTTTGTAGAGCTTTCCCAGGCAGCAAACTCAGCTCTGCTCTGTGAGGTCAGAGGGTTGGTTAGGAAATGATCCAGGAAGTGAGAGTTGCCACCAGGATTCTGGTGCCCCTTCCACTTGTGGCCTGAGTAGTGGTAGCATGACAGTGTTCTCTCCTTGATGACCCACTGAGCTGTGTGCTTAGGGTTGGTGTGCTCTTCAGGGAAAACGGTTTGGGGTGTTGGTTTTCCCAATCTGTACTTTAGGCCTACCAACTCTATGCTCTTAAATTAAGAGTTGACGAGGAAAACTTACTCTGTAATTTTTAGAATTTGTCACAACTGAAAAAAACATCTAAAAGCACTTATAATCTTCAATGTTCTAGAAACTTAAGACTTTTCTACGCCTTCAAAAACAACATTGCAAATGACAGACCTACTAAACAGTGGCATTTTCCAACCCCAAACTCATATATATCTATCTGCCTTCTGACCTCAGTGCATTTCCATTAGCATTAGATGTGGGAAGCAGCCATCAAAAATAGAACACACGTAAGCATGAATTACTAACACAAATGAACAACCTCACACTAACAATGGAAGTAACCTCTCTGTATGTATGAAAACCTCTAAGATGGCCTTGGATCCACATGCAGGTACCACCAACCCTGCAGCTTCTTAATGGCTATCTCTAACTGTCCTTTGGGGAGAACCATTGTTCCTTACTTAAGAAACGAAGCTAGGGTTCTCCCTATATGTTTACTTCAACAGTTAAAGCCTGCGAATGGACCACCGGAATGGAGTCGTGCATCCCCGAGAGAGGATAGCGCTAGAGACACTGTGATGGTGGAAACTCTTGGCTCCCTAAACTCATCAGCATACTTCATCTATACTATACTATTTTGCAGTAAGCTTCCTCAGAAACCTTTCCAATAATGTCCCTCCTAAAAGGTCTTTATTTCCTCGGCCTTATGTCACCAGCAATGGAATGTTGCTTGAAACACTGCACTGATTCAACGAGAAAAGCTCACGTTCCTGATCACATTAATCCAGTGTGAGTGAGTGGGCACATATGGACCAATGGTACTTGGAAATACCCAGTAGGATGTGTGCAATCTAAGCATGATGAGGCCTATCTGTTTATATGCTAGCTTTTAGCTGGCTTTACAACTAGGAGAAAATAAAACAGGAGACTATTCAAGAAGGTACCAGTGGCACACATGCTGGTTGGCAGAGTGGATTCCTCTGCTTGACTACAATAACTGTGCCAACCATGAAACACCTAGAGACAGCCCACACGTCCATCAACAGGGAAGCAGATAAGCTGTGCCATATTAAGCAGACTCCTAGATGGTAGTAAAAATGAATGAGTCAAACTAGACACCAGAAATAGTCAGAAAATTGAGATTGTTAAGCCAACAGCAATCCCTATGAAGAGTCTTATCGTGTTCTGGAGACTGACAACATTGCACTTAGCATTTGCACAACCAATATAACCTCAAGTTACAAAGAGTCAGTCCTCAAAAGCTCAGTGTATCTAATACTGTTTAAAAAAAAAAAAGTTCACTGTGAAATTTATATAAACTTTCTATACCAAAGACAAAAGCTGAAAGAAAAGCCACAAGGCTCACATCTCTCTCATGTTCTGAGAGCCCATCATATTGCATCTAATGAGACTCAAAAATGTAAACCTGTCACTGAGAAAAAAAAAATCAAAGCAATGCCTTAGAGATATTCCATGTACTTACAGACAAAGAAATATTGCACCTATCCTGTCAGCAAGCTACCTTAGTCAGGGGCTTTGGGGTGCCAAGAAATATGCTCAGAGCCTAAAAAAAAGTAGAAGCAAGACTAGGGAAAGGCATCTTAGTGCATAATGACACCGGGTCTGATTCCCTACACACAAAGCTTAGGTTCTGGGATGGTATCAAAGAAAGGCATTTGTTAGAGCAAAAACTTAATTCAAAAAGATATAACCATATCATCAAAAAAAGATTTGTAACCAAGCGGTCTAATTATTTATCTTAATAAAATTAATTTGGCACTGAAGTCAATACATTAGAAGCAGGTTAGAACAAGCACACGGATGCACAAGAATCACTCTAAAATTAGCCGGCCACGTTTCAGTAACATTATCAATGCATCAGTGGAGAAAATGGCGCTTTGCAAACAGCACACCGGTCTCACCTGATTTCATTTTCATACTGTGGGGACAGTCTACCTGAATTCTGGTAAAAGCTTTTCAGGAAAGAGGGGGCAGTGAAGGAGGGGGCAGAGAAGGAAGTGTGAAGGCTTGGAAGGCTGGAGGAAGAATTATTCTCCTTGTACATGCGTCGGGCTGACGGGAGAATGCTGAGTACAGAAAATACAGCAAATTGGTCTTAAAATTTATATTTCCACAAAATCTGCATTTACTAAGAAAAAGCATATAAATAGGTTCTTGCTACTAATTTACTCTTGCGTTGAAAGGCTGAGAGCCGGAGCTTACTTGGAAACTAAGGATTGGCGCATGCAGTCATCTGCTTAATGCTACACTGAAGCTTTACCCTTTCATAGGTTGTATTTCTTAACCCTTTGGGATAAGAAAGTTTGCGTACATGCAAAAGAGACTTCAAGAGTCAGGGTAGGAAACCTCAAATAGTTACAGGAAAACAATTTCCTGAGGGTAAACTAATCATGACTAGTATAAATATTAACTGTTCTAAAGACACAAACCCTTTAGAATATTTATGAACAACATGTTTGCTTGATGTCAGTCATCACACACAATATCTCTGGCTTATCAAACATTATGTTATTTCCTATGTAGACTGCTAATCCAGAGCTCTAAATCCCCCACATGGCTCCTTTTATGAATACGGGGGGCTTAGTGTAGAATGCTTTTAAATAACATAAAATGGCACCTTTTTATACTGATAATGGTAAATATTAGTTGAATATATATGGTACAATACATGGGAAACTCAGAGAAGAATTGAGAGAGACATCAGATGTCTTTCAAAATGATTGAGACCTTTGATTCTTGACAATAGCTTGCTCTCGGTGAATTGATTTATTGTCTTAGGTAAAAATCAATGAAGTGATTATTTATAAAAGTTTGGTTTGCTTATAAACACTAAATCTCTTTCAGACGCACACACAGAGGATCTAAAGACAATTAATTGCTTTGATTTTCTTTAGTTTTTGTAACATGTGTGTTTTATAATCTACTTGGTTTTTAGAATTCAATCAATCAGAAAACAGCCCTGGAAACAGTATCATGAGAGTAGAACATGAAAATACCATGAAAGTAAACATTTCATATTAAAACTGGCCTTTTTATAAGATGTTTGACTTTCAATTGGTTTTATTTATGTCTCTGACCAGCATGGATGGTCAGTTCTGCTGTCTTCATGAAAGACACAGAGAGAAAAGAGGGGGAAAAAATTAGCTGCAAGACCAGAATCTGAGCTAAATGCTGAGAAGCCCCGTATTTTACCTTTACCCCTTCGTAGCTGACAACAAATCATTTTGTTAAATGATTTTTTAATACTATGGAAGGTCATTCTAATAGGACAATGTCTGTAACTACAGACTCCTTGTAGGATCTCCTTCACAGATACAGTTTTAGATAAAATGTGTAGTAATCATTCTTAACTTTAATTTACTGTGTCGTAAAAACACTCAAACGATGTCTAGTGTGTGAAGGGAACATAGGTGACTCCTTCGACCTGGTATGTTATTGTAGGCTGTCAAGAAGCTCAAGGCTTGACATTTATGCTGACCTGACTTCCTCAAAGCTAGCATTAAAAAGACAGAGTGCAATGTGTGCCAGAATATTTTCAAGCAAAAAGGATTACATGTCATGTTTTCTCTGTTTCAGGGGGATGGGTGGAGGGGCGAGCAAAAACTAAAAAGCTTCCACTTAAAATGTCTTAAAACTTTTACAGGGTTGTATCTTAACTGTACCCATCTTCCCTTAACTGACTGAAGAAAGTATCTGCCTTACTTTTCTGCTTCTTCTGAACCCTACAATCTGGCTAAAGCATGAAATATAGTCCATACTGACTCCAAAGTGACCCAAACAGAAAGACCTTAGATTTTGCTGTACCATAGTGGGGGACAGGCCAGGACCTACCTGCATTGTTCGCTGGAGCCCTGCCTTAGAAGAGGGGACCGCAGACCATGCGCCTTGCCATCTTGCAAGTTCAGCTTCCTCCTTGAACTTGAAGGTGGGTGGCTGAATGTGTGAGCCCGTCTTCGGAACTGTGGCGAGTCGGAATCCTCCTCAGGGAAGGCGTGCCAGGCGGAGGACAGTGGGGAAGCTGGTGGTGTCCCGGGAGGAGAGTCCCCTGGTGAGAAATCCTACAACACAAACAGGGAAGGTGTCTGCCCCTACCAGGCTCACTACAGACACAGGAGCACAGGGCTGTGCAGTGACAGGGGACCTGTCCTCTCCCTGGCTGGTGACAGAACTGTTTTGTTTTTCTTCTTACTCAACCCTCATGAAGACCAATCTGTTTCACCACAACCCACTGCTGCTGATAAGCACAAGTCACAGAGCATCCGGAAAGATGGGCAGGAAAGTGAAAGGCAGATAAGAAAAAGTACTCTTCCCCCGGAGGGCTGTGGTAAAATGTTAGGGCTACTGTACTCTTCCCTTTGTTGCCAGAGAGATCAAAAGAAGCCATGACCGAAAAGGCACAGAGCCTTTGTTCAGGGATCTCTTAGCTTCCGTGACCTATGGCTCTGCCATGTTTCCGGTTATGTCAAAACAATATCATGGAGCCTCCATGCCTGGGGCTCAGTGCAAAGCCTTTGGAAAAATAATACCTTCCCCCACACTGGCTGTTCCTGTGCAGTGGCATGATCCCTGTGGTAAATTTCTTTTAAAAGATGTGAAAAACAGGAAATGAACAAAAGGGAGCCCTCTGGAATGCCGCTCCCACCCAGTGAGGAGACAGCACAAATCTTTCAATCCAGTCAGGTATGCTACTTAAATGAACACCACACCACGGCAAACCCAGCTGGCTGGCTGAGCCTGGCTGTGTATAACAGACACATAGCTGGACTAGGTCTCTGGTGCCAACAAAAGTCTAATTTAAAAAATAAAAATAAAGATTGTTTTAGCATTAGCCCATCAAGACAAGAAACGCAGATCGTGCCCCAAGGTGCATAGTGCAAAAAACAGGAAACAGGAAACCCTCAATAAGGCTGTCCTGGAGACAGAGGTGATGATGTTGCAGCTGAAATGAAGGAAAAATAAAAAGGAGGAAAAGAAGTAACATAGAAAAAGAGTAACTAGTTGCAGGGGGGCGGGGGCGGGGGTGGGGGCTCGTAAGCTTGTGTATTGTGGTGCGGGGAGTAACTGGATGATTTAGTTTGCTTGGCTTTAGGTCAACACTTGCTCAAGTACTGTACTCAAATGATCTTCAGTACAAAGCACGGGAGCAGAGTTAGCCAATGAGGGCACATCCTGTCCCAACTTAGCTGGATAAGAAATTAACTGTTAACACCCAGAATCTTCTTACTTAACAACAGGACACTGATTATTTATTTATCGAAAGACATAAATTATCTCATCACAAGATAATTAGGCATGCATGTTTTACCGTGGCTTTGGCTAAGCCGCAGTGTCTGGTGAACCAGAGAGCTATGACTAGATACCTTCTCTGAAGCAAGACTGTTGGACCGTTCAAAGCTGTCCACACTTCCGAGCCGACCTCTCATTCTATTGGCTCCCTGTGTGAAGAGGGTAAATAGAACCATTACGGCTACAGCTTGCAGGTTCGTTTGTTTTTGTTTGTTTGTTTGTTTGTTACACAGGGTTTCTCTGTGTAACCATCGCTGTCCTGGACTCACTTTGTAGACCAGGCTGGCCTCGAACTCACAGCGATCCACCTGCCTCTGCCTCCCAAGTGCTTAGATAATGGCGTGCGCCACCACGCCCGGCTACAGCTTGCAGTTTTACAGGAAAAATACAGAAGGCAATTTTTGGTTTTTCTCTCTACTTAGGCATTAAATTAATCCCCTGGGTTCCCTCAAACTTGCCAGCTGTACTAAGAGCCATCAGAACATGGCGTCTACAACTCTTCCACCCTTCTAGCTGTCAGATGACAACATACACACACATCAAGATTCTCATGTTATTTTGGTTACAGCCTTAAAGGTTCTTCCTCCACAAGATCAGTGAGAGGACCAGTAACTCTCACCTCACACAGACAAACGCAAATGTGGACAGGACATTAAATGACACCAGTGAAGCTACACATGCCTTCCGTGCCCTATAATATAGACATCATAACTCACACTACAGGAGTGTAGTGATTGTGCTAAAGCAGAATATAATGTACTCAGTACTCAGGACGCTAGCGCAGAAGGATTGCAAGTTCCACCTTTGAGACCAGCAGGAGCTTCATAGCGACTCGCAGGCCAGCCTGAACAAGCCCTGTGTCAAAGTCCGAAGTGAGTACTGGCTAAGCTTGCACAGAAACCAGAGTTCCCTCCTTCAGACCAACTTTTTTAAAAGCCTTCCTAAGATTTACTAATTTTGCTTCATTCATTATTCCATAATACTTACCATCACCAATACATCATCTCACTTTACAAGATTAGATGCCAGTCAACGTCACTGCTACTGACTGGCTCTTGGTAGACATCTCAACACAATCTAAAAAGGACGTAACAGATGGCCACCACATCCTCTCACATTACATACAAAGGAAACAAACACAAAAGTGGGCTGAGAAGCACATGTTAGGAATGGTCTTAAGAGGTGAGGCATTAAAAACCTGTACAAAGTTTCAAAAGTCAAATTTTGTTAGCCTTTTGACTGTCGCCTGCTTCTCTCACACTTTAAACCACACCCCCAAAAGCAAGTCTTGAAATGATTTATACCGTTGGTTCTCAATCTTCCCAATGCTACACCGCTTTAATCCAGCTCCTCATATTGTGGTGATCCCCCCAACCACAAAATGGTTTTGTTGCTACTTCATAACTATAATTGTATATGAACCATAATGTAAATATCTGATATACAGGATACTTGATATGTGATTTCTCCCAAAGGAATTGACCCACAGGTTGAGAACCACTGGTTTATACTGATGCTTCTAAGAGGCCACTCACAGCATTATTCCTTAGTCTTACTGGTTCAGACACGGCCTGGAAAATGAAACAGTAAAACAGGTATTCTTGCTTGCTTTGCCACTTATGTGCCCTCTGTCCTCCTGCCCCAACCTGGACTCCATCTACAGAGCTTCCTAGTACCTTTCTCACCGTCAGCCTAAGAAGTTCCTGTGAACCCCCTGGCATTCGGATCATACCTTCCTCTTTTTCCGTTCATTTCCTCATTTGAGTGGCACACATTCACCAGGTGCTTTCTGAGAGAGGGAAGGTTGAGATGTAATTCGTTTTGATTTACATAGTTGCAAATGTCACTATTCCACGTTCATGTTTCATTACGTTAATAGTTCACTTGGGTGTTTGAAAACTTTCCTTCACCATTTCTTAGCCTTGCTCAGTGTCCTTGGTCAACAATGTGAAGGCTTTGTGACTCCACGGCTTCTGTAAGCGTGGTGCTGCTTCCCCTTTCAAGCAACATTCAGAAAGGTCATGACAATGTGCTTTAATTTGAATTTTATTTACTTGCTCTAATGTGCATTTTCTAAGTCCATTAGATCTCAAAAATCATGTTCACTAGGTCTAACATATTTTCTTTAATTTTTTTGTTTGAAAACCTGTGTTTTCTCTTTTGGGAGCTCTGTCATTTGCCATTTGGATTTCCAGGCATATCCTTTAAATTTTTACATTGTTCAACTTTTTTCCCACTGAATTGTCGTTTTGTTCTGGTTTCCAGATGATTTCTTTTTGTAGCCTTTTATTGACTTTTTTATTTCTGGCTACTACTGAGAGTTTTAAGAGCTCTTCCTTACTCTTAGTTGGTGATTTGCACTTATAGTAGCCTAGCTGGCTTTACGGTGTAAATTATTCTTATCCATGGTCAATGTATTAGTTAGAATTTTAGATCCTCATGGGCTCCTTATAGAATAACAACTATATCAATAATAAAAGTCACAGCCATGGACCATAAACAACGTGATGGTAAGCATTTCACACTGCATGGCTAGTCTCTGAGGTAGTGTTGGTCACTGAGCTCAAGTTCAGAACCTATAATTCTGATAAGATTATTGTGGCCAAATTAACTTCACAGCTAGTAAAGGACAGACACCAATGTGAATGCAGGAAGCACAGTTAAAAGTGAGCCCCTGACATCCCCTCAGTCTCTGCTCTATCTCTGCTCTATCTTTATCCCTGCACATCTTGTAGGCAGGGTAAACTTTGGGTAGAAGTTTCTGTGGGTGGGTTGGTGTTCTCCTCCCTCCACTAGAAGTCCTATCTAGTTAGAGTGTGTCCTCTTCAGTCCCTATGGCCCCTGCTACTAGGAGTCTCAGCTAAAGTCACCCTCATATCCTCCCAGAAGCCTTCCGTGTTCTATGTCTCCAGCTTGTCACAGAGATTCCTCCATCCACGGTTTCGCTTCTCTCTGTGGGCCCTCTGTCCTCCCGCCCCTGCTGCCCAACCTGAGACTCATCCCATGAGAGAGAACCAATTCCTGACACTAGTAACAATACTCTGCCAAGCTTGCTGACAGGAGCCTATCACAGCTGTCCTCTAAGAGGCTACAGCCAGCAGCAGATCAAAACACATGCAGAGACTCACCTAGTCAAACATTGCTCGAAGCACAGGGAGTCTTGTGGAAGAGTCAGGGAAAGGACAGAAGCACCTGGAGGTGACAGGAGCTTCACGAGAACACCACCAGAGCCAACTAACCAGGACCCAGAGGGGCTGGCAGAGAATGAAGGACCAACCAAGGACCATGCATGGACTGGACCTAGGCCCTACACTGATGTAGCAGGTGAGCAGCTCAGACTTCATGCAGGTCCTCTAGTAAGGGGAGCAGCAGAGGCTGGCCCAGACATGGACTAGGCTGCCTGCTTTCTGATCCCTCCTCCCTGGCTGGGCTGCACAGGGGAAGAGGATGTGATCAGTGCTGATGCTACTTGATGAGGTGGGGTGGGTGGGTAGGAAGACAGAGCTCCCCTTTTCTGAGGAATAGCGGAGGGGGAAAAGGAGGAAGGGTAGGACCAAGAGGAGAGGATGGAAGGGCTATGATAAGGATGTAAAGTGAATAAATTAATTAATTTTTAAGAAGAAAAGAAAGTCAGCCCCTTCTCAGTGCTGCCCTCCTGTGGTTGGTGCAATTACAACTAAAACAAATTAACCTGTGTTAGGTGCATGGCGTTAGGTATCCTGAAATGACCTAGAACCTTGTCAGGGCTCTTTACGTCCTTCAGCTCTGCATTATAGCAAGAAAACATCTAAAATAAAATATATTTACAGCTAATAAAATATTGCATTATTATATGGCTGATAGATAGACCATCAGAAGAGCTGATGCCTGCTACCTTCAGCCACAGCTAATATACCAACCTGCCCCATGTCACAAACCATCTCCATGAGAAAAAAAAATGACTTAAGCCGTGTATTTTGTTCATTGCGGTGTTTTATCCATGTCTGTACACTGGGTTTTATGTAAAATAAAACAAAGTTCCTTTAAAACTCTACCAAGAAACATCAGTTCTTGGGGGACACAGTGGACATTACTCTCAAGATAGCAGGAAAAAAAGGACCGTATTAAAAATAAATCATACTTAACACCGGTGGTCATACAGGAAACCCAAGAAACAGCAGCAGACAACGAGAACGCAAGATTCTGTCTTTAACCTCTAAACACACAGCTTTCTCAGTTTTACCTCATGACTGTTTGGTAACTTCTGTGCCAGCCATTTTCCTGGGGTGCACTTTAGAGTGTTAACGAGCTGAGCGTCTACGTAATTATAGCACGAATCCCATGTAATACGCAAGTACACCTCGCTCTGGTAAGAAGTTATGAGCTACACCCAGGCTGGAGTGAACTTCCTGCTACACAACCCACGGCAGCAAGACAATCGTTGTAGAACACAAACCCTTTTAGACCTGTCACATTTTCACCAGACAAGGGGACTGGCTAGCCTGCTGCTACATTGTGACCTCTGCTACCGAGACCTTGTTAAGCCACAACATTTATAGCATCTGGCATCACTGCAGGGCACACAAGTGACAGTATTCACTGAGACCAAAATAGACTGGCTGTGTCCTTGCTGAGAGCCATTGCAGCCATCCAAGGCATGCAGGAGAGACACTTGTAAGTCAGCCTGGCAAGGACTGTGCAGAGCACCAAGGTCTCAGTGGAGAGTAAAGGCAGCCCTTCTGCTTTCTGGTAAACAGCAGGTTTCCAGCGTACAGTGAACACCCACCTCAGATCTACAGTGTGACACTTTCGCAATGCTAGTTTACAATGTAACTCAGCATTGCAATGCACATTTTATAAATGGAGAAACTACAGGTGACTAGAAGTGAAGATGTCCAAGTTCATAGGCAGAAAATCTGCCGAGGCCAGGTCTCAAGTTCAGGTCCCTCAATTCCTACTTCATTACTCTTATGAAACTGTCACTAAATACTGTGTTTTATTCCTGCAGGGGACACTGGCAAATACCAATCCCTGCCTGAGATGCCAGAGCTGCAAGCATCACATTTGTCTGGAGCGGCAGTTCTCTCGCTTGAGGCTGTGTCAGTAGGACATGGAGGGTTGTTAAGGCCCACACTACTGGACCCGACTCCAGAAGTTCTGATGAAGCAGGTCTGAGGATAGGCCAGGATTCTGTACAACTGACAAAGTCGCAACCCCTTTGCGGTCACATATCAGATATTTACACTACGATTCATAACAGTAGCAAACTTACAGGTATGAGGTAGCAACAAAATAAGTTTATGGTTGAGGGTCACCACAACCTGAGAAACTATAATAAAGGGTCGCAGCATTTGGGAAGGCTGAGAACCGCTCTCCTGGATGACAGTAAAGCTGCTCGAGTGTGCCCATGCTTTAAGAATAAATGGCTATCCTAGAGCATGAAGAATCAAACGGGCGAATTAAGGAGAAACATTCACACTGTGCCTCAGAATCAACTGTAGAGCTTCTACGCCAGAGGCCTCAGCCCCACCCCCTATATATTCTGCTATAATGAGCTCAGAGTTCTCTTTCTGAAAAGCCCCATAAAAGATGCTGATATATGATCATGACCAAGGAGACTGGCAGAGAGGTTCCATCCACCTCAGTGCTTATTTCTTTAAGTTCGATTTAAAAATGGAAGTAGGGCCTGGCGAGATGGCTCAGAGGTTAAGAGCACTTACTGTTCTTCCAGAGGTCCTGAGTTCAATTCCCAGCAGCCACATGGTGGCTCACAACCATCTATAATGTGATCTGATTCATACTGTATACATAATAAGTAAATCTTTAAAAAATAAAATAAAATAAATAAATAAATATATAAATAAAAATGAAAATAAAAATTGCCCATGTGCCACTGGGTAACCCTACATCCATGGACATATGGGCAACATTGGCTGGACACAGTGGTATCTAAATCTATAGCCACTGTAATGAAAAGGCCCAACTAACTTCTAAACCCCTGCCTGTCTGTCTACAACACTAGTCTTTTAAACTAAGTTCTTACGGTAATGTTTTTTCAAGAGACACCAATTGCGTACATTTAAATATATTTTAACATAACAAGGTAACTTATAAGCAAATCGACCGTGAGTTTAGAGTGGGTTGTTTTGTCTCTGCTGAGCTATGAAACACGCTCACTCTGGAAAGCTCTGGCCAGTTATTACCACCTACTCCCTTACAAGGCAAGAGCACCCAAGTTTGTGCTCTTTAGTCACACTTCCTCAGGGGTACATGACCTGATAGGTGCACAGTGTTGACTTTGAGTATGTCATCATCAGTCATTCTTCTTTTTTTTTTTTTAAGATTTATTTATTTATTTATTTAATGTGTATGGATGCTCTGTCTGCATGTACACCTGCATGCCAGAAGAGGAAACCAGATCACATCATAGATGGTTGTGAGCCACCATGTGGTTGCTGGGAAATTGAACTCAGGACCTCTGGAAGAGTTGCAGACCGTGCTCTTAACTGCTGAGCCATCTCTCCAGCACCTGTCCATCATTCTTAGTAGCAAAACTCAGTGGTTACAGTGGTTGCAATGGAGGCCTTGTAATGCTGAACTTCTCATGCTAATGAATTCCACCCAAAAATGCTACTTGGAATGGCCTACGATGGGTGGAGAGAGGAATGAGAGATGGGGGGGTTGGGGCAGGGGCAGGAAGGGAGGGAGGGAGACTGATAGACATACATACACATAATAGTTCAGAGCTAATTGCAAAGTGGCACATACAACATTGCGATACAATAACCAACAGCCAGGCTGAGCAGAACTCTGAGCACTATGTTATCAGCTCATTTACTCATCAAATCCCCACGCAATGGGCACGCCGCTGCCCCTGCTCCCACAGCACCCTGAATTGGAACAAAAGAACTTTATTCCTTGTGTCTTCTTCTGTTTTCTGGTTACTAATGACGCCATACCTCGGGGCAGATGACTAATAAAGAAAAGTCTACTTTTAGCTCAGAATTCTAGTTCAAGGTCAAGAGGTCATATTCAGCACTGACCTTCCTGCTAGGTCCTGGCCAGCATGAGCAGTGACAGGCTGGCATCCTTGCCATCTGCCACGGTGACTCTAGTTGCTACTTCTGCAGTACAACCGCCGCAAAGGCCGCACCTGAGTCTAATAAGGGAACATGCCGGCAAACACAACTGAGGGACAGCTTACAAAACAGCAAGCTCACTGAAGCCTGAATTGTCAAGGAACAGAAGATGAAGGAAGTCTGAGGAGCTGTCTGGACCAGCAGGTTATATCCGAGCTGTCGGTCAAAGGCAATATGCAACCCACAGTAGCCATGATGTGGCCCAACACCATGTGGCATGTAGTAACCAAAATCCAGAAATTAGATGTCACCCAACCAAGCTTATTGTCAGTGTGGGCAGGAAAGCTGCTTCCAGGTTCTCTCAAAGGACAAAGCCAGAGCTACAGAGAGCATGTACACTGTGTGTGCACGCACTGTCACAATTTCATGCAGATAAGTCAAAGTTAAGTCCAACAAAAGAGAGTCCCTTCTGGCTTGTTCCCTTTTCTTCTTTGCAATTCCCTTGTCCCCTGGATGCCAAGAACGTTAGTCTGTTTACACATGCGACTATCCTCTGCCTGGGCATTTCCCTGAGTGACATCTAACGCTCTCCTCACCCCAGTGAGCCTACTCCATCACGGGTGGAATCAGTGCCCTGGACTTGGTTACATTCTACCTCCCCACACAAGGCACACTTCTCTGTGAATACTTGCTCTTCCCCTCTGCCTCGCACACTCCTCATCCTTTAGCAGACTATTCTCTCCTTTGCCACTGAGGCTCAGCATACCAGGCACCTTCCTCTAGCTGGCTCTTATACCTTGAGCATAGCAGTCCAGCCCTAAGACTTTATAGTTCACAGAATTAAAAGGGGAAACATTTTAATGAAATATATAAATTTTCTAAATTGAATATACCATTTTCCATCACTTCACACTCTTTTTAACATTTTATATCAGGCTCTAATAGTGGAAAAAAGAAAGATAGACTTTTTTAAAAAACATTAGAGAACCCGAAAATTCTCACAGAACTGCACATCGGGACTCAATTTCCCCTTGGTACACACATATCTCCCCTAAGAAACCTCTGTGGCTTGATTTTAGGTTTCAGAGGTCAGAGACTCAATCTAGACCTTAAAGAAACTTATTTTATGAGATTTTTAAGACATAGTGCTACTATGTAGCCCAGGCTGGCCACTAATTCCAACCTTGCCTCTACCTCACAATATAGGGAATACAAGGTTATGTTATTGCAAAGCTAACCAAATTAGAGTTATCTTAACAGCCTTCCCCTGGAATCTTCTGTGAGCTGATCACGCGTAAAGCAGAAAGCCGATGTGTTTACCTGAGATAGCCCAGTGCGAGCTTACCCTAGAGAAGATGTTTTCCAATGAGGAAGTTAACGATCTCTTCGCCTTGTTTTTCAGAATGTCAAGCTTGAACCTCCCACCACTTGTCGAATTTTCTGGAATTGTACTATTTGAGATAATCTAAAAACAAAAAACAAAAAAAAAGAAAGAAAAGAAAGAAAAACAGCAAAGTTATAGTGTAGTCACACTCAAGGTTAAATGAGGCTTAAATGTAGGCTTTAGGGGTAAGCCGTTTTTTAAAAAGCAGGCAATCTTCAGTAGCTCAATTAAGAAGTAATAATTCGGGTTCCACACTGTGAACACAAAGATTATAAGGAAAAGAGTTTAATATTGTAAGTAATAAAAGAAGGCAGAGATAAAATCTTTCCTCTTTGCCTTTCCATTTCCCTCACATATTCCCACTTCATTTACCAAAAATTAAACTCGGGATATCATTTTTTTTTTCTGCTGGTTTCCAGTGGACTACTGCCATTGCTTTCACCAAGGTGTCCGCTTTGTGTCGAGAGCAGAAAACTTTGTAAACCAGGCTGCGATCTAATGACGCCTCTGTTAAACTCCATTTTCAAGGCTGGAGAGCTGGCTTGGTGGTTAAGAGCACTGGTTGCTCTTACAGATGACCCAGGCTCAGTTTCCAGCACATACATGGTAGGCCACAGTCTTCTATAGCTCCAGGTCTAGGGGATCTAGTCCCTTTCCTGACCTCTGTGGTCACCTCATGCACACCCATGGACAGACAGGCATACAGGCAGGCAAAACAATCATACACCCAAAATAAATAAATTTTTAAAAATAAACAAACAGCAGCAAAAAGCCCTTCATTTTTGTTTGAATGGCCATGTGCCTTTCATATTAATAAACTTCATCAATAATATGAATCAATGAGGTGCCCGCTGTCAGGTGTTTTGTTTCTTTAATCTTGTTGCAGTTCTCGGGTGACATGAGAAAGTGAAGCCCCTGAGGGGGCCCTCACGCACTCTTACATGTGAAAAATGTTGCTGTAAATGCTAAGAAGAGAGGCATCTGTGAGAACGTTGTGATGTAGGGGATTTATCTCCTAGGCAAGTTTAAAAGCACGCAAAGGTCAGAAAAACCAGACCCTGGAAGAGCAGACCAGGCTGCTGGCGTGAGGCCCGTGCAGGAGGCTCTGAAGGGCCACGCCTGGTCACCCCGGGCAGCTTCGGAGGGAAGAATGAGAAGACTTAGCTGGGAAAGGAGTTTCTGCATGCCTGGCCACCTGAGTTAGGTCCGTGGGAGACTCGTGGAAAAAGAGAACCAACTCCTGAAAACTCTCCTCCAACCTCACGCACACTCACAGCAAACAAAGTGTACTAAAAACAGAAGCAGCAAAGCCAGCATGGTGGCGTGGTGGCGTGAGCTTCCAATCCCACCACTGGTCAGGATTAAGCAGGAAGACAGAGTTTAGGGGAAGCCTGGGCTACATCTCAAATAGTGTGACATCAAAATATGTTACTGATGCCCAAAGTGCAGTGAAATGCAAAACCAGAATTTATATCCGCCCTTAAGAGGTGTGCATATAAGGGGATCCTCTTTGATGTTGTCGAGGTGGTAGGTTTTGTTTGTTTTTTACTTTTTGTTGTTGTTGTTAATCGTTGGGCAGCTGAAAGCAAGTTCAAAGCTACAGGCTTAGGCCATCCTTCAGTTCACGGCAGAAGCAGGCATGTACAAGGAAGACTATTGTCCTTGTCACCATTCTGAGAAAACAGGCATAGAAATATGTTGTTTTTTTTTTAATCATAAACTAGCAGGGCATGGTGGCACACGTCTTTAATCCCAGCACTCAGGAGGCAGAGGCAGGCGGATTGCTGTGAGTTTGAGGCCGGCCTGGTCTACAAAGTAAGTCCAGGATCACCAAAGACCGCACAAAGAGACCCTGTCTCAGGAAGAAAAAAAAAAAAAAGAACTAAAAAACAAAATCATAGACTAGCATAATTTTTAAAGTACATTGTACATCATGAACCTCCACGAATGCCTTTTTTTTAACCCAATATATGAAGTTATTTCATGTTCGGAAACTATAATGACTCTATCTCAGTGTCTGCTGAAACTTCCCAAGAACTCTATAAATGCTGAATTTTTCTAACGTACTGTAGGCTTTCACCCTAACAGAGATGAAAGCACAAAGGGAAAAAAAATGTTTTCCATGTCCTGTGTGATATTCTACCTACGTGTGTAAATTACCACACCTACAGACGTAAAGCAGGAGGGAGTCTGTGCTCACCGCCGGCCCTTCCCCGATGTGCACGTGAGTCTTCTGCTTGGCTTCACAGAGCTGCCTGAGGTGCAGAATGACAAGCTCGTTCTCCTCCTGGTCGCTGATGGGCTTCATTTTCTGTTGGACAGATGAGGTGAGAGCAGAGTAGGGCAGAGCAGACTCTCTGATCTTGCCAGAGCCTCAGGCTGATTTATATGTCAAGAGGCTAAACAGACATTAGCTTTTTCCCATTCTGCTAGCTCTGAGGACGGACATCTTCCGGGCAGTGGAATGAAAGGAAGGACTCACTGATAGGACCCAATATGGCTCCTTACAGGAGAATGGTGACGGGTGTTACCTGAACTCGTTCAAAGATGTCCGCTTGCTCGTTATCACTCAGTGAAGAGAGATGCCTCTGGATTACAAGCTTGGCTCTTGGTGGGTACAGACCTAAAAGAAAAGTTGGGGGAAACATGAGGTAGAGGCTGGCCGCAGAGGCCTAAGTGTGTGTTGGCCATTACCCTTTCCCCTCCCTGAGTGGGCACCTAACTTCAATCTTCTCAAGAAGAGATCCTGGAGCCAGCAGTGAAAATATGAAACCTGATGGCAGGCCACACCTCCTAAACCATCAGATCCCGCAGCAGACCCAGACATAGAAGGTCTATGAAGACTCTGTAATGCTGCCGCCCAGAGCAAACTTTCACTCCCTAAACTCGCAAACCGGACCACTATGAGAACTGGCCAGGGAACAAACATGCGAGCCTAGAACCTGTGCTAGATAGAAAGTCAAAGAAGAATACAAAAGACTAGCCTTGGGCAAAACGGCTGAACTGCTAACGTAAACATAAACTCACATGGCATTCAAATACAGGACTACCGAAAAAGAGGTAATCCCCCGTCAGGGGCTCCCATTTTAAACAAGTAAAACTTAATTTAAGACAATGATTCCGTGAACTATTTCACTTCTCTCTATTGTGATGTTTATAAATCTTTGTTTTTTCATTGCCATTGTTGTTGAAACAGTCCCATTTTGTAACCCAAGACAACCTGAAACCTTGTCACCTGAGCTCCCCTAATGCTGTGCAGCTTCCTCTCCATGTGTTCTGGCCTATAAATTCTACAAATATTCCATATTCTTACACACGGTCTGTGGAGAATTTTTTTCCATATGGATGTTTCTTTCTTTTTTTTTTTTTTTTTAAGAAAAGTTTGATTGATAGTTACAATGTTCAAGGGAACATTCATTCTTTAAAAAAAAAAAAAAAAGGTTACCTGCCACTATATTTGGATTATAAAGAAGACATCTATCTACATAGAATATATAATAAACTTTTAAATAGGCTAGCAATTTTTAAAAATAATTTTGTATTGATCAAGATGGATCAGAAGGCCAGGTGTGGTGGCACATGCCTTCAATCCCAGCACTCGAGATTAAGGCAGAGGCAGCCAGATCTCTGTGAGTTTGAGGTCCGCCTGCTCTACAAAGCAACTCCAGGACAGCCAGAGCTCTGTTACATAGAAAAAGCCTATCTTGAAAAAGACAAAAAAGAAAGAAAAAAGACGAGTAAGAGGGTAAAGGTGCTTGTTGCCAAGTTTGGACCCAAGAAACCACATGGCAGAAAATAAGAAACAACTCCTTCAATGTCCTCTGATGTCCACACGTGTGATATGGCACACATGGACGGACCCATGTTCATATCCACACATAGCAACTAAAGAAATAAAAATCATTTTAAAACTTTAAAAAAGGATATTGTAGTATTATCATCTTCAGGCTGTAGTAAATATAATTTAAAACATTAAGCCATAATTTTAATATTTTCTATGCAATCTTTACTTTTAGTTTCAGTGAATAAGACAAAGTTGTTGACTAAAAATAATTCTTTATGACTTAATTTGGTATAACAGAGCTTTGACACCTGGTTTATAGGCACAGTGTAAAGTTTTGTAATTGGATTTCTAAGAAAACCACATAGTTACAGCTAACTGAAGCCAAGGAATATGCTCACAATTTAGCCTTGTGCGTGTGTTGGGGCAGGGGTTGGAGAGGGGTGCTCCTCTGCAGGTGCTGAGGGAGCCAGAGGTTGATGCTGGACATCCTTTCTCCCTCTTCCACCTCATTCTGAAACGCCACTTTGGCTTCCGCTCAACTGTTTTCCCACATAGGCCCCAAGACACACCCATCTCTGCCCCTTCCACCATAGTAATGCGATGGCAGGCTTTTGCCACTATGTCTCCTCTTTGTAAGTGTGCTGGGGATCCAATGTAGGTCCACTTGCCAGCACTTCACCCACTGAGGCCCCTCCCACTCTAGCCACCGAAGCCCCTCCCACTCTACCCACCAAAGTCCCTCCCACTGAGGCCCCTTCTACTCTCAGCATTTAGTTACTTTTTAAAAACTACCCAGATCTCTACAGATAGCATGGCAAAGAAGCCCTTAAAAAAAAAATGTTTCATAAAACAGAATTGGTTCGTGACTGCCAGGATTCACACAAAGCTGGCTTACACAGGCCCGGCTTCAATGCTTCAACTGCATCTGCTGTAATTCACTAGGAGGCATGAACAGGAGTAAGGACAGAAACTTCTCAGCTCCTCCTTTCTCTCTGAGGCAGTCTCTATAGCATCACAGAGAGAATGCTAGCATCCGTTTTGATGGAAGGAAGTACCCATGACCATGGCTTCTTATGTCCTAGCAAAGGCTCCTTAAAAGGCTCTCAGAAGGCATGCTACTACATTTATTGATTCACGTCCCTGGGTGAATAAAGACATTTTCACGCTACATGAAGGCTGTGGGATACCAAAGCAAAACACCAACTATATATACTGTGGGGCCAGAACCGGATCCTGGATGGAAGAAAAACAAACAAACAAACAAACAAAAAACAACAACAAACAAACAAATGAAGTGGTGAAGATGAATGAAGGGTTTCATTTGGATTTCAGTTAATACTGAGGTTAACTTCCTGTCGTGATCACTGCGCTGTACTTCAGTCGGCATAAATGATGAAGATCAAGGCTCAGAAAACTCTACAACCATCCCGTGAAACCAAAAGATCAAAGGCTTTTCTACTTCATGTGTGTCTTAAGTTTCTCCTATGTGTTTTTAACAGATAGGCGATTTCTGCTTGTCAGTAAGTTAGTTTTTCATTTATCAGTAAATTCTCAGAATGTAGCCAGGCATAGTGGTGTCTGCTTTTAGTCCCAGATCTCTGGAGGCAGAGGCAGGAGGATCTCTGTGAGTTAGAGGTTGGCCTAGTTTACGTAGTGAGTTATTTCTAGGACAGCCAGGACTACATACAGACCCTGTCTGGAAAAGGAAAAAGAGTAGAGGAAGCCCATGCCAGGCCCAGTATCTTTTTCTCTGCCCTCAGAGCAGGACGTAGCTAGCTCTCAGCTACTCCTTTAGCCTGTGTGCCTGCCTTCCACCACACGCCTGCCATGATGCAAATGGACTACATCTCTGAAACTGTAAGCCAGCTTCCAGTTAAGTGCTTTCTCTTATAAAAGCTGCCATGGTCATGGTGTCTTCAGAGCAATGGAAGACTGGCTAAGACAGCAAGGTTTCCAGTACCAGTCGTGACTTCCTGCTTGTTTGAGAGGCTCTTAAGCGCAATTAGGGTACTGTTGGTTGCTATTAAGATATGTGATTCACGGGCTGGAGAGATGGTTCAGAGGTTAAGGGCACTGGGTGCTCTTCTAAAAGTCCTGAGTTCAATTCCCAGCAACCACATGGTGGCTTACAACCATCTATAATGTGATCTGATGTCCTCTTCTGGCCTGCAGGTGTACAAGCAGGCAGAGCACTGAATACATAATAATAAATAAATTTTTAAAAAAATATGTGATCCACCTGAGAAGCGGCTTGAAATGGCTTCCACAGCTTTATTAGTTTTACCTTTTCCTTACATGTAGAGTTTTGGCAACTTTGGGTACCAATCTGCCTGGCATTTAATCCCAAGTAAACAGTTCTTGCTAAATAGACACTTGGAATTGGGAGGTTCAAGTTGTTAGTGATTGTTTTTAATGTGTTTTGTTTTTATACTTTACCTTTTTTGCATCTGAATACTCTTTCCCCCTCTCAGAAATAGAAATGCTTTTCTCTGTTAATGTTTTTATTATTTTGTTTGTTTATACTAAAGACTTTCTTTGATCTAGCTGGAATATAAATAGAAAGGCTCTCTCTCCCTCTGTATAGTTAGCTAATCTAAAACTATTATGTCCCACATAGATTAAGAATGCTCCCTTCACCAGCCACACAAACATGCATTCATACACACACACATGTGCATGTGCACACATGCGTGCATGCACAGACGCACACATACACCTTCCATTTGGTCACACATCTTCCATTTGGTAATGTTTCATATGTTTTAAAATAATGGCCGTTCTTTAACATCACGCTTATAAACTTTAAAACCTGTATATGACCTTGAAACAGGGCTAGATTATAAACGTTAAATCAATCTACAGTTTAGCACATGCTTGTTTGAAGCTTACGGGGTAGAAATCACAACTAGAATCCACAGTGAGTCAAGTTCTCAACTTTCAGAATAAAGGAATATGTCACCAAGTGAGAGAGAAAACAAAAGGAAAAACTGAACAGTCTTCAGTGAGTTTGCCTCTCTCTGTTCATTCAACAAATGTTTGCTCAGGTCCCACTGTGCACAAATATGATGAGTCATAAGAGCTGTGGGAAGCACAAGCCCTTTGCTTGAATTTGCCTTCAGAAAAAAAAAAAAAAAAAAAGAGAGAGAGAGAGAAAGAGAATGGCAAGCATGCAGAAGCGACTGATCACACACTTGGGTCTGACAGGCTTGAGAAATGCTCTTGGGGTTCCTGTTCACAGCGAAACAAAGAACTATTCAACGACAGTGAGGACTTCAGCCCATCAAAACGCCAAAGCAAACTCCTCTCGTGCCAAGGCCACCGTCTATGGTACCTTCAATCCTCTCACAGAGCTTATGCAAAGAGTGCATGGGGCAGGCCTCGCACAGCTTGATCTGTGTCTTGGCACTCTGCAAAGCAGCCGCCGTGCTGAAAGCTTGCTTCAGAGTCAGCATGACCTCATCCACCTATAAGAAGAAACAAAACTTGTGTCTATAAAACTTGGCTTTCACAGAAACATTAAAAAAAAAAAAAATCAACAGCAGTGTGAGCCTTTAGAGACGGCTGACTAAATAACAAATAACAGAATCCTGATGACTAACAGAGCTGGCAGAGTGCAAACAGCAAGTCTTGAAGTCAGATCTTTCATCCATATAATTAAAAGCTGGATGAAATAAGAGCATTGCAGTCTGTGGCATATACTACAGATCTGTTACTCGAATGCTATTTTCAAGTCCCACAGGCGCTACACTATCACAGACAGCTTAATTAGCAGGTCAAGTCTTTGCTTAATTAAATGACTTATCTGATAAACATCTCCTTGGAAGCTTCCTTGGGTACATACTAGGAACAACAAACTAGAGTCAATGTTCAACTATGCTAATAGGCATCCTATTCGTCCAGATTGTTCTTAGTGTAAAAGTAAGCACAGCTTGGTTGGAGTACAGTTCTGAGGGGAAAAGATCTCAAGCTAGATACTGGGGGTGGGGGGGGAGCTCTGTGAATTCCACACTGTCTGATTTGTTACCATTTACTTACAATGATTCTAAGTTCTGGCATTTAAATGCCCAAGAGCTGGCTCTCACCATGGCGCCACCAGCATTGCTCTTGCAGTGGCCCAGCATTTCAACCAACTAGCTCCTACCTATGCCAGTTTCTCTTTTGAAGCCAAGTAGCTCTTCATCTTTCTCAGGCTGCAGCACCATCTCTGGTGACACAGTCACTAATGGAAGTGGAGATGTCCCCACACTTTGTAGGATTCTGGTAACATCCTAAAACCCTCTTAGTGGAGAAGCTGGATCCTAATGGCCTCATCCCAACCAGGTCTGGTAAGCTAAGCTGCCTATCGTGTGTAGCAGAGACCATGTTTTCACTTCGCTTTTCCATGTCTCCCATAGCTTAGTCTAAGAATAGGTTGTTTTGATAAACTATTAATCTACTTCTGCATGCGAAGGGGAGAGGAGCCTGGAATATACAGAAACTTTACTAGCCTAGTAAAACTGAAAATAGACTTCCAAACCCTTAGCAGCCGGCCATTGCTGTTGCACCTCAAGGTAGGATGATGGACTTAGAAGAGCAGAGAAGCTTATCTCTCCCTTCCTAGACCCCCTATCCAGCTCTAGCCAATGGACTGCACGTTCTCCACAGTTGTGTGTAGAGCAGGGACTGATTCGGACATGAACTCCCCCTATTTGACTACTTCCCCTTGGTGGGGAGACCTGATGGTACTCAGAGGAAGAGTAAGCACGCTACCAGGAAGAGGCCTGATAGGCTGGATCTTATAGTGGGGGATGAAGTCCCCTTCTGTCACGGACCTAGGAGTGGGGAATAGGATGAAAGAGGGAGGGAGGGGGAATGGAAAAAAACAAGTGAAGGGATAACAATTGAGATGCAATCTGAATAAATTACTTAAATAAAATTTTTTTTAAAAAAAGAAGAGCAGAGAAATAGTTTCACAGCACTCCATATATAATGATGGAGTGCCATCGTTGCCAAAGATGTCATTTATGTAACTAAAAATAAAGATTTCTCATTTGTAGAACTAAAAGTATTTAATGTCTTTGTATTTTTTAATCTCATTTACTTAGCTTTCTAATCAAAGGCAATCTGGCAATTTAATTATTTATGTATGTGCTCCTTTATTCTATTTTTTGTTTCTCATTTATGTCAGGCACTGGAAGGGCTGGCAATGGATTTAGAAGTACATAGTATATGCATATATAATTTGTACATAAAAATATAACTTACATAAATATCTTACATGTTATATTCTGCATGTGTGTATTTGTTACCTAAAAATGCTGCCTTTTCAATTGTGTCTGAAATGTGACTACTAACTTCTCTTTACCACAAATACTACTAAAAATTCCCTCTCATCTACAAAATGTTATGTGTTTCATTTTCTAAAACCCACCACTTTTTCAGATGACCTGTAAATTCTATCACAAGGTCAGTGCCCTTAAGAGTTCCAATGAGATCATTATGAACACAAGAACAAACATCACAACTCATGTCAATAGGGCAAAAGCAAAGGGACAGGCAGAAATGTGAGTTATACAAACAAAATGCAAGTATTCCTGGCAGTCACCAACTGGCACAGTTCCTGTCTCACCAAACAGCATGCAACCAGACAGAGAAAAATTCATTCGTATTAATAATAGGACCAACCATAGTGAAGATAATGTCTATTGATATAATGTACCAAGCTTCAGTATTATATTACATTTTAGGCAAAAGTAACTGAAGATCATAGAGCCACCTTTTGCTAGAAAACACTGTCAATTTTTCAAGGTATCCAATGAACAGTAGCATTAAGAACAGCTGACAGAAGGCAATGCTCAGTGTGAGAGACTAACTGGTCACATAATGAAGCGTTCCCTATGTGTTAGATTTAAGCCTAGGAATCACACCCATCCCATGTTCAAATGCTCATAGCACTGTTCATATGCCCAGCCATGTCCCGGTAACAATACTTGTATTTTTCTTCAAATACAAAACTTTTACAAATTAGTCCTTCAAGCATCAGTCTCTCTTCCTTGCCATTTTCATCGTAACCCCCAAACTGGGATCCGCCCCTTTATCCATCCTCCACACATTGCTTGCTCCTTATACATTAAAGATTTATTTTTTTACAAGTACCATTCACATCAGCTATGAGGGAAAGATAGCTTCTAGAATATGAACCTTATTCCTCTGTTAGTATGCCAATGTTTTCTTATTAGAAATAGTATTCCTGTTATCTCATTGGGTGTCAAGCTCATGTAAACTCTGGGTCATAAAGACCACAGGGCCTTTTCCCTTTTCTTTAACTCACTTCTAACTGTACTGTAATGGAATATTTTCTACATGATGGAGTTCAAAAGGGTTGCTTATTAGTAGATGTAACCTTCTTTTTACATTCTTTCAATCAGTTTGGAGAAAGAGCTTCGAAGAAATTATATTCACTATAAAATGTATGCATTTGCAAGACAATATTGACCTCCTCCCTAAGGATAATGAGGAAGAGCTGAGTGGGGGAGGGAGGGCGGGGTAGTATCTAAACTTGTGCAGAGCCCTGCAGGGCCCATCCTAGAACAGTACAGTTCACAAACGCGTTGCAATTTTTACAAAGTGGCAAAGGAAAATGGTAACTGCGGCATAGCTGGTGCTCAAAGAAGACAAGTCAGCAAGTGCGATTTGGGATTATCTCGCCTTCTACAGCTGCCAAGCCACAGCACTCATCGAGCCGCTCCGACAAGTATTCACTGAGGACTATTTGTTCTGCTCTGTTTGTCAGGGCTTGGGCCACCCTCTACTACAGAGAAAGCATGCATTACATCTTTCTTATAACTTGCATCTTGATGCAACACAATGCAGTTACTAACTGATAAAATTTTAATAGAGCCTTTTAAAAATCTTAGCTTGGATCTCTTCTCTAAAACAATGAGGCCAAAACTAAGCCACATAGTGCCTCATGGAAGAGGAGGACACACACAGCCAGTGTGGTCCTGTGCACTGGCCCATGTATGGATGCAGAAAGGCTGGATATCCCACACCTCCTACCACTACTGGCGGTTTCCAAAACAAACAAAAACTAATTAAACCCTAAAGATAAAATAAAACTTAGAAACAAGACCATAAATGAGTGGGATTTACCAAGCTCTCCCTCTTGTGCAAGGGATACAATGAGCATACCTGATTGTCCCTGGACCATGACACTCTGTCATCAGATGTCCAAAATCATGAAGGACAGCAAGAAAAAGAGTTTTGCTTAACTGAAGAGCTGTGAGCAGGGTGTGTGAGGACCAGTCATCAGGCCATCCACTATGGCCATGAAAGAATGGGCATCAGGCCATCCACTATGGCCATATAAGAATGGCCATCAGGCCATCTGCTATGGTCATCAAAGGATGGTCATCTACTATCCACTAAGGATGGTCATCAGGCCATCCACTATGGTCATCTAAGGGCAACCCTCTGAAATTCAGTTCTTGTTTTTAAATGGTAGACTCCATTTAGCTAAGAGGAAACCTGGATAGGTATGTGTGAATATTTACTAAATAACATTAATTATATAGAGGGAAACATGACAGAATAAGAAATTGCTACGAATGGGTATTTTATATCCCCTAGAGAAAAAAATGGGGACCTAGAGGACGGCGATCAGAAAGTGCCTTTGTGCCAGTTCATTCCAATGCTTCCAGTAACTGGGAAGGTCACAGTTAAATGTAACAAACAGCAGGAAGCATGCACAGTGTGGCCTGAAACAACTGTATATGGAGAAAATGCTGATAGGAGGATTATATGCTTAGTAAAACTGGGGTGGTGGGCTGGGGACTTAGTTCATTTCGTAACCTGCTTACCTCCCGAATCCTGAGATAAATCCCCAGTCCATCTGAAATGCTGGGTGTGGTAGCATGTGTTGACAAGCCCAGTGCTGGGAAGCTGGGGACAGGAGGGTCCCTGGGGCTCACTGGCTAGCCAGCCTAGCCTAATTGATGGCCTACAAAGATCCATGAAGATGGCACCCAGGATTGTCCGCTGACCACCATGCATATGGGCATACATGTGTATGTGCCCACTGAAATACACCCAACCACTTTGCACATGTACACATTCACATATTGAAATTACAAAATCAATATTTTTGCATAAACTCATCTAATAATTGTGATGTTGACATCTGAATATTTGGGTTACAATGAATGAGAAGCCTGCCACGTATGACAAAACATAAAAAAACCTAGAGGGGGAAAAAAATCAACACAGTTCTTGGACAGATGCATTTCCAAGCCTGCCTTACACAGTTCTTCTCAAATAGAGAGGGGTAAGCAATGTTAGGGGGAAATTGACTTGCAAATTCCAAAGGAAAAAAAAATAAATGAAGTGTTTTGAAAATTAAGACAGGGTAATGAAAAAAGTGTGGAGGACGGTTCTTTCTTCTCGTGATGGAAGTATAATTTCTGATGCTAAGGCAATAAGGAAGAGATCAGTGCCTTTGTCACCGTCTTTAAGCAACAGGAAACATACCAGCTTTTCTCCTGTCATTACACTTCTCCTCCCCTTAAAAAAAAAACAAAAAACATGGTAACATGATAGTGTCTGTTAAAGCCAAGAGGGTACCCACACTTAAAAGCGCCATGAGGGTCTGTCTGTGGCTCTCTACTTTTGTGCTTCCTTCAAGGGTAAAGAACATCTCTGGGTGCCCTTTTCTTTCCTCAGCAAGGACTGAGTCCTGAACAGAAGATACTTCTGTAGGACAGAGAGATCCCCTGTCAGAAAGAGCAGGAGGCAACAGCCCCACTTACCAGAGACTCGTTAGCACACTGGAACACATAACAGATGTACTGGCTCAGCCCCGGCTCTGGAGACTCCCGGCAGATAAAGCCGAAGTGATCAACATGCTTTATTCCCTAGATGAAGAAAAAGAAACACACGCAGTGCTGATGGCGGATGCGTTCTGATAGAGATTGACGTCGTTTCTGCACTTTGCTAGCTCCATAAATGTCTCGTCTGTAGCAATGCATCGGAAG
The DNA here is from genome assembly GCA_907169655.1 of Acomys percivali. Taxonomy (NCBI): domain Eukaryota; kingdom Metazoa; phylum Chordata; class Mammalia; order Rodentia; family Muridae; genus Acomys; species Acomys percivali. The sequence continues at coordinate 20,965,039 of OU015748.1, read as the reverse complement.
ACATAATGTCATAGCGAGCTCACAGGATGGCCTGTTGATATAGCAGGTACAGTGAGACACACCCTCAGACCCTTCGCCTTTTTATTAAAAAACAATGCTACAGTGATCCATTTCTTATAATGGAGGCATGATGTTTGCCTGTAATGAGTTTTCAATTTATTGACCTAGAGCAGCACTCAGTGATAAAATCTGAGAAAAAGTACAAGTGGCAATTCTCAAATTAAATACCATACAACTCCATTAAGTGTGTGTGGAGGTTGCCAAAACAGTTGTTAATTTATTTGTCAACTCAAAGAACCACAAAAGAAAGGACTGATGCTCTTGTTCGCTCTTGGTTCGTTATTGCAAGTACCAATTGTCCACAGACACAGATCACTGTGCTTTCTTTATGTAAGATGAAGGATTTCAGCTATATTTACTTTCACTAAAGCTTCAGTCGTTGAGGCGATGATATGGCCCAGAAGGAAACGCATTTGCTGTACAAGCCTGGAAGCCTGGGTTCACTCTCCAGAATCTACATGAAGGTGAAAAGGCAGAACCAATTCCACAGAGTTGTCCACTAACCTCTCCACGTGTGCTAGAGCATGCAACTGAGTGCACATGCGCTGATAATGAAGTACGCAAGTCTTCAAAATAAAATCTCCAAAATGTATTGAGCCTGAACACACACAGACCAGTAAGTTTCAGTAAGCAATCTGCACCTTGTTTCAAACAGCAAGCACAGTGAGTTGAAAAATTAGGTTGGTGGGGAATATTAAGTGTCAATGATATCACCTAAATTCAAACAAAAAGGGCAGAAATGTCATTGGGGTCAGATTTGTAGTTAAATTTTGGCTCAGCTAATGATTTAGGTATGAGATACTGTGCTGAGCTGTTGCCAACTGTCTCCACCCCCTCCCTTTTTTTTTTTTTTTTCATTACAAAATAGCATAATGTAAGAAAGGTATGAGAGCTGGAAAACAGCCGTGAGGGCTTCAGGAGTGTTTCATCGATAGCGACTCCTCCTCACCATTTCTCATTACAATAGACACAATCTAGCCAATGGACATGGCAAAAAAGAAATCAACTCTGGTTTGTTTGGTTTTTTTTTTTTTTTTTTTTTTAATAAGGGTGGGGGAATCAGAGAAGAGTGAGGCTGTACGTCATGTAAAATGAGCTCTGAGCACAACTCTAGTGAAAGAACTTCTATTGTTGGCTTATTACTAAGTGGGGACCTCACAGGGACTTGTTAGCCCAATGGGTCTTCAGATGTTAACAACGCTTCCAGGAAAGCTAAAAAAAAAAAAAAAAAAAAAGTACTCCGTGACTCCCAGGATGGTCATGAAAAGTCACACCACTCCCCACTTCCCTTTTAGAGAAAGAAACATTAGGAGTTGAGAGTGCTCAAAAGCAGGCCAGCCACTGAACACAGCCACCTTGTATCCATTCAGCTCCTGTAAGGGAACCTTGAGAGCGGGTCAGCGGAAGGGGCTGGCCAGCTGCTGTGATGGCTGGCCTCCCCACCAGTCTCCCTCTTGTTGCTGTCTGGTTGCTTCCTGAACGTGAAATCATAACTCAGAGCTTGTCTTCAATAAAAGGAAAAGGAAAGGATCCTATTGGAGCTTCCACGTGCACATATTTGGTTTGGATCTATTCTCTGTCTCTGTGTATGCTTATGCTCATTTGGATAATCAGTAGCCTTTGATATATGCTTCCTGGGCAGCTTAGAGAAAGTGGAGGCAGGAGGTGTTGCCTTCATGGATGCTCCTTGGTACCCAATAGGGCATGAGCTAAACTTAGGTTACATATTACTCTTCCTGCAGCATGTGGCCAGATATGGAGACAAGCACATTCACAATGGCCATGTGCACTGAACTTCTAAGGGCTGTGCTCCACCTGAGTACATAAGGCACGTTTACACCATAAGTCACCAGTCCCTGGACAACTTGTTACCTTTCGGGGACCTCTTCATAAATAGACAACTACAAGAATGCTTAATAAAGATTTAGGGGGTTAAATTTTTCTACAAAATTTCTGTGTTCCTTAAATAGGAACTTCAGAGTTCCCAATATAACCTTCCTAGATTCAAATGCTACTGCTCTCTAAGCTGCTAGAGTAGAAAATGTTTAGCAGTCAACAAAATTTTCTATTACAGGAAAAATATCAGAACAAGGATTAGAAATAAAGGTATTTTAGCTAAAGCAAACAACTAATAAAAATCCTTGTGTCCAGAAGAAAGTAAATCTGAATGTCATATCAAGAGTAACACTGAATCCTAAATACAAATAGATGATAGACTCATAGATAGGTAGATAGATAGATAGATGATACACAATATACATAATGCTCTCATGTTTAGAAGTGTGACCCTTTAATGGCTGAGCTATTGTGCTTCCTCTGATTTTCCAACACCAAAATGTAGAGACCATGTAAAGAACACATTCTTGAATGTACTTTAAGTCACCAGGCCAAAAACAAAGGTAATTATCAATCCCACAGAGATGTCTTTGAATATATTCACATTTTGATTTTAATAGGCCTTCTTTTCTGACAAGTACAAATGTTCTTCTCATATTTACAACATATTTGGGTAGTTCAAACATTGGGTTAGATGTTCTTAAGTATTACTGTAGACTATGACTAATATAATATTATTACATTTTTTCTATCAATTTTTGTTTTGAAATCATAAATCTTGTGAAGCAAAAAATTAAAAGAATTAAAGCAGCAGAAGACTTTTCAAAATTTTCCATTTATGGTAACAGACACTAAAAAGACAACTTCTCCTTTTATTACCTGCTGTGGGATAAAGAACAAACGTATCTTAGTGACACCCACAAGATCCACAGCCCAAGAGTCTGAGTAATACTTGCTGTGACGTATTTTTCAAAAGAACTCACCACCGCAAAACTCCCACCAGCAGAAGAGACCAGGTAAAAGACCCAGAGCTGAAGAAAATGATGGGAATGTGGTGTGACGGACACTGGAGGTCCTGGGAAGGGTGCTGTTACCATAGAGCCAAACACATGAACACACTTTAATTGTAAGGGACAACTGTTTTTAAACATTATTTTTCTTAAGTCAGGCTCACCATGTGTAAGAAAATTCCTAAGTTCATTCTTTAGGGAAGGAAAGGGAGGGGAGAGGAAGGGAAAGAAGAGGGGGGAAAAATAGCTAATTTTAAAACAATAAAGCGTGATATATGTAAGCCCAGCGGTTGGGTGGCTAAGTTGTGGCCATGACAATTGGTTTCTTCAAATGCTGTGATATGATACCCACCTGAGAGCAAGACGAAATGTCTTTGAAATTCTTCTCCAGCACAACGGATTTAGTGTCTGGACTAATGAGGTTAATCTCAAAGCGGCCGACCTATAAAAGGAAAGGAAAGGAATCCAGTTACTTCAGCTCACGAGGACCTCCATCTTACTTGGCAATTAAGTATGCAACAATGGCAATTCAAATGATGTGGCCCAGACAAACCTATTTCGTACGTGTTCTGCCATATACATCAACCCCATATTGGCTATCTCAAACTATTTCTTTCCTTTGTTGGAAAACTAAGCGACCTTAAATTTTTACAATTCAATCCAAAGAATACAAATCTTTTTTTTTTTTTGCAGTTAAGAAATGGTTTCCTTTTCAAAAATGTGCAACCTGGGGCTGAAGAGTCAAACGTACTTGTTGCTAGCTACAGAGGACTCAGGTTCAATTCCCAGTAGCACATGGGAGTTCACAGCTATCCATAACTCCAGTTCCAGGAACGTGGTACACATACATATGTGCAGACAAAACACTCATGCTCATACAATAAATAAATAAATAAATAAACAAACAAACAAACACATTTTGAGCCTGGTGGTGGTGGCACATGCCTTTAATCCCAGCATTCAAGAGGCAGAGGCAGGTGGGTCGCTGTGAGTTTGAGGCCAGCCTGGTCTACAAAGCGAGTCCAAGACAGCCAAGGCTACACAAAGAAACCCTGTCTCGAAAAACAACAACAACAACAACAATAAAAGACATTTTGAATGCACAACATTGCCTCAAGTCATGAATCTTAAAGTCATCAACTATTGACTTGCATTACAGAATGTTCTCCAAAAGAGTCAATAAAATGACATATGCAGAACTGGGCCCAGGTAAAATTTTGGAAAGCAGATATTCCAAAAAGCTAACAGGAAGACCCGTGACTAGCAGAGAACAAATCTGGCAATCCAAAGAGGAGGAGAAAGCGACTTCATACATCACACAGAAGGTCCTGAGCCACTGTGACCACAAGCCTAGGTGGGGACTTTACAAGACCACAACAAAAAAACAAACGATGCGATCTCATGATGGCTAAAGACTGACTGCACGCTGTCTCCAAGACAAGGTCATATACCCAGTTACTCCTCTCTAGAAGAATTTATTTTGCTCCTGCCTCTCAGGATTCATTCACACCTTAAAATCAGCGCTAACACTATAGTTTTATTAAAGAATGCATTTAGGAATCAACCCAAGCCAGACGCTGGTGATGGACACCTAGTATCCATCCCATGAGTCGGCTCCAAAGCTAAGAGAAAGTCTTTCATCCTCTCTGCCTGAGGCCCATGATGCATCTGTGTTCTTTCTTTGTCTGATGCTTCTGCTTTGGCAGGGAGAAAAAAAGAAGGCAGAAGTGTTCACTGTGGCTACTGGAATGAACAGAAAGAGAAGAGAGACAGGTGAGTCAGGACCACTGGGCGCATAGCTTCGCCTTTCAAGTGCAACAAGAGTACAATTCCCAGAGCCCAGTTTAAAAAAAAAAAAAAAAAAGTAGAGTATCATAAAGTGTTGGTACGGCCAGTGCTGAGAAAGAAGAGACAGTGAATCACCCGGGCTCTGCTAGCCAACCAGCCCTGCATACTTCCAGAGTTCCAGACCAATAAGTGACCCTGCCTCAAACCAGAAGAAGGTGGCTCATGCCTAAGGAATGTACCCAAAGGTTGGCCTCTGGCCTCCACATGAACCGAGCCATGTGTGGACATTGACGCAAGCATGCACGAACGCACGCACGCACGCACGCACATGCACTGACCAGGGAGAAGCTATAGCTTGCCCAGCATCTTCAGAAGCTGCAAGCCAAAAGCCCCCTGCCAGCCTACCTGGAAGAGCATGGTTCTGTTCTTCTCTGAATCGGAGGGCTGCACGTGACTAGGCGCGCTTGCGTGCCTCCTTCTTGGCTGTGTTTTCTGGCTGTTCTCATGAACTTTCTTTTGCATGACACCTGTGACGCTACTGCACCGAGACCGGAACTCTTGCTGCTCATCCAAGCCACAGTCTTCCAAAATCCTCTCTGGGAAGCAAACCCGAGAGCTGGCCAGGACAGGTTGGCTGGCCACGGCGGGGAGGCTGGCCAGGGAGGGTAGGGCACGGTGGTTGTTAGCTGTACCATCCGCCTTCTCAGGTAGGCTGTCATCTGGGGACACAGGAGACTCAGCCTCAAAGACACCCACCTCGTCCCCGGGCTCGCTGCCTCTCTCGCCCTGCAGCCTCAGTCGCTGTTGCTCATGCAGGCTGAATTTCTCCTTGCAGTCATCAATGAGGCTGGAGGGCGCCTTCTTATGGGTCACAATCACCCTCCCACAGTACAGCACTTCGAATTTCTGAGAGTTGTAGAAGGCGTCCTCATTGTCTTTGCTGGGTTTGGAGTCCTCCTTCATGGCAGCCTTGGATAACTGTCTGATGCTGCTGATCACATCTGGCACCTGGGGAAACAATTGAAGTCCTTTTAGTGGCATGCTCGGAGATCACTTGTTTACCTGACCTCTTGGCAGCACACAGAACAGTTTCTCAAGTACTGCGGCACCCACGGGAGACAGAGTTGGCACTACTCTGATATTAACTGCTCCCTAGATGAGGGCCAAATGTCCACCTCCTCAGTGCACACACATGTAGACACAACCAACATGCCTCTAGATAGTTTCAATTCTGTAGAACTGATTATGAAAGGAAGACAGGATTTATTATTTCAAAGAATAGAAATTATTTTTTTCTTCCATATTTCCTAGCTTCCGAATCACCTAGAATAATTAATTCCTGGATCATAGCAGATCCCAAATGTAGGTGTTGGTCCCCCCAAAATTCTTTCTACTTAGGAAAGAGGAACACCCATCCTATTCCCAGGGCTGCTCCATATTTTGCTGTGTGTGTGTGTGTGTGTGTGTGTGTGTGTGTGTGTGTGTGTTATGTGTATGTATATGTATGTATGTGTATATACATATACACACATACACATTGCATGAGTGACTAGTGCCTACAAAGACCAGAAGAGAGCTCCAGATTCCTTGAACTGGAGTTAAAGATGGTGTAAGCCACCAAGTAGGTGATGACACTCAAACCTGGGTCCTCTACAAGAATAGTAAGTTCTCTTAACTGCCGAGCCACCTCTCCAGCCTCTTGTAGGCACTTTATCAGCTGCACTCTTTAAGTCTCACTACTATCATTTAAATAATTTGGGTTCAGCCTCAGAGTCAGATTCTACAAGTGAGACTGTGTACTTTGGTCAAGTCGTCTTGACTCTTTATTGTCATGTGGAGAATGGAGATCACCAGAACCCTCACCAGTGGCTGAGCTGGGACTCCTCTCTGAGACCACAGAAAAGGTCCAACACCTCAGAGAAATTCAGTGAATGGTTCCATTTACATAAGCAGAGCCTGCTGTCCTGAATTGTAAGCCATGTGGGTAATTTAACCTTCCAGTAATTTAACATGCTTACACCATAAATCTGACTCCAATTGCCTTTAATTTCTTCTCCCAGACTGCGACTCACCACAGCTTCGGTGAACTGGGCCACAGATGCTAACCGCAACCCCGAGCTATGGTGGTCCGGCTCTGTTGTGTTTTCCTTGTGTGAAAGACACAGAGAAGCAACTCGAGCATCCTACAGCCCCTGCCCTCACACCCATCCTCCATGAGAACGGACAAACTTTTCATTGACCTTACTGTGAGGACAGTAGGGTATCCACAGTAGAAAATGAATTATCACAGATACACACACACACACTCACACACACGCACACACATACACAAATACAAATATCCTTTTTCTATACTTGCTTATGAGCTGCACCAAAAATGTTGTAATAGAATTAAAGGCTCTCTCCAGTACTGGCATATACCTGCTTTGGTAGACTGAATAGCACTCTCCTATAGCACTGTGCTAAATGGTATTATTACTGTGCAGTTATGAGGACTGATGAATAAATGTGAGTCCTCTGTGCGTGTGTTACATCTATCCAACATGTCTTTGCTGTACTGTAACATGCAAGGTTCACGTGAGAACAACCTAAGCTGCAGTGATTTGCTTCTTACCAGATTCTTCTCTGTGACTAGGAGGAAACACTTAGGCTCAAAATGTGAATGAATACTGCCAAGTGTGTGTGTGCATGCGTGTGCTCTCAAAAATTGAGACCCATAGCTTCTCCTTCTTCTCATTACTCATTCACAGTAGGAAGTGTCTGTGTGTTTCCAGAACACCCCCGAATGCTACAGAGTACCCCACCACATTCAGTCTAGCTGTTCATTCCAATTACTTGTGTTATGGCAACAAACATCTCCACTGCTCAGACACTGCTTGCAGCCCACACAGCCTGATTCAGACTTAACGGTTAGTTCAAGGTGCCATTTTTATTCTGGGCAACATTTATACTCTAGCAGCAACAAAAACCAGAAAAGATGCCAGCCAGCTAGACATTAGGAAGATTCTGTGCCTTGGCCGACTCTGCCAATGTTTTCTCAGTTACCACTAGGGAGTGGTGTTCCACCTTTGCAAACTAGAGATCTCCAACTGTCCAGCATGAACTCTAGATACTTAAGAGTGAAAGGACCAAATGGACCAAAAGTGCCCACTTAGCCAAAATCTGTGGCTCTGTTTCCAGATCAGTGTCAACATAATGTAAGAGAAGAAAACCTTTCATCATCTTAACATTAATCCAGAAAAGGCCTACAACACTGGAATTATTAATTTCCAGTAATGCCTAATAATTTAACAGACAATACAACAAAGGGAGCCATTTCAAGTGTCTGGTGCCATTTAGAAAAGGCACAGGGCCACCTTTAGCTGATGTTTTGTTGTTACACTTCCAGGGCCTCAATAAGACAACAGATTCAAGTACCAAGACTCAAACATTCACGTGAGCCGCACCCTGGATCCCTCCAGCTCCCCCTAAAAGTGTTACTAGCTCCTTTGGGTGTGTATTGCTATTTATCACCATCTAAACCTGATTATTTACTTTCTCATGACAATTAACCCAACTAGAGAGAACACTAATACTACCACTACCATACAACTGTCTAAACTTTAGACTTCAAAGGCTTTAGAATAAAACCCTGGTGTGCAAAAAACACCAAAGAAAGATACCTTTGATCAGGAAGCCATCTGATGTCGGCATCTTCACAGGCAGCATGCTGGACACTATCAGGCTCCATAACAATGTCATCATCATCAAACAATGGCAGTTAACAGGAGGCATGCACACACACCGTGAAGCAGCTTGTTTATATTAGAAAAACACTACCAGTCTTAGGAACTTCCCTAGGTAGACACTGTTGCCTTGGCAGCACACGCAGTTCACACCAACGTTTGAGGTGAGGCTGTTGGAAAGCGTCATCTTACAACTTTTAGATGCTCTCTCCCCTCGCAGCCCAGGCTGATCTTGAGTTCTGAAGCCCAAGCAACTGGCCACCCTCAGCCCACCAGGCTTGACTACAGCAGGCATGTGCTGTCACGTACAGCTTGGCTTTTAACTTTCTCCCACAATTCCTTCAGAGTCTCCGCACTTGGCTTAAAACCCTAAGTTATTATTTCAAAGTAGATGGTCCACCAAAGTAAGATAAAGTTTAATCTTGGGTGGGTGCAGATTCAAAATAGACTACAGGAATAGAGCAAGTTTACAATCACAGAATTGAGCCGGGTGCGGTGGGTGGCACATGGCTTTAATCCCAGCACTCTAGAGGCAGAGACGGGCAGATCACTGTGAGTTCGAGGCCAGCTCTACAAAGTGAGTCTAGGACAGCCAAGGGTACACAGAGAAACCCTATCTAAAAAAAAAACAAAAAATAAACAACAACAACAAAACACCTCACAGAATTGCAACGCCTCTCTACCCTGGAGACGTCTCTACTCTATCTTATTTCAAAACTAACTTCTCACATCAAAAGTTAAAGCAATAAAGAAGATAATGAGATTAAAAGAGACTGTCCAGGGCGCCAAAGAAAGCAGAACCCAAAAGCTTTGTGACTTGAACCAGACTCCTCTGAGCAGCTTTGGCTTTGATCTCCTGGCTACAAGCCAAGATGGTTTCCTCTTAGCCTAAGCTTTATAGTCCTTGGCAACCCTCTGCTCCGTTGCTCCAACCCCTACTAACAACACAGCTTTTCTCTTATCACTGTTTTCCTGATACTGAGTTAGCACTGAGCAGAGCTGTTAAACTTTTTACCAAGTTCTTCCCAGATTCTGTCTTACTGCTCACACAGTGTTGAATTCCATCTGTGGAGAGTTTAATGCTTAATGTTTTAGTTTTTTTTACTTATGGGTTTGTGCATGTTTGTGCACGTGCATATGTATGTGGGTGACCACAGAGGCCAGAAAGGGACATCCAAGCCCTAAGAGGTGGGTTACAGGTGGTTTGTGAGCTGCCTGCTGTGAGCTCTGGGAAGCAATCCAGACCCAAGATGACCTATGACCTATGACCATTACAAATTGCAGAGTCACATACCATACCTAGGAGTAACTCAAGGAAACCTTGGGGAACCACATGCCTTTAATCCCAGCGCTCAGGAGGCAGAGGCAGGCGGATCGCTGTGAGTTCGAGGCCAGCCTGGTCTACAAAGTGAGTCCAGGACAGCCAAGGCTACACAGAGAAAGCCTATCAAAAAAAAAAAAAAAAAAAAAAAAAAGGGGGGGGGGGGTAAAATCCTCGTGTAAGTGGTTCTGGTCAATGAAAGAGGGAAAGACAATAGGACACAGAGTAAGGTCGGTGATAAGAAGCTAAGAAAAAGGTCATCATGTGCCCTGTCACCAGTAAACCACTGTTTTGAAACAGATACAGTTCATTGAGCGGCGTGGTAGAAAATCTCAGAGCATCATAGCCTTTGCCCTCATGGACAGCCCTACTCCAGTACCTATTGCTGCCAACACAAGGGTCTACATCTGTCTGCAGTCTCCCACCTGGAAATTGTAAATCATAATGTTTATCTGAGAGGTAAAGTCAAGGGAAAATCTGAATAAAGTGAGTAAACATATCTGAAAAGGTTGGGACAGTAAAATAGCCAATAATGTTTAATTAGAGCTAAGGTATAAATCTGTTCTGTGCTAATCAAAGAGGCCATGTCATAAACAATCTGGCCTTTGTGAATTAGGAGGAAGTGATAGAGATGAGGGGGAATAATATTGAGGATTTTAGAGAATGAAAATTTCCAAGAAGAAATCTGAATAAGACTTTTCACAATTTTAAAGAATGGACCTTCTGTAAAATATGGAGGGTTAAGTCAAGGCCGGTAGAGGCCTCGGTCCTATAGATATCGGGGGAGGCACAGTGTATGCACTGGGAACAGCAAGTTCAAGGCTCTGAGCCATAGAGGAGCCTTGGTGTGTCCAGGCAAGTGCAGGAAGTCCGTGGAGGTGGGGTGAGGGAACGAGCAGGCATTATGACCTGAGGCGACTCTGTGAGCAGAGACCGGCATCATACAAGCCTTGGAAGGGCTTTACAGTTAGTCTTACTGTGACTGGTTGAGTGGGGAAACGACATGAGTTAGGTGACATTTTCTAAGGACCCCTTTGGCTATCGCATGGAAAACAGATACCTGGGCCGGTCCAGGCAAAGCTGCCAGTGGCTCACACCAGAGCAACCGTGGGGGGGGGGGGGGCAGCAAGCAGCAGCTGGCAAGCATCTCCACATAACCCTAAAGATACAGTGTGGATTTCAATATCCCTGAGCTGGGGGACAGGAAACAGAGAGGTCAGGATAACTTTGTATTTGGGAGGCAGAGGAATTAGGGGATACACAGCTACAGCGCCACAGGCTGGGAGGGGCAGCTGAAGGCATCAGGAGCTTGGATTGGGTCTTACTAGGGTCGATTCAAAAACAATTTTGGGAACAAAGCCTACAGCAACAGGAACAGAATAAATATTAAGGCAGGAGAGATGGGAGGGAAATGGCGAGGGCTGAAGAGTTATCACTCGTTGCTGTTTCAGAGGACGAGGGTTCTGTTCCCAGCACTCACTTGGCGGCTCACAACCATCTGTAACTCTAGTTCCAGGGAAACTGATGCTCCCTATTGATGTCTTTAAGTACCAGGCACACACTTGGTGCACAGACATACATGCAAACAAACCGCTAATAATACACAGACAAATAATAATAAATCTAAAGAAAGCATTACAAATAAAAAACGTTTAAATGATGGTTTCCCGTTATGACCAATGATAAGGGACAAACTGGTAAGCTATAAAAAGAGGGCAGAATTGCAGGAACAACGTCCTCACGTGGGCAAAAGGGAAGAGGGCGCAACTGAGGCAAGAACAGTTCAATGGCTGGGGAGGGGGGACTGTAAAGGCACTGATGTGGGCAAGCATGGGGTACAGGTCGCAGGCTTACTCCTCCCACTCCTTCACTCTCCTGTAAATCCCAAGGTACGATCACGCAAGAGCTGAGGCCAGGAAGATACAACAGAGCATCGAATGTGAGACTTGAACTTAATCAAAGTTACTATAAGCTAAGTTGTGAGGCAGAGTTATCATGAAATATTAAGGCTACCCTTTCTGAGGTCTCATGGAGACAATTATAATTTAACTAAAGTTTAAATGTCTTAGTCAGTAAAACAAGAAAATGAATGAATGTCTCCCTTGCTTGCGTTCTCCTTTGTTCTGAAATCACAGTCCACGGGACTGTACCACCCACACTCAGGGCCGGCCTTCCCTCCTCATTAAAATCTCTTGGAGACACTCCCACAGACAGGCCTAGAGGTGTGGCTCCTAGGTAATTCCAAATTCAGTGGGGTTAACAGTGCAGATTAACATCAGAAATACACTTTGGAATAAGTCTGCACATACTTAAGGTAAAAGAGAACATTTTGCATCTTACCAAAAATGACTGGTTATCAAGTATTTGTGTCACCTATAAAAAGTAATTCTCTATTTCTTTTCCTATGTAGACACAATTTACAAAAAGTCAAATGGAAAACAAAGCCATGGAAACATAAGAGCAAAACTTCTTGTATATTCAAGAATGTTAATTGTGGCAAAATAGAGTGCAATACTATGAAACACTGTACATCACTGCTATTCATGACGACATTGTTTATGATGCTATTTATGACGACATTGTTTATGATGCTATTTATGACGACATTGAGAGATCCTTGGTTCTGAATCCTGCATAACCCTGCAGCCAACACAAAGTACAATGAACCAAGCTATTGATTCTGTTAGAAGAAATATGTTCCTAATGCTGTTTAATACTGCTTGCGTTTACTTCAATGACCACTAGGGGGACTGTTCTCACATGGACTAGTATAAGTACTATAACTACAAAAGAGTAATAACTGAAAAAAAAAAATACGATAGTTTGTAAAAATATTACTACCATTGCTCTAATTTTAGGCTCATAAAGTAACCAATTAGAAGTAAAGTAACTGGAAATTTGACTAATTAAATGTGTGCCGATCAAATTAGCAAGGTAATCTTTATAAGTTACTTTGAAAAAATGTTTACCATGAAGTTGGGATTTAATGACTTTGAGCCTGTTCCATATGTTCACAGAGAACATAATAAACATTATATGAAAACTATGTCTTGGTATTCTATCACGATATATGAAACTATAAAGCCTTCTAAACAAAATATCAAAAAGGGACAGTTAATCAATTTCAACTCATGAAATGTCTGAATTCAAGGGGAGAGACGGCTTTGAGCAAGGCGTGATTGTGCAACGGAATGGGGGAAAGGGGGCAAATGCTAAGCCCAGAGGATCTGGACACCACAAGTCCACTGAGATCAGTAGAGAGCCTTGTAATGGTATCAGGAAACAAAAACGCCACACATTTCTCAGAAACCTATTTCTGTCCTGGCGTTCCATATTGCTTCAGATATTTATAACAGCACAACAGATCTTTCACGTTGTAGATAAAGTAATACACAACAGTCTTCATTATTTTTCTCCAGGGGTTGCAGTTGCTTGCAAACATCATTATTAATCACTAAAGGTGCATATGTCCATCTTCTTCCAAGAAACAAAAAAAAAAACCAAAAACCAAAACCATCCTAACTGCATATCGCCGAAAGATAAAAAGAAAACACACAATTGCCTCTCTCCAAAAATAGGCTAGAAGGAAGGGCAGGCGGGGGCATCCAGATGCCTCGCTGACCCCGGCTGGTACATTCCACCCCTGAGAGAAGAATGCTGGTCTCCCCACAGACATGATTCATCCTGCAGCTCTCTACCATCCTGTCTCAACCCTCACAGTAAGTAGATTTTACCCTCTTGGAAAGAACAGGAGTGAGAGTGAAGTCTGACACAGCTATTGTCAGTAAACGGAAACGTGACAGTATGGACAGTATGGTGTCTTCCAGCAAGGTTGCCTTTTGGGCTATCAGTACATGCTCAGATCTGAAGCACAGTTAGCTTCACTCACCCAGGGAAAGCTCTTAGCAGAAACCATGACATCATCTCTCACAGAAGCAGAGCAGAGGGATTCCTCACTGGTCAATTAAAAAAAAAAAAATCACAAAGTCACCTCGCCTTCCCACTCCACCAAAGGGATTGCAAATGACATGATTTTTCCTGTCGATTTTCATAGCAGAAAACAACAACAAGAAAAATAACTTGAGACTATGAGGGTCTTGCAGAAATAACATACTTACGTGTACTTCACGGTTTTGAAAGCAGCTTAATAAAGTCCTACCCTTGAGATCTCTGAGATGGCACTACACTGCTTAAGAGATGTCTGACAGCTCATAAGGGGCCCTACCCACCTTCAGATGCATGCTGCTTGTTAGCATGCCTCTCTCACTCAACAGAACTCAATCTTGATCCTCCTTGATACCTTCGGTAGCAGTATAATCAAAGATCTTCAAGAGGATGCTTCTACTTATGAAACTTTACAAATACCACACACTTGTCTGTGGATTTTTAAATTCTTTAACATCTTTGTCCTTGGACATTTATACTGATTTGTGACACTAACATACTTTTTAAAGAATATAGTGACCTTAGGCTGGGGAAATGGTTCTACGAGCACGTGTTTGCACGGGGACTCAAGTTCAGATCCTCAGCACCTCCTCAAAAGCCAAGCATGGATGGGGGTGCCAAATTGTGATCCCAGCAATTGAGAGACTGACCAGTGGATGCTAGAGACTCGTTAGCCAGCTAGCTTATCCTGATGTACACACCTGGCCTCACATTTCCCTGAATGGAAGATAAAGACACCCTGGGGGAGGGGGTTAGCTGATGAACTCCTGGCCTCCTGCAACCCTTGCCCATGCCAGGACTCCTTCCTTCATGTGATGGGTTCCATTCTTTCCTAAGAGCTGTAGCTAATAACACCAGTTTGTGAGACTATGCATTAATATGTCCATTAAGAAACTATTAATATTTTATAAAAACCTGTGGAATTCAGTCAGCAGGACTGGATTCATCAATCATGATTAAAATTGAAAACAGTAAGTGATTACACAATAATAAGTAATGTTTCTCTAAGTACAAAACATAGTTGAGGAGGATGGTGGAAGGGGGTGGGGGGAGATGGCGTAGCAGTTAAAAGTGCTTCCTCCTCAGCTGTGAAGATCAGAGACCAGACTCAACACTCACATAACAAGCTGAGTATCCCAGCAAACTCCTAAACCTCAGCTCCAAATAGGGGTAGAAACAGGATTTCTCAAGCTGCCTGCCTTCCAGTCTGGCCTAGACATGATCCCAGGTTCTCAGAGGAGCTATTCCTTAAATGAAAAGGCAGAGAGTAATAAAAGTTGGACCCTGGATGCCTATATCTGGGTCTCCCTGCACAAGCGCATCCACATACCTACACACACATCATATATGCATGCACCCCAAACACACACACACACACCACTACAAATAATTTTTAAATAAAATTAAATTAAAAATTAATATTCTTTATTTAAAGTGCAGTTGAAGGTGTAGGGCAGTTGGGTATTATTTATTGTCCTTAAATACAGACAGTCTGGTTCCTTCTATTTTTAGCTTCTCTATCTTGGGGACTCCAATCCTTTAATCTTAAAATATTGGCAACTATACTCCAGGCTACAGGGCATAGAAAGAAAAGCAAAGGAGAAAAAGGGGGGTATCACTCCTTGACACACACACACACACACACACACACACACACACACACTCACGCAGATACAAACATATATGCACATATACAGACATGCACATATACATGCATACATACATTCAAGTACACACACATGCACTCACAGGCCTGCACACATACCATGGACATTCTCTTAAGCAAAGTTTCTTAAGGAAACGGTGCACAGTAAATCTACTTACACCCCACTTGGCCAGCACAAGAGGACCTTTTAGCAAAAGAATAGCTAAGAAGTATACTTCTGTCTCTAGACGGCAACTGGCAACACACCAGGTTTCAATGCTATCTCCAGAGAAAGGAGAAGAGGCGTTCTTGCCGTAATTGCCAGTGATGCCTTGCAATCAGTCACTGCTCCTCAACAAGAAAAGCTGATGGTAGAGGGAATGCAAATAACTGCACCACAGAATGACTCTAAAAAGAAAGAAATTGGACCAAAAGGTACAGAAATGTGTGTGGAAGTAAAGAGAGATTTTACTGGCTACTTCAAAAACTTCCCAAACTGGGATGATGGGACCTTACCCCTCCTTGCTACTGATGTGTTGGGGGAGGGGAGGAATCATTATCCTCAGACTGTACCACTAGTGAGCCACCGGGTTCCACTGGAGTCTTCCAAAACCATCATGGCTCCCGTCAACCTGGTTTAACTCAGTGAGTCACAGAACAGAGCAAAAAAAGACATTTGGGTTACATAATTTTACATCTAAACTTTCCACAACCCAGAGTCATCTGGAACAGTGGTTCTCAATTTCCCCAGTGCTGGGACCCTTTCATACAGATCCTCACTTAGCGGTGATTCCCCAACCATAAAATCATTTTCATTGCTACTTCACAACTGTAAATTTGCTCCTGTTATGGATCATAATGCTACTGTCTAATATGCAGGACAGCTGATATGCAACTCCTGTGAACCAAGAGGCCGCAACCCACAGGTTGAGAACCATTATCTATGAAGAGAGCTTGCACTGCACTGCCAAGATCAGTTTAGCCTGTGGACATTGGTGTGAGAAGACCTAGCCCGTCATGGGTGGTACCGCTCCCTGGACTATAGGGACCAGGTGAAGCCCAGGTAAGAAAAAGCAGACAGCATGCATGCATTCGTTCTCTTGCGTGTGGCGTGACCACCTGTCACAGGCTCCTGCTGCTGAAACCTCCCTACATACTAGTCTGTAGCCTGGAATTTGAAGCCAAGTAAACCTCGCCTCCATTGATTTTTCCATTAGGGTAGTTTATCCCATGAACAGGAAAGTAACAAGGACAGACCTGTAGGGAAGCGGGGGGGGACACTTACGAGGGTGGGAGGTAAGAGTAAGGAGGGATGAGAGTGATCAGAATGCACTGTATATGTGCATGGCATTATCAATGAACAATTTTAGTTAGTAAGATCAGCTTTCCCAATGACAAGCCTTGAAAGACAATCGTGGGGGCTATTCCTCAAAGCTCAAAGCCAGTGGAGAGGTTTCCACAGTCACACTGGCATGCTACACGCACAGCCCATCAATGAGAACATCAGTCTGATGCTCTTACAGTGACTTCTCCACTGCCACAGGGGCAGCCACGAGGCAATGGACACCCACTTAAAACACATGTCAACCTACAATGACTTTCTGGTATGTATTCCTCTGCCCTGATCCCAAAACAGTGCGGGTAAATAAATAAACCGAAGTAATGGCTTCAATTTCATAGTTGCATTTTAGCACAAGAAATACAGATTTAATTCAGGCCGACGAGCCAGATGTAGGAAACGGGTCTTGTTTGTAGGTAGCATTTATCTTGTCACAGAAATTTACTGAGCAGTAAAGAGTCACTTGCCGTTGCTTATAGCTTGCCACTTCAATCATCTGAGGTGTGCGCTATAGACATCTGTACCCACAGACAGTGTGTGCGGTGCGCATCGTGAATTTTCTGTTTAGCTCCTCATGGGGGTCGTGTGGGGAATCTCCATCTCCTAGTCATCTGCTAAATCCATCTCAAAAATGGTAGCGGAAAGAAAGCCTACACCAAAGTGAGACAGTGAAGTGACAAAATACACCACCAATACTCCCCAGGAAGTACACCCCTGATTGCAGCTGGGGCTGTGCAAGAGTAATAGCCGTGACTATATGCTTGATTTTACAGATGTTATTCTGTATGTCTATAGAAGGCTAACACACAAATTTCTTTTTGATTCGCTCCCAACCTTATACTTGCTCTTAGAAGGAGTGGCTCTGAAAATCATCGGGAACAAGAAGTCCAACAAGAGCATGGAGGCCCACTTGAAACAATTATGCAGTGCAAAGACCACTGCACTACTCTGCAGGCACTACAGGTCTGTCTTCAAACAGATGAGGGTATAAAAGTTGTGTCCAGTAATATAGTAAATGCATGCAACTTATTATTCTAGTTGCTAGGATATGTTGATTGCATTTTCTCTTTTAAAATAAAAATCATCTTATGATTTAGGAGTGAAGAGCAGGTCCTAACGCTAAAGCCATGGGCAGCATTTTGTTAGTATAAGGCTCATTTGATATCTTTTCGACCTTAGTTTCTGATTTCTGCATGCACATTTGTATAATAAACACTCAGGAATATTTTTACAGCTTCTCTATACATCTTCGGTCAGGAAGCAAGGGGAGAGAAACACGGGTGCTCAGCTTTTTTTCCCTTTTTCACTTGGGCCAGGACTCGAACCTCTGGAACCCCACTTCCCACATTCAGGGTAAGTCTCAGGGACTCAATTAGGCATGACCAGAGGTGTAGCTGCTCTTCCAGAGGACAGAGATTTGATTCCCAGCACCCACAATCATCTATAACTCCAGTCTCTGGGGATGTGATGCCCCCTCCTGGTCTCCGTGGGCACCTGGCCCACATGTTATACGCAAACATACACACAGTCACCACCTCAAATAAGATAAGTAAATAGCACTTGTCTTACACTGTATTTCAATTGGACAACACCGCCTCAGGATTCTAACTCCATGTGCCATTTAACGTCACGTGAGATGTCATGAATTCTATAAAAATCCTATTCTGAAACTTTTATCTAGAAATGACATCATTCACATGTCCATTCATGGTGCATGGTAGCACTCCATAAATATTTATTAAATAACCTGCTAATATTCGGGGTTTATCCTCACGGTACTTTACGCATTTAGAGTCATATACAATTCGTCCCTACAAGACTCTGAACTACTAGTTTTTATCCTTTCTCACTTCAGGACCCCATTAACCCAAAATACTTGGCACCAAGAAATGTTTGAGATTTGGAATATTTATCAAATTTAAGAAAAGTTAGCAAATTTAGCATACATACCAATGAAACACTTGGGGAACAGGACCTAAGTCTAAACACGAAATTTTACATTTCACTCACCTCACATATGTAGTGGAAGATACTTTTTATTTTTATGTATTATTTTCAACGCATCTCTGTTTTGACTATGATCCATCGCTGAGGTCATGGGTAGGATTTTTCACCTGGACAGTCAAGCCACACTCAAGAGTTCTGGGCCATTTTAGAGTGCAAATCTTCAGATTAAGGATCCTCAGTCTGTCCGTGTTTCTGGGCTCACTGACTTCACACCGATTTTTCCTCTCCCTGTATGAGTCTTTCACACTTCCTGCTCTCCAGTTTGGAAACCACTTCTAACCTTATCTCTAGTGAGCTATAGTGAACCATGTGCCTTGCTGGATGCCCGGAAGTGCTCCGTCAGATCAGCTGAGGAGTAAGTCTCTAGCTTCCAAAACTTTTACTTCAACGTGGGAACATAAGCATATGTGCCCAAAGAAGTGAAAACTCAATGTCAATAAGAATAATTTATATTGATGCTAAGTAAATGGTTCTCATGTGATTAAAATATTATAGGCTACCGAAATAGTTTGAGAAAGATTATTCACTCAGCTCAGAAATGCACAAAAGTTGTCCTTCTGATTTTAAACAATCCTATTGACACTTAAAAGAACTTCAGGAAAAGTTTCCAATGAACTTTCTTGCCTTTATTAAATATTCCTAAAAATTATAATGGCCTATAGATATCAGATAAATATAAATATTGAATAAACACATATGCTCGCTTTGAGACTAGAGAATAGAAAGTAAAGAACATGAAAATGTCACCAATAAATCTTCCACACAGAATGCCTGACACCTTTGCAGGGAATAATAAGATACCCAGAGAGAACAGGGAGCAGGGGAAGAAGGAAGCTTAATCGCTACCTGCCTATAAGGGTGGGGAGGAAGTGCCTCTGCCCACATCCCTTTCAGGGATGCTTTCCTCCATGGTCACTGCAAACTGATGCTTACTTCTAGGGCCAAGACCCAGCATCAACTCCTCCAAACACTATAGACTCTCATTCAATACGCTCATCTTGCTAAACTTGGCTACACGATGTCCATAAATGCTCCCATAAATGTGTCTCATAGCTATTTTTCTACCTCCAGCATAATGTCTAGCATGTGGCTCACACTCATTATGAAGGAGAAGGAGAAGGAGAAGGAGGAGGAGGAGGAGGAGGAGGAGGAGGAGGAGGAGGAGGAGAAGGAGGAGAAGGAGGAGGAGGAGGAGGAGGAGGAGGAGGAGGAAGAAGAAAAGGAAGCAAAGAAGGAAAAACTGAATGAAGAATCAAAAAGGTGGTTCTAGTCACCTGAGATCACAGATGTACACTCTGAGCTCACAGGAGAGTAGTCTCCAAGTCCCAGGACCAGCTGAAAATCAGATGCTGCTCTGAGAAGGAAGAGCCCGAATGGCAGCTGACAGAAATACAGGAAGAAACTGCAAGGGATCTGCTGAGAATATATCTGTAAGGACCATTGTTGGACTAACTATGTGCTCATCTGGATCCAATGGGTAGCCTATTTGTTGGACTTACTGTATGCTCTTCTGGACTCTAATGGCTATCATCAAGTTCTTATCATGGCCTCTTGCTGAGAGTGCTGTCAGTGTTTTAGCTCCCTTAATCTTGCAGCGGTCTTTGAGGTAAGTCTATTATCTTCTGCACCTTACTGGTAAGAAACTGTCCCAGATGACAGAAGTTTTAACTTACAGAATCACATTAACAAATCAGGAAAGTGAATGTGATGCTTCCCAACATGAGAGAAAGACTGTAAAGATACCCACAAGTAGACACCGAGTACAAGGCTTAGTTCATGATCAACTGGGTGTGTCATAAAGCTCATAGATTGTGCTATGGTCTTGAATAATTTAGGATAATTTCATAAACACTGCCAGCTTGAGTCTATGTTACAAAGAGAGCTTACTCATAACTATTAAGCAGAAAACAAAAGCACTGATACAGTGCTTGGCTTTATGGCTCGGCTACATGGTCATAAATCTATCAGTATTAAAACAATATAATAATAAAAAGTTTAACATGGACATCCTAAACACAAAGTGTTATGACCTACTTTGTGCTTGAAAATGTCACTTAATATTTTTCCATGACAATAACTTAGATACCCATTGTCATTTTTAAAGCACTTTCTAGATGAACTCTCTTGAAAGCCTGATAGGCTCCTCAGAGCAGCGGTTCTCTACCTTCCTAATGCTGAGACCCTTTTGTAGGCTCAATTTTCTTAACCAATATATTTCATTACAACTTATTAACCGAGCGTACATCACTTATAACCCAACTAACCACACAAATAGGAAAAGAGGATTAAGGAACACAATAACAAAACCGTAAGGATATCAGTTCCGAGGAGCGATTCTCCTGGCTTAATCAGCAGGATTTCTTCTGCCGAAACCTGAAGTAACCAAAACCCGGAACCTCAGCAGGAGCCGGAGTCCCAAAGCCTTCCCTTGAGCGGTTCTCTCTAGGAGCATCTCCAAGTGCAGCCAAAACTATCCAAAGTCTCCCAAAAGCCTCACCTCCAGATCTGGGCTCCTTTATATATCTCCTCCCAGAGTCTGTTGTTCACGGGATCTTTTCAGCTGGCAGCAATCAAGCTCCCGCAGGAGGTGGTCGGTCTTCTAGTGGATTAACCTCACCTGCTGTCTCCCCAGACCGCTCCGATCCCACACTTGGGATCCTAAAAAACAGGTTTCTCTCTCCTTCACCCTTTAATATAGTTCCTCATGTTGTGGTGACCCACAACCACACAATTATTTTGCTGCTACTTCAAAGTGTAATTTTGTCATTGCTATGAATCACAATGTAAATATTTGATATGCAGGATATCTGATATGCGACCCTTTGAAAGGGTCATTCAACCTCCAAAGGGGTCACGGCCCACAGGTGCCCTGCAGTTTCAAGATATATAACTACAGGTACAATATTTATCATTTTAGGAATCCCAACTGAGGGGCAGAAGAGATAGCACTTATTGATCATGCAGATGATCTGGATGCCATTACCAACATCCACATGGCATCTTACAACCATCTGTAATTTCAGTTCCAGGGATCCAACAGCCGGCCTTTGGCCTCCTTGGGCACAGGGCATGTACATGGTGTGCATAGGTACAATTATGCAAACAATCATATGCATAAATTAAAAATGAAGCGTTTTTAAGAAAGAAATCACAACTGAGAAGATTTTTTATTGTTGTTTGTTTTGTTTGAGGTATGTGGGAGGGTGGGACTGTATGTCACACATGTGCAATACCCGCAGAGGACAGAAGGGGGCATCAGATTCCTGGAGCTGGTTATTTGTGCGTGTGAGTCTGCAGAAGCTGGTGCTGGGAAATGAACTCTGGTTTTCTGAAAGATCAGAAAGTGCTTGTAACCACTGAGCCATTTCTCCACCTCCTCATACAACCTAGGAGGTGTTTTTTTTTTTAATCTGAAAACCACTCATTATATAATAATTATATTTTATTAAACAGAAAAATGAATTAGAAGACTGATAGTGTTTCATAATTTGGCAGTAGTGAGTTCTTTCCAGTTTTACATTGAAACTGTCTGACTCAATTGAAACTGTCTGACTCAAAGGAAGCCCAGCCTCATAAATATATATATGTATATGTATGTGTGTGTATATGTATATATATATATACATATATATATATATATATCCTTTTCAGACAATAGTAAATATTCACTTTTGATGTACCATCTCAAACTCAAAATGTGATGATAGTTTCTTAAAACGTTGTGGCAACATGAAATCTAAACTTTAACTGAGATACTTTCTATCTCCTCTGTTCATTGCAGTCCATTTCTTGGCTTTACTCTTCAAATAGATTGTTGAAACCTCCAGAACTCTGAAATGTATGCACTGGCTTTTTAGAAACTATAGTTGTCCAAGTGTTGATTTTTTTTTTTTTGAAACATCAAAATATCACACTTGTTAATCTAACCAACAACCCATTCAAGTCTTTAGTACTGGCAAACTATCAAGCCCGTGGTGACAACACAAGCTTTTCCCAAATTTTAAATGTCATCAGTTGTTTTCCTTGAAGTGGCAAGATCACTTTGTTCCTTTTCAAGAAAGTGCCACTGACTCTTGGCTGCTGAGTCATCCTTTCAAATAAAAATGTTCCACGAAACGGTGGCTGCTCTGCTCACTCGTGTTAAGCTTTTTGCAGCTGCCTATTAGAGTGGGCCAAGCTCTCCTGACACCTTGCAGTTCTGTGGGTCAGAGTTCAGTATAAATCTGACGTCCCCATGACAGAAATCCTTACTGATATCTCCAGCGAGAACCACTTTCCATGAGGCCAGCAAGAACCATTTTCCATGTGCCCCGAGGGCTGTCAATCTCATTTTCTGGCTGTCACACAAAGGCTGTTCCTAGCTTCCAGTGGGTCCTCAGCATTCCATGGAGGATGGCTTCCTTAGTCTATCTTCAGAGCTAGCATTATTAGGTGGAGCCCTTCACACATCTCATCTCCAATCCCTCTGCCTTCATCCTCCCACTGTAAAGACCCACAGCAATATGGCTAGGTGGCACCCACCCAGGTGACCCAGGATTAGCATCCTGCCCCAAGTTACTTCTGACATATGAGTAAGATCAACACAGACTTCTGGGATGGAGGCATAGTTGTAGGAACCAGGCCCGACTGGGCTGCCTGCCTGTCTTGCTGTTTCATGTCCTGTTTCTAGCAGCTTCCATGTCTGTGTTTATCTTGGTTAGCTAGTCATGTTTACTGCACTGAGAACATGCCCCTCCCATCCTCGAGACTTTTCCTCCTGTGTGCAATCACCTCTTGAGGGATTTCACCTGGGAGGAGGATTCCTGTTTTGCTGCCTATAAGAAAGCTCTTTGGAACTCTGAAGACGAGTATAATAAACCGCTGCCACGGCTGCTGCTGCTGCAGCTGCTGCTCTCTTAGCACAAAGGACCCGCTGTGTTAGTGTGTGTGTGTGTGTGTGTGTGTGTGTGTGTGTGTGTGTGTGTG
>OU015748.1:20928021-20941388 GCA_907169655.1 Acomys percivali | reverse complement strand
CTTGGCTTTAATTTTTCTTGCCTTATTTAGATAAGACTTAAACCTGCAGCTCAGGCAGACTTGAAACTCATGATCCTCCTGCCTCCAGCTCCCAAGTGCTGGGACTAAGCTGTATGCCTACAAATTATTTTTTACATAAGTGTTTTTATTTATTCTTTGATAATTTCATACAGTATTTTGAACACATTCACCTCCAACTCCTTGTCCTAACTCCTCCCAAACCCACCTACCCAACTTCCTGTCCTTTCTGGGGGGCTTTTTCCTATTGAATAATGCATTAACTTCTATTTGTATGATCTATATATGTCTACGAACAAGGCCACCCACTTAATCATGGTCAAGTAACACCCTTAAAGAAAACTGACTTTCTCTCCCCCAAAAAGCCATCAATAGTCACTAGATCTGCGTTCTATCTCTTTTACCACAATCCCTCAGCTTTGGGGAGAGGGTGTGATTACAGGTATCCCATTTGTGGCCGTATATGCCACAGTCACTTACTCTCTGAACTCTGAATGGCTGTGAGTTTCTGTGTTGATCACCATCCCAGACCTGTGAATTCTTGAAGGCGACAAACACAACAACGAAAGTAGAGTGTTGATTTCATGCGAGTAGTTTGATAGCTATGGTTAGTCCATCAGCAATGCAAATGTCAATACAGAAAAAAAAAATGCATAACATCTCTACTTCATCATAGAATTTTCTAGATGTCCCTTTCCTCCCTTGCTGCTGACCACCTCTCTCTTCCTGGTCTCAGTGGCATTCGTTCCTTGGGAGGGCTGGTTACCTGGGCTCACTGTGTCATTTCTCTGTTTCTTTAGTAAACTCATATCAATCGGGCAGCTGCTCTAGCCATCTGGCAAAGCACCTGTGGTGGAGGCTTCACTAGGTCCAACATGTGGTCCCAGCCACTGTCTCCCTCGCCCTATAGGAAGCCCTGATGGACAGGAGCACTTCCTGCCTTTGAAACACTTTCTTCATTTGGCCACGCACACATCCTCCCAGTTTTCAGTCATGTTCCTGGCTCCCCTTTTCAGTGTCCTCAGCTTGTTTCTTCTGTCCCAGCTCCCTGGGCTTTAGTGATTGGTGCTCTTCTCTTTCCTGTTTACATCTCTCTACTTCAGTCACCTTATCCAGTCTTCTGACTTAACAAGAACCTGTACTGCCCACTTCCACCCGGTGGCATCGGAGCTCACTGCCTGTACTTCCTCCTCACACAGTCAGCCTATCCAACAGGCCTCCTTCCTGTTCCTCCTACATAGACGTCAACCTAGCTTCCTCCTCAGCTCCAGGAACACCTGTCCCTCCCATTCTTCTGCTTTAGATCCTACTCAGCCTTGGTCTTTCTCCTTGAAAACTTCATTCTCCATACTCCCTAAAACAACCCTGTGGTCTTCAGTCTTTCTTTCTCTTTCCTCCCCTTCCCCCTCCTACTCCCCCTTTTTCTCCAAAATTTCTCCTCAAACATGTATGCTACAGATTTCCCTTCCTTCTCTTTTTAATGTCTGTCTTTCCTTAGTCAGATACGCACCCTAAGAAAGCAAAGGTTTTCAGCAAATAAGCATTTAAACAGATTGGCAAACGATTGCATTTAAAGGTATGTACAAAACGATCTGATTTAAGAATGATAACTATGTGTTCCCAACATCACCATAGCAATCACCAAGTCCATCTTCCCACTTTATGTCCGGTGTTCCTTCTATCTCTCACGTCCTCCCTCGGGCACATCGCCTACACGTTGATTACTTCTCCGTTCACTGTGGTCTACAAACAGCAGAGGTCAGTCCTCACAGCTAGGCAGCCCCCGTGCAGTCTCCTGGCCCCTGACAGGAAGCTGAATAGTCTTGGGCACCCATTCCCTACGCCCTGCAGCCTCTTCTCTTCTTCCCCTTCAACTCCTGAAGACATGGTCCTCCCTTCTCTCCAATGAAGCCTTTCATCTTTCCAAGGCCCTGTCTACTTCCCTTTCACAAGGACACCAAATTGTAACACACGGTCTTCCTTAGGATCTTCTCCAGTCTTCCTTTACTTTGAGCTTCAACCCTTGGCAACATGAAATTGTCATGTCTTTGACACCGCGGAGGCCTTTGCACTCAGTCTCCTTTGACCTTCTTTCTGCAGGGCTGAGCCAACACTGATCCACTGTTCCACAAAAACAATTCATAGTTCCTCAGTTAATATTTATCTAACAAAAACTACCTAGGCCATGGTCTGGCTGGGCCAGGTTCTAAACAACTTGTTGGAGGTAGAGAATAGCTCTCCTTCATTTCACAAAACCCACAAAATGATGCACTACAGACTGACGCGGCCACTAGACTCGCTATGCACAGGCCAGATCGACAATGAAGAGAGTTTCCAGTGTAACAACACAGCACTTTGTGGTTACCCACACCTGGGAATTTTGTAGGCTCCACATTCCTAGGTAAAGTTTTTTTCTTGATTTGTTTTAAGTGGAAAAAAAAATTAAAAAAATCATGAGCAGCCAGATGTTCATTTTCCAAAAGGAGGAATAGATAGAAGTCAGACCATCCCAGTGAGATGATTTCCCATCATGTCTACATGAGTGACTTTGAAGCAAGGGTTACACAATACGACCCTACAATTATACAGATTATATATACAGCTTAATAGCTTAAAAGGTGCCTTTCAACTAATTTTAAGTTAACTGCCACAATTACCTTATGAAGAAGAGGAACAAACATAATTATCTTGGGAAAGTAAAGGTCACAAAGCTAGCAAACACAGAACTGATCCGCAAACTCTGAAGTTTGAAGTTTAAATCCACCGTCATCTCAGACCCACATAAATTAAGCTAAATCCATGTTGCCATCTCATTTTCTTAATTTACATAATCTGGCAGAACCAAGTTTAGATTCCACAAGTTTTCTTAACTTACCACAACCAAGTGAGAGTTGTATGCGAGAATGGGGCTATAGAAGGACCCAGAGGGTCCAGGCACCCTACAAGAAGACCATCAAGGCTGGTGAATCTGGACCCATGGGGGCCTGCACGAACTGTTGTACCAACAATGGGGTAAACATAGACTCCCCTATTCAGATGTAGCCAATAGACAGCTCACTCTCCACAGTTGTGGGGAGAGAGGGGACTGCCTCTGATAAGAACTCTGGTGCCCCCTATTTGACCTCTTCCCCTTGGTGGGGAAGCCTGGTCACGCTGAGAGGAAGGGGAAGCAGGTTATCCAGATGTGACCTGATAGGCTGTGATCAGAAGGGGAAAAGGTCCCCTTCTGTCACCCGTCTAGGGGAGGGGAATGTGGTGACAGAGGGAAGGAGGAGGGAATGGGGAGATACAAATGAGGCGGTAACAATCAGGATGTAATCTGAATTAATTATAATAAAATAAAAAGTGAAAAAAAAAAGAGGTTCCAACAACACTGACATTCGGAGGAAAAAACAATGGTCATTTGAACTGTGTAGTAAATCAGTTTTTTGGATGCTCCTGATATATTTTTTTTTAACTTATTCTTTGAAAATTTCCAGACAATGTGTCTTGATCAAATCCACTCCCTCCCTCCAACCTGCCCTAGCCCTACCACAAACACATCTCGCTATCAATCTCACACCTTCTTTTTAAAAAAGATTAACCATCTGAATCCAATTAGTGCTGCCCACATATACATGGGTCTGGGGGTACCCCCGTGGGCCTGGACAACCACGGGCACCCTCCCCCAACAGACCACATCTACCTATAGTTCCTGGGGTAGAGCTGGGGACTTGAGAGCCCCTGCCTCCTCCATGCCAGAATCCGTAAGCAGCCTGATCTTGGGCAGGTAAGCACAGTGTTCTCCATTCCTATGTGTAATGTCAACGTCATGCATGTCCAGAGGACGGGATTTCAGAGCCCTCCTCCCTGTCCTCTGATGCTTCCATCTTTCTTCTCCTCTTTTCTATCGTTCCCTGAGCCTGGGTGGAGAAGGAGTTCACATAGCTGCCCATGTGTGGTTCAGACTTCTTTCCTACTTTGAACAGTCACGAGTCTCCACATTAATTGCTCTCTACTAAGAAGCCTCTCTGACAACAGTGCAGCTATACCATACACACATATAAACACACATGTACACACACATAAACACACATGTACACACACATAAACACACATGCACACGTGCAGAACACATACACATAAATACATACATACACACACACACACAATTACGAAAAATAAAAAAAAAAAGAATATATTTAGCAAAAATCACTACATGCTATTGGCCAGAAAATTTAACATATTATTAAAATAGCCAAAGTAATTATATACAGTAGAGGTCAGATGTGTCAGCCAGTAGTTCAAAAATTACAAGCATACAGCTAGTTGGCTTGTTTTGTTTGTTCACTGTTGTGAACTATGAATTAAATATCTTCTTGGCAGTGAAGCTCAGTGCTGGGTCTACAGTGTGTGTTTTCAGTACAGTAGAACACCAAGGTACCAAGACACAGAAGCAGAACTACACCTAATTAATTTCACTCAACCAACATCTACTGAGTTACTACAGTGTGCAAACCCTTGCTAGTACCTGGCAGAGACCACACTAGGGGAAAAAATAAACGGTCCCGTCCTTCTTCGAAGAGATAGCATCTAATACAGAAGCCGCCAACTGAACACAAAAGCACCCTCTGACATTCAGAGCATGGGCACCACATGAGAGAGATGTGGTTGCTGGAAGTACGTGAAGTGAAGCTAAAATTTTCAGCTTATCTTCTAAACAAAATGCCATTCCTTTAAACATTAATGTAATCATGTGATGTCTCTGAGGACAGAAGTAGAACTCCCCTGAAATATGGGGGGGGGCCACTATCTCAGCGCCAGACAAGGCCAGGCATGAAAAGCATACATACATAAAATACCATGTCATCCTCACCCACTGCTCACCACAGCTGTCACTCTTAGCCAGGTGCTAAGAGATGAGCCAAAGCCTGGGATCAAACTACAACACACCCTCCACAAGTCTTTTTGAAAGTGAATGGCTGAGAGGGAGGGAAAAATGGGAGGATACAAGGGATGGGATAACAATTGAGATGTAATATGAATAAATTAATAAAATATAATTTAAAAAAAAAGAAAGTGAATGGCAACCTGCTGTGGTCATGGTATGCGATCCACTCCCCAGCACTATAATAAAAAATCTCTATATATGATCAGGAGCTATTTATAAAAAAAATCCCCTGTATTGCTCAATGAGCTACTAGAAATAGCAAATGCATAAACAGTTTGAAAAGCTCATAATCTGCTAGGGAAAACAAATGACACCCTGGTATGTACCTGGCTCTGCAGCAGTTAATGTGTGTGTGCTGTCCATCTGAATTGGTTGTGTTATTTAAATTTCATTATTTATATATGGGACCAGGCTGTTTTTGCAACTTGTTAGCCTGGAACTCCCTACTGAGCACTTCCTTTGTCTCCTGCCCTGCTGTTAATAACACAGTGCCTGATTTGAAGCACTATTTTCCACAGGTTACTTCTACCTCCTTATAATGTGCTTGAAGGGTGAAAGTTTAACTCACTTTCTCTCATTAAAAACTGCAAGCTGTATGGTCTCCCTGCGGGTTCCCTAGCAAGTGGACCAGGGGCTGTCTCTGACATGGGCTTTCCTGCTTTTGAGTCACTTTCCCCTGGCTGGGCTGCCTTGTCTGGCCTCAGTCGAGGAGGATTCACTTGGGCCTGATGTGACTCCATGTGCTGTGGTGCACTGGTATGGGGGGTACGGGTGGGGGTCTGAGGAGAAGGGGAGGGGAAGGGGGAAGCCGTTGGAAGGGCAGGACAGGGAGGAGAGGAAGGAGGGTGGGAACAGGATGTAAAGTGAAGAGGGAGGGGGTGTGGGAACAGGAAGACACAGGAGAGGGGATAACAACCGGGATGTAATCTAAATAAACTACGATAATTTTTTTAAATTAAAAAAAAAGATAGCCAAATAAATTTTAAGTGCCGAAATTTTTTTAAAAATCAATATAATAAATTACAAAAGAAAAAAAGGGCGCGACTACAATTCAAGTTTTCAAGTTGTTGTTTATTAAACAAACAAAAAAAAAAAAACCTGATAATAGGAGAAAATTCCCTTCCTGGTTAGAAGCATAGATTAGCAACATTTATGGATATCACAAATAAACAATTCAATTCTTTATGAAAAACAAGACAAAACTGCAAGCTATAAAAGCTGTAAACCTACTTCCACAGGAGGGAGAAAGCCCCATGACCGCTCATAGACAAGTCCCATTCTCTTTGTAAATTAATGGTTTCTTTCAGCTATGAATGTTCCATAACAGAGTTGATATCTCAGCCTTTACGATCTCAGCAACTGTGTCAAAGGCTGACAGAACTGGCCTGAAATGCTGTTTGCCCCAAGGCTCCAGCCTCTTCACACCTTGTGTGTACAGTCAAAGCCCTGGCTCACCCACACAGAGGGCCCTTCCTCTTCAAAACAGTGTCTATAAAATAAGTGGTTTTCCTATAGTATCATCAGAGATGGCAGAAGAATTTAAAGGTCTGATTAAAGAAGAAAAGGCAAGAAAGAAAGGGAAATGTGAACTCCAAGAAAGAAAGAAAGAAAGAAAGAAAGAAAGAAAGAAAGAAAGGAAGGAAGGAAGCCTACACACAGAAATCTAATCATGGCTCTCACACGTCAGTAAATATACACCCTGTCCAAGTCAGGGTTACTATTGCTGCAATGAAATATCATGACCAAAAACTACCTGGGGAATAAAGGGTTTGTTCCACTTATAATCATCAAAGAAAGGAAAGGAACTCAAAAGACTCAGGAACCTGGAAGCAGGAGCTTCCAATGCGGCGGCCAAGGAGAAGTGCTGCCCACTGATTTGCTCCACGTGGCTTGCTCAACCTAGTGTCTTATAGAACCCAGGACCACCAGCCCATGGCTGGCTCCACCCACAGCGTGCTGAGCCCTCCCCCCATCAATCACTCATTAAGAAAATATCCTCGAGGTTTGGCTGTTTGGGTGCAGCCCAGTCTTATGGAGGCATTTGCCAGCTGGGGCTCACTCCTCTCCAATAACTCTAGCTGTGTTAAGGTCACATAAAACCAGGAAGCACAGCTGACCCCTCGTCAGTTGACACACAAACACATCACATTAAACTACAGCCTTCCCTTTCTTGTTCATCCCCAAGGTCACACATCAATAAAGACATCACAAAATAAAACATTTGACAAACATAAAAAAGTCCCACCGTATGGGTGGTAGTGGTGCATGCCTTTGATCCCAGCACTGGGAAAGCAGAGGCAGGCAGATCTCTGGTGAGTTTGAGGCCAGCCTAGTCTTCAAAGCCAGTGGTAGGACAGCCAGGGCTACACACAGAAGCCCTGTATTTAAAAAAAAACAAAAAAACCCAACAGTATTACAAATTAAATAACTTCTGACTTCATTATGGGGAAGCACCGGGGTACAGTCACAATCAGATCAAAGCAAGGCAAAACTCCAAAAGTGTAAATGACTAAATGTCCAATGTCTGTGATTCACGTATGATCTTCTAGGCCCCTCCAAGGGGCTTTGGCCACTTCTCTAGCTCTGTCCTCTGCAGCACACATGGCCGGTTGTCTAAGCTCTGGCAGGCCCTACTCCACTCCTGCTGCTGTTCTTGATAGTCATCCCGTGGTACTATAATCTCCAAAACGTTGGGGTCTTCTGCTTGTAACTGGGCTGCACTTTGACCAATATCCTCTCTTAGGCTCTTCACACGGTGCCAAGCCTCAGCTTCTCTCCAGGACCTATTCTTTCAATCCTGGGCCTGCAACTGCCAGTGAAGCTGTGCCCTTCACCAGTGGCCTCTCCCGTCCCCTCACAGTGCCAAGCCTCATCTGCCTTCCATGACGCATTCTTGCCTGTAAAACCAGCACCAGCTGGGAGACTCTTACACCACTTTAACCAACTGAATGTTCAGTGACTACTCCAATCCCATTTTAAGAAAGCTCTCAGCTTTTGCTTTTGATCTCTGGGAGAAGGCAATCCGCCACATTAAAAATTAAAAGTTAAGCCACGATGAGACCAACACCTTGGAAGGCAGCTAAAGCTAGCCCTGGGGGACAGGTCACAGTAAAAGCTCCCAGTCAGCTCCCACGTAACACAGCCATTTCTAGTAAGAATCGGAAGAAGGGCAGACACCACCCTGAAAATCCCAGCTGCAGCAGATGCTGCATGAAACAGAGCCACACAGACAACAGAATCATGAGTGTATAAACTGCCATTGCCTGGCATGTGACCACCGGTGGGTGAAGCCACTGACCTCTAAGTGGTTGTTATATAAACTTTTGACAACCAACACTGGGATGGACACGGTGGCCCACGCTTTTAATCCCAGCATTTGGGAGACAGAGTCAAGACAGATCTTTGTGAGTTCATGGCCAGCCTGATCTACATAGAGAGCTCCAGGAAAGCCAGCACTACATAGATAGAGAGACCCTGTCTCAACACACACACACACACACACACACACACACACACACACACACACAACCATTTTTGTGTCTTTCATCCCTTTCTATGAATACCCAGTTGATCATGACATATTATCTCTAGCTCTTCAACATAGGTATAACTCATTCCTGCTTCTTTTTATCACCGCTATGCATATTATCCTCTTCATTTTCTTAATAAGCTCCTGAGAATTCATTTCACCCAAATCACCCATTGTCAGCCTCCCCAATATGCAGCGTTACCAACCCCATAACTGAAGTGCTCTTCACACTTGCCATGGACCAGTTCCTGTCACCTGAATCCATAAGCCACCCATGCACATCATTCTGAAGAGGAAAGCCTACTGCACTGAATCTTGTCCTTATACTATCACTTTGTATTTGGAAGGTAGGGACAGAATAGTATATAACTTGTCCATTCATGGGGGTGTCTTGGGCAGTGTTCTACTGCTGTGAAGAGACACCAAGACTATGGCAACTTTTATAAAAGAAAACATTTAATTGAAGGTTTCTTTTTTTTTAATTGGAGGTTTCTTATAGTGTCAGAGTTTCAGTCCATTAGGAACATGGCAGGAAGTGTGCAGGCAGACGTGGGGCTAGCATGGTAGCTGAGAGTTCTACAGCTTGTTCCACAGGCAGCAGGAAGATAGAGCCATTGTGCTTGCCTAGGGCTTCTGAAACCTCAAGGCCACACTTCCTCCAACAAAGGCCACGCCTCCTAATCCTTTCAAATCCTGCCCCTCCCTAAGCATTTAAATATATGAACCTGTGAGCCACTTCTATTCAAACCACTACAGAGGCAAAGGGGTTTTTGTTTGATTGTTTTTATTTGTTTGCTTTTTATAGCAAATCTAATATAATATTCACTGCACAGCTAGACTCATGTCTGTGCTGACAACCCCCACCCCCGACAACTTGTTCTTTATTACACACGGGATATAAAGTGGTTCTCCAACCTAGTCCACGGAACTTCCACCCTCCAGTCTCATGAGGAATGAGCAAAAGAAAGAAACGAACCTGAGACCTAAAAGGAAAAGCTAAGAGGGGCTTGTAGACTTTACATGTATGCATGCTGCCATGACTAAGCACAAGTCACAGCACCTATTAGACAAGAATTTGGACCTAGAGGATCTCTGGTCTGTCTTCAAAATGACTGTAATGCTCAAAACACTTGGAAGAAGTAAGTCAGAAACAGAGGAAGTGTGCTCCAAAGGAGAAGTTCCACATACCGCCCTTCTCCTGCCTCAGCTCTACCCCTCAGGCAGAGAGAGAGAGAGAGCTCGTCTCCGGGACCAGCTCCCTTAGCTGTCATGAAGTTCCCTGCTCCTCCTCAAAAGTCTAGGCATTTTCCTAAGTCCCAAGCTTCCCTGCCCCTGTGGCCCCTGCAGTAGTGGGCAAGATAAAAAGGGCAAGAACAGGTGCTATGGTGAGTCTGCACAAGCTGTTTGAGACAGACTGTCCCCACCTAGGACTATTTGTGCAGCTATTTCAGTCCCTAAAACTAAGTGAGCTTGGCATGAGACAGGGCTTTGTTGTTTGTTTATTTGTTGGTCGGTTTGAATATCTGAAAGCAAAGTCAAACAAAACAACCACAGCATTTTACCTTCACTCAAAACTGTACAATTAATTCTTTCCTATCAAGACATATAAAATGCAATGAAATACTACTCTCTTGACAAAAAGAAAGTCTCTTTTCAGCAGTGATGATCAGAGAGTAGCAGGCTTACTTTCCAGGTAATGGAGACACTGTCGGACTGAGGCCTGAGGTTCTGTTTTGGTTGTGATTTCAGCTACTAGAAAATAAAGTAACTGGGCTGGAGAGATGGCTCAGAGGTTAAGAGCATTGCCTGCTCTTCCAAAGGTCCTCAGTTCAATTCCCAGCAACCACATGAGGCTCATAACCATCTATAATGAGATCTGGTGCCCTCTTCTGGTGTGCAGACATACATGCAAGCAAAACACTGTATACATAAATAAATAAATCTTTTTTAAAAAGAAAGAAAGAAAGAAAAGAAAGTAACATATTCAACTAGTGTCTTATCTATCTTCAGAACTAGAAAGCATTGGGGACAACATGAAGGCTCTTCTTAAGTCCTGGAGACTGGGACATTTGTCAAATGAAGGGAGACTGAATTACGGTCTCAGTCATAAACATGTGTAGACTGTGATTCAGAGATTACTGCAAATAAACATTCTCTCAGAAACACCTCACACATTAGAATCACGAACGGCTCTTCCTCTGCATAGTCCAAGGCTATTTGTCCAAGTTCTGCTACTCTAGCTAGTTGCTGGCCATAGGTGGCCCAAAATCATTTTCCTGGCAGACAATTTAAAATACTTCTCACATTAAAATAAAACATACTATAGATTACGATAACACCTGCATTAATCATTCATCTACAACAAAGGGCTTCCTCGGTGACTTAGAGCTTGTGACAGGCTGCAAGTGGGCCACCTGCTCATGACGAACATGCCTTCACCCCCACCCCATCCTAAACCTTTTAGAAAATTTCCAAAGAAATAAGCAAAAGCATCCTGTTTATAACACAAGTAGTGTGCTTCACTATGCCTTCAATAAAGAATGGATCAGCTCTAAAACAATAAACAAATTTCAGTTGTATAACAAATACTTCCATTCCCAGGTAACAGCTTCAGAGAAAACAAAGGCGAGTTGGCCACAAATGGGATGCACACGCACGAATGCACATACCTACACACACACACACACACACACACACACACACACACACACACACACACCCACCAATTCCAGGGACCATCACAAAACAAGAAGCATAAAGGGTGTAAGAGCCGGAAGTTAAGGAGAACCAGAAGGAAAAAGCATATCCTGGACAGGGCAGGATGACTGCACTCATGACCTGACAGCAGCTATGGTCGCCTTCAAGAATCTTAAACAAGAATGAACAAGTCAACATTCTAACATGAGTTAGGGGCCATGAGTCCCAGAGCCTAACTGAGGAGTTATAGACAAATGATGGCCCCTAGGAGAGGGAGAGAGGGTCACTTTTCTTTAAGGGTGGAGCCCCTGGTAGGTCAACCACACTCCAGTGGATGATTCCCACATGTGCTAAGTATGTGACCAGCACAAAATGAACTCAGCAAGTTATTTAAATAGGGCATGAGGTTGGGTAGGGGTCGGGAAATGGAGAGAGGATCTTGGAGGAGTTAGAGTAGGAAGTGAAAATGATCAAAATACATTGTATGAACTTCTCAAAGGATAAATAAATATTAAGAACAAATAAAGTTGAGCATTTTGACCACATTTTTCTTCTAAACAGTTATATGCCTATCTCGTTTCCCACATTTTATTTGGAACATACAATTTTATATTTAAAAGCGCTTTAACTTGTACGTGTTCTTTCAACCTTAGTAGATACATACACTTTTATGTATAGTTTAATTCAGATTAGCAAAGAGGAGAGTGTTGGGGGGGAGGGATAACTAATAGTAAGTGTCTTAGTTAGGGTTTCTATTGCTGAGAAAACACCATGACCAAAGGCGACTTGGGCAAGAAAGGCCTTATTTGGCCTGCACTTGCCAATCACAGCCCACCATTGAAGGAAGTCAGGGAAGGAAATCAAGGTAGAAAGCTGGAAGCCAGAACTGAAATAGAGGCCATAGAAAAAAGCTACTGAGGTGGTTTGAATAGGTATGGCCCCCATAGATTCGTGTATTTAAATCCTTGTCCATAGGGACAACTCCTAGGAGCTGTGGCCTTGTTAGAGGAATGTGTCACTATGGAGATAAGGCTTTAAGGTCTTAAATGCTCAAGTTATGCTCAGTGTGAAACACAACTCCTTGTCACCTCTTTGCTGCCTGCAGATCAACATGTACCACTCTCAGCTCCTTCTCCAGCATCATGTCTGCCTGCACACCGTCATGCTTCCTACCATGATGATAATGGACTGAACCTCTGAAACTATAAGCCAGCCCCCAATTAAGTGCTTTCTTTTATAAGAGTTGCCTTTGGTCATGGTGTCTCTTCACAGGAGTAAAACGCTAACTAAGACAGTTACTTACAGGCTTGTTCCTCATGGCTTGCTCAACCTGCTTTCTTATACAACTCAGGACCCCTGGGCACAGCCCCTCCAACAGCAGGCAACACTCAAAAATATACTGCACAGGACAATCCGAAAGGGGCATTTTCTCAATTGAGTTTTAATATTTCCTAATGATTCTGGCTTGTGTCAAGCATAAAGAAAAACTAATCAAGACGCTAACAATGCTTGAAAAATCGACAGAGAAATGACTATTTCATAAACTTCATACATACATACATACATACATACATACATACATACATACATACGCCAAAAGTCTGAGAGCACTGGGACAATATTGTGTCTTCTAGACATGACAGGGCTATTGTGCTCATGAACACACAGCAGGTGTAGTTGCATGCACAAAATCAAGCCAGGCAACATTCCATGATCCATGGGGGAGGGATTCGTGATCCTCCAACCCCAAGTTGAGGAATGATTGACAGGTGATGTCTGCTAAAGGAAGGAGGGAGAGTCGGTTTTCTTTAGGGGTGTGATCTCTGCCCTGTCGGATGACCTCACATGCAAACATGGGGAGTACTAATTGAAGAAAGTGAGATAAACGAAGCAAGAAACAAACATAAAAGACATTTAGACGGGAGAGTGGTACGAAGGGCTGCAGGGATCCAGGAGGTGTTGGAGGAAGAAAATGCGTAATGAGTGTCACTGAAACACATTGTGGTGTAAAATTCTTAACAAATAACTTCAAAATGTTACGCAAAAAAATTTTAAGAAGATGAGTGAAGAAACATAAAGGAGAATTTTATCTGAAAGTAAATACACTCTCCGCAGAAAGATAAGAGAACGCGCGCGCGTGTGTGCGCACACACACACACACACACACACACACACACACACACACACACACAC
>OU015748.1:20914242-20928011 GCA_907169655.1 Acomys percivali | reverse complement strand
CACACACACACACACACACACACACACACACACACACACACACACACACACACCAGATGTGAGAATATCCTCTGCCACTGTCACGCAAGAGAAAGCTGTGACACCTGACAGCCATCAGGCCCTAGTTAATGAGCAGCACAGCATGTCTGGCATCTGCAGTCATAGAGAAAGAACGCAAAGCTCTCTGCTCTAAGGACAGTCTCTCAGGAACAGTTCCAAAATAAACCAAACCAGGAGACAGACCTGCCTCTCCCCCAAGGAGCGTGATGTGTCCCATACCTGGCCAGGTATGCGTGCATTTTGAGACAAGGCTCTTTTAATTCCTCCTGGTCCACCAGGTGCTAAATTTCACAATATCATTCATTTCATATTTAGCTCAAAACTTACCTTCTCTAAGATTTGTCTTTCAATGGTTAAAAAAAAACATAAATTACATATGATAATAGAGTGTCATGTGATGTTTAATAGATTTATACATGGTTAAACATAGGTAGACATATCTGCCTCTGTAAACATTATCATGTATTTATGATGAGACCATCAGAATCCTTTCTTTCAAACTTCTGAAATATGTCCTAGTTGGCTGTCCTCCACAGCCACCCTACTGTGTGCTTCTTATAGCTATCAACTCATTCAGTTTTGGGTTGGGGTGGGGGGAGATTAACATAACTATTAGTTCTGTTTTCGTAGCCACTAATAAAGTGACACGCTAACAACTAATATGCTATAATTTCTGATTTTGTGGTTTTATGAGATTTGTGTTTGAGCGTGTTTGAGTGTGTTGAGTGTGTGTGTGTCTCTGTGTCTGTATGTTCTTGTACTTTTTTGGCTCTTTATTTTTTGTTTGTTTGTTAATTTTGTCTATTCTGGATTATTTGTCTTCAGCTGCCTGTTTCTCAATGAGGGGAAGAGAAAGAAAGGGTATGGATTTGGGTGGGTGAGAAGAGGGGGGGAATCCGGGAAGAGCTGGAGGAAGAGAAACCATGATCATCATGTACTATAGAAAATCTATTTTTTTAATCTATTTTCAATAAAAAATAAAATATTTTAGAAAAATCCTTTGGAGGGAAGTTTGCTTTTTTTAATTACTCCCCTTCTCTGTGTGTGTCCATCTGTCTGTCTCTCTGTGTGTGAGTGGGTGTATAAGGGGTGTGTGTGTGTGTGTGTGTATGAAGAGTGGGTGTGTCGGTGTGTATGAGGGGTGTGTGTGTATTTGTGTGGGGGGGGTGTGTGTGGGGGTGTGGGTGTATAGTCCAGCAGAATGCACTAGATTTCTCTGG
Source organism: Acomys percivali (assembly GCA_907169655.1). NCBI lineage: Eukaryota > Metazoa > Chordata > Mammalia > Rodentia > Muridae > Acomys > Acomys percivali. The sequence goes on along the minus strand of OU015748.1, from coordinate 20,926,731 downwards.
AGCTGGAGTTACAGGTGGTTGTGAACCAGCTGATGTGCATGCTGGAAAGAGCAATGTGCTCTGTTAATTGCTGGACCATGCTAAACAAAATGTTTTTATTAAAGCTTCTATTCATATTGTTGCAATAAACTAATTGTTAGCACTCTAAAACTTCCCTGTATACAGGCAACTTACAACTTTCAGTCCAGCAAACAGGTTAAGACGAAAACAGGAAATGTAAGTAAGTTTATCAGCTTCAACATTTGCAAGGTCTGTATGCTCCTCCAACATAGCCAAGACATCAAACAAGGAAACCACTGAGAGCTCATTGCCACTTCTGTTCCTTTTACCATGCAATTCCAATTCGTTTTTATACATTTTCCTCTTCCTTACATTCAGTGTCATTACAAAAAAAAAAAATTCCATGATAAGACACAAATGTATTTGATGCACAATTGTGCATATACATATAAAATGCATACACATTTATATGTTCATACATACATATAAAAGCTCTTTCCTATTTTAAACAAACAGCTAAAGCAGTTATAGCATACTAATTCTCAAGAATAGTAAACAACCAGTGATTCTTTCTAAAGCCAATGGTAGTGGCTTGAGAGATGACTTAGCAGTTAAGAGCACATACTTCTCTTGCAGAGGAACCAAGTTTGGCTCCCTCAGAGAAAGGGGGGGAAGGAGAAGGAGGGAGAGAGGGAGGGAGACAGGGAGACAGGGAGAGAGAGAGAGGGAGGGAGGGAGAGAGAGAGAGAGAGAGAGAGAGAGAGAGAGAGAGAGAGAGAGAGAGAGAATTAAAAATAAAAACAATCTTTTAAAATGTAAAATAAAAAGCAAAATTCATAATAAGATTAGTCAAATACAGAACTGTATACACAGTATCATACACTTGTAAAAACCATTTTATTTCATTTTAAAATAGTTTTAGATTTAGAGATAGTATGAAAGTTTCCTTGAAAGACAGCTTATTTCTACTATTTTAATATCCTCCTTTTTTGTGGAACAATTAACTCATGTTGATAAATTTTTATTAACTAAGGCCAATTATTTTACATAGATATCTTAGATTTTTCTTAAGTGTCTGATCCAGGACACAACAGCATACTTAGTTTTCATGTCTCTTTAAGATCCCCCTGCCTAGGACAGTGCCTCCCACTTTCCTCATCTCTGACATGACAGTCCTGAGAGTCATTTTCCAGGCATTCTGTGGAATACTCCTCAATTGGGATCTTAGCGTCTTCCATAATTAAATGGCATAGTCGTTTCAGGGGAGGAAGCCCATGCAGTACACCACTTCAATCAAGACTTTTATTTTTTATTTTTATTAATTTATTCTTATTACATCTCTATGGTTATCCCATCCCTTGTATCCTCCCATTCTTCCCTCCCTCCCATTTTCCCCTTATTCCCCTCCCCTATGACTGTTCCTCAGAGGGATTACCTCCCCCTGTATATGCTCATAGGGTATCAAGTCTCTTCTCGGTGACCTGCTGTCCTTCCTCTAAGTGCCACCAGGTCTCCCCATCCAGGGGACATGGTCAAATGTGAGGCACCAGAGTACGTGAGAAAGTCGTATCCCTTTCTCCACTCAAGTGTGGAGACTGTCCTGTCCTTTTAATAGAAGGCATTGAAAAGAGAAGTATAAAAGTATGAGCTGGATCATGAAAAGTAATTGGCGGATGATAAAATAGATAACTGATGCCAAAAAACAACTCCAGCCCATAGCCACGGAGCCCAGGCAGGCAGAGCAAGCCCCAGATGACCTCTGCCCAGCACCACACGGCACACACTAGGCACAGCGCTCCAGAGATGACCCCAGACACCCAGAGGTCCAGGACACCACTAAGATGAGCAAGTAAGTGAGGGAAAGATGGAAGAGAAAGAGAAACAGAATTGTGTGTCCACAGTGAGGAGCGGCAGAACAGGAGACTGGAGGGAGGTGAGGAGTGGCCAGATGTTGAGTAGCCAACAATGCCACCGAGGGTCCTGTCCTATGCTGAAGCAGAAGGCTATGTGTGGGTCTGTGACCCTGCCACAGTGAGGCTCAGTTACCATCAAATGCTATGCTTGTCTGAGCTACCCCTGGGGCCATGTTGATGTCTGAGGGCTGTGCAGAGCTGGTCCCACCTCTCACCAGATGCAACCCTTAGAAATTTACCTCATACCTCGCTCAAGGAAAGCACAGTAGAGCTGGCCTTGGTTGTGGGGGGTTGTGCATGAAGTGGCATAGGCACAGCAGTGATGCCCTCCCCACCTCATCCCACACCACCTGAGGCAAGTGCGAGTGCTGGCCCCAAGGACATGAGAGCAGGAGATCTGGCCCTACCCCTCACTAGCTGCAGCACTCAGGAGACCAAACCCTGCACCAAACCCTGCACCTTGCTTGGGCAGCACATTAGACCTGCTGGCATGGGCATAGGTGAACTGGCCCTGAGAGCAGAAAAACCAGAGCATGAGAACCAGACCTGGCTCTGCCCCCTTGCCAGCTGAGACATTGGCTGAGCTTTCTGGGACAGGGCTGGAGAGCTCACCCTGGTGGTGTGGGTGTGAGAGAGCTAGTGTACTGACTAGCTCAGCTACCACCCAGGCTCAGATTCAGGGTTTTGAGTTAGTTGATCTACCCCATGTATGACCTGCTAGGGCATGTAAAGGTACCAGTCCCATAGATCCAAAGCTGCAGGAGCTCCATTTCACAGGGCAACAACAGGATAACCTAGAGGAGTCCAGAGTCCTGGTGAGGATCCAGTATTGATAGTGTAGCAGAAGCCAGAGGTCAGCAAATCAATGACTCACTACAATGGACATTTCCAAGTAAAGATGTGTGGAGGACAAAGGGGTTTACTGTGTGACACCTCACGGCACACCATAGCTTCCACAGCAAGATATTTTTGTTTTTTTTTTTTTCTTTTGGAGATGGGGTTCAAGGGCAGAGGGCAGGTATGAAGGGACAGGGAGATGAGTGGGATTAGAGTGCATGATGTAGACTTCACAAAGAATCAATAAACTGTTAAAAACATAAATCAAATAGATAATTATTTTCTTCTCTAGATTTGTAAAAATCAGTTTTTAAAACATCTCAATAATAGAAATGTATCTGCCTATTGTCCTCCCAGCCAAGCTCAGACACAGGGTAGTCACACTTGTCCATCAGCTGTTGCTCCCTCTCATGTCCCCAGCAGCTGCACTGCAATTGGTTTGACAGCTGCAGAGCGACTTCTAGGTACCAGCATATCATTAAGGATAAGGTTAAGAAGGGCAACCACAGTGGGATGGCCGTGGTGCTGCTGACTTCTTTCCTACACGTGGCCATCCTCGGTCCGATGGGACACATTAAATCCCATAAATCTGGAAACAAAACCATCAGGCACCAAAAAATGCTTTCAGTTCATTGTAGTAAATATAGTGATCAAGTCTTCACAAAAATGTATAATCTGCATATCATAATATGGGTATATACTTCCTAAGAAGGACAAATTCTAGAAAAGAAGTAGCATGGAGGTTTGTTTCTTTTTATATATTATATTGTATGTTCTTTACCAGTATCACCTTTTATTTATAAAAGGTCATAAATAGGGCTGGAGAGATGGCTCGGTGGTTAAGAACACTGTCTGTTCTTCCAGAGGTCCTCAGTTCAATTCCCAGCAGTCACATGGTGGCTCGCAGCCATCTATAATGAGATCTGGTGCTCTATTCTGGTGTATAGGCATACATGTATATGTAATAAATAAATCTTTTTTAAAAGGGTCATAAATATATAGGAAGATATATGCAAAAACTTCAATTTGAAATTAAGTTAGCAATGATATATGTTCATGTGTATGTGTTTGTATGCAACAATTCTCCTGATTATACTGAAACAGAAGACATTTCAATAACCTAAGCATGGCATATTAAGAGTCTCATTCTTCATTCACCTTTTTTTTCTATGCCATTTTTGTATGTTTTTTTCCTCTTCAACTGAGAATGTAACTATCCATGTTCCTCACACTGCTCCTTCACACAGCCACGATACTTTAGGAATGAGTTCATGATGAACTCTAGTATGGGAGAGAGAGGACTCCCGATCATTGCCAAGGTCACTCAGGCCTTTCATGCAGCTTTTCAATGCATCCAACTGTGAGGGATCCCTGGTGCTAACAAGCTGACTGCATCCACCTATGCCTCCATGGACTCTGTTAAGACACATATCCAAGTGTCCAAGCCAGAAAAGTACAGTAAACATCTTCAGACACATTCAGAAGCCAATGAGGACAATTTCTGTGTCATCTCATGATTTGCTCCCATGACGTATGGCCAAGAACACCGGGTGTCACCTGCATTTGGAAAGTGGCAGGGGCATTGCACTTCCCATCCAGCTTCACTTAAAACTGAAGTGTTGTTGGATTTTTTCACAGCAGCAGCAGCAGCAAATCCTCCGCACAGACAGCCCACCTCATGTTTCATTCCTTCATTTCTTCCTCTGCACAACTGTCTCCAAGAAAATAAAACAAAACCCAGAGGAGCAAGGAAACAAAACTGTGCAAGAGTTGATGAGAATACAAGAAACAAAGTGGATTTAGCATATCCCTCTGCTGGCCCGAGGCCGTAAGGAAGTCGCTTCCAAGTACAGAGCTTTGGGAAAGTGTATCTTGTCACAAGTATGTGGTTCTGTTTACTAACAGTCATGTGTTTTACGAGAGTATAATAAACAAAAGTAATTAGACAAAAAGGACTCAGGAACACCCAGGCAGTTTCCCTTTGTCTGCCACATCAAAGTTGGAAGTTCTGGCATGACTAAACTGTAAGTGATTTGTTTATGCACACGCAACGTTTAGGGCAGGAAATAAAAAGGAAATTGTAAAGCTTTCGGTATTTGAAACACAGACACAGAAAACAAGGTCAACTAAGGCCACAGCACACTTAGCAAGGCACACATAAGATGAACTCAGAAACCCAACATGGTAGCTACATTCCAGAAGTTCTGGAGACACCAAGATGTGGAAAGCAGATTTCTGATATGTCAGTGAAAACTCTAGTCCTGAGGGTGCCCAGGAATCAAGCTATGAGTTCAAGCATTCTTTCCCAGACAGCCACTCACCTCCTAGCATATCTGTTTGTCGCCAAGTGTTTATGTGGGTATTTACTAATTCTAAGACCTGTGCCAGATGATGGATTTTAAAATGTTAGTAAGATACACGTTTTCTAGGACATTGTGTTATTCTTTGTTGTCACTGAGCCAGTTCCTTTTAAATATCATTCTCCATTGTCCAAAATACGGAAGCAGGGATCCTAAATCCTGGATCTTCCCAAAATGTAGATGCAAAAACAACTGTGATCAGGATCAAAACCCACAAACAATGTGCACAACAAAGTTAGGCTTAAAAAAAATCCTCTGGAATGTAAAACTACAAGTGGGTTTGCACAACACACACACACACACACACACAGAGCCAACCACCTAGAACTTGCACAGTCTCAACATTGCTGAGAAAAATGAAGTAAAGGAAAATAACAGTTGCCTGGTGAAGCCAGAAACCAGCTGTTGACTGATGTGGATCACTCAACAGAACTCACAATGAGCACGGGCAGGCCAATATCAGTGAAGCAGGTGACATCGGGTCCTGGCAAGGTGACCTACAGCAAAGTCCAAGCAGTTCAAACTCAGGAAATCTTCCAAGGTTCCCACCTAGCACAAGAACATACACCAACAAGAATCTACGAGCCATGAACTCAAACTTGAGCAGGTCGGGGAACTGGGGAGGTGGGGGGGGGGAGGAGAAGGTGAGGGGGGGTATGAGGACCAGTTTAAAGAAAGGAGAGACAAACAGGAAATCTCAGAACAGAGTTTTATCTGGCTTCCTCGGCATTTCTTATTGGACAGCTGATTTTCCTATAGAATTTTCTTGACATTGTTGCTGAGAAATAATGGATGCTAAATATGATAGAATCTCACTTTTTGTCTATCCTGATCCAACTATCACATCACCTTATTTATGGTAACTTTATGGTAAGTTCTGAAAGTGGAAAGTGCGAGCCTTGGCTTCCAGATTATTTAGAGTGTTTTTGACAGCTCCTCTTTCCATGTAAATTCATGGGTTAGCTTGTACATCTGTGTAAGAAAGCCAGGTCGGATTCAAAAGGGGTTAACTGCCTTGAATGTGTAGATCAACATACTGCTCCCCACCCATGAGCACGTAAAACCTTTCCATTGACTTAGGTCTTTCTTAATGTTTGCAATGATCTCTATTTTTATGTATAAATTTTACCCTTTCTTTGTTAAATTTGTTCAAATGTTTTAGTATAAGTAGAATTTTCCATAATATAATTTTTACTTATTTATTACTAGTTTATGGAAAGACAATTGCTTATAGTATGTTGATCTTGTATTGTTCAAATTCTACTTCACATTGTTCAAATTCCAGTAATGGCTAGTTATGGGTAAATTGTTTCTTTTTTACCCAATCTGACTTTGAATTTTTTCCACAATTAATTTACCCATTTTAAATCGTGTATCCTCATTTTTTCCCCAGGAAGCTCAGATCTCAGCTTAATAGACGGGGAATAATGGGCGCTTTCACCATTTTTGTGGCTCCATTTCAGCAGTCCATTTTGGGTTGACAGTTAATTCTTTCCACTGTGGGCTTATTTACAGGAATTCCTTTGTGTTTTCCTTCCCTGCTTTAAAATGCCCTAATGGATAATTTATAGTATTAAGTACTTGTTGATACTTTATAAAGCAATCTAGTTTATTCCAGAATTTAATTTGGAATAACCCTGGGGGAAGCTTCCCAATCATGCAATCAAAACCATTTCTTTTTATTGACGCTTTGTGAATTTCACATCATGACCCCAACCCCACTTTTCTCCTCATTCCTCCATAACTGTCCTCTGTCCTTGAAACCTACTCCCAAAGAAAACAAAAATTAAAATAAAATAAACAAATATACATATAGAATTTCAAAAATAAAACAAACCAAAAACAACCTACTATGGAAGCTGTGGTATGTCACGCAATCAAAATCTTGGTTTGTTTGTTTGTTTGTTTGGGGTGGTTTTTTTGTTTGCTTGTTTGTTTGGGGGGATTTTTTTGGGGGGGAGGTTTGTTTTTTTTGGTTTTTTTTTTTTGTTTTTGTTTTTTGAGACAGGGTTTCTCTATGGTATCTTGGCTGTCCTGAACTCTCTTTGTAGACCAGGCTTTGCCTTGAACTCACAATGATCTGCCTGCCTCTGCCTCCCAAGGGCTGGAATTAAAAGCGCGCACCACCATGCCCGGCTAAAAATTAAGTACCGTGTTAAATAACAAAAACACCAATCCAGCCCCATGAGTTACTATTCTACCATCATCTCTCTGTGTGTACTGTTCCAAGCCCATGGTCTGCGGGCGGTATCCTAGGCATAGTATGCACTTAGGATAATCATTCAACAAATGATATCTACAACTGTTAATATTTGACATATTTTTTGTTGGGTCTCACTATCTTTTCTGAAGAGTGAATGTCTGCCCTTGAGCCACAGGGTCCCGTACTTCCAGTCTGCCCTCCAATCTGACCTACCTGAACCATAACTATCACCATGCATGGCTGATCCCAAGCAGGACAGGTCTCAGCAGCACACACAATGGTTAGGATGGTGTTTCTTTTTCTGTCTTCTCCTCAGCTCACCCTAATGCATTATGCCCCAAATAAAGTACAAGAAGCACGAATAACAAGAGCTCAAATTATAAATAAACCACACACATGGCCAGAAAAGTTTAAGAAGGTGGTCATGGCACGCTACATCAAATCCGTGCCTTTGTACGTGAAAGGAGACCTCTATTAAATCTATCTCATTTGTTTTAGAGATAACGCATAAGATAGAAACTAAAGGTGACAATTACTTCTGCAGAAGGACCTACAGGTAATATGCATAACTTACATTCTAAGCATTGATACAAAGTATTTCAGCCAATTTTGCATCTCCAACCCTTCACATACACAAAAATCCGATGGCTTTCTGAGGACAGATGTAAAGATGCTGAGTTTCCCCTCCATCGCGCCAGATATCCTCCAACAAGTGGCTCAGTGCTCATCTCTGCAACAGAGCCTTTGCTTACTGGACCTAAAAGGCCAGTATGTGGGAAATATGTGCACAGTCCAAATTCAAATGCAGATAGGAAAAAGATATATACCATCCTTTCCATTCTCAGTGCAGCATAATAAAATGGAGCTAGTACCACACAGTGAAAAACAGGAGGGCTCAACATAACCCAATGCATACTTTCTATATGTCTGTCCTGTGGGCCTGTGGGACCACTTTCCCATCCACAAAGATTTGAAGGGAAGGACTTCTCCCAGACTTAGGGACTTGTTGGCAAAAAGTATTTCAAAAGAACAATACTGATATTGTATAAAGCTCCAGTGACAACACCAGCGACGGAACCACGGAACACTTAGCCTTTCAGGGCTCTGAGAGCTGCAACAGCACTGGCTCCATTTCTACCACAGAGTTTAGTAATCCTTTCTCAATTCTCATAAGCCATTGGTCTTCTCATGCCGTTCTCAGAAAAAAAAAAAATGTTGGTGATTCACAACATATAAGTTCAGCAAGTAATATAAGTTTTGGGATTAACTCCCATCTTATGAGCAAACCCACTGCCCAACTTGCTGGAGCAGAGAAAGCAGCTGTCATACTCCACAAGTAAAAACACAATAATTTAACAGGAGATATAGTTACAATGCTCATTCAATCCACAAACATCTATTCTGTGTCCTACAGGCTAAGAAGCACCGCACTAAAGGGTATGATGATGAGTAATGGTCCGCTGATACCACTGAGGTTAGAATGCAGCAGGGGACACAGAGAGGAAATGGGTGGCTATATAGTTCAGTGTGACAAATGACACTGCAGAGATAGTAAAGGTGTTACCACAGAACCTGGGAGAGGGGGTCAGAGAAAGCACCAGAACTACGCAAAAATCATTGACTACTTAAAGCTGTCAATTTTTAGCTATAGATAAACATAATTGGTGTCCAAAGAGAGTGGTTTGTATTTTAAGTGTAAACATCAACCCTATACTTGAAATTTTGTGCATAATGATGTCAGGAATGCTAATGGTAAACAAAGTCCACGGATAGGGCCCATTACGTCCATACACTCAGCTAAGGATATCCTAGTATTGGGTGAATTTGTGTGGCTGATCAGACTGACAAGACAGCCACAGTGACAGACAACACTCTCGTTAGCCAACAGGCAAGCTGATCTTGTGTACCAGCAATATTAACAGAGGGATACAAAACCTGGATCAAACAAAACACTGAGAATTTATCAAACATTAATACTAATTTTGAGATTCAGGCTTACGGAAATTCTATTTCCAAACCTACCATTTCTGCAAGATCTGTGGGAGTATAGAATATGGTTCTTCTAGAGCATATATAGAGTTGGGTTCTCAATGAGGGTACCCATGATATCAAAAAAGATTGTGTTTAGGGTGAAGAAAAATATAATTCTTTAAACATCCCATGGCCCGTGGAATGGTTTTCCTCCTCATGCCTCCCTGCCCCCAGCGAGCAACCGAGAGTGGTCTGGTCTTTGTGGTGGTGTTCAGTACCACATTTACACAGCCATGTTCATTTCCGCCTTCAACATGACTGAGAGAAGACTGTAGCCCTTAGCCTTGCACACTCTATTTTTTAATAAGTGCATTACTAGGAAAATCTTTAATAAAAGGACACACAACTCTCCTACATACAGAAACCCAGGGCACGGCAGGGGAAGAATTCACAAAGGGAACTAATGAGTAAACCATCTTTACAGTTTGACTGTGCTCACACCACATCCTATGACCATGAGGAACCATCCCCTGAGGTGTTACAGTATGCAGAAATGATGGGAGATATTCAGGCTGAGTGATCTGATCCTAACTTAGAATAGTTAAAGGTGTGTGTTGAGTATGGTAGCTGTGGTGGCAGTGGTAGTGGTTTGTGGTGGTGGTGATGGAACGCTATTGCTGCCGTTGCTGCCATCACTGCCTCTGCTACCACTGCCTTCGCTGCTGCTGCTGCTGCTGCTGCTGAAGCAAAGGAAGGAACAAGCTGCTCATTTTTGGATTTCCATTCAGGAGCATGCCTATGGTATGTATATTTGCATATCTGTGCCAGGGGTATAAGACTGAAGAAGGTGAACTAGTGAAGATGTGTCAATAATCCAGGTATATTATCCAGACTTAAGCTGGGCATGTGGGAAGGAAATGTGGGAAAGAATTCACACCAAGGTTGGTCAAAAATAGTAACGTGGAACTGGCTTGAATACAGAGGTGGAAAGAAAGAAAATCAAAGGTAAAGTATGAAACTTAAGGATAAGCCCCTAAATTTATTTTTATACACTGAAATAGGGGTCTCAGCTTTTACAAGATGAGTCTGCTATTTTTTTGTGTGTGTCCTGTTTTTTTGGTTGTTGTTGTTGTTGGTTTTTTGAGACAGGATTTCTCTATGTAGCTTTGGCTGTCCTGGACTCACTTTGTAGGCCAGGTTGGCCTTGAACTCACAGAGATATGCCTGCCTCTGCATCCCTAAGTGCTGGGATTACAGGCATGTGACACCATGCCTGCCTAAAATGAATCTGTTTTAGAAACTGAGGCTGGACTGACAAAAGGCATCCATGTGTAGACACCTACACTGGTGTCTAGCCAGCTGCAGAAACCTTTTGTGCAATGTTCTGAAAACAAGTGACAGCAGAAAATGACAAGTGAGATTCCCGTTATGTAAATCCTCAGCGACAATGGGCTTCTCAAGCCAAGTTTGTGCAGGCCCCTGTCTGAGAAGACTGCTTACTCTGCAGTGAACAGCACTGGCTGCTCTTTCTTCCAGATCCTGGGTCTGACTCAACACCCACACGGCAGATCCTAACTTCCTATAACTCCTACTTCAGGGGATCACATGACCTCTTCTGGCCTCCACTGGGATCAGGCATACACACAAAGTACACAGATATGCATACGATCAAAACACACATACACGTTATTATTTTTTTTAAGTTACACTAAAATAAAACTCATTTCATTGCTTGAATTTATTTGAGTTCTTTGTGTTGCCAATTATTTATGTATGTGGCATATGGCATGTGGCATGTGGACAAGCTTTTCCTTTGTGAGGAAAAACTTTATGAAGAGGCCACACAATTGCTTTGAATTGAGGACATAAAGGCTGAACGGTAGTTAGGGGGAAAATAATCAAGATTAAAAAATAGTTACTTCATCACCTTCTGATATTTTATAGTTTCGTACAAAACCACCCAAAACGATAATAATAATCTTAACTGTTGATTCATGGTTCTTCTGTCTACAAGATGAGGTACTCCTCATAAAGACACAGTCCAAAAAATATCCAAAAAAAAAAAAAAAAATCACATAATCTAATCCATGTTTCTCAATGTTCTACACACAACCCCCACAAGGTTTTTGTTAAACGTTTGAGAAACTGAGTGTAAACTGCATTAGGTGGAGCATAATAAATTCCCCATTTTATATAGATGTCCTAGTTAGGGTTACTGTTGCTGTGATGAAACATCATGACCGAAACTAACTTGGGGAGGAAAGGGTTTATTTGTTTTATGCTTCCACATCACTGTTCACTACCAAGGAAGTCAGGACAGCAACTCAAACAGGCCAGGAACCTGGAGGCAGGAGCTGATGCAGAGGTCCCGGAGGGGTGCTGCTTACTAACTTGCTCCTCATGGCTTCCTCAGCCTGCTTTCCTATAGAACCCAGGGCCAGCAGCTAAAGGATAGTACCATGAGCTGTGCACGCCCCAACCCTGTCAATCACTAATGAAGAAAATACCCTACAGCAGGATCATTTGGAGGCATTTTCTCAATTGAGACCTCCCCTTCAGATGATTTTAGCTTGTGCTAAGTTAACATAAAACTAGGCAGCATGGTTGACAACCATATATTAACATCACTAGCACTATTATTGATGATACTCTTAAACACATCTCCAGGCATCATAAAAACATCAGACCTGCCAAAGACTGATTTAAAAGCCTGGTAGGACTCACTTAGAGCTCGGGTATAATTTCCAAAGTCTTTCCATCTTACCCATGCACATTTATTTTCTGAGGGCCAACAGCAATGACTCCAGAAATGGAATATTTGAGCATTTATCTTTAGATTCTACACAGACATGACAATGGTAGGAAAAATCATAATCAACGTTATGATATGGCTGTCTAAATCAGAGAATCCAAGTGGATGTAATCATTCCCCAAGCTGGAAAAGGGATGGATCTGAAACAGGTACCTGGAGCATGAGACTCCAGTAAACTGGGCCCAGATGCACAGAGCAGCTATCCACTAGACTATGGGCCACAACCCAGCTAATTAATCCAAGCATAGGCTGGTTAAGCATTCCAAGAAAACCTGCCTTTTAAACAATATTTTAACTTATGTGTGTATGTTGGTTGAGGGGCGATATCTGCTGGTGAGTGTGGGTACCCACAGGGGTTTAGAAGCACTTGAGTTGAGTTAGAAGTAGTTGTGA
>OU015748.1:20901379-20913842 GCA_907169655.1 Acomys percivali | reverse complement strand
ACACTTGAAAGCTTGACTGTAGCGTCTAGTGGGGCGGGTGGCAGGGACACAACTGCTCCTAAATTTGGTCGAAGAATGGTCCTCCCTTAGCAAGGAAGGGCATCTTCTATCTAGCACGTAGCTTCAAGGCAGATATACATACACATAGAGCCACAGGAGAAACGGCTACCTGTCTAGCCAGCTAGATTGTCCAATCAACACCAGTGAGCAACAGGGTGACAGAAGTCACAGCCAGATTGTTTTTATATCTCAAGCTCTGTATTTGAACTACTTTATTCATTCATTCACTCTCTGCTCTCTGGTCACTCCCAACCCCACCAAAGCCCAAAATACACATACACCCTGCTCCTACTACAGAGGCAATGCTCACCCTTCCTGTTGCCTAGAGTGAGGACCCCATTATCCAAATCATCAGGCCACAAGCAGGATGACATAGGTTTACAGCTTCAGAAAGCCTAGGGTCACAGGTTCATTTGTCCCTAGTACATTAATTCCTCTCGCTCTTTCTCTGTCTCTCTCTCTCTCTATCTCTCTGTGTCTCTCACCTGTTTTACACTTTCTCTCCACAAGTGGGGATCATGTAATCCAAAGCACTATATAAATAGGACAGTAGTCAGTCCCTCTACTGCGTGCTACTGTTTTCTGCAATTTCTTGAATAACTGCTTGAGACAATTTGGCCGGTATTTGTGATGCTGGTACAGTTGTGTTGCAATCTAAAACAAGCTGTTAAGCAATGACTTGGTCTCTTTATAGCTCTGCCCTCTCCCCATTCCAGGGCTGAAGGGAAAATCAAAACACCGCTGAAGTGTTGCGCAACATTCTCACTTATTCCCTGATGTCTGTGTAAGGAGAAACGTATTAAGAGGGGCAGAGATCCCACCTTTTCAATGTTAGTATCCTATTCACAGCTTTAAGAAATGTAAAATTATTAGCTAGATCAGAGTAAGGGTTTGATGTGTTACGTGGAGAGCGAGGACTGACTCTGACACAAACTCTGGTGACCCATATTTGACCACCTCCTCTTGGTGGGGAGGCCTGATGGCACTCAAAGAAAGAATAAGCAGGCTACCAAGATGAGACTTGATAGCCTATGACCACATAGTGGGGGAGGAGGTCGCCCTCAGTCTTAGACATAGGGGAGGGGAATAGGGTGAAAGCGGGAGGGAAGAATGGGAGGATACAAGTGATGGAATAACAATTGAGTTGTAATCTGAATAAATTAATTTTAAAAAAAGAAATGTAAAATTACGTGGAAAACATCGCTGAAATAATGTTAAATGAGGGAAAACTCCTTCCAGCTAGTCTGACAGGCACGTTTCTTAAATCACAGCAGAATATGAGTTAAGAATATGCAGCACCGCCCTGAGTCCAACAATTCCGTCTTCCAAAAGCTGGGGAGAAAATGTCTGCCGTACTTTAGCTGCAGTCGCGCTGACAGCACTTGGTTCATCACCGCACCTTCACAGTCACACATTTCATTCCATACAGAATTCTTCACCGAAGACTCAGTGTGCGCATGGTGCCCTGCTCCAAGCTATGGAAACATGAAAATAAACTATGTGATACGATACCTCTCCTCTGGTAAGATAGATGCAAATAACACAGTACAATGTCTAGTATGATAAGCTCTGGAGAACACCATGCCCCTAGCACAGATTATAGTTTATGGAAGGATCAGAAAGGCCGTGCAGGAAGAGGCGCTCGGGCCAGATTAGAAGAGCAAGGTTTTACTTGGCAGACGTGAGAACATTTTATGCATGAGAGAGAGGAGGAAGGAATTTGAAGAATGGTGAATAACACATTTTGGTACAAAGAGAACAGGTAAGATTATGATATAAAGTCTTGTTGGGTAAATCCTTCAGTGTCGGATGAAAAGGCTAGAAGGTGCATACTCTGGAAGGGGAGAGGGCTGACACTGCACGGAGTGGTGGAAACAAGAAAGCAAAAGAGTCTTTCTTCTTCACAAAGGACACAGGGCCCTGGAGAAGTTCCAATGAATGAGGGCTGCCACCGGCCACTGTGAGCCTTCTACCAGTGGTAACTCCATGCCATCTTCAATTTAAAGAATTTAAAGGGCAGGAAAGATAGCCAAAAATTTAAAATTAAAAATTAAAAACCTTCTGGGGTATAAATTATGGAACATCAAGCTTACGTACTGGGTCAGCTTCATTGAATTTCTTTTTACAGTGTCCCACAGGCAAAATGTACATACAGGTGTATCCTTCCTTTTTTTCAGTTTTTATTTGCTGTGTGTATGGTGTCTTGTGCACTTGAATGTATGGGAGTGTTCCAACGTTATAGAGAGTTTTGGGTGACTGTTCCAGGCAGCAAACTGTCTCTGTCAATTTTTTTTTTTCACTTTGGAAGCTGCTAACCTGTACTTCCTGTTTACTCAGGTAATTAATTTTCTTCCTTCTCAAGTCTCTGATGAGGTTGAAGACCAGATAATTTAATTTTACAATTAAGCTTAGTTGTTTAAGGGTTAAGATGTTTTCAGATCTAGATGGATATTTTAAGTTGATAGAGATGATATATAATAGATATTGATTTGCCTTCAGAATTTTAGACTCACCAAAATAGGAAAGATGTTTTCTTCAAAGTTGCCAAATACAAATAGCCAAAATACTGTGAATGTAACATATATATAATCCCTGATTATTTCATGCTTCTTCTTACTGCATGTCGTTTAGTGTGTGTGTGTGTATGATAATATAGGTGGTATATGTAAACAAAAAGAATTAACTGAAAAAATAAGAAGGAAAAAAAGTAAAAAGAAGAAGAAAAAGAAGAAGAAAGGGATGTGGTGGTAAACTTACAGACAGGGAAGCACACACACACACATGCAAATTAGCATGTCAACCTTGGGCAATCAATAGAGGAAAAAGTCTCTTAAAGTGCAGTGGATCGCTTATCCAAAGAAGCTCAACACATACACATACTTTGAGTCTCTGTGGTCCTACCACTTCTACTCCCATGTTCTTTTTGTTTTTGGTTGGTTGGTTTTGTTTTGCTTTGTTTTGTTTTAGATATTATTTATGTATTTATTCATTTTACATCCCGGTCATAGCCCCCTCCCTCCTCTCCTCCCAGTCCCACCCCCTCCCTTATTCCTCCAAAAAGGGGAGCCCCTTCCCTACCCACCCCAGTTCATCAAGTCACATCAGGACTGAGCAAGTCCTCTTCCCCTGTGGCCTGGCAAGGAGGAAGTAATGGAAAAGCAGGCAACAGAGTTCATGTCAGAGACAGCCCCCCCACCTGCCACCCTCCTGCCCCCTCCTGCCCCCACTGCACCCCCGACATGAAACCTGAGCTGCCCATTGGCTGCATCTATGTAAAGGACCTAGGTCCAGTCCATGCATTGCATGGTCCTTGACCCACCCCGTGGAGGAGATCCAACTCCTGACACTACGAAGGATGCTCTACTATGCTTACAGATGGGAGCTTATCAGGTTGTCCTCTGAGAGGCTCCACCGAGCAGCATTTGGAAACAGATGCTGCGACTCACAGCCAAACATTTGGCAAAGCATAGGGAGTCTAGTAGAAAAGTGTGTGTTTATGGGGCGGGGGGCAGGCCAGGGGGTGTGTATGGATAGAAGAACCTGGAGGTGACAGAGCTCCACAAGAAAACCAAAAGAGCTAACTCACCAGGGCCCACAAGTGCCTGTAGAGTCTGAATTACTCCCATGTTCTTTTGAGAACGAGTAACTAACTGGAAATGGAGCCAGCGGCTGTGACTCAAGTGTTGGAGAACCTTCAGCGTGCTGCCCAGAGCACATATATCACTCCAGGGCAGAGACAAGACACAAATAAGCAAATAAATAAATCACTCTCTTGAGAAGGCTGATCTAGTCCTTTGGGCCACACACGCTCTCCTACTTGAAGCTCTTAGCTTTGATCTCTCCCTCTCTCCACATTCTTAGTCCCCACTTTAGTTCACCAAAGTTCTGGATGATAAATTGAGTTGCACTCATCTTTCCTACCCCTGCAGCCTGGGCAAGAGAAGACTCCCTGAACATCAGCTGGATCAGGATCTTGGTTGCTAAGTTTTTCCTGGGAGTGTATTTATACACTCTTTCCTGTAACAAAATGTTCCAGAACAAGAACTCCAAAATATAATTATTTTTGCTAAGAACAATTACACTTCAAAAGAGTACCTACAGTTGTGTGCAGTCCTGGAAGAAAAACACATGAGTCAGCATATTATAGAGTCTTTGGAGAAAACGCCTCCAATCAAGTACGGCTTCAACTATTTCGTGGTAGCCAGGTGCAGCGGCACGCAACTGTAATCCCAGCCCTCGGGGAGGCAGAGGCAGGTGGATCTCTGTGAGTTTGAGGCCAGCCTGGTCTACAAAGAAAGTCCAGAACAGCCAGGACTACACAGGAAAAACTCTGTCTCAAAAAACAAACAAACAGCCGGGCGGTGGTGGTGCACGCCTTTAGTCCCAGCACTCGGGAGGCAGAGGCAGGCGGATCGCTGTGAGTTTGAGGCCAGCCTGGTCTACAAAGTGAGTCTAGGACAGCCAAGGCTACACAGAGAGACCCTGTCTCGAAAAAACAAAACAAAACAAACAAACAAACAAAAACAAACCAACAACAACTATTTTAGGCTTAAAATGCACCTCTCTCCCTTCCTCTACCACTAAAAAGAAGTGAATATTTTAAAAGTAACAGCTTTCATTAAAAATATAACTACACTGGAGGTCTTTAAAAGGCATTTGTTTTCAAGTCACTTACAGTGACTTAACTATTGATGTTGGGATAAATCAATTATTGATGGTCTTTGTCCTTCTATTTTCACCAACGTTCTACAGACATTTTGTCCCTAGCTGTGTGTGCAAAGGTAGAACACACAAATGCACATTTAATGCACTCAGAGTATTGTTTTGAATGTTACACTGCTATATTGTAGTTTTTACTCCAAGCAACTAATTTAGTTGTCCCACATTGTAAAATATTGAGCAAAGATGAACTCATCTTTCCCTAAATACAGCTGAGTTTCCTGGCTGTTCCTAAAACACATAGTGCTGAATCTCAGGATAGAAAAGAAAAAATTACATAAATAAAATACTTCAGGCCACAATTCAGGAAACCTCTGCTCAAGGACCACGTCAGGGAAGCAAATCCAAAGTGTTCCTTCTTCACAACTGAGATAAAACACACATACCAATTCATGGCGGTAGGGGAGTAGAGGGGATGCACTCACAGAGACACAGACCACACACATACAGATATTGGCTCGTTTATCTCTGACACAAAACTCTTTGATTAGCTGCATTGTCTTGGTGTCAGGCAAAAATCCATTCACTAGAAAAAAATGGATAATTAGACATAGTTTGAATAATAGAAAAATGGAAAATCATGTCATGGTATTTTGGATTAAAGTGTGAGGTTTCATATATGCTAAGCCAAATGTTGTGCCCTAAGCTACAAACTCAGTGTAGAATGCTAATTTCACTTTGGAGAATTTCTACTACAACAATTTTATTAGGGGGAAAATGCTTTCAAAAATTCAGTACTTCACAATATAGAATCCACCTGGAAAGCACCTATGCAGGCCTTTATGCCAAGGTACCAGTAAAATGTTAGTGGCTTTTTCCTAGAACCCAAAATCAAAGCATCAAGAGTAAAAGTAAACTGCAGAGACTACATGAAACTAAAATGCTTTTACACAGCCAAAGAAGCAACCAACAGACCCAAGAGACGGCCATGGCAAACGTACTTGCGGTTCACACCTCTGATGAGATCCAAACTGTATGTAAGAAAAAAACTCAATGAAAGAACCACTTCCAGGATGCACAGAGGAGTTGAATAAACATTTCTTAAAACAGCAAGTCATTAACACACAGAACGGACAGGGCTTACTTTAAACCATCTAATACCATGAATCAAGCAACATAGAAATGAAATTAGAAGAACAATGAGAGATGGCCTCAGAATTGTCAGTATATCAATCCCAGAAGGGTCAGTGATAATCAATGACAAAACTGTGAGAAGGGAAGAAAAATCACTCTTCATACTGCTGAAGGGACAAGTCAAGTTCCCATATTCTAAAATAGTAACTGTGAAGTTAGTAAGTGATTTCACAGGAAACTTGAACTCAGCTGGAAAAGAGGATGACTATTCTTAGTGTGGTAATTGGCTCTGTCCATGTTTATGGTTCACGACATGCTACAGTGATTGGAGTGAAACTGGATAATCCCTGATCTTATTCACCTCACATTTTAATGTATTTCCTGGCAATTGATATGAGATCCTAAGATCTATTCATTTCTACCTCACCAACTTACCCACAAATACCTACAGATGTCTGAAATCAAACTTGTATGAGCCAATACTTGTCAATCCCAAAAGGATAAAGATACCAAAAACTAAAGGAAATAGAAAGACATCCTCAGATCCTGTCCCCGTGCCCCAAACGCCGCCAGTCCAAAAAAAAAAAAAAAAAAAACTTCCAACAGAAATAAATGAGTGACTAGACATAAGACACTTCTTTTTACAGACCTGTGAATATTAACAATATCTTTAAGACTTAACTTTCAGAGGAGGGAGTTACAGTCACACCACTGAGGCGGCGCCATCTTTAAGCCAGAGGCTTTGCTGCACATAGATGTCATTAGCATTTCCCATGACTCCTGAATTCATTCTCAAGTTCATCACACCTGTGACTCTCTCCTCTAGACATCAGTTCTGGTAGGCCTGGACCCCCCACCCTGCACCCCCTGCGCTTTCATTGTATTACTCATTGTTCAAGTGAACAATCTTTAAAGTCTATTTCTGTCTTCTTGCTCTGTATGGCTTACAAGAACAAAAGGAAAGGGCTCCCTTTTTCATTAATTTATTTTGTGAGGTTTTCCTTGACTTCTGAGTCTCTGTTTCTCTTGAACAAATAAAGGCTGAAATATGGACCCAGCTGTTAAAGGGTAAGAACACAGAAACAAAGGTAGGCTTCTGTGCTCCCTGGGAACTAGAACATGAGGTAAGAGGATTGCAACACTCAGTGACAGAGCATGTCTGTGTTTTGCAATTGGTTTGGGGGCATCGGGGAGAGCAGAGGGATTCAGAGAGAATTTTCTCAGACCCCACAATACTCATGAGACCAGCTGAATTACTTACCTGTTTTTGTACAATTCTTAGTTTGTCTCACGTGAAATGCCAAATAAGATTTTTTAAGGAAAACAAATTGAACGCTTTCCTGAGAACTGCTCATGTTTTAATATATCCTCCCAGTGTATTTCTTATTCTACCTTTACTTTAAAAAAAAAAAATTACAAACACAGTAAGTATTGGCAAGCCAGCATGAAACTTAATGATATGAGATTTTACTACAGTTTTCTACAAAAACAAATCTGGATTTAATATCAAAGCCTTCCTTTAGCTCTTCCAAGTGGAAACAGTATCCTAAGGTACATCATGCTATGTATAAAGCCAGTAACAGAACACAAGAGAAATGAGAAACAACCTTCTTTCAGATGGATGTTGGCAGCATAGTTCTCTCTATATTATTTCATCTCAATGGCTTTTTTAAATGGACTGACTCATTCTTCACCTGAGGCAAAGCTGTAAAAGCTATTGCCTTTTGATCAGAAGCTTGTCCTAAACTAACACAGAGCACAAGTATACAGGACACTGTAGTGTCCTTGTCACACACTTCTTGTGGTCTATATCCAGCCCCCGCCGCCCCGTCATGATCCAGTCTTTATGCAATGATGACACCACAATGCCCTTGCTTAAATCCATGAGTCTTGTGGGCTGGAGAGATGGCTCCGTAGGCAAAGTGCTGGTGTCACAAACATGACCATGTGAGTTTGATCCCTGGTTTACCCAAATAAGTCACAAAATGAAATCAAAGTTATGAATGTGGGGAAAGGGCTGGTGGGGAAACTAGTGGAGAAGAAAAGGATGGAAGGAAGATTGGGGAGGTGGATGGAAAGAGTAGCCAGGATGAATTATATGAATTTAATTTTCAAAATTATAAATAAATATCATTATAGAAGTATTTGACCCAGACTCTGGCTACCTCAGAGACCTAGGATAGAACCAAATACAACTAACAAAAACAAACAAACAAACAAAGTCAACAAAATGGGATTGCTAATCACATTCTGCTGTACTCACAGATCAGCGCCTACCCCAATTGTCATCAGAGAGGCTTCATCCAGCAACCAGTGGGAGCAGATGCAGAGACTCACAGCCAAACACTAGGCAGAGTTCAGGGAGCCCGGAGCGGGAAGGAGAGGAAGGATTGTAGGAGCCAGAGGGGTCAAGGACATCACAAGAACATAGCCCACGGAATCAACTAAGCAGAGCTCATAGGGACTCACAGAAACTGAAGCGACAGTCATGGAACCTGCATGGATCCAATCTAGGTCCTCCGCATATATGTCACAGTTGTATAGCTCCCTGTTCTTGTGGAACTCCTAACAGTGGGAATTGGAGGGTGTCTTTGACTCTTTGGCCCACTCCTGGGGTCCTTTTACTCCTACTGAGTTTCGCCCCCCAACCTTGATATGAGGGTGTGTGCCTAGTCTTATTGCAACTTGTTGTCTATTTTTAGTTGATATCTATGGGAGGCCTGCTCTTATCTGAAGGGAAATAGAGGAGGAGTGGATCTGAGAGAGAGAGGGGAGGTGGGAGGATGACTGAGAGGAGTGAAAGCATGGAAAGCTGAGGTCTGGATGACTGTAGGAGAGAAGAATTAAAAAAAAAAAAAAAGGCTAAGCATGCCCCAGAGCTTGGGGCAAGACACAACATGCTAGCTTGTTGATTTTGTTGATTGCCTGCCTACCTCACTCCAAGTTCAATGAAAGACTGTCTCACGGAACTAAAACACAGAGTATAGAGCAGAGCACACACCATCTTCTTCTCTCCTCTGTATATACTCACATGCACATACCCCACACACACACGTGCACATACATCATACACATATTACCACATTCTCAAATACATACATGCAAATGTACATACATACATACATACATACTAAAAAAAACTAAGTGGCAATATTGAAGTAATTAAGAAAATTATGAGGTAAAAAGTAAATGTCCTTTAAAGGAATTAATAAGTAAATGAACTGTTGGTCCAGGAAAAGCATTCTAAGGCAGTTCTTCTCAAGAGGAAGAATGCAGCCGCAAAGCCACAGAGCAGATTCAGATGACAAACTGAGCCTTCAATCATGATCTTCCAGCCTGTTTTCATTAGGTCAGGAGCTGAGACAGACAGAATGGAACTTCCCATCAGAAGGACTCATTTTCCAGACAACCCTGTAACTACTGCAGAACAATACCTGCCAACTCTGCCTCTGAAACGCCAGTGTAAAAATGGTGACACCGAAGATAAACGAGATTACCAAGGCTTATGATGCTGATACCTTAAGGAAATGCTTTTTCCAATCTATTGTGAAATTCTCTGGCCTTCTATGAAGTCAATGGTCTCCACTGTAGAGAGAACAGGGCTTGCAGAAACAAAGACCAGACCTGTTTCCTGGCTCTAGCTCAGTCTTGGCAGTAAAGAGGTGCTGTGTGGTCTTTACCATGATGCCTACCTGTTGATTTTCACATATTTAAAGTTGGGATCAAGACACCTGCCTTGAGTACTTAGCCAACATCTATGACTGTCACATGACATGGCATGGAGTCCTTTAGAAACCCAATCCAAAAGTATCAGCCACTATTTCAACTTTCTTCTTTCAATGAGAAGTGACACAGTCCATCAAACAAACATACACCAATTTTAACAAAGACACCGCAAATGTTAAACTGTTATCCCATATCCATCCATAAAGGAAACCATAGCAACATACTGGGGTACCACATGGCACAAGAAGTTAAGCAGTCAAGCAAGCACGATAATCAAAAATAACATTAATAATTCATGTACGTGACATGAACGTGCATAATGATTTCCCCTTTCAGGTAACATAGCAAGAACACTAATTAGTTCATGAAAGTTTTATCCTACTCTACAGATAAGTCAGTATGAAAATGAGCAGGCTCTTCCCTTACCAGGAAACTGGGACAGAGGGGAGGACATCCTATTGGGACTGTAGATGAGAAAACCATGTGAGAATAGCAAAGTAGAAGGATCCAGATGATCCTAGAAACCTACAAGTACAACATTATGATAGGCAGATTTGGGCCAAGGGGTCCCGCTCAAACTAAGGCACCAGCCAAGGACAATACAGGCGGTAAACTTTAAACCCCTACCCAGAGCTAGCCAATGGTCAGAACAGTCTCCACACTTGAGTGGAAAGTGGGATACGACTTTCTCACATACTCTGGTGCCTCACATTTGACCATGTCCCCTGGAGGGGGAGACCTGGTGGCACTCAGAGGAAGGACAGCAGGTCACCGAGAAGAGACTTGATACCCTATGAGCATATACAGGGGAGGTAATCCCTCTCAGGAACAGTCATAGGGGAGGGGAATAAGGGGAAAATGGGAGGGAGGGGAGAATGGGAGGATACAAGGGATGGGATAACCATTGAGATGTAACAAGAATAAATTATTAAAATTTAAAAAAAAAGAAAATGAGCAAGCTCAAGTCAGAGGTCTCAATCAGGTCCTTCCACTTGAAGATCGGAGAACCAATGCTATGGAAGAAGGAGAGGAAAGACTGTAAGAGTCACAAGAGATGGAGGACACCAGGACAACGTGGCCTATTGCATCAAGTAAGCAGGGCCTGAGTAGCTCCCAGAGACCAAAACAGAAAGCATGGGGCTTTCTGCACCAAGGTCCCCTGTGTAGATGTTACGGCTATTGGCTTAGTGTTCTTGTGACACTCCTAACACCAGGAGTGCATGTATCTCTGACTCTTTTTGCCTGACCTTGAGACTCTTTTCCTCCTATTGGGCTGCCATGCCCTATTGTATCTTTTTATATCCTGCTTGGTTGTTGTCTCTTGAGGGCCTGCTCTTTTCGGAAGAGAAAATAGAGAGAGTAGATCTGGGAGGGAAGAAGTGGGATGAGATAGGAGGAGTGGAGGGAAGGGAAACTGTGGTTAAAATGTATTATAAGAGAGAAGACTCTACTTTCAATTTTTAAAAAAAAGAAAGAAAAGAATAGAAAAAAGAAAGGCGCAGGCACCGGAAGGCAGAGCAAACTTCCTCTTCTTCATTCCGTCATTGAAAATAATTCTTATTTTGTAATCATAAAGTATCCACCTTCAAGGGTCAGCTAATATATTGAAGTCCTAATATGGAAATGAGATTTTGGGGTATATTGACAAAACAGTCATTCTGGTTGACCCAAAGTTGCCTGGGTCTTCTGCTCTGAAGGCAACATCAAGGCTTCAAAACCTGAAAAATGGCATTATCCACCTGCACATGAGTATCCCTGTTGAGTGCGAAAGCCTGAACAATTTTTCTACCAAAAGAAAACCTGTCAAAGTACCCACTATTGAACATGACCACACACTCTGTTTAATCAAACAAAACAAGAGGTATCACTTATAGAATGTAAATATATATGTGTGTGTGTGTGTGTGTGTGTGTGTGTGTGTGTGTGTGTGTGTTTTAGATTTATGTATAACAAACACCAGTGAAGGGTGGGATGGGATGGAGAAGAAAAACACAACACATTGAAAAAGATTGGATAGAAACTAATAAATAAAAGCTATGGGAAAGTTGATAAAAACAAAAAATGCTCATGAGATCTTCTCCCAGGAAACCTTTAGGACACTGGAATGCGGAAAGAAATTTAAAACAAACAAACAAAAAACTGTACCATTACTGGAGCACAGATGATTCCTGAAAGACTTGAATAAAGAGATCTTTAAATAAATTTTACAATCTACATGATAATGCACCCCCAAAACAGCCATCTGGAGGAGGGAAACTCCGTAGTGTCAGAGTGTCCACATTTAAACAAGATTAGAGAGTCATACTTCATCCTAAACTTCCCAACAAGGAGAGTCAATCAGGACAGTTGACTGTGAAGTTCACTGTGAAGGTGAAAATGAAGACAGAGGAAAAGAAAGCAAAGTCTGACATATGTTTGTTAGCTGAGCCTCCACAGCTCCACAGAATACAGCTGTGTCTCTTCAGAGACTCACTCTGTGGTGGGAAATTATTGCTTTTGCTCTGTAAATGAGAAGTGACAATTAGAGACTTTCTCGCCATGAATCAAATACAGAGCTTTAGAGGCTCCGGTGGGGGGGGGGGGGGGGGCAAGGGGCGGGAATTGTTGTGCCATTTCTTTGAAAAAGTAAGCAAAGGCTTTTCTCTGAATTCTAAATTAAATAGTCCATGCCACTCCCCCACACCCTTCCAAGTGCACACTCCGAAAGATGTCTTCTTTCTTAATATCCCTTGTTCTCAAACATGACCAGAAAGAAGGTCACTACCATTTATAGGGCAGAATGGGAAGCTGGCACTACAGGGAAGGTGCCGCTGGGCTTCTCCTGTGTCTTTGCTTTAGACCAACTTAGTGCTCCAGGCTCACGGTGGGGCGGGGGGGGGGGGGG
>OU015748.1:20839727-20900979 GCA_907169655.1 Acomys percivali | reverse complement strand
TCCACTAACTCACGAACTTTACTAAGGAACCATTGGCACCACATGTAGTTCAGGAGGATGCGAACCACTGCCTTGTCGCTTCCATGTGTTGAGCCACCACTGACTATAATGCACCGGATCTGTGCAGATACCATGAAGTTATACCCTTGAAAATCAAGAAGTCAAATGTGGTGAGAAACACAGGCTTACAAAGAAACCTTAAAATTATCAGTATGTTACAGGTTAAAACAAAGCGTTGAATGACAGAAAGAGAAAGAAAGCTCACTCTGGTCTAAGGGACAAGCATGGACTTTTGCTGAAGCTGAGCCTAGAGGAATGAGTTAATGGGCAAAAAGGAAGGTCCTGACAAGTCCATACGTAAGTGAGAAGTAACAGACACTGAACCCAACAAGAGTAAAGAAAGGAAGAGTATTTGATTCCCTGTAATCAAAAAGCCAGTGTAGAGTTGGCTATACAGACAGCTGGAACCAGCATCTTTACAGCTTGGTAACCATAGAGTGGATCAAGAATAAACCATCAAGGAAGTAGGTCTATCAGGTCTGCCCCATGCCCACGCCAGCACTGAGGCAACGCAGTAAGGGCCAGAGCCCTGGATGAATGTCTACAGAAGTTACACAGAACCCCATGATTGTTCCCTGAGACTGTAGATCCCTGAGGCACAGTATAGTCCTAAGCAGCTAAAACAGTAAGGTCAGCAACGCAGCAGCAACAGCCACCCAGGGAAAGCAACACCATGCCTGGATGGAAGGACGGTAAGGCTTCTTGATGAGTGAGGAGACAGCACCTGCTGGCACTGATGGGAAGGTACCACATCACTAGAGAGCCGTGGCAATGCAGACTGTATAGGTCATATCACCTTCAAATGAAGGATCAGAAAATAACAACTGACGTTTCTGTGTATCAGGCCTTCCTATAGATGAGAGTAACTAGATGACATCCCTAGATGACAGTACCATCCTCATCTTGTAGATAAGTAAACTGAGAATCACGTAAGCAGCCATGGCACTAAAACCTCCCCCA
This sequence comes from Acomys percivali, assembly GCA_907169655.1. Lineage (NCBI taxonomy): Eukaryota > Metazoa > Chordata > Mammalia > Rodentia > Muridae > Acomys > Acomys percivali. The sequence goes on along the minus strand of OU015748.1, from coordinate 20,899,959 downwards.
TCTTAGGACCAACCATCCCTGCCTCTCAGAAGGAGCAGGACAGAGAACTGGAAGGTAACACAGCCCCTCCTTGCCTTGCATACCTTGCCTCAGCTCACACTGACTATCCCACACTATCCCACAAACACTGAGTATCTACTACAAACAAGCCATGTGACCCACATCAGAATGTCGCCCACTTGAAGATCTGGCTCCAGCATCCACAGCACAGTGCAGTCTTACTACACATTAGAGAGCACAGAACCTACTCCTGTCCACTTCTGTGAACAGCTCTCCACTTCTGTTAACAGCTCTCTGACCCACCTATCACTCTCTGAGTGCATGTGGCAGGATGACTTTTGAGGGGGCTGTTAGGCTTTGAGTATGAAACAGCCCCCCATGAGGTGCATGCTTTGAGCACTGGTCCTCACCTTGTGGTACTAATTTGAAGGTTGTGGCACCTTTCCAAAGTGGGGCAGAAGTAAGCCACTGGGATCCAGCTTTTGGAGGTTAAACGTACTCCAGGTTCCAACCTGTGACATCTGCTTCCTACCTGCTGTCATGTAAAGAAACAGTCCCTCCCCAACCCCCCCCCCACACACACACACTCCGCTTTGCCTTCCCCATTGAGATGGAGTGTGACCTAACGTAACCCATACACTAAAGTCAGCTTTTCCTCTCTCAAGTCACCTGTCAGAAAAGCGACTAATCCAGAGCCAGTGGGTTCTTCACACAATCATCTCCTGCTCCTTTATACTCAGAGCATCAAGACCCAGAGAACATAAAAGTCATAAAATGAGAACAACGTGCCTCCCCTTGTTAAGGACTAACCATGTAAGCCACGTTTGCCTATAGCAGGTGCTGAGGCAAATGAGTGCAGGCAATGCGTACTGGTGAGCCTTACATAAATCACCAGGAGACAAAAGTCCTTCCTAACGTAACTGATTCCCCGATTTCACTACCCAGAAAACTCACATCATAGCAAATTTTAACTCATACGAAAAATAAAAGAGATTTGGCGGCAAATTAATAGGCTTCATATAGTTTCCTGAGTAGGCAACTTTTCATTTGTATTTCAGTTACTACTATTATGTGCATGCATGTGTAAGTGCAGATGTGCACTGGACACATGTGGATACCAGAGGACAACTTTCAAGGGTTGGTTCTTTCCTTCCACAATGGTTCCTACATTATCAACTCCAGTCATCATGCCTGGAGGGCAAGCATGCCACCTACTGAGCCATTTCACTGTCCAACATATAAGATTTGTAAATATTTTAATAATGCAAACCCAACCAGGCAAGGAATACACTTGTATATATTTAAATCTATCAGGCAAAAGGGGACTGTAAGAATTTCACACACCTAGAAACAGTGGTTTTCATTGCTCCCAATTATATCCACTGTATTAGGGGAAGGAAGAGAAGGAGACGGTCAACCAAGCCATGCAAGTAACAACAGAAGAAAGCACTTTGAGGCAAGATGGACTTAAAGTGCTTCTGAACAGACAGGCTAGGATTCATTCTGCATCCCTTCAAAGGAAGAGCAGTAATAAATAGCTAAATTGCTAATTTTGTCTATGCAAATACTAGGTACTAAAGCACTAAAGCAAATGATAATCTTTTTTGGGGGGAGGGGGTTTGTTTTTCGAGACAGGGTTTCTCTATGTTGTCTTGGCTGTCCTGGACTCAATTTGCAGACCAGGCTGGCCTCAAACTCACAGTGATCCACCTGCCTCTGCCTCCAGAGTGTTGGGATTAAAGGCGTGCGCCGCCGCCGCCCAGCTGTAATCTTTGTTACATCACCTTGATTCTGTTAATAACTTCAAACACATGAGATGCTGGCTTGGGATGTAGCATCATGCAGAGTACTTGCTATGAAGCCCTGAATTCAATCTGAAGAGGGGAGGAGAAGAAAGTGGGGGAAAGAGATGAAATAGCAGAGAACAGGAAAAGGAGTCCACAGTTCAGTGGTAAAGTGTGAACTTGGCATGCATGAGACCTTGGATTCTATTCCCAACACCATTATAAAAAGGGGGGGCGGGGATTAAAGTATGCTAATGTAACTAGTTTGGGCCATAAGAAAATGTCCTATCTTATTCTTCTTTAAATTTTATTTTATGTATTACGTAGGAGGATGGGTCAGGCACACACATGGGGGACAGAGGACAACTTTATAGAGTGGTCTCTCTTCCTTCTACCTTTATGTGGGTTCCAGGAATGGGACTCGGGTCATCAGGCGTGTATGATTGAGCAGGACGCACCTTGACCCACTGAACCACCCCACGGGCCCTTAATGATTCACCCACTATGCATTTGCACATCCACATGGCACTGTCAGGCTAGCTCTGTACTCAGCTGGCATTCCTGGCACATCCAACTGAGGCTTAAGCCTTGGCAGTCTGGCTGGGATCATGGGGCATCAGACATGATCAGGAGACTGCAAAGAAGCAGCAAAGCAAGCAGCTGACCTGCTCAGGATGAGCCTTCCATCATGGACAGTCAGCAAGCAACTATGCGCAGCGAAGACAGCAGAGTTTTCTTCACTAATGAAACAGGAAGGGCCCAATTAAAACCCAAGGCAGAGGCACCTGAAAATGCCTGTGCAGAATTAACTGGTACTATTCAAAATTAAAAGAGAAAACTAAAAGTCTGGGGTTTAAAAGGTAAATTTGGTGAAAATGTTAGCAAACATGAACTTCAAGTAAGTAAAAAAAAAAAAAAAAAAAAATAGTGCCTTGTAGTGTTCTTTGAATGTTGCTATATGTCCAAGCTTATTTTAAAACAAAGCAAAGCTGCACACAGTATTCACATGGCCTATAAAAGAAACCTGCTCTCGTGGAGCACTTTCCTTGACAGCCAGTCTCATAAATACTTTGTAAGGTAAGGTTATTCCTAGCTCTTCCAGAAAGTACTAGCCCACACCCTTTTTAAATCTAATCCCCTAAACAGTAGCTGATGTCAAAACTCTGGCAGCTCTGCAGTGGGTAAGTGACTGTCACAGCAGCTACCTCCCACGGAACAGCTAATTCCTCTATGAAACTGAGCCAGCTGCTAAGCAGCCCAACTTCCCAGTGAGGAGTGCTGCCATCACTGTGGGCTACTGGAGGGCACCCCACACTTGACTGCTAGAAGAAGGGTTCCTACATGCGCAGCAGAGTGCGCTCAGTACATTTAATAAATCCAGGTCTTTTAAGTTGATTCTAACAACTTATAGGGAACACTTATGCAAAGCTATGACCGAGTAGGGAAACGTTCTTAGCCAGGGACACAGATTTCTCCACCACACTCCCATTTTCCAACATGGCACAACCTTTTTCTCATTCTGCTAGACCTAGTAATTACAGGGTGGTGAATTAGTCTTTCAACAAACAGCTTTTATTTACCTTGTAAATCCTCACACACTTCCTTCTTGAAGAATAGCCCTCTTCTTGTAAGCATTATTCCTAAAACCTTGTAACTGATGAAAAACAAAGATAAGCAGCTCTGTTCATTTAACCATACTGTCTCAATGATTCCAAGAGATTCTTTTGAGCATATGTGCAAGCTCTGCTAGAACATTCCATTTCTATAATCTAGAAATGAACTGCCTGTCTTAACACAGGCCTAAATGCTGCTATAAACGCCTAAGAATGGAGAGCTGAAAAGAGCTCCCTCAAAGATGCTCAAAAGGGGGCTAACAACATCAGTGTCCTATTGTAGTGTTCTCCGGAGCACACACCCTCCTGAGAAGCACAGTCACAGCCCTGTGCCTGAGTCCTGTACCGATGCAGCACGCTAAAAGAGCATGCGTGTGAGAATCCAGGCTACAAGCATTACCCTAGCATAAACTTAAAATATGATGGTTTTCACCCAGAAAAGTGGGATGTCTTTTCAATTATCCTATGTGGCAATTTAAAGTCAACTTCATCCTCTCAAGATAAAAGGTGACTAATCCATGTGCCCAAGACTCCTATTTTAGAAAACCTAGTTTCCCACAGTTTTGTACCTACACAATAAAAAGACATATGACACAAGATAAAAGCATTTACAGTTTAAGAGGAGTTAGGTGGAAAGCTACATATTTTGAGTATCAAATGTTTTGTACAGTATTCTGTTGACTATCTTTTCATATTGTTTTATTTGGCATATTTTAATTAAAATACAATCACATGACTTTTCCTCTTCCCTTTACTCCCTCCACTCCCTCCCAAGGCACCATTCCTCTCCCTCTCAAACTGAAGACCTCTTTTTATTTGATTATGATATATATGAACACACACACACACACACATATATATACACACATGTATACACACACACTTTGAAAAAATGCCCAAATATACAAATGCAACCTGAAGAGTCTGTTTTTATTGTCTGTGTGTATATGATTTCAGGACTGGCCTGATTAATTAACTAATTAAAAGGCTCTTTCCTGGGTGAGGCTAACTCTCCCACTCAGCAGTCATTAGTTGCCTGTCGTTCTTTGTCCAGGATTAAGACTGCATGCGATTTTTCCTCTTCTGCATTAGCATGTCTCTTGATATTGTAACTCTTGGAGTCCTGGTGTAGGATGCTATTTCTAGGACACCTCCTCACAACAGACGTCTTGGTCCTCTGAATCTTGCAGTCATCCCACCCTCTCTTGAGTGATGTTCCCTTAGCCCTAGGTGCTGGAGGTCTGTTGAGGATGTATCCACTGGGGCTGAGCTCCCCACAATCCATTGATCTCTGTACTGTATCCAGCTGTGGCTTTCTGCGATGTGGACAGTGTATCTTGAGAGCAAAGAGCTTAGCTTCCAAGTGCTTGTGAGCATGTCTACCATTGAGAAATTCTCACCCAAGACATCATTCCATATCCTCCACAGAAGAAACCTTAGGTTAAAAACTGCTAAGACTAAATGTGTTTGTTAAGCTGTCTGGGTAGATTTTTTTTTTATTATTCTTATAGGATTCATGCTGATTTTTTATTCATTAAGGCCCAAAATATAACAAAAACTGTAACTTCCAACATTTTACAACTCAAACTCAATGCTTTGTCACATGTCAGTTACAAACCAATAAACAACATATTTAATCATTTTTATTGTATGTGTGATATGTGTATATTCACATGTGGAGGCCAAAGAGACATTAGTATCTTTCACTACCACTCTCTTCTTTATCTTTTGAGACAGTCTCTTCCCTGAATCCAGCATCCATTGATTAGCCAGGTTGGCTAAGCAGTAAGCTTCAGAAATCCATTTGTCTTCACCTTCCTCCCAACACTAGGGTTACAAACATGTGCAACTACACCCGGTTTTTTAACAAGGGTGCTAGAAATCTGAACTCAGGTCCTCTTGTTTTTGTGGGAGGCACTGATTACAGATTAAGCCATCTGCCCAAACCAACATACATAATCTCTTAAACTCACATTCTTTCTCCAATGCAAGGTACTTTTGTTTTGGTTTTTCAAGACAGAGTTTTTCCTTGTAGCCCTGGTTGTCCTGCAACTCCCTTTGTCTTCCAGGCTGGCCTCAGACTCACAGAGATCCACCTGCCTCTGCCTCTCATGTGCTGGGATTAAAGGTGTGCACCACCACTGCCTGGCAACTCTTAATTATACAAGGTGGTGAGATTTCCCCACATGGAGAGTATCCTACCGCTTGTCATGTCCAAACTTCTGTGTAAATAAAATACTTCACTCACACTTACACACAGAACATACTACAGTCTGTGTTGGTTCTCATATTTGGTTGGTTGGTTGTCATGTTTTGGTTTTCTTCTCAATTCCTAATTTGGTGTTACAGTCAGTGTAGGAAAACAAGTAAATTTAAATTTAATCCATAGAGTTGGTGAATTAATGTCCCCTCCAAAGATGTCCATGACCTACCTAGTTCAGTTTTGGTTTGCTTTTGGTTTTTTGAAACAGGATTCCTGTAGCCTGGATTGGCATTAAATTGCTGTGCAGCTAAAGATGATCCTGAACTCCTAGTCTCCTGCCTCCATTTCCAAAGTGTCAGGATACAGTAGTGAGAAACCACACTGAGCTTCATGTCCTAATTACTGATAAATCACAAGGCAAAAGAACGTTAACGGCATGGATAAAGGAAGGGTCATAAAGCAGGGGCTATGCCAGATACTCCCAGCAAACCCAGTGAGTGCAATCACAGAACCCTTACATGAGGAGGCAAGGAAGGAGCTACGACCCCTGAAACAGATGTCGAAGTGACGCAATTTCTAGAAGGTGGCCATGAGCCAAGGAGTGCATGTAACCTCCAGGAGCTTTGAAAAGCAAGGAACAGATTCTCCCCTGAAGCATCCAGAAGGAAGGCAGTCCTGCCAACACACTGCCTTTGGCACCATAAGACCTATTTCAGGTGTGTGACCTCCAACACTGTAAGGTGACAGACCTGTGTTGCTCTAAATTTCTAGTAATTTCCTACTGTAGTAATGGCCAGTCTTTATTAGTTGCAAATATAAACGGGGCCAATGTCAAAGCTAAATAACACATACATAAAATAGCCTAAACTATTTAAGAAATAATATACTAAAAGTTACAATAAACGTTTGATTTTAAAGCGTACCACTTACTAAATGGTTCTTAATAAGCATCATAATTATGTAAGGCTCTGGGGGAGAGTACATAATCATTAGATGAACAATTTTCAATCTGCAATGTGTTGTCAAGCACTCATGATCGCAAGATAAATAATCAAATGTAAATAAAAGAGAATAAACATCTTACGATAGTGTGATATATGCTACAATCAGAAAAATAAAATAAAAGGCAGGTGTAAACACACACACACACACACACACACAAAAGTCTAATTCCTCAAATGGGGGAGTCATTGCATAGGGAAGTCTGAGGCTAAACTGAGTCAGGCTACCACATAAAGTAGGCAATAGTTCTGAAGGAAACTAGACTTCATCCTCAAACAGTGAGAAATCTGAGGAGACTACTAGGCAGTTGTGTGATTGCCACAAACTTAGAAGGACAGGGGGCTGGAGAGGTGGCTCTGCAGTTAAGAACACTGGCTGCCCTTCCCGAAGTCCTGCATTTGATTCCTAGCATGCACATGGCAGTTCACAACTGTCTGCAACCTCCAGTCCCAACGGATCCAACACTCTCTTCTGGCCTAAGAGGATACCAGGTACACATGTGGCACATAGACAAACATGCACGCGAAACACCCATACTCAGGGTGGCCTTGCAGGCCACAGAGAAAGAACATACAGGCAGTCAGATGAGACTTGATAGGCTGAGATCAGATGTTAGGGGAGGAGGGTACCCTTTTGTGAAGACTAGGGTAGGGGGGATGAGGGAAGGGACTACAAATGGGATGTAAAGTGAACAAATTAAAAAGATAAAAAAAAAAATTTTAAAGTTAGAAAATGTGGAAGCAAAAAACAAACCAAAACACCCATACTCATTAAATAAATAACTCTAAATTAAAATATTATATCTTAGAAAGTCGAAACACTGCTTATGGTGTGAAGTATATGAAGACTATACAGAAGCTAAAGGAATATTTTTTTTTCTAGTTTTTCGAGACAGGGTTTCTCTGTGTAGCCTTGGCTGTCCCGGACCCGCTTTGTAGACCAGGCTGGCCTCGAACTCACAGCGATCCACCTGCTTCTGCCTCCCAAGTGCTGGGATTACAGGCGTGCACCACCATGCCTGTCTGGAATATATTTATTTTAGAGCAACATGATTTTGTCCCATTTTTCCACCTAATTCGATTTTACCTTACTTCTGCCATCATGAGTCACAGCCACCCTGACTGCTCCTGCTTACTCTTCTCCACACAGGTTCCCCTCATCCTATAAATACACGAAGCCATTAAAGCAGGTGGAGCTATATGATGAGACTCTGGCACTGAATGTACCTACCATCTTGGATGTTACTGAGAGATGAGTTGGGTGCACTCCAGCTACGATGAAGTCACTCTATCAGCTCCCAGCTGCCTGACTCAAATCCTATGGAGCTATTGATCTTGCCGCCACCTAAGACATGCTGAAGCACCTGCCTGAGTTCCCCTAAGAAACTGTGCTCTGTGTTGTCTCGATCCTGTCTGCTCTTGCTTTTCTCTCATGGCGCCTTCAAGCTGGTTTTCATACATCGGACCTAGGTTTTTCTAGAACATCACCAAATCTTAATGCTTGTTCACAAGCACTCAGAGATCATTACCTTCTATGAGGCAGGTGCTGTGTAAAAATAAGATATGATTTGTGCCTGTGGGTTATATAAAACTATAGAAATAAATGTGTATATGTAAAGTAAAATGAATAGAATAAAAGCAACTATTTTATGAAACTCATCTAGAAATTATATTTTCAAGAAATGGTGCCAAATTCATATCACATACAAAAAAAATCTTAATTTGAAGAAACAGTAATATGCATCCTTTTTCAAAATGTGATCTAATCTCAAAAGAATGCAAGCCTATTATTCTTCAAAAACTATCCAAAACACTTTTCCCCTAAGTATTTTTAAAGCTTCATATTCCTAATATCTTTTTTATTTTTAAGACTTTTAATTATTTATTAATAATAATTATTATTATTTAATAATACTATTAAATAATTATTATTATTTAATAATACTATTAAATAATAATTATTTAATTATTTTTAAGAAAATTAAAAATATTTTCCTATAGCACAAGAATGTCTACAGTACCAACTTTTCTGGAAAACTAAGTGATGATAGAACTTTGTATCAATTTGAAACCGAGAGCTCTAACACTGTAGTGCAGACAGAGTTTGCTAGCCTTCCCCACTCCTGCCAGTAAAAACCAACTATCTCTCCTCCCTTCTTCCGCTCCTGCCCCTCCCTGAGTTTGGTATTGCAGCCTTGTTGTGTGTGCTTCTGGCTCATCTGCAGGACCTCACTGCAGACCCACACTTCTTTGTATCTAGTGGGATGGTGTGGGTCTATGCACATTTTATGTTCAACCAGTGTGCTCAGGAGAAGCAAACGTCACATACTCCATTAGAATTGGTTCTTCATAGCTCCCATTTCAAGACTGCTAAGACATAGTTTCAGAAAGTATTTGGACAAACTACAAGCATGAGAATAAATACTATGCTTGCACATTCATTTTCACTTTCTCAGTTTTATGTAGTAGAACCTCAAATAAAAACATGAGCAGCCAAAGAGGAATAAGTGGTATTTAGTTTTTAACAAATGCCTTTACATTTTATATCTGAAGAGCTCCAGCTTTCCCATTATATGAAATAACATTAACAGCAAAGCTGGCTCAGAGAATCATGTTGAACTATTATTTGTCTAGATTTATTTGTTTTTAGTCATATGTATATGAGTGTGCGCATGTGCCTACATTTCCTTGTGTGCACCACATGCCTGCAGGTGCACGAGAAGGCCAGATGGCGTTGGATCCCCTGGAACTGGAGTTACAGATAGCTGTGAGCCACCTGGTGCAGGTGCTGGAGCCTGAACCTGGGTCCTCTAGGAGAAAATCAAACCCTCCTAACAGCGAAGCTATCTCTCCAGTACCAGAGTTTATAGAATGGGATAAAATATCTGTGTGCATGAGCATCACTCACAGAGAAGATTAAAATTATTGTGTAGCTCCTACTGTTTGATCATTCTATTTTGTATGTGTACTGAAACACCATGTTGCACTGTGTAAATATTTATATCATATACAATCATTATGTGTTAATGAAAAAGAAAAGTAAATTATAAAACACTGTGGGAAGCCATAAAATAGAGCGGTTCTTTAAGTATTCCAAAATAGACGGGAAGCCTAAAATCACTTTATTTCTTTCTCTCTAGTTCCCACGTTAACTGTCATTTATTAGCATAGACCATTGGACAAAGTGGCTTCCAGCATGCCAAGCAAGAGGAGGGAGCTGTCAAGTGGCGGTCTCACTTCTTCTGCCACCCCCACCGCCTACCCCCACCCCCGTCCTTGGTGAAGCCCTGAATGGGGTTGCCCTTCATATCCAGCACCCGCTTGGTCTGCATGGCCACCCCGTCTCCATCACAGAATGAGGGATGGGGCCCAACACAGAATGCTTCCTCCAAATCAGAGTGGGAGCCGTGGAGCCAATGACGAACATGGCCATACCCACAACTGTCTTGCCTCTATCGGTGGGCCTGACTATGTCAGCGAAGCTCTCATTAAGCTGGATGTGGTACAATCGGACTCTCTCACCCTGGATAGGATGCTCCAGTCGGCCTTCTGGCTGGCAGACAACAGCCAAACATGGGCCACATTAGACAAGGGATAGTCATCAGTAGGAAGAGCATAGTCTTCGCTCCTCACAACATTCCCACGTGCTCGAACACACACCACGGTGGAAATGGCTCTCTTGTCAATTAGGCTAAGCGCCCTGGTAGTCAACATTCCGCCACTGCTGCCCTGGAGACTGCCCACTACACCTGAGCCACTTGATGACTTGGAAGAGTGAGGCCCTGCACTGGAAAAGCTAAAAAATCACTCTCATTTGGCTCTGGAGTAAGAAAATTTTTAAACTAGGGTTTGAATCTGAATGTAACTGATTGGGACGTTAAAAACTGAAGAACAAAACCAAGGGTGAACAGGAGAAACAAAAAACAGTACAGGTTCCCTGTCTTGCCCCCAGCTGAGCAGTTTCCTCTGGGCCTAAGCTAAGCTAAAAATAGTCTCCCCACTTAGGTTGGCGGAAAAACACCAACTGTGGTAAATATCACGTGCATTGTTTACTTTGTGTCATAGCTCCTCTGGCCTTAGGTGGGTAATTGGTTACTTCAGTGTGGAGCCACCCCCTCCCATCAGATGTAGACAGACAGAAAAGAGGTCCCAAACACTGGCTGGGGTATGCCAGGGTCAAATAACTGCTCTGTGGTTTGAGAGTGAAATGCACACAGCAGGCTCATGTGTTGAAGGCTTGCTCCTCAGAAGACTGCACTATTTTGGGAGAGATAAAAACTACTTGGCGAGACTTGGATGGGTAACTAGGTCACTGGGGGCATGCCCTCTGAAGGTTGTGTCTTGCTTTGACTCTTTCCCGTCTGTCTTTCTCTACTCCCTGCCCACCATGAAGTGAGCAATGACCGCCCTTTAGCTACGACAACAGAGCCAGCTGGCCATGAACCTCCAACATCAGGAGTCAAAATAAATCTTTCCCCTTTAAATTGTTTCTTGGGATGTTCCAGGTACTCTAAGGGGAGGGGGTGCTTATATAAGCAATAAGGCACTCTTGGGTAAGACATCCTCCACCAGCCAAGCAGACTCAAAGAGGCTCAGATCCACACAACAAGGACATTTGTTCCACTATGTTCATAGCAGCCTTATTTGTAATAGCCAGAATCTGGAAACAACCTAGATGTCCCTCAGTCCAAGAATGGATAAGGAAACTGTGGTACATTTACACTATGGAATACTACTCAGCTACTAAAACCAAGGAAATCTTGAAATTTGCAGGCAAATGGATGCAACTAGCGGTATATACTCACTTATGACTGGATATTAGCCCAACATGGATGTCCTTTGAGAGTCTTCACTTAGCGGGGGATTGGGACAGATGCTGGGACTTGCTGCTGGACTCCAGATGAGAGTGGTATGGAAGAATAGGGAGAGAGAAGAACCCAGAGAATCCAGGAACTCTACAAGAAGATCATCAAGGCTGGCGGATCTGGACAGGGGCGGAGGCCTGCACAAACTGCTGTACCAACCAAGGACAATGCATGCAGTAAACTAGACCCCCGATTCAGATCCAGCCAATGGACAGCGCATTCTCCACAGTTGTGAGGAGAGTGGGGACTGACTTGGACATGAACTCTGATGCCCCCTATTTTGCTATTTCCCCTTGGTGGGGAGGCCTAGTGGCACTCAGAGGAAGGGTAAGCAGGCTACCAGGATGAGGCCTGATAAGCTGTGATCATATGGTAGGGGAGGAGGTTCTCTTCTGTCACGCATCTAGGGGAGGGAAATAGGGTGAAAGAGGGAGGGAGGGGAGAAATGGGAAGATACACGTGAGGGGATAACAATCGGGATGTAATCTGAATAAATTATTTTTTAAAAAAAGAAAGAACAAAGAGGCTCAGATCAACTGAGCATCCTGGAAGACATCCTCTTACATGTCCAGCTGCCTCGAAGCTGTGCAGTGAGCTCCAGGTTCAAGTTTCCATGAACCATCACTCTCAGGCTTTTGGGGAGGCTACTGATGCCTCTGCTATGAGTTGATTCTGCTTCAGGAAGTAACCCAATAAAGCCATGCGTTCACCAAGTTGGACTTCAGTTATACCCTCACTTTGGTGTGTCCCTGATTTCCCAGTAGACAACTGATTACCATTACAGAACGCTAAGCTCTCACATTCCACCCTACAGTGAACCAAAACCGTGTCTGAACTAAGGAAACCGAGCAAGGAGAGGCCAAATGCTATGGCTCTGCTGTCTCAAATTCCTAATCACTGCCTCACAGAAGAATACTGTGCCCTTTGCTTTGACTGAAGAGTAGTACAGAAAGTGCCCTATTATGCCCTAGTATATACTGTGAAACTGTAATTGCTCAATGTCAATTAAGTCCCAATTGTGAAATTTCACCTAGAGTTGAGTAGCTAAAACGACCATTCCAGGCAGGCGTGGTGGTGCGTGCCATTAATCACAGCACTCCAGAGGCAAGGGCAGGCGGTTTCTGTGAGTTCCCAGCCAACCTGGTCTGCATAAGACCGGGCCTCAAAAAACCCAAAGAAACAAACACAATAACAACAAAAACCTTCCTCTAAGTAGCTGCTGTGTTTCGCTTCTTCTGGATAACATATTACTAGTAGTGCTATGTTCCAAAGCTAAAAGTCTCAAAACTGCGTTCACCCTTGTTATTTGGTTCCAATCACTCATCTGTTTTATTAACAGTCTTCATTTGAAACTACCCTTAGGCCCTTTTTTAAAAAAAAAGAAACATGGTACAAATAAACTTTGTGAATGATTTTTAAAAAATGATGATAAAACTCTTTGGAGCAAGGCAGCAGTGACAGTTGGATATCGTAAATGTTCCCAAAGCCACAAAGCTGTACGCCTTATTCACTTTGTAAAAGATGAATTTACTCTGTTTTTTTAACATACATCATAGTTATAACAAATAACAAGATTATCAGCTGCATGATCATAACAATCTTCTCATTTTTTCTGTGGCGTATGAGGAAACACTAATCTCTCTCCTGCTGTCTGTATCCCCTCTCCCATGTCATCACTTCCCTGAGTTTCAGGATAATTGCCTATCTCTCAGCTTTTGTTCAAAATCTTTGACCATTCTGGGAAGCTAGTGGTTTCTAAGTTAGCCCCGTTGCTTGGACTCAGAATTAGCTTTTTCAAAGAACGTCCTTCCTAGTCTGTGTTTCCCTCAGTACATAAATCAAATTAAACCAGCTGTTCTGGTTAAGGAAGTTGAGCTGGAGGCCAGGAGACACTATGTCCTCTCAGGTTTCCCCAGGCCACACAGAAAGCAAGAGGCGGAGACTTTACCAATAGAAGGTGGGGAAATGGGGGGACATGGACTGTGTGATATTTCTAGACCAGCACAATGAAAAAAGGTGCTGTGTATGTGACTCACATAATTACCTCACTCCTCCACCACACTCCTGCTTAAGGGGTGCAAGCATTTTAAAGGAGAACATAGTTCAGGCTCCCCGTTTCCCTGGCAAAAATCACATGTGGTGGCACTGTGTAACAACCTCGGAGGCTCGGTTATGCAATGGAGTGTGGGCTAAGGCATAATTATAAAACTGGCAGGTTCTTAGAAATAACCATGGAATAAAGATAACTTTCCTATAAACTCAATAAAGATGAGTCAGTTGATAAATTGCTGCCATTAACAAGGGATGCAAATTACATTTCCCTATTTTTAATTGGTGTTTTAATTCCTCTTTGTCAGTGAACATGACATGTTTGGTGAAGATAGGCTTAGAGTTACACGTTTTTGATTGGTGTTTTAATTCAGCTGTCTCAACCTATGTGACAAGTTACAAAAAGACATGCCCATCTTTATTTTTTAACATTTTATTAATTTATTCATCTTACATCTCAATTGTTAGCCCATCCCTTGTATCCTCCCATTCCTCCCTCCCACCCGCTTTCCTCCTACTCCCCTCCCCTATGTCTGTGACTGAGGGGGACCTCCTCCCCTGACATGCCTGTCCATCTTTTGATCATACTTTCTGAATGAATGGAGCTCTCTAATATGCTAATTAAGGTGTTTGGGGTCTAAGGCTTCAACACCAGTATCTTTATTTTCTCTGAAGAAGTTACATAAAGATCATCTAATCTCTAGTTCCTGAGCAGACCGCCAAACTTAAGGAGTAACCCCACACATTATAAACTGATTAAATAACACTCAAAAAAGGCTGTTTACTCAAGCCAAATGTGAGTACACACCTATAACGCAGAGCCAAAGGACTGCTGTTACCTGAGCAGCAGCCTGGCCTACTTAACCAGTTCCAGGCCAGCCAGGCCTGTACCGTAACAAGACCTGGTTTCCAAAAACCAAGTAAATAAATACATAACAGTTTCCTGAAGAGGACAGAGCAACAATGATAAGCATATAATAAATATAAGCAATTAACAAAAATACAATCAAAACTCTAATAAGTGGTGTCAAGAAAGCAGCCAAGAGAAACGAGACACAAAAATTAGCCAAAATGTGGACCAAGGGAGATATACTTAAAATGACATCCTACATTTAAGAAATAGTTTACAGCCTGGTGTTGTGGCACACACCTGTAATCTCAGCACTCTGGAAGGCTCAGGCAGGAGAATATCTGTGAGTTTAGAGCCAGCCTGGTCTACAAAGTAAGTGCAGGACAGCTAAGGTTACACAGAGAAACTCTGTCTCAAAAAAACAAACAAACAAAAAAGAATTAGTTTACATGGCCAGTGAGATGGCTCAGCAGGTGAAGACACTTGCCACCGCCATACCTGACAGCGTTATTCCCAGAACCCACATGGTCAAAAGAGAGACTGACTCCCCAATGTTGTCTTCTGACTTCCACACTTGTGCTGTGGCACTCATGCCAACACGCTAATTAATTAATTAATTAATTATTAACAATTTTTAAAACAGTTTACACATGTCATCCAAAAGCTGAGTGGACCGAGTGGCCTTGAGTTGCAAACATTCATTTAATTTGTTTTGCACAAAATCAGCCAGATGTCAATGTAACCATGTATCTTATATAGCTATTTTATATAATGAAAATACAATATACTCATACACATTTATATTTACTATATACAACTATATACATATGTTATATAGCATTATAGGATTCACATATATAACCAGTGTGCTATAAATGTGTTTCATATAAAATATACAGTACATGTTACATACATTGAACCAATCCTAACTTGCATGACGACACAGTCCTAATTGTTGTATGCTTATAAATATCAGTACACAAACTACAGATTGTATTTTCTTTTTTGTTCTAAGATAAGGTTTTACTATACAGCCCAAGCCAGCTCGCCTTCAAAATCCCTCCCAAATGTTAGGATTATGGGTTTGTACCACCAAATGAGGCTTGTATACATTCTTCCACACAGCATCCAATTATAGCACAAATATGTACATCATAAGAGTTGTTATCACTTACAGAACACATCATGTACATCATGTGTGTACCCTGTACGAAACTTAGCAAGTATACACTACTAATTCCATTAGATGGAGACACCTCTCGAGGCTCTGACTCTTGACTTGTCTGAGTCACACTAACCTGGCAGCGGTCATTCTGAATAGTCTTAATGGCCACTGCAACCAAATATGGCATTTTAAAAAGGAAGAAAGAAAGACACATAGTCCAATCTTGCAGGTGCCAAATAAAATTTCAACATCACTTTTAATGGAACAAAAGACAATAAAAATTTGTCCCAGTTCCTAAGAAGTCCCTGGGAATCCTCCCAGTTTCCCTATTGGTATTTATTATATTTGGTGGACCCTTTAAGCACATTTGACAGTTACACTAATTGGGGGGTGGGGTCTCATTATGAGTGCCAATTTATACTAAGAAGCTGAGTTAAAATGGGGCGGGCCACTCCAGAAAAGTCACCCATGGGGTCACAGGGCAGGCTTTGGAGACAGAAGGGAGTTAAAGAATTCTACCAATGCTGCCTGCCTAGTAAAGCCTCAACAAAAACATTACACACTCAGGGGCTAGTGAGCAACACTCTATGTATGCTGTTTATTTAAAAAAAAAAAAAAAAAAAAGCTGTATTTTAGGTTTAAAAAAATCTGAGCAATGAACATAGTGGTTAAAAACTCAAGTCAAGTGCCTAAATCAATCCATGCCAAGGGTCCTACTGGAAGGCTTAACACTGCAGTAAATGAGTAGCCCAGCATAACATCTGTTGCATCTCTTCAGGGATAGCTCTGTTAACGCTAAAACCCACCCCTAACTCACAAATTAGAGCACCTGCTCCCTCCCCTATAGAAGACGGGGTTCAGCTCCCAGCACCCACATAGTGGTTCACAACTGTTTCTAACTCCTGTTGTAGGGAAGCCAATGCCCTCATCTGGTCTCCAAGAACATGAAGCATGCACATGGTACACATACATGCATGCCTAAGTACTTACAGGCCAAGCATTCACATCCAATGATTAATTGATACAATTCATATTTAATAGTACTGAACAACAAAAATCACACAAGGAATCTCCCACCTTGCAATGCCAGTAACCAAGGTAAAAATGAAAATAAACAAAATGTTTTGTAAGACGCAACTATTTCTATAGTGTCACTTTTCTCATCTCTATTGCAGCTTTGAAAAATAGGCTATTGTTCCGACAGGTTGCCTAAAATATCTATTTATGTTATTTAATAGGGTTCTTTCCAACCTTTAAATACAAAGATGTCAACAGTGAGGTTCTTTAAAGTCTTGTAAAAACTACTATATTTTTTCCTTAAGCATTATTCACATAGAATTAAAACTGCATGCAGAAATTTCTTTCAACTATTTAAAAGGGTTTTTCTTTAACTTCTTGTGTTTTTAAAGATTTATTTTATGCCGGGGCGGTGGTGGTGCACGCCTTTAATCCCAGCATTCGGGAGGCAGAGGCAGGCGGATCGCTGTGAGTTCGAGGCCAGCCTGGTCTACAAAGTGAGTCCAGGACAGCCAAGGCTACACAGAGAAACCCTGTCTCCAAAAAAAAAAAAAAAAAAAAAAAAGATTTATTTTATGTGTATGAGTATTTTGCTAGTATGTATGCATGTATATGTACCGTGTGCGTGCCTGGTGCCTGAATTGGTCAGAAAGGGGCGATGGGTCCCCTGGAACTAAACTTTGGGTGGACGGTGTGAAGTACAGTATAGATGCTGAGAACTGAACCTCGGACTCTGAAAGAGTAAGCAGTGAGCCCCAACCTCTGAGGCCATCTCTCCAGGGCCTACCTGGAGTGAAAGATGCTGTCACAGACAAAAACCAAGCACAGGCTCTGCTTTGCCACACTTACTCAGAGTCCACGGCACTTGCTAGATTTTGCAAAGGTGCATGGAGCTTCTAATTGGCAAGCTGCTTCCCACCAGAACGTATGGGGCAGATGTTGGCATGTTGCTGCGAGGATGACTCCAGCTACAAAGAAGCAGGTCCTAACATGTTCTTTTTTTCCCCCCATGGTTTCCTTTTTTGAGTCATGATCTGGAAAGTCCTCCACACAGCTACCTTGGAAACAAACTCAAACAAAGCCATTTCTATGTGTCATATCTCATAGTTAAGTATACAGCTGTTCTCTCATCAACACCTGGCTCCTCAGTTAGAGAAGGCAGGGTACAGTGCCTATGTAACTCACCAAGGAGATCAAATCTTCTGATCTGTTCTCCACATTTGTCCTGGATTTCAAACCACATGTAGCGGTGGGACTCAAAGAAGCTCTCGCAGTCTATCCTCCTGTAAATGAGCTGGGTTAACCCATGCCCTCTGCTATGCCCGCTATATCCGTGTGCACACTGCTCACAAGCTACCGGTAACTGTTGGCTTCCTCATTCACCAGAGCTCCTCTCTCCTCTAAGTCAACTCCTATATTTAAAAGTTTAGGGCCACACAGGGCTGGAGAGATGACTCTGTAGCTAAAAGCACTGGCTGCTTCTGCAGAGGACCCAAGTTCGGGGACCAGCACCCACACCGAGTGGTTTACAGCCACTGCAATTCCAGTTACAGCAGATCCAGTGCTGTCTTCTGGCTTCTGTGGACACCTGCATGCACATGGTACACATGAACTCACACAGGTATGCACATACACATTAATAAAAATAAATAAACAAATTGTTATGGGGAAATAATTTTTATGGATCTCCCTGGGAAGGGGAAATGAAATAGATTTTGCAGATGGACTGGTGACAAGTATGGAGGGGAACAGGAGGGATCAGGTGGGGAAAGGAGGGCTGTAGAGAGAGAGTACAGTGAGAGATAACAGGAATATGGGGCATTTAGGGGGCAATGTGGAACCCTAGTGCAGTGGAAACTTCCTGGAATCTATGAGGGTGACACTAATCAGGACTCCTAGTAATGAAGGATATGGAGCCTGAACCAACCATCTTCTGTAAGCGGGTAAGGCTCTCAGTGGTGGGACTGGAACACCAACCCAAATACAAGACCTTCAACCTACAACGCCAACACTGCCTGGATGGCCAGAAACCAAAAGCTCGGTGGCTCAGAGACCTAAGGTAGAGCAAAACATGACTGAGAAAACAAAACAAAACAAAACAAAACAAAAACAAACAAACAAAAAAGAACACAATGAAATAATTTCTAATGATATTCTGCTATATTCATAGGTTGGTGCCCAGCCCAATTGCCATCTGAGAGGCTTCCTCCCACAGCAGCTGATGGGAGCAGATAGAGAGAGCCACACCCAACCCAAACATTAGGTAGAACTTGGGGAACCCTAAAGAAGAGTGGGAGGAAGCATTGTAGAAGCCAGAGGTGTTGAGGCCACAAGGAGAACACAGCCCACAGAATCAACTACACAGGGCTCACATCATAGGGGCTCACAGAGACTCAAGTGGCAATCACAGAGTCGGCATGCGTCTGTGCTATGCCCTCTGTGTACATGCTGTGGTTGCTTAGCTTAGGGTTTTGGTGGGATACCTAACAGTAGGAGTGTGGGTATCTCTGACTCTTCTGCCTTCTCTTGGGACCTTTTTCTTCCTATTGGGTTGCCTCACCCAGTCTTGATATGAGGGTTTACGCCTAGTTTATATTTTATCTTGTTAAGATGTATTGATCTCCCTGGGAGGCCTGCTCTTTTCTGAAGGGAAATGGAAGGGCAGTGGATAGGGAAAGGGAAGAGACTGAGAGGAGTCGATGGAGGGGGAAGGGGAGGGGAGACTGGGAAGAGTGGAAGGATGCGAGGCTACAGTTGAATGTATTGTGTGAAAGAAGAAGAAATAAAAAGAAATAAAATAAAATACAACCACTATAGCAATTTTATTTAAAGTAACCCAGCCTTAAAACAGGAAGGCATACTTGCAGTAAAAATTATAACCAAATTATGGTACACATATCAAGGAATAAAAACATTAAACATATGTTACAGTGTAACAACATGACTACCTCCCAAATAACACGCTGAGCAAAAGAAGCCAACACAAAACAATACATATCAGATGCTTTTGTTTATATGAGATTCAGACACAAGCAGTCCTTCCTGTGAAATCAAAACAGTGATTTTAAGAGAATGAGAATGTGCCAAAGGAGGAGGCTACAGGAAAAGTCAGCATACTGCAATTTTTCTCTGAGTTACTACAGATGACAGCATGAACATATAATATACTATAATTTAAAACTTCACTTAGAAACTAACCAACTTACATGTTAATAAAGACAGACCTCAGGCCTGCCTAACCCATAGTTTCTCGGCCTCTGTGTGCTTGAGATTTTAGAACAGATAAGTTTGGAGAGAGGCTGCCCTGACCCTGTGAGTTACCGTTACTGTAGCCTGTCTGTTCGTTAGCTCCAGCCTCCCTGGACTGACATCCACAAGTATCTACAGATATTGCCAGACGTCCACTGTGGAATAAAATCACCCCTAGTTGAAAGCAATCTTTCATTAAGCTACTAGTCTAGTTAGAAGAGTACTCTGTAGTACCTCACAAAAGTAAGCACCTGAGTCCCATTGGGCCATGGCACAGAAATTAAGTGCTGGAATCCTTAGCCTGCAAGAAGAGCTTAAGTTTTTCATTAGTCACAGGCAGTATTTTTCCCAGGCTGCCCAAGCAAAAGTTCCTAGGCGTTTGCCCTGGAGATGGACTTGTAGTAGGGTTAGGGTAGGACCTAGAAATCTCAATCATTTCCAAGTTCCTCAGAAGATTTCTATATCTACCCATCTATACTTACTAGGTAGGTGTATGAATAGATGATAGATGATTGATTGATAGATAGATAGATAGATAGATAGATAGATAGATAGAAAGATAGAGATAGATCTATAGATGATGGACAGCCATAAACAATTCTGAAAGCAGAATTCTTAGACATTATATTTATGTAGAAAAGATTTTAACAACACATGACAAAAAATGTTGAACAATTCCATAAGAGTGGTAAAAAGGGCTACAGTTTTGTTTCATGGTTTTAAAACGTAGGTAAATTTACTAAAGCTGAGGTAATTGGCAGAGGACTTGTCTAATCCTGACAGATTAGTCTCTCAAGAGATTTACACCCAGGGGCCTGAGAAACTAAGGCTTTTCTGCGGGTCACAGCTTTCTCTTGACATAGGACCTTAGAAAGAGCAAGCACGTCAGACATTCAAACTGGGTCCTCGCTTCCTAATAATAGCCTTTCAGTGTCAACAATCTATTTACAGCCATCCCTGCTCTATCCTGTGTCACAATCTGTGCCTGCTGCAGCTCCCACTTCCCACTAGTTAACCTAATTATCAGCTCCCCTGTCTGGCACACCTGCTTTCCTAGCAGGCCTGGGTCGGGTCACTCTGCAGCGAGTGGCTCCAGTCCCAGCAGGAAGTTGAGCATGTTTTTCAATGCCCTGGCCTTAAGGTCATGCTTTTTTCACTAGTGCTTTGTACTCTGTTCCCCACTGCTCTGCAAGCCTCCTTGCCTCTGCCTTCCCCCAGCACTACATTGCCACACACTGCCTCTCCTGTGTCTTCTCTTGCGTGATCTGGAGTTGCCTTGGCTTCCCTCACATTTGACGCCTGGCCACTGCAGTCTAATGATAACAACTATTAACGATGAAGGCTGAAGTCTCAAGTGACAGCACAAGCCTGTGGTGGCAAGCACTCAGGAAGGAGCAAGACCCTTCCCCCCCCCCCCCCCCCCCCGCCCCCACCAAAAGACAACCAGTATTGCTCTCATGTGAGTGCTGTCTACAGGCATCGCTGCTAAGAGCATCACAGGAATTAGCACATCTCTTCTCCAAGATCCTGCGGAGTGCTGATAACTCTACAAGTGGGGAAAGAATGCTTTAGTTGTTCTTTTCATTGCTGATACAACAAGGATCAGACAAAAACCACTCATGGAAGCAACAGTTTGGAAAAAAAAACAAAAAAAACAAAAACAAAAAAAAAACAAAACAAAAAAAAGATAAAAAGAAAAAAAAAAAAAGAAAGTAACAGTTTGTTTCGGCTCAGGGTTTAAGGGGACAGTCTATGAGAGCAGGAAGGGATGGTGGCGGGAGTTGGAGGTCACATCCAATCCACAGCAAGGAGGCAGAGAAGTAAACACTGGTGCTCAAGTCACTTGCGTCTTTTTATCTAGTCCGGCCCCTCTGCCCATGGGACGGTGGCACTGCCCACATTAGGGGGGTTGGGGGCCTCCCTCCTACAACATCCCAGATGTGTGTCTCCAAGGTGATTCTAAATCCACTAAAGTTGATAATGAAAGTCAACCACCATAAAAGAGTTAGATCAGACATCTCTGACTAGTTCTGCCAACTCCACCCAGCCTCTACTCTGGCACAGACACACTTCTCCACAGCACATGTGACCCGCTCCCTTCTGATAGCTCTCCGCTTCTGTGTCAATGGTGATAGTGCAGAGAAACCGAGTAAAGAACTGAAATTTGGGGTAGGGGAGAAAGCAGAAAACTGAGAAGCCAGGGTGAGGGGCTTGGGCATTGTCTATGTCACTGCAGCAGGCCTAAGAAAGGAGAACCGAACTGAAGGAAGAAGCTAAGAGAAAGTGACCCCACACATGACTTCAGGAGTCTTACAGACTGCACAAACCGGCCCATACAAGAGGAAGTACATCTATTCACAGTGTGAACCCCATGAAGCCACTAGCTTACAAGGGTGTGTCTAATTAGTCTCCTCTGTGTTTGGAGGGCATCAAGTGTGTGTCAGCAAAGCTAACAGAAGCTCAAAGTCGACTCAGTCACTTTTTTTTTTTTATAACTGTTGTTTCTTTTACCTGCTAAGAGTCTGTGATACCCTGTGACATGAAAAGAAATGAGAACAGTAACTTAAAAAGGAATTAAAGAGCATCTGGGCTTATCTGTCCCTCGCCTCATTCTAGAAAGAATTGCAAGTGAAGGGCTGTCTGTGGATTGCAATTATCACATGCTACCCACTGCATATTTTTCCATGAATAATGGAGCCATAAATCACTTTAATACCACAGCTTTGAAAAATTACTGGGTGCCATGAACTTCTCCCTTCATCAAGATGTTCCTGCAAAGGAATGCGATTACATTTCTAAGCAACTTGGAAATCACTACACCGACGACACTAATAGAACTTTTTAACTTGATTGAACCCGTAAGTGTCACATTCTCTCTAAAATATTAAAAATGACAGGGGAGGAAAAAGCGCTGCCATTAAATTTTCCCAATTGTTGAGTTCTATACTTTAAAGTGAGACGAGGAGATTTGTTTGGAATGCAATGCTACAAAAAGCTTAAATTTTTTTTTTTAATCTCTTGTCCCTAAACTCCTGAACCAGACACACACACACACACACACACACACACACACACACACACACAAATCTACATTCCTTGAGACCAGTTGCTGGTCTGTTGGAATACCCAGCACCCTAACAATATGCTTTTCCTCCCAGCTTCCCTCAAAACTACCATGAGCTTATGTTTCCCCAGTGTGTCTGTCTACCTGTCTCTTGCAGAAATCACTTAACCCCACTCCTGGCTGCTAGCTTGCTAATCTTACACTTGATTATCCCCACTCAATACTTGCTAGGACTATGGGACTGATAACAAAGGTAATGACAAAGGTAATTAAACCACGGACAGCTACAAGGTTCTCATGGCTCTTGTTAAACGTAAATAAAGCCAGGTGCCATGGTGCCTGTAATCCCAGCAGAGGCAGGCTGATCTCTGTGAGTTCGAGGCCAGCCTGGTCTACAAAGTGAGTCCAGGACAGCCAGGCCTATTCACAGAGAAACCCTGTCTTGAAAAACAAACAAACAAACAAATGTTAAAAATTAACTTCTAAAATTCCTATGCTGACACCAGCATTATCTTTATTATTCTTGTATCAACTGATTTGTAAACACCCAAGCCAGTTTCATTTTTGAATCACAAAAAGTCCAGGGGAAATGTGTTTAATGCTGTGAGTTTCAGCGCGATATCTCCTTCAAAACATACCAGTAATGAGAATGCCGTAGCTGATATCTTGCTTGCTTCCTGGCAAAAAGGAAACCAAAGTAACCTGATAGTCTAGCACTTTGTAGATAGAATAGTTAATATGTTATATACAACTCCCAGCCGGGCGGTGGTGGTGCACGCCTTTAATCCCAGCCCTCGGGAGGCAGGGCAGGTGGATCCCTGTGAGTTCGAGGCCAGCCTGGTCTACAATGTGAGTCCAGGACAGCCAAGGCTACACAGAGAAACCCTATCTCGAAAAACCAAAAAAAAAAAAAAAAAAAAAAAAACCCTCCCATATGATCCAGCTATACCACTCATGGGAAGATAGCCAAGGGAATCTAAGTCAGTATGCCACAGATACCTGCACATTTGTATACTGTGCACAATAGCAAGTTGTGGAACTGGTCTGGGTGTTTACAAATCAGTTGATACAAGAATTAATAAAGCTGGAGAGATGGCTCAGAGGTTAAGAGCACTGGCTGCTCATCCAGAGGTCCTGAGTTCAAGTCCCAGCAACCATATGGTGGCTCCCAACCATCTGTAATAAGATCTGGTGCCCTCTTCTGGAGTGCAGGCACACCTGCAGGCAGAACATTGAATATAAAATAAATACATAAATACATTGTACGTAAAATAGATAAATAAATCTTTTTTTAAAAAAGAATAATAAAAATAATGCTGGTGTCAGCATAGGAATTTCAGGAGTTAATTTTTGTCTTGTTTGTTTGTGTTTTCTAGACAGGGTTTCTCTATGTAACAGCTCCATAAAACGCCTTCTCCCACCCACTTCTTGCTTTTGGCTACAAACAGCCAGAAACCAACGAGACCCATATAAACTGAAGAAATGTCCAGGCAGGTGGTAATCAGTTTTGGTTCACTGAGATTCAAGTCCAGTTTACTCCTTTGCAGTGTTAACATGGCCGTCACTCTGGAGCCACAGACAGCAGGGCTGAGAGTTTCAGCAACCAGATGCCAGAGCCACACAAAGCTGATCCGGTGAGGTTTGTTCTGTTTTGTTGGGCATTGCTTTGTTTTTGTGTTTTTGCTTGGTTTGTTTCATTCACAAAGCTGTCAAATCCGTCATGTAAGGAATACTACTACTTCCAGGCTTTACATCGACGCACAATAACCAAAGGAAAAGGGGCTTTCTTACGAGCCCCTCAACAACCCCTCAGCTTTCACAAGCAGAAACTGTGATGCGTTCCCTGGAAGGACTGGATCCCTCGTACAAGCTGGCTTGAAGCTGGTTTTCCAGATCTATCAATGGCGTGGTGTGGTGGCCCCTTCCTGTTTTCAGTTTCGGTTACCCCTATTACCCCTAATCTGCTACAGGCCAAAATACATGGCTAATCTAGAAGTAAGTCCTAAGTTTTCAACCACATGTTCTTCTGACTAGGTTAAGAAATGGCCAAGTTGTCTTGATCTGTTTGCCTGGAATCATTCCTTTACCCAGCATGTCTACGCTGTATACAATTGCAGGATATCTGATCCCATTGGGAACCCCAAGATTGCCAACTGTAAAAACCTGTTTCTTGTTAGTATGGCTCAGTCCTGGCAGACACCTTTAATCCAGGAGCTTTCTGTACACAGGATTTAATAAGGTAACCTTCAGTCAAGAGGCAGAGCAAGGAACCAGCTGACAGGGATTAAGGAGATAGTAGGGACTTTGAGTAAAGGGTATTTAGGACAGCATGGAGAAGAAGAAGGAGCTCTTTGGCTTTTTAGCTTTTTGGCTTTCTCCTCCTGGGCCGTCAGCTGAGGCAGCAGGCTCTTTGGCTATTGGCTCTTCCTTCTGGGACATGAGCGGAGTAGGAAGATCAGCTGGGTGCTTTCTCTGCCTCTCCGAGCTGGCAAGTTTTCACCCCAGCATCTGGCTCTGAAGTCTTCAAAAGTAAATCGAACATTGGGATTGTTCATTCTTTCTAACAACATTTTAGCACCCAGTGTGGAGTACACACACACACACACACACACACACACACACACACACACACTTTTATTCACCTGTGTCAATTATTGTCTCAGAGAATTACTGCCTCTGTCTGCTAACCTAGGCCTAATCCTGGAAGCTTCTAGCCTCCATACAATCTAACCTAGGCCTAGAGTGTTTTCAGCCTCTAAGATTTACTGCTTAATAAGCTCACCCTTTCTTGTTCTCACTGAGCTCTGGGCTGGTGGTTCAACTCACATGTTCTGGCTCAAACTCCTAGGTTAGCAGACAGACACAATAATCCTCTGAGACAACTGAAGCTGGCAGATAAAAGTTTCTTTTACAGTCTAGGTTATTAGATAAACTCTTATGGTGCTTGTGGTCAGAGAGTATTTACTTTATTCAATTTTAGAGGAGTGATGCCGACAACTTGGTTATACCAAAGAGAAACCTTGTAAGTGAAATGGTGAAAACTCGGGCTGGAGAGACGGCTCAGAGGTTAAGAGCATTGTCTTTTCTTCCAAAGGTCCTGAGTTCAATTCCCAGCAACCACATGGTGGCCCATAACCATCTATAATGAGATCTATTTGCCCTATTCTGCAGGTGTACATGCAGGCAAAGCACTGTTTACATAATAATAAATAAATAAATCTTAATAATAAAAAAAAAAGAAATGGTGAAAACTCTCAACACAATAAGGGAGAGAAGTTACATAATCAAGTGGTTAAAAAGCTCTGCTGTGGCCGGGTGTGGTGGGGCATGCCTTTAATCCCAGCACTCGGGAGGCAGAGGCAGGCAGATCGCTGTGAGTTCGAGGCCTGCCTGGTCTACAAAGAGAGTCCAGGACAGCCAAGGCTACACAGAGAAACTCTGTCTCGAAAAACCAAAATCAAAAAAAAAAAAAAAAAGCTCTGCTGTAAAGTGAGTCTCCCAACAACAAAACTGTAAAAAGAGACAAAGAAATGTGTGCCAGCTTTCTTGTTGTTTCTCGGTTTACAAAAGCTACGGCTGCTGTACATAAGAACTGAGTTAAGAAGGAAAAGGCATTCAATTCTGTATGTTGAACAGGAAAATGCCTGGAATCTATGGTGTTCACCGTCATCCTTGAGTTCAGACCTCCACTGGGATCTTGGGACATATCCCTGAAGGTGAGTGGAGGCACTAGAAAGATTCCCATTGGAATTAGGAAGAAACTAGCTTTGCTACAGTGTATGAATGAGTGACAGATGAAGAGACAATAAGTTTTTTTTTTTAATTAAGAATTTTATGAAAAGACCTTAAGTCTTTTAGAGTTCATCGCTTCCTTTTCCTTCCTAGCCCTGGCCACATCTGAAATTTGGCGTTTCTGAGTATGCATCTTACATTTATACAACACTCTTAAAAATGCTTTATATAAGCTGGGCCTTTAGTCCCACCACTTGGGAGGCAGAGGCAAGTGGATCTCTCATGAGCTCAAGGCCAGCTTGGTCTACAAAGCCAGGGCTATCACACAGAGAAACCCTGTCTTAAAAAAATAAAACAAAACAAAACAAAACAAAGGCTTTATACGTGAACTCCCTTAGTTCACAAAGACCTTATGAGGCTGCCCTATTTAACCAAATCCACATTGCAAATAATATTGGAGTGCAGAGCAGTGCAGGAACTTGCCAAGGGCCACAGGAGGTACAGTTGAGAGTCCTAGAACCTAGATCCCAAAGCCGGAGCCCTCAGCTGCTACAGAAAGCAAATGTATGCTTAGCTGCTATCTGTTTGCTTGTCTGTCTCATTCATAAAACCGTCAGAACCATGGAGTAGGGGCTGTATTAATTTTGCCTCAGTATCAGTATTCAACACACCATCAGTTACATGGGAAACATTCCAAACCAATATATATATATATATATATATATATATATATATATATATACATATATATATATACACACACACACACACACACACACACACACACACACACACACACACACATATATATATGGCTGAAGGAATAAGCACATGAATAGATGAGGTAACGAACAAAGGACCAACTTAAAAAAAAATACTATTTCTATAATCAAAAGCTCTATCCTATTACATATCTGATTGCAGAAGGAACACCCTAGAGCACCAATGGCCTGCATCTGTTCTCACATCTCTGGTTAGAGAAATGTTACCGCCTGTGTCGTCCAATAGGAATTCTTTTTGTCCTTGGCCTTCTCATCAAATAGTAAATAAAATCTCAAGCTGAGTTAATTCAGTCTGGGTCAGAGCCCTGAATATACTCAAAATAGGGAACGCTGTAGGGTGTTTTCTGTATTTACCTGCTCTGCTCTAGACAAGAATTTGATTTATTAAGACCGAGAACCAAAGACACAAAACAACTGTAATGTGAAAGTCTGATGAGCATCAAAAAGGAACTTACTATATTTTAAATCACCAGGTGTATTAAGCTTAGTTATTTAGGGTTTAAGATGTTTTTAGATCCAGATAGATGTTTCAAGTTGATAATGATGAGATATGATTGATGCTGATTTACATTCAGAATTTTAGACTTACCAAGATAGGAAAGATGTTTTCTTCAAGGCTGTCAAATACAAATAGCCAAAACACTAAGAATGTAACATGTATATAATTCCTGATTGTGTCATGGTTCTTCTTGGTATAGGTAGTTTATTATATATGTATGTAATAATATAAATGCATATGTTTTTAAAAATTTAATATAAATAAATAAATAAATAAATAAATCACCAGGTATGTGTGCTCATGTATCTGTGAGGGTACGAATGTGCATGTAGAGGCTGGAAGTCAACCCCATGTGTGCTTCCTCAGAACATCACCAACCTTGGTTTTTGGAGACAATATCGCTCACTGACCTGGAACTCAGCTATCTGGCAAAGCTCGACGGACAGCAAACCCCAGGGATTTGCCTTGGTGCACTTTCCAGGCCTGGGATTGAAAGGATACAGCCCCACACCTGGCTTTTTTCCCCTGGGCTCTGGAGAATCAAACTCATGCCTTAATACATGCAAGGCAAGCACTTCACCAAAGGAGCTGAGTCCCCACCCTAAATTAACAGCGGTTAAATAAACTAACGAATTTATTGTCCCTGCATGAATTTAGTAGACATAGGTGTATTCAACATGTTAGACTGTAATTCTCCTTCATGATTAGCAACACATAGTTTTTAAAAGAAGCCACCTAGGGGCTGGAGAGATGGCTCAGACGTTTAGGACAGTGACTGCTCTTCCAAAGGTCCTGAGTTCAATTCCCATCAGCCACATGTGGCTCACAACCATCTACAATGAGATCTGGTGCCCTCTTCCGATGTTCAGGAGTACATGCAGGCTAAAGATTATATACATAATAAATAAATAAATTAAAAAAAAAAAAAGGAAGCCACCTGGAAATCATCCTCCATAAGCTGCTAAAAAACTTTACTGGGCAAACATATGGCAACTTTCACTATCAGTGTCCAGAATCAATTCGATTCTCATAGGGGGAAAAAAAATAATAGCCAACAGGACTTGAAAATAAACTATTACATGAGGCAAGCACAAGCAGAAAAACTGGTTCCTAAATAAACATCTCACGCTCTGTCTCCAATCCAATACCAACAAGGATCAGCTCCCACACTCAGTACATTCGTTCGTGGAAGTCCTTCACAGAAAGGTGACCTGCAGCCAGCAAGCTAGACCAGTAGGGGAAGCTCCCGCCACAAGGCCCGAACCTGAATATGACCCCCAGCACACGTGGCGGGAGGACAGCACTCCACACTTGCTCCCTGGCATGCATTTGCATGCGCACATGCAATTAACAACATCCAATAAACAAACAAGTAAACAATTTGTTTAAAAGAAATGACCTGTGTGTTTATCCTCCACTCCAGGATCATCAGTGAAGTAGAAGAGAAAGCTGTTTAGAACTCAGCTTGGTTGGATTGAGAGGGAGATCCATAGATCACACCGTTGTGTGCATCCTGGAGAATGTTTCCAGGGTCCCTGGATGCTAAGGGCCTGACCTAATGATTGGCATAACCCACAGATAGGTTCAAAGTTGGAAGGGACCACTGGGAAGGAGAAGCCTCGTTAGAGGAAGTGTGCCTTTGAAGGGTGGGCCTACGCCCCTTCCTGTTCCTCCTCTTTCTCCCTGGGTTCCATCAGCTGAACAACTTTCCTCTGCCATATTCCTCCTCCCTCCGTGCTGCGTCTACCTTCCCACGGGCCTAAAAGCAACGGAGGCATCCAGCCATGGACTGAAATCCTGACCCTAAATTCATCCTGCCTCTTTCTGGTAATTTTCTCGGGTATACTGTCACGAGCACAAAGGTGTGACTGAGGCAGAACCCAGTATATGACCGAGTCTCTCGCCCCTGCAAGGGATCAAGTGCTAAAGGAATGTATGGATGAAGATGTTCCTCAGAAGTTAACAGGCTATGTGGAGAAAATGCCCTTCGTGAAGGGGATAGAGTTAGAAGAAGGCCAACGCCTGCGCTTACAACAGCATATAATCACTATGGCGCCTTCAGGAAGAGAGAAAAGAGGAAGAGGAGGTCCTTTCCAATTTAGCCTACAAAATATTTTCAGATTGTACTTAAATTATTCACTTAGAATGTGACTGGCCCATGCTTACAATCACAGGATATAGTAGAATTACAAGTTTGAGGCCAAACTGGGCCACCTAGGAAAACCTTATCTCAAGAATACCTTTAACTTCTCATTTAAAAACATGCCTCATAGTCCCATTTAACATTTTATGAGGTATAATTTCTCGAAAATTATACGTATCCATGTGGGAAAAATACTATTGTACAAACACATTATAATTGACAGCTGTTAAAAATGATGATAACATTTAGGACCACACATATGCTCCTGTCAGTGGTCTGCAATTCCTAGCTAGGGATTTAATACCCTGAGGACAAGGACTAGCTCATACTCATCACTGGATTGGAATGGCCTCCTCTTGCTGAACTACGCCCTAGTCACACAACCATGAACAGACAGGAGCTCCCAGCACGGAGCTTGCATTCCACAGGTGGGGGTATCCACAAAAAAAAAAAAAAAAAGCAATCAAAACAACAATATTTAAGTGTCAAGAGGAAAGCAAAAGCTGACACAAAAGTAGAAAACTAAGGCACCAACCTATTTCAACTAGACGTTCCCTGGAACCCAATCTGAGGAAGTGACATCTGTCATTTAAGGAGAAAACTGAAGGGGTGAGAAGCTAAGCCAGCAAACAATAGGTAGCATGCAAAGGCTTTGAAATTATCTAAGGACTGGGCTTGTCTGGAACAGGGCAGCCACTCTGCAGGTCAGAATCTCAGAGGATACCAATGAGTCGACACACGAGGCTCTGTCAGCCAAGACACACAACAAAGCGTGTGCACATGGCCTGAGTTCCCAGGGCCTGGCTTGTGTTTTAAAAGAAACACTCCTACAGCTCCATAGAGGGATGCTGATGGAAGGCTAAGAGTGGAGCAGGAACAAGAGTAAAGATACAGTCTCAAAAGATATCAGTACCCACATCCTAGCTGAGGTGATGGTGAGGAGAGGGATGTAGCATATTAGAACTAAATTTAGTGGGGTCGGGCAGATGGCTCAGTTGTAAAGTGCCTATCACAAAAGCATGAGGATTTGCGTTCAATCCTGAGCTCCCACGTAAACAAGCTAGACACAGCGGTATACATGCGCCTGGGATGTCCAGATCCAGAGGGTTGGGAGAACGGGGATCCTTGAGGTTTGGGGCCTGCCAGTCTACGTATATTGGTGAGCTGTAAGTTCAGTGGGAGACCCTGTCTTTAAAAAATATTATTAATTGATTAATTAATTAAATGAGGAGCCTGTAGAGATGACTCAGCAATTAAAAATCGCATGTTGCTCTTGCAAAGGACCCGGGCTCAGTTCCCAACACCCACACCGTCGCTCACAACCATCTGCAACTCCAATTCCAAGAGATCCTATGGCCTCTTCTGACTTCTGAGGACACCAGGCATGCCTGCGGTACACATACATGCACTCAAGCAAAACACTCATGTACGTAAAAGATAAAATAAATGAATTCTTAAGAAGTGGAGGGTGATTGAAGAAGACACTAGATGGCGACCTCAAGGCATCATGTGCACAAGCATAAAGATGTGCACACAAACACATACATATACATTACATATATAATATTATGTAGTATATGTGTGTGTGTGAGTGTGTGTGAATACACACACATAAGGACATTTAGAGGGCTAGGGTTGTAGCTGGTGGTAGAGAGCTGGCCTAGCATGGACAAGGCACTGAATTTGGTTCAGAGCATTTAACAAAAAGAAAAGCAAATAACTTCCGGCCAGCCTCTTGGAGCCTATCTTTAACCTTAGCACTGGAGAAGAAGAGGCAGGAGGAGCTCCAGTTTGGGGCCAGCCTGTACTATTCTACACAGCCAGACCCTGTCTTAATGACCAAAAACAGAACCAGAAACACAAACTTGGGAGAGGAGTTGATATAACTTGCCTCAAGGACCAAAAACAGGAAGTGAAAAGCAGGACTCAACTCCAATTCCTGCTTCTCCAGGATCAGCTATAAGCACAAGTACAAAGTCAAGTAAACACTGGGAGCAGCAGTTCTCAACCTTCCAAATGCTACGGCCCCTTGGTACAGAGAGCAGAGGTTCTCAACCTTCTGATGCCACGATCCCTTGGTACAGTTCCTCCTACTATGATGACTCCAGACATAAAAGTATTTTCATTGTGGCTTCACAACCATAAATTTGCTACTGTTATAAATCTTACTGTAAATCTCTGTGTTTCCCGGTGGTTTAGGTGACCCTGTAAAAAAGTCAGTCGACCCCCAGGTTGAAAAGGGCTGATTTCCAGCCTAAAAACAAAGGCTGGGCTGCAATGTAAGGTACCATCAATAAAAATCCACAAAATGGATTTGAGAACATGCATGGAACTTGAAATATCTGCTCTGCCAGACCCTTGTGGAAATCATTTGAGCCTAAGTTTCCACTACTGTAGGACTGGGATTTGTAATGCCCATTTGTCCAGAAGACTGTCTAAAGCAAAGGTCAACAAGCAGCTGTAAAGAGACAAGAGAATTGTGGGTCTAGGCATCAGTCAAAAGTGTTTCCTTGGCCATTAAGATGTGTTTAAGAGGGCTGGAGAGATGGCTCAGTGGTTAAGAGCACTGTCTACTCTTCCAAAGGACCCAGGTTCAATTCTCAGCACTCACATGGCAGCTCACAACTGTCTTTAACTCCAAGATCTGACACTCTCATACTAAGGCACATTAAAATCAAATAAAATATTTTTTTTAAAAAGATGGGTTTAAGAGGTTGAGATGTAACCCAGTTACTAGAAGTCTTCTTTAGTGTGTGTGAAGCCCTGAGTTTGATCCAGAGGTGGCTCACACAATAAGCCCCACCCTTGGGAGTTAGAGGCAAGAAAGTCAACAGTCCAAAAGAAGCTAGAAGTCAGCCTAGGCTACACAACCCTGTCTTAAAACCAAAACAGACAAAGATGGTTCTAATTTGGTCACATTGTCACTCCAGTCATTAAAATTTAACAATTACAAATTTACACATCCTCCATAATTTCCAACAGAACCGTCATATGCCAACTATTTCCCAGATGCCCTAATCAAATGTAAACTATTTGTTGGTAATTCTTATTTCTGAAACTAATAATTCATTTCATTAACTCAACAGAGAACAATTAATAGATTTAATTATCTCAATAGAGTGGCTGAAGACACCCAAGAGGCCTGTCTGCCACATGGCCCACCTGCAGCAAGAGCCACTACAATGGCCAAGTATGTGATGGAAAGATCATAGAGAAAGAGAATGGTGTGAGCACTACAAAAATAGGTGGAATTGGAGATAAGAGGGTAGAGAGGAATAGTCTGTTGTAAGTAGCATGCCCTGCCACCTAAGGCCATGGTGAAGTCACAGTCAGTGCTGCTGCTGCTGGTGGCCACATCTGGGTCTGTGACCATGCAGCAGCAAGGGTATGTGTCAATGTCCATGGCTCATATTACCATCAAAGGCCAAACGGATGTCCCCAAAGGTCTGGGCTGCCACCATGTTGATGTCCCAGAACTGAGCAGAGCTGGCCCCACCCTTGAAAGGCTGCGGCACTCAGGAGAGCAGGCCCTGTACTTTGCCTGAGCAGCACAGGAGAGCTGGCTCTGGTGGTGTGGATGAGGATGAGCTGGCCCCAATGACACGAGAGAGGGAGAGCTGTCCCCTGCCTCTTGCCAGCTGCAGCACTGGATGAGGCAGTGCTGCAGAACTTGCCCTGGTGGTGTAGATGCAGGAGAGGTGCCACACAGACCCAGATCCAAGACCTTGAGTTGGCCCACCCCAACATCTACCCCAACTATGAACTATCGGAGCAGATGATGGGATGGGTCCTACAGATCCAAAGCTGCAGGATCTCCATGGCACAGGGCAACAGCTGTACATCCCAGAGGAGGCCTTGTGAGGATCTAGTACAGAGAGTGTAGCAGAAGCCAGAGGCCTTGAACCAGATCGATGCATTGCAATGAACATTTGCAAGTGAAGATGTGTGGACAAAAGCATATACTGTGGGACACACTGTGACACACTACAGCTTCCAGGGTGAGATTTTCATTTGTTTCGTTTAATTTTTTTATATTTTTAAATTTTCTTATGGGGAGGATGCAAGGATGTATACAAAGGGCCAGGGAGATGAATGGGATTGGGGTGCATGATGTGAAATTCACAAAGAATCAATAATAAGTTAAAAAAACAACAGTGTTCACATATAAACTATATTTGCCACCCTTCTATAACTATTTTATAATTACTGCTAGAAACTAGAGAAGAGCTGCCTCTGTAACCTGTTTCAAATTAAACAAAAGAATTGTAAAAAGTTAAAGAGGAGTTTAGGCTCACCACCATATACAGGTCAGGAAGGCTTTACAAAACTCCATATGAAAACCAAAATAAAACCTCTACTCAACCAGGTATGGTGACGGACACCTTTAATCCCAGCTCTCTGGAGGCAGAAGCTACAGGATCTCAACATGTTTGAGGCCAGCCCGGTCTACAAAGTGAGTTCCAGGGCAGCTAACACTACACAGAGAGAAACCCTGTCTCGAAAAACCAAAGAGCTTGAGTTAGCTCAGTGATCGAGCATTCGCCTAGCATGCACAAGGCCCTCAGTTCCCTCACCATCAGATAATCAACCTAAGTCACACAGATATCTTTTTTTTTTTTCCGTTCTCACGAGCATAAACGTATAGCCAGGTACAACGGTGCACGCCTATGTACCTGCTACTCAGGAAGCTAAAACAGGATTGTCTCTTGAGCCCAGGAGTTCAAGACCAGCACTGGACATCCTAGAGGTGCACCTTCTCTTCAAAAAAAAAAAAATCAAGTATATGTTGACATAAATTCAGCATAAATATAGAAAAGCAACAGCAGAGGTCTGTAAGACTGACATGTAAAAACTAACTTCTGGCTGCATTTCAGAGAAGCAGATTCAAAAAAAAAAAAAAAAAAAAAAACCAGTGGAATATGCCTGGAGGGCAGCTGGCTTCTAGCATTACACACCTGTGCACCTCTGGAGCATAATTTAATCTTTCTATACTCTAGTTTTCCCCTCCGTGGGGGAAATACTGATACATACTTTGCATGGTTACTGAGATATTAAAATGTATATCTAAGAAAATCACCAAGAGCCTAATAACCATTCGCTGTGTGTGTGTGTGTGTGTGTGTGTGTGTGTGTGTGTGTGTGTGTACACAAGTGTGCATGCATGCACACAAAATGAGCTTGCCCAGTGGTGGGTATGGATAGAAATCTGTTGTTTTTCCACCTTGTTGTTTTTCTTTGTTTGTTTGGGGAACAATTGGTAACAGAATCTCTCACTGACCCTGGAGCTGATGGATTCAGCTTTGCTGTCTGGACACCAAGGGGCTGCCTATCTCTGCCTCCCTAGGTCCCTAGCCCCATTTGCCATGCTCAGATACAATGGAAATGTGAGGGATTTGAACTCAGGTCTTCCTGCTCGCTAAACAACCACTTTATCCACTGAGCCATTTCCCCAGCCCATCAGTCACTTTTAAGAAAACAGCTTAAAAGTCTACCAAGGTGGACAAATGCCTGTATGACACTCATGCCACATTAGAAACCTGAGGTGATGAGCTAATAGCATCTATAGCTAGCAAGGCCACGGAGCTATCAAACTTGTATTACTATTTTATGCAAGCAATACTTCAAGCAAATTATCCTGACTATAACATTAAAATTGCAATTGTAACATGACTCTTCTTCAGCTTTGTCAGAAACTCCAAAATCTGCTGACAGCCTCTACTTTATCTCTTCCACATTAACCTCCTCCACTTCCTTCCTTCTCCTAGATTCAATGATGCAGCATTACCACTCCAATCCTTCAATACCACCCTAACATTCCTTTCCCTCAGCTAAGACCTCTACCCAAGAAAAGTCTTGTATAATTCTCATACCTGTATCTTGTCATAGAAAATGATTTGCTTGAACATATTGACATCACTGAGTCATTCATTTAAAATGAACTCTCAACAGTGTCCTCCAAGTTCATTTTATTCTTCTTTTCCACTTTATCCTCACTAACTTAGCCAGATGGTGACACACGCCTTTGATCCTAGCACCCAGGACACAGAGGCAGGTGTATCTCTGTGGCTTTGAGGCCAACCTGATCTACAGAGTGAGTTCCAGGACAGCCAGGGATATACAGAGAAACCCTGTCTCAGAAAAAAAAAAAAAAATGCATCCTAACTGATCTGTTGCTCACTTTACAACTGGGTTTTTGGGACTTTAATAAAATGGGACTCTAAACCAATCCCCTGAACTCTTTTCTTTTTATATTTTATTGCTATTGTCCTTAGTTATGTGTCAATGTAGGGTTATGTGTACATAAATTCAGATAGAGGCCAAGAGTGTTGACTCACTTGAGATGGGAGTCACATATAACTAAGAGCTATTTGATGTGGGTGCTGGAAATCAAATTTGGGTCCTCTAGAAGAACACTGCATGCTGTTAAGCACAGGCCCATAGCTCAAGCCCAACCTTTTTTTTTTTTTTTTTTTTTTTTAAAGACAGGATTTCTCTGTGTAGCCTTGGCTGTCCTGGACTCCATTTGTAGACCAGGCTGGCCTCAATCTCACAGTGAACCACCTGCCTCTACCTCCCTGAGTGCTAGGAACAAGACAATTACCTTAAAATAGAGCAGGAGAGAATAAATGGATAAATAAAAGGAATAAACAAAATATTTGTCACAATTCTTCAGACTATCCATCATCTTACATTATTACACAACTCTATTTCTTTCAGCCTGATTTTCCACACACCTCGCATAAGACATGATGGTATGTTCCTCACTTGTATCTTTTGTTTCAGAAACAAGTAATACACTAGATAATATGGAAGGGGGGAAAAATCACTGAAGTCATCCCCACTGAGCAATTATTTTACTCATTCCACAGTGGGGAAAAATAGCATTTGAATGGAGTTTGTCTTGCTGAATGCTATTATTTATCAGGATGCAAATAAGTAATGTTTCAGTTTGTGTGCCAACTATCATACTTTGACACTGAAATATACCCCTCATCTCACCTGACAATGCCCCACCCCACCCCGCACCCATAACACACAAGAAAACAAGGTGGAGGTTTGTTCCACCTCCACGACCCGAAGATAAACTTTGCATCTGGCACATCCATAAGCTCAAGGCACCTGTACAGGAAGAAGCCAGTAAACTGGGAGATTAAAAACAGCCGTCAAATCCTCTGCAATTGGATCTGGCTTCTCATCTTGCCTTAAATCTTCAGCTCTGGGAAGAACTCTGAAAGTAACAAGGAATAAAGAAACGGCCACACAGCCAGCCAGTGAACATGGCTTTAGATGCACAGCTCCCAATCCCACGGTCTGGGCATCACCAGGAAGAGAATGAGACACCGAGAGGGCAAATCTGTTTAGGAACCCCTTCAGAGGATGCTGACACATGCTCTCGCCAGGTGGCCTATGTTTTCCAGTCGTGAACCTGTTCCTGCATGGCTGTGGTGTTTGGGATGAGTCCCCATCGCAGGCTGGTGCTACCTGGAAGCTGGGAAGCTCTGCGCACAGGTGGTCATCTTTTCTTCAGACACTCCAGTTCTTCCATGGAGTCAAGCCGGGTCCACATCCACCTCAGGCCAACAGGAGGAGTATACTAATTAAGGTTACTATTGCTGCAGTGAAACACCAGGACCAAAAGCAAGTTGGGGAGGAAAGGGTTTACTTGGCTTACACTTCCACATCACTGCCCATCACTGAAGGAAGTCAGGACAGGAACTCAAACAGGGCAGGAACCTGGAGGCAGGAGCTGATCCAGAGCCCATTTCAGAGCTTACTGGCTTGCTTCCCATGGCTTACTCAGCCTGCTTTCTCACAGCACCTAGGACCAGAGCACCAGGGGTGGCATTACCCACAATGGGCTGGGCCCTCCCCCATCAATCACTATGAAAATGACCTACAGGTTTGCCTATAGCACAATCTTATGGTGGCATTCTTCTCAACTGAGGTCCCCTTCTCTCAGATGACTTCAGCTTGTATCAAGTTGACAAAAAACTAGCCAGCGCAAGGAAGAATTAAAAAGTACTTGTGACTTGTCTAAAGTAGTCATTCTATAACTATGAAATATAAGGCCTGGTGAGCAGGCTCTGTTGGTTAAAAGCACTTGCTGAGCAAGTCTGAAGACCAGCCCTCTCACCGACACGTGCGCATGCACACACACACACACACACAAATAATCATAATAAAGTAACTTTTTTTAAGACAAGTTCTCTCTACATAGCCCTGGCTATCCTAGAACTCACTGTGTAGAATAGCCAGGCTTTGAACTCACAGAGATCTGCCTGCCTCTGACTCCTGATTTCTGGGATTAAAGGTGTGCACCACCATATGTGGCTACCAAGATAATTTTTAAAAAGAAATCTAAGCACACCATTAGTCATAACACAGTATTCAAAGCTTTAATATTTTTGTAAAAACGTTTTAAGAAGCTGGGCATGGTGGTGCATAGCTATAATGCCAGCTTTCAGGAGGCAGAGGCAGGTGGATTTCTATGAGTTCAAAGCCTACTTCGTCTATACAAAAGTTCCAGGCAAGCCAAGGCTACATAGCAAGATCCTGTCTCAAATTAAATAATTTTTTAAAAGCTTTGGCTTGGGGGAGAAAGATATTGCTCAGCAGGTAAGAGCACTGGCTGTTTCATTTCACATCACCCACGAGGAGGATCACAACCATCTTTAACTCCAGTTCCAGAGGACCCAATGCCCTCTCCATCCTCTGGAGGCTCTAGGTGTGAAAGTGTGTGAACATACATGCAGGTAAGGAAAGCATCAATATGTATGAAATAAAAACTAAAGCAAAAAGATTTTTATTTTACTTATGTGGGAGGGGTGTGGTATGTGCACATTGACTGTGGATGCTGAGGGAGGCCAGAGGAAAGACTTGTATTCCCTACAGCTGGTGTTACAGGCTCTTGTGAGCCACCTAAGGGAGGATGGGAGAAGAACTTGGGTCCTCTTCAGGAGCAAGCACACCATGTTTTTATGTGTTTTTTGGGGGGAGGCGGGAGGAGGACAGGGTTTCACTATGTAGCTCTGGCTGTCATGGAATTTACTAAGGGGACCAAGTAGGCAGGGAACTCACAGAAATCCACATCTCCCCCCAAGTACTGGGCTTAAAGGGGTACCATAGTGCCTGGCCCAGCAGTGCGTGCCCTTGACCACTTGACTTACCCATCTCTCCAGACCCAGCATCTGTAGTCTCTAATTCTCACAAATACAGACTGCTTTAATTGTGGAAATGCATATAACAGTAAAACTTTTTTTTTTTTGGAGGCAGGGTCTAATGTAGCCCAGGTTAGCCTTAAATGTGATATGTAGCTGAGGATAACCTCAAGCTCTGACCCTCCTATTTCCATATACCAAATGCTAAAAGCTTTCAGGCATTTAACACTACAATGCCTGTGTGGTTGTGGGAATGAGCCCAGGACTTCATACAGTCCAATTAGTATTCTACCAACAGAGCCATGGACCTAGCCCCCAACATCCCCTCGAAACTGCAGTAACATCAGACACACAGTCTCTTTTCAAAAGGAAGTAAAGATATACATATTTGCAGAATAGTGACCTATCCTTTCTCATAAGAAAGTACCAAGTATTCCACAACCCAATTCATGCCTATGGGATTTGTAAAAAGTTTGCACAGATTTGTTTGTAAAGAAGTTTCTAGTTCAAGTATCCAGGTCGGGCTGAAATGGGCTAAAGCTGGCATCCTTCCATAGCCCACTACAGAGGCTTGCACAGATGGGGAGTGCTGGACACTGCTGGACACACCTTAACCTCCTCTTCATTGCCCTTTGCACCTGAAATGCCTGTGCACATCATGTCTTTCCAGCTGACTGCTTCTCCTGGCACACATTCTTAACTCTAATGGAGGGAGGGGTGTGAATCCAGAGGGCACATCACCATGGCAACTCCCCACAACAGACACAAGCTATCAGCTCAGCACTCCCATCTCTGAGAGCACATGGAGAGCCACCCTCAGAAAAGAGATGTGAGTAGATACTCTGTAAGCCTTTTCTGTTAGGCGAGCTTCCAAATCAGAGGCCCAAGATGAACACAGATTCTATAGTTAGCTGCCATGAATGTTCAGCCCATTCTGCCCTTACCCAGTCCAAGTGCATAACTTGTTGTGTGTGGGTAATTTGCTAGTGGTGTCCTCTTTCACAATAAAAACTATCCCAAAAACAATAAGCTATATGGTCATCCTCGAGGCAGGCTCACATCAGAAAAGGGACAGGCTTGTGAGACAAAACAAGGCAAGCCTACTGGAGATGTTTGCACACCCACAGCTCTAGGCTGCCTTGTAGATGTTGCTCGGCGAACGCAGGGAAACAGCAGGCTCCCTTAGCAAGGAGCTGAAGTCTCCACTTGAGAAAAAGAACTTGGGACAAAGCAAACAGGAACCCAGAAACCTGACCTACTTTGTAGGAAGCAAATTCCTGATACAACTGCTGAACACCAGCGTGGCTGTCGGAAGACTCACGTTGGAGCAAAGACAGTTGTCCCAACATTGCCTGCTTGAAGAGTCATATACAGTCAACTGAGACGCTCACAGGGAAAAGTGGCAAACCGTGTCAATGGTTGAAGTTCCCAGATATTTACATTTGGTGGAAATTGGAAGTTATCTGAAACCAGACCTTCTATGTACTGCTTGACACAAAGGGGTTCTTAAGTGTTTAAAATCTCTATCAATGGGGATAACAATTTAGATGTAATATGAATAAATTAATAAAATATGTTTTTTAAAAAATATCTATCAATGAATG
Source organism: Acomys percivali (assembly GCA_907169655.1). Lineage (NCBI taxonomy): Eukaryota > Metazoa > Chordata > Mammalia > Rodentia > Muridae > Acomys > Acomys percivali. The sequence goes on along the minus strand of OU015748.1, from coordinate 20,859,182 downwards.
CTTTAAAATGTGAGGAGATAGATAAGATAAATGATAGATAGATATATAGATAGATGATAGATAGATACTTTAATTCCAATTTCAGCTTTTTCTTGTGAAGTCAGAATTTTGACACTGAGCTTGCATCTATTCCTATGATTTCCAGATAGAGCTGAGTAACCTTGAGAAGAGAAAACCCAGCTCAGCTCCCCCACAGTCCTCACTCAGCTCTCTTCTGGGGCACTGGAGTTTGGAACTACTAGTTCTCAGCCGAGAGAGTCTTTGTGGATACTGCATCTGGCCCACTCAAAAAGATCTTCTGGCAGGAAGTTGCTCAGTTCAGAGAAAATAAGAAATCTACATGCCTCCTCTGTGACCTCTCTTTTATAATACCAGAAGGTGCTATGCAAGCTGCCAAGAGAAGGAAGCAATAAATTGTCCTACCAACTATGACAGCCATGAATCACACCAAGGACCTACAAGGTAAGATATGTCTAAAGGTGCAATAGTGGCACTCTTATTTTTGGTGGTAACCAATAGCTGTCTAACTGTTTAAGGTCCCTCTCGGGAGTGAAATCATGCCTAGGGGCTGGAAACCTAGCCAACTACCCAAGGTGAGTAAAGTCATGATTCTTAGCGGTGAAGCTACTATGCCACCACTTCATTAGGCCAGCATAATTCCCAACTGCATTGTAAAATTTCTCCTTGAGCTGACAGTTATCTTTGTACTGTGTAGCCCTCACCCATTTTCAAAGAAACTTCTCTTTGCCAAAGACAACTTCAGAAAACCACAACTGCCAGGCGTGGTGGCGCACGCCTTTAATCCCAGCACTCGGGAGGCAGAGGCAGGCTGTGAGTTCGAAGCCAGCCTGGTCTACAAAGGGAGTCCAAGACAGCCAAGGCTACACAGAGAAACCCTGTCTCAAAAAAAAAACAAAAAACAAAAAACAAAAACAGAAAACCACAACTGGTCAAACGCAAAGAACAACTGACTGTGGGGTGCCCAGCCCCAACGGAATACATCTACAGCACAGCTCCTGCACCCAAAGCTCAGGGAACACCCGGGGAAGAGCCAGAAGAGCAAGAATCCTGCTATAAGTTTGTGTCTATTGGAATGACAGAGAAGCTACAGCCATGATACCTCCACAATAGGGCTGCCTAAACGACTTGAACAGTAACACCAATATAAATACTAAGGGGGGGGGTGGTAAGTGTGAAACCTCAGTGGGCCCCACCCTTACACAAAGAACTGCAAGCAATTAAAAATTGCTGAGAGAGAATTACTGTTTCCCAAGGATGAACCTCCTAACTGCTTACCAAATACAAATAGCCAGCCCTAAAATCATACACAAAATAAAAGAAACACTAAGTAGGCATAGCAAGTTGACTGTGTGTGCGTGTGTGTGTGTGTGTGTGTGTGTGTGTGTGTGTGTGTGCGTAAAAATAATAATCAAACAAAAAAGAAGGCATGAATTTTAGAGAGAGTGGGGAGGGATATAGGATGGATTGAAGGGAGAGAACATAGGAGGGGGTGAAGGGAGGAAAGGGAAGGGAAAATTATGTAATTATATTTTAAAGTTTTTGTTTTGTTTTGCATTTTTGTTGTTGTTGTTTTATTTCGTTTTGGTTTTGAGACAGAGTTTCTCTATGTAGCACTCCCTGTCCTGAAACTCCCTCTATAGACCAGGCACACACATACATACCAAGGACTCATCTGGGAAATGACAATAAACCAAATAGATGTTTTCCTTTGCCTTTCATTTACCAAAAAGCCATGTGGCTTTCACTGTCTTCTCTGAAATAAAGGGGTCACAAGGGTGGGGTGGGGGTGCAGTTAGCCTAAGTATTTTATTCGTAAATAATAACACACCCATCATCTAAATCTATATGGTGGACGTGAGTCCAAGGATGTCTGTGATGGACTGAAAACTCACGCATCCAGAAGAGCGCAGAGCGCCAGCACCTGCAGTGAGATGAGCATGGATGCTTCACAGCTCAGATCCTAAGAAAAAAATGTAACATACACACCAGCCAGGGGTACCAAACGACCCTTAAAGGCCTGGAAACTGTACCATAGTCTTCCTCATTGCCAGAGTCAGAACACTGTATTAGAACACAGTAAAGACAGCGATAATCTCAGGGGCTTTCCAATTTCATTTGTGAAATGAGTCTTAAATAACTAAGCATGAAATGAACCTCGCTGGCCACCCAAGGTAGAGAGTTTCGAGTCATTTGCAGTGAAGTATTCTGTTGCAAAGGTAATGGTGAACACAAACTAAAATTGCCAGCAGGAGGCCTTAGCCCCACACAGAGAGCTGCAGGCAGCTAAGGAATGCTGAGTGTGCAAGAAATAGTCTCCTCCAGAAAAGAGCACACCCCACCTAGTTATCCAATACCAAACGGTCATCGCTGAAGACATGCATACAAGTAACATTATACAGACTAAGCAGCTTGTGTATATATTCAAAAATTAACAAAGGAAAAAAAAGAGGCCATGGACTTGAAAGAAAGCAAAGAGGGGTTTGTGGGAGCGCTTACAGGGGGGGAAAGGGAAATGTAAAATGATGTCACTTTATAATATCAAAAATAAAAGAAATTTTTTTTTCAAGTTCAATTATCCTCTTCACATTGCCAGTTCTGGTTGTTGTAGGCATTTGTCTCATGTGAGCTGGCATGGTGGCCAGCGGTCAAAAGCACTTCCTGCTTCCAGAGGAGCAGTTTGGCTCCCAGCACCAGACAACCAACTGTATGTACTTCAGTCCCTGAAGGGAGACCAAAGCCCTCTCTGGCCTCTGCAGGCACAAGTCTGTGTACACACACACACACACACACACACACACACACACACACTTAAAAATAAAAACAGCCGGGCGTGGTGGCGCACGCCTTTAATCCCAGCACTCGGGAGGCAGAGGCAGGCGGATCGATGTGAGTTCAAGGCCAGCCTGGACTACAAAGTGAGTCCAGGACAGTCAAGGCTACACAGAGAGACCCTGTCTCGAAAAACCAAAAAATAAAAATAAAAATAAAAATAATAAAAATAAAAACAAACAAAAAGAAAATATTAGAAAGTAATGAGAGAAACTGAAGACAATCAGTTTTTTACTTGGGTTTTGTTACAGGACTTTTGTGGAATGTTATTACCAAACAATATTCTTGAACTTAAGGAATATATTAAAACAAGGGCTTATGATAGGACGGTTTTCTCATCTAGTCCTAATTTCCCAGCAACCAAAGGGGGGGGAGAAACACCATGTGGTAGAACCTGAGAGTTTATTTATTTATATTTAGTCAACACCACTTTCCCTAAATCATTTGGAAAACAGAAGTTTATTTGTTTGTTTGTTTGTTTTAGAGAACAGCACAGGAGTGGGGCTTTAATATTCAAAGCAAACAAACACAACACACACACACACACACACACACACACACACACACTTCTTTCCATGCTTCCAAGTCTGTTTCCCAAGTCACAGTTACTGTAGGTTTTCCTCTTTCTGTTAGATCCGTGGTTCTCAACCTTCCTAACACAGTGACCCTTTATTCAGTTTCTCATGTTGTGGTGATTTCCAAGCGCATTATTTCTTTAGTGCTTCATAATGTAATTGTGCTCCTGTTTTGAATTGTAATGTAAATGTCTGATATGCAGAATAGATGATATGCAACCCCCAGGCTGAGAATCGCTGGGTTAGCTAGCCCAGCACCTGTTCTATTTTAGTAACAGAACACTTCGAGTTAGTAAACTCTGGAGAAATATTGGACACTAGTCTAGAAGAGTAAAATACTTTTTAAACAATATTTGAAACCTACTCTACAGCACTGATTTTAAGTTACTGACGTTATTGTCTCTACGGATGGGGAAACAACAGAAAGGTCTTCCAACTCCAAATTCGCAGAATCATACTTGGCTGATCATTTGACAGTTCTAGACTGCTCTGAAATCTCTCTGTCTCTCTCTCTCTCTCTCTCTCTCTCTCTCTCTCTCTCTCTCTCTCTCTCTCACACACACACACACACACACACAACCTGATAGTTCTAGATTCTGCTCTGAAATCTCTCTCACACACACACACACACACAATCTGATAGTTCTCGACTCTGCTCTGAAATCTCTCTCTCACACACACACACACACACAATCTGACAATTCTAGACTCTGCTCTGAAATCTCTCTCTCACACACACACACACACACACACACACACACACCTCTGCCGGGCTACCGGGATACCTGGGAGCGCTTTGGTGACATATGCACAAGCCAAACAGGTATACACGTAGGACCATGGAGAGTGAGAACCAGTGCAGGGCCTCTAGGAACCCCGAGGTCTCTGGCGCTTCCAAGAAACTCACACTTGCACTCATTGGCAAAAAGCAAGCCATTATCAGCCACCAGGATCCTCCTGGGACCCGTGCTTTGCCTGGAGTCCTCCACAGACTTGCCATCTCCTCCTGGGTCCCAAGACCACTCTGCGTATACTTTCCTCTGTCCGGCTCAGGCCGGCCAAGTGGTCCTAAAGATAACCCGGCCACCAACAGCTTTCTCTCCCACTCCCAGGTCCCAAAACGAAGCGAGAGGGGCACCCGAGCGCACCACGTGGAGCGCGAGCCAGCAGCCAGATTCAAGACAGTTCTTAAAAGAAGGGACCTCTGACTCGCCAGTCCCCGGGACCCTGGTCCCGCCCCCCAGCACCCAAAACTTGCCTGGTTAGGGTCGGTGGCGCGGAAAACGTGGCAGGCCATCTGTGACTCGGGGTCGTCGGGCTGAGCCTTAATCAGGTAGGCAAAGTAGGTGAGATCGTGGCTGTTGTGGATGAAACGCGAGATGTGCTGAGCCTTATGCTCGAAGATGAACACGCCAGTGTTAGGCTGCAAGGTCCCGGGGCCAGAGCCCCCGCCGACCCCGGGACCCGGCGCGGGGACGCAGCGCAGGAAGGGCGCGCTGAGCACCAAGAGCACCTCGCGGGCCGCGGGCGCCCCACAGCCGCCCGCCTCCGGCTTCTGGCTGCGCCGGCGGATCTCGGCCATGAGCCAGGGTAGCATGGGCAGCGTGGTCCTGCGATCCAAGCAGGACCCTCCCACGTACCATAGCCGGAAGCGCTTGTCGCTGGGTTTTGTGGCACCTGGCTGCGCTGGGGCACTGGGCTCGGGCTCCAAAGGGTGCGGGAACGGCTCATCCTGAATGCAGCTAGGCGACTCCATAACTCGCGCCTAACGAGGGCACCGCGCCCCCAACTCTGACTATGCAGACGCCGAGGAAACTGCTAACTGTCGCCCCAGGCCCCAGCTCCTGCCTTGGTGCCAACAGCCCTTGAAGTCCGTGCTTCAGCGGCCCTGCCCCATGCGACACTTCCCCGGGCGCGGCTCCGAGACTCCGGCTGCAGCTCAGGGGACTTGCTGGAAACCCAGGCTCACGTGCGCATCCCCCTTCCTGGATATCGCGCCTAAGGGCTGGCCTGTCCTCCCGCCGCCTGTCCTCGGGGTCGGGGACCACTGCAAGCGAGGTCTCCTGCTCCCGCTCCTGCAGCCGGTTGCGGCCGACGCGATTGCCCAGCTCTGGCACTGGAAGGGTGGGCGGAGAGTGGGGCTGTGGGCGGGAAGGGGTGACTCGGGGCGGAGCTGACTCCTAGCAGGGTGACCGGCTGTCACCTGGAAGGTCGGGGGTGCAGGGTTGCGGCCCGCTCAGTCCGGGAGAACTACTCCAATGGAAAATAACAAAAACAAACGTGGCCTCGCGCGGGCGGTTCCTCCGGCCACCGACTCTGCAGGAGGGTTCGCTGCTCCTCCTCCAGGGTCTGGGTCCCTCCCTCGTTCCTTCCTTCCTCTCAGGCCCACACTTTAAAACAGGCTGCTATTCCGCCTTCAGTCCGCCGGCACAGAGCTTTACCCGCAGAAGCAGATCTGAGGTCGCCTCCTAGCCGCCTTCTCCTACCTCCGCCCCTCACCTCGCCTCAGGGGGCAGCCTTTCCAGCCTGGCGCCTACACTTCCCATACCAGCCAGGCTTCTCCTCTCTTGGAGACTCTACTGCCCCCTGGAGAGGGGCCACTCTGTGGGGTGCTGGGATTTTGTTTTTTTAAGCAATATTTGCTGGGTTTTATTCCGTCTAAAACTTGAATATTACTATGTTCTTCATCCTTTTTTTCCCCTAATCTCAGTCACAACTTTAAGCTAAAATTGTTCAATTCCAATATTCCCTTTAAATTTTAACATTGTTTGATATGAATGTTTCCATTTCTTAATGCAGTTTACTTCCTAAAATATAAAGAAGTTAAACTTTTTTTACATCTGCCCACTTCAGAGCGAATGCCAAATTTCTTCCCTTTTACATATGAGAATGCATATTTCACAGGGCATTTCGGAGACAGTTTGATCATTCTAATTTTAAAACAGAACAGTAATACTAGAATTCCCCTTCCATTTTAGCAAATTAAACTGGTTTTGTTATTGCTACTGCAGCGTGTCTGTTGTATTTTAAGTCAAAGTCTTCCTTCCTGGATAGTACAAGTAGAGTTAGAACATTCCATCCTCCTGCCTCAGTTTTCCAAGTCCTGGGTTACCATGCTTGCTGCTTGAACTCTTAGACTCTCTTTATCCCCTTACTGGATGATAAGGAATGAGTACAAGAAAAACAAAATAAAGGAGGGAAACTGTAAACTTACTTTTTTCCAGGTGCTTAGAAGAAAAATGAAAAAAACTCCAGTTTCTTTCGTTTTGTGTTTAGTGGCCCTGTGATTTTCTCTAACGTCCTGCCATCATTTTGTTTCCTGCACATGCAAAGTCAATGTGGCCAAATATGCTACACGTCTGGGGCCACCGTGTAGCTAGCCTCTTGTTAATAACCATCTAAGCTCCAAGATGCAGATGTGTTGGTTGGCTTAAGTCCTTTATTTTAACACTTAAAAAATGTTGTGCAAAATACAAACCAAGTCTTCAAGGAGCAACGAATCGTTCTGAGAACAGAGACATCTTAAGACTGGAGCAGCAGCTTTCTTCTACAGATCTCATTTCCCTAGGCTGCACATCTGAGACATGTAAAAGAAGAAGAAAAGAATAAAGACACGGATGAGTTACAGAAGCCTGATAGATCCCACCAAATCAATCAGTGTGTGGACAAGGATTGTGTTTGGGGGGGCCCCATGGAGCCAGCACCTTCTGGCATAAGAAATCCATGCAGGGGGGGCTGGAGAGATGGCTCAGTGGTTAAGAGCACCTTCTGATCTTCCAGAGGTCCTGAGTTCAATTCCCAGCAACCACATGGTGGTTCATAACCATCTATCACGAGATCTGGTTCCCTCTTCTGGTGTACATGCAGGCAGAACACTGTATGTGTAATAAATAAATAAATTTTAAAAAAAAGAAAAAAAGAAAGAAATCCACGCAATGGGAAGTAAACTTTCAGTGACTGACAGGAAAAGAGAGAGAGAGAAGGAGAGAGATGATTATATAACAAACTAAATACATTTGCTTCCTGCTCAGGAACCCTTGGCCCGTTCTTTATTTCAGTGATGTTTATCTTTCATTTACAAATATTATTACTGCATGGGAAGATAGCTCTCTCTGCCCTCTTGAAGTTAAACGTGGTCATGTGATGTGACCGTGACGTGTGGACAGAAGTGGCTTGGGTCATATCTGAAGTAGAAGCATTTAACTGGAAGTAGAACAATAGACACATGGCCCGCTCTCGCTCTCGCTCTCGCTCTCCAGCCGCCATGGAGAAAATAACACATCCGTATGAAGGTGCCTCGTGATCAGAGAAGACCAGACTGCTGAGCCATCACTCTGTGGACAGCTGTCCTGGAAAATGCCAGGAGCAAGATAGACTCTTTGCATGTAAATAACAAACTTTTGCCCTATGAAGCCATTGAGGTTATTGGGTATATTTGTTTCCTTATTAATCTGTCCTAGCCTGCCAAATAAAATGCATATTCACTAATACATACTTATCATAACTTATCAGTACTGATAAAGTTGACTCAAAGTACTTCCATGAACTAGCTGGTACACTATTCGCTTCTTTCTATTTCACCTCCAGAACTTGAAGAATCACTCGGTTTTGTGATCATCACCTGAATTTTGAAGACAATGTGCAATTACAGCATAGAGGACTTATTACACAGAAGGTATAGTTGCACAGTGTTTACCATATGCTAGACAGCCGTCCACCAATAGCCTCCAGCCCCCTTCCACTCTGAAACCCAGCCATCCCTCCAAAGGAATGCCCAAAGAATATGTACATAGACAGTGTTTCCAGAGACCTGGTGGAAGTCTGTCTTCTGGGAAGTCTTGGGGAAACCTGTACCTACAATACCCAGAAGTGAACTTCACAGACAGCTACAATTGTCCTCCAGTACAAATGATATTGTGCCAATACTACTAAAAAGCTAGAAGGCGCACTCAAATCCTTAAGTAAATAGCACATGAGAAACAGAAGGCCTTGAATTAATGTGATGCTGCAAGATTAGAAAGATTTGAAGGTTTATTGTAGGCTTTTACCCTGGTTTTTTCCTCCCACTTTCAAGGGTCTTCCTCCCTATCCTCCCCTTCTCTGCCTCGTTTCCTCTTTATCTTCACAAGACACACACACACACACACACACACACACACACACACACACACTCACACTCACATTTGGTGTCCACATACATGTGCACTTTTCTTTCCTGATTAAAAATGAGAAGTTGAGCCGGGAGTGGTGGCACACGCCTTTAATCCCAGCACTCGGGAGGCAGAGGCAGGTGGATCGCTGTGAGTTCGAGGCCAGCCTGGTCTACAAAGCGAGTCCAGGACAGCCAAGGCTACACAGAGAGACCCTGTCTTGAAAAACCAAAAAAAAAAAAAAATGAGAAGTTGGAGAGATAGCACACTGAGTAAAGCACTTTCGAACCCGCATAAAGCCAGGCACAGTAACAGTGTGTATTCCCAGAAGCTCATGGACCAGCTAACTTGGTGTACATAGAGGCAAACAAAGAGATCCTGTTTCAAACAAGGTAGAAGGCTAGGACTAACACCAAGGATGTCTTCTGACCTCTGAACTTGTTCTGTGGCATGCATGTACACACACACACACACACACACACACACACACACACACACACACCCTTTATATAGAACAAAAAGATTAAAAATAACAAAGATGAATGATTTCATGTTCATGCCTTTATGGGGCTTCACCAGTCTCTTCCTCTCCAACTGTATCTTTTTATATATATATATATATATATATATATATATATATATATAATTATATGTATTATCAGTATTATCTGTAGGCCCTGCTAGTGATCAATCAAGACGCAGACACTTGTTATATTTTAAAACAGCCTTAGTTAACCTGGGGCAGGGCAGATATCAGTCCTCTAAACTACCTTTCATAGTGGGGCAGGCATGGGATCCCTGCCTCAATCCCATGCCATCTGCTTCTAATAACTTCTATCAAGTTACCTCCCATCCATAATCCCATATACTTGTTCATGTTCTTCATCTGGGCCAGATTCCCCATCAACACCGGCCTCCATGTGCTTCTCCTCCAGCTAACCCATGGCAGCCTTCCTCTCTTCACTTCAGGTCTCTCTCCTCTCCTGGTGGCAGTCTTTCTTCTTCCCAGGATTCCTCTCTCTCTCTCTAAGTCCTACCTAGCTCCTGCCCTGCCCAGGTGGGATGGCTTTTTATTAAACAAAAAGTGGGTCAATTGACTTTCACATGAACTCTGGTGCCCCTTTTTTGGCCATGTCCCCTTGATGGGGAGGCCCGATGGCACTCAGAGGAAGGATAGCTGACTACCAAGAAGAAACTTGATACCCTAGCATCATATTCAAGGGGAGGAGGTCCCCATCAGTCACAGTCATAGGGAAGGGGAATGGGGTGAAAGCGAGAGGTGAGGGAGGAATGTGAGGATGCAAGAGATGGGATAGCAATCGAGATGTAATATGAATGATTTTATTTTTCAATTAAAAAAAAAAAGGTGGGTCAAACAGCAAACAGTAATTAGCATCAAAATACATCAGATTCTCCCAACAAACTGCCTTGTCTTCCTGTCACCCCATAAACTCTTTCATCCTTCACTGCCTGAACACCCTTCATTCTCTAATATCCAATATAAAAGGCGTCTTCTGAAGCTATGCTTGCCCTGCCATGGCTGGTAGCTGCTCCCTCTTTGCTGCCTTTCCTGCGCACCATCCCACTCATATAACTCTTATTATATTTTTCATAATTACTGAGTGACTCTCTGGGTTCCTGGTATGAAACGATGCCCTCAAGATGGTATGTCATTTGGGAGGGGTCCAGGAATGAATTCCTATTTTCCCTGCTGACTTTTAAGAAATAAAAAGGCAAAAAGGGCAAGGTCAGAGCAACCAGCCAAATTTAATTGAAAGTGAAAACACGTACACAGAACAGCACACAGGGAGAATCTCCACGAGGGAGGGAACCAGAGTTGGCAGCCCCTTTCTAGAACCTCCAAACTGGCATGCTTGGGCTATTGCTGGAGGATTGGGTAATGTGAACTAAGACAAGAAAGTAAGTTGATTGGCTTTCACCAAAGGAGCCTGGCCACAGATGAGAAAGTTCTGATGAACAATTCCTGCTTTGAGGCGGGAAATGAGGAAGGTTGCCCATCCCAAAAGTGATTTACCCTAGCCCTCCTTTCCACATCTGCCTTCTAGAAAGCTGTGTGATTCTTAGTCCCACAAAGAGAGTAGCAGCCTGACAAAGGGTCTTATTCGTCTCACATTTCTCTCCCACAGTAGCTGATAATTACTGGGTGGTTAATAAGTACTGAATGAGTGAAAGAGTTGAGTAAGTAGCTAATTAGAACTTAAGAAACAAAAGAGTTTTACTATCGTGTGGTGATCATATCAGAGGTGATATGCCAAATTCTTAATTAGATAATTTCTGGTTAACAAATAGATCCACTGCATAATTATAAAGCTTAGGAAATAAAAGAATGCCTTTCTTTCTAGATGGATGGTAGAGTTCTGACTGAGTTAGCATAAGCCTTTGTGCTTGGCTGGGGTTTTGAACTATTAGCATGGATTCCCCTCTTCTCTGTGACCTTGCCTCAGCCAGGGCAGCTGGGTCCTTCTATGCTTTTACTTCAAGGCAAGGATGACACAGCAGAATGCAGAGAACAAAGCAGCCCGTTCTTAGCATTCAGGCTTCAAAACCCAGAAGCTGGTACCAGCCAAGAGGATGTTTCCTCTTGTTCTAGATAATAAGGAAAAAATTCCCAAACTTGGAAGATGGAAAGAAAAAAGTAAGAGGGTTTTTAGCTGGGTGTGGTGGCTCAAGCCTTTAATCCCAGCATTTGGGAGACAGAGGCAGGCGGACTGCTGTGAGTTTGAGGCCAGCCTAGTCTACAAAGTAAGTCTAGGACAGCCAAGGCTACACAGAGAAACGCTGTCTCAAATAAATAAATAAATAAATAGTAAGAGGGTTTGAGCTTTGTGTCTCCTGAGGGGAGATCTTCACTCTTTCTCTCCTGGCTAGGCTAATGAATGGTAGCTGTAGAGCCCTAAAGCAGAAGACGTGCTCCTTTCCCCAGGACAAGGCCAGAAGTTTGCATTTTCCCATGCCTGCCACGGCTAAGAAGCAGGAGGGGAAGGGCCAGACAGGCAGAAGACTAGAAACAGCCTCTGGAACAAACCATTTGTCTTGCATGCCAAAGGAGCTGCAATTTATTTTCTCATACAGTCAAGGGCGGAGAGCAAAGACAAGCCAGTCCAACTTGCTGTCACTGGGGGGAGGAGGAAGGGGAGGAGGAGGAAGGCAACTCTTGGATTATGTCAGATGCTGCCCTGGTTACACCTATTAGGATGCACAATTGACCAACAGCCCCATTTCTTCCTCCCCACGCCTCCATTTCTTTCTGGAACATCCTGCTATGAAGCTTCAGGAAGGAAGGAAGGAAGGAAAGAAGGAAGGAAGGAAGGGAAGAACGAAGGCAGGCAGGCAAGCTTCAGTAAGGAGGAGGAAAATGACACAGAACATGTAGTATAACTGAATACTTGAGTTATATGACGTTTGATTTATTACCATCTACATACAGCCAGCCCAATTATATTGTATTAGTTACCTTTCTGTTGCTATGATAAAATACCATGAGCAAGGCAACTTAGAAGGGTTTTATTGAGGTTACAGTTCCAGAGAGATAGGAGTCCCTCACGGCCAGGAGACACAGCAGCAGGAGCAGGAAGCTGAGAACTCACAGCTCGCATTACATGCATAAAGCAGAGAGGGTGAAATGGAAGTGACACTGCCAGTTGCACACTTCCGCCAGTCAGGATGCACGCATGAACCTCCTCCTGTTCATGGTGCAGGAGACCAAGACTGTCGGGAGCACGTCTTCAAACCACCACACTCTCCTCACTGGCCTCCTGGGCTTGAGGCCATACCATAATGCAGGAATGCCTTTGGTCCAACTTCACGAGTCCCCATGGTCTTTCACAGTCTTGATATTGCTGAAAAAGGCCAGAGTTTCTTTTGAGACCCAAGAGGGTCTCTTAATTTTAACCCTTCATAAAAACCAAAAGAAGGCCCGTGCTTCCATCATATAATGGCACAGAGTATATATTTCCATCCAAAAGGAAGGGCATAGTGGAAAGTACTATACCAAAACAAGCCAGACAGGAAAACACCAAGTCTTCATGTCTTGTGTCAAAGGGTTTAGATGGCTCTGTCACTCCAGCTTCACTTCCTGCAAAAATATCTCTTTCTCAGGTTGATTGCAGCCACCACATGTAGCCCTCCTTGGCAGATAGCCCATGGATATGACATCTCCAATGTCTTCTGGCATCTATTGACACTGCACACATATGGTACACAGACAAACATGCAAGAAAAATACCCATAAGCATAAAATTAAAAAAAATAAAAATTTCAAAAAATGTATATGCATATGATACAGTAGACTAAAATATCAAAATAACAAAACTTCCTAACCATGTCAAATGCCTAAGGAAGCATTTGGTTAGAATTTAACTGCTATTCCTAACTTGCTCTACTAATTTGGCGAGAATTAGAGCACTGTCACCTTGATCAAGGTTATTGTTAAGATTTCAATATGAGAGCTGGGCGCGGTGGCCCGCGCCTTTAATCTCAGCACTCGGGAAGCTGAGGCAGGTGGATCACTGTGAATTTGAGGCCAGCCTGGTCTACAAAGTGAGTCTAGGACAGCCAAGGCTACACAGAGAAACCCTGTCTCAAAAAACCAAAAAAAAAAAAAAAAAAATTTCAATATGAAATGTCCCTCACAGGCTCTCTTAGTGGACTTGCCAGGTGTGTTTTGGAGAAATGATCCCTGAGGGCTCTGACCTAAACAATGGATTAGTCTTTGAGGGATTAATAATATGATGACATAACGGGGGCTTGGTAAAAGTAGAAAGTGGAATGCCATAGTTAGGGTTGAAGGGTTAATAGTATGATGGGGTAATTGGGGCTTGGTAAAAGTCGGAAATGGACTTGTTTTAGTTAGGGTTGCTATTACTGTGATGAAATACCATGACCAAAAGCAACTTGGGAGAGAAAAGGGTTTATTTTACTCACAGTTCTACATAAGAGTTAATCATCAAAAGCAATGAGGGCAGGAACCTGGAGGCAGCAGCTGAGGCAGAAACCATGGAGGTGTGCTGCTTCCTGGATTGCTGCTCAGCTTGCTTTGTTATAGAACCCAGACCTACCAGCCCAGGGAAAACACTACCCACAATGGGCTGGGCTTTCACCCATTAATCACTAATTAAGAAAATGCCTTAGCCGGGCGTGGTGGCACACTCCTTTAGTCCCAGCACTCGGGAGGCAGAGGCCAGCGGCTCGCTGTGAGTTCGAGGCTAGCCTGGTCTACAAAGTGAGTCCAGGACAGCCAAGGCTCCACAGAGAAACCCTGTCTCGAAAAACCAAAAAAAAAAAAAAAAAAAAAAGAAGGATTTTTTTTTTTTTCAAATGAGGAGCCCTTTTTGCCGATGACTTCAGTTTGTGTTCAGTTGACATAAAACTATCCAGCACAGATGTAGTTCGAAGAAATAAGTCACTGAGTGCATGCCCTGTAAGACTAAATTCTTTCCCTACCATTTCCTGTCTCTGTGTTCTTCTCTGCCAAGAGGTACTGGTCTGCTCAACCACATACACCTCCCATGACGTTCAACAACACCTCAGGCTCTCAGAATGGAGCAAGCTGACCGTAGACTGAAGTCCTTCGCACTGTGAGCCAAAATAAATATTTCCTTCTAGATTATGACAAAAAGAATGATAGTTATCTCTTGTAAATGTATAACAAACGTACTTAGCTATAAAATGTTTAAACATACCTAAACATTAGACATGCCAAATTCCACTAATGGAATAATAATTAAATAAAATTTATTATATCTATGTATGAAATTTATAAGGCAAAGTTAATCATAAATCAGATAAATTAATATTTACTGACACACAAAAGGTATTCAATATAATTACATGAAAAATTTTAATACAAAAGGCATGGATGTAGCTTATTAATAGAGTTCTTGACTAAAAAAAAAAAATGAGGCTTTGGTACAATTCCCAGAAACATGCCCTATACCCACACATGCATTATTTGTGTGTATGTGTGTGTCTTTGTCTCTCTGTCTTTCTCTCTGTGTCTCTCTCTCTATCTGTCTATGTCTGTTTCTCTCAGACACAAAGCATAGGTTTTAAAACAATATAAGTAATTTCATTTTTTCCTTTCAAATGTCTACATCCTTTATTATGTACTGAATATGACATATTCTCGCACCCCAGAAACATCTATTTGATCATTTGGTTCTCAACATTCTAATAATCATATGCTCATATTTATGTAATAAAAATATAAAATATTTTCCAAAAGGTTCTTTAATTAATTGGTTAGCTACAAGCAGAATATATTAGTTACTTTTCTCCTATTCAGATAAACTCCATGACCAAGGCAACGTAAAAAGAAAGAATTTATAGCCGGGCGTGGTGGCGCACGCCTTTAATCCCAGCACTCGGGAGGCAGAGGCAGGCGGATTGCTGTGAGTTCAAGGCCAGCCCGGTCTACAAATCGAGTCCAGGACAGCCAAGGTTACACAGAGAAACCCTGTCTCAAAAGACCAAAAAAAAGAAAGAATTTATTTGTGCTTACAGTTCCAGAGGGTTGGAATGTATTATGGCTAACCCAAAGCAGCAGGTGGCAGACATGTGACTGGAGAGGAGCTGAGGACTTCCCTTTTGAACTGCCAGCAGGAGCAGGGAGAGAACTGGAAATGGTGTAAGGCTTTGCAACCTAAAAACCCACCCCACTGACAAACTTCCTCCAGCAAGGCCACACCTCCTAGAGCTAAGGGAGCTAAGTAGCACCGCCAAGTGGAAACCAAATGTTCAAATGCTAGAGCCTATGGGGGACATTCGCATGCACACCCCCTAACAGGACTTGTATGATTGGATGGCAGCATGGAGATCAGAGTTCTGGAATTCAAACTCAGAGAAGGGAGCTCAAACTCAGGTCACTTTGTATGAGCTAAGTGCCTTTACCCATGCAGCAATCTCTCTGGCCCTGAAAATTATTTTTAAGGCAAGGTTTGGCTGATGACGATTTTCTTTATTTTTAATTAACATGAAAGAATAACTAAAAGTTGACGTGAAGCCTGTTCTTGGAGTTTCGTCACATCAACACTACCACAGTAAATTACAAGGTCACTCTTGTCAGTATGGTTTCCAGAACCACTAAAATTTCTATAATTGTCCGTGTGTGTGTGTGTGTGTGTGTGTGTGTGTGTGTGTGCGCTAGTGTCTGCGGAGAATAGGAAAAGATAATAGGTTCCGTGGAGCTGGAGTTACAGGTGTTTGTAAAACACCTAATGTGAGTGTTAGGAACCAGACTTGGGTCCACTTAACTGCTGAGCCACCTCTCCAATGACCACCACTCTAGGTTCAATTTTCTTAAACGATGTTTTTTTTTTTACAATTTATTAACTGAGCGTACGTCACTTATAACCCGACTAACCAAAACACTAGGAACTGAAGATTAAGGAACACAAGAACAAACCGTAAGGATATCAGTTCTGAGGAACAATTCTCTTGGCGTAATTAGCAGGATTTCTTCTGCTGGAACCTGGAGTAACCGGAATCCTGAATCTCAGCAGGAGCCGGAGCCCTGAAGGCCTTCCCTTGAGCAGTTCTCTCTAGGAGTAGCTCGAAGTGGAGCGATGAACAGCCAAAACTATCCCAAGTCTCCAAAGGCCTCACCTGCCTCCAGTTTTCAGTTCACTTATGTATCTCCTCCCAGAGTCTGTTCATGGGGATCTTTTCAGCTGGCAACAGTCAAGCTCCCGCATGAGGTGGTTGGTCTTCGAGTGGATTAACATCACCTGTTCTCTCACAAGACCGTTCCGATCCCCCTAAAAAACAGGTTTATCTCTCCTTCACACCAGCCATACTTAATGTTTCTGACAGATAGAAAAATAGAAAGAATTGGAAAAGTGCCAATGTTCCTTTTTAGATAAGAGGTCAAAGTTCAAATTGTAGAGAAAGTGACATTGGGGAGCATGCTCAATGGGTAATGGGGCTTGCAGCCAAGCCTGATAATCTGAGTTTGATCCCCGGAACCCACATGATGGAAGACCCTGGAATCCATATGATAGAAGGGGAGAACCAACTCCAGTGGGCTTTCCTCTGATTTGCACACACACCTCGAACACCATCCTCACCCCCAACCATGGCGCATGCCCTTGCGCGCGTGCACACACATACACAGAGACATACACACACACACACACACACACACACACACACACACACACTTGATAATATTTATATTTAAAAGGTAATATTGTAGGAAATGAATGGAATGCTTCAACTGATTGTTCATCAAATGTACAGTACCTGTCACATGGAGGTTCATAAATAGTTTGTAAATGAATTCATCCAGAGCTCTGTTAGATTCCAGAGAATAGAATCAATTTGTTTCAGCAGTTGGAAATTTCCCTAGAGAAAACAGATTTTCAATTTTGACTTCCTGCATGGTTTAGGAATGAACATAATGCAGGTAAAACATAAGGGCCCACCAAGGTGTGCAGCTGTGTATTGTGATAAACACTATCGAAAGGATAACAGGAAGCACAAAGTTAAAATGAATATTAAAGCACCAACTTTATAATGCATACTTTCATCATAAATAGCCCCACATCAAGCAAAAACACACAGCACCACAAATGATAAAATACTGTATGCTTGCACAAAAATATTAATATGGAAATATTAACCACACCCCCTCCACACTTTGCCACTGAGTGAAACCTCATGTTTATGTATTTTGTACATTTGTACTGGCGTCATGAATGGTTTTCCTCAACCCTGAGGAAAACCTTTACCACTAAAAGCACATTAATGTCTCAATAAAACTATCCTCTTCGGAAATTGCTTCTTGCTTAATTGCTATTTCAAATGGGCTCTTAAAAAAAAAAAAAAGTTTACGTGTCAATCTACTTTAAGTTTCTTGCAGATTAATTGTTTCCAGTTTTTAGCTGATGTTTTAAAAAATATTCATTTACTTACTTCTCTGGGTTTTTGAGGCAGCCTCTATCTATGTTGCTGAGTGTGATCTTGAGTTGACAATCCTCCTGCCTCCAGCTTGCCTTCCAAGTGCTACATGTGCTAGCATGTGTCAGTTTTATTGTTGTTTTAAATATATATCCTCTACCTTTCAGATAAGCCATGTATAATGCGAATGTCACCATGATGCATATTTTCATAAAAATGCTTACAGAAAGCCCATCTTGCTCAGGGCTGAACCTTTGAACACTGGAAAAACTAAAGGCTAAAACTCAGGATGAGGAGGTATTGGGGGTGGAGGGGAATGGTCTAATGAATTTTGATGCTAATTACTGGTTGCTGTCTCTGTGACTCACCTTTTGATTAATAAAAAAGCCATCCCACTTGGGCAGGGAAAAAAAGATAGGTGGGGTAAGAGACAGAAGAATTCTGGGAAGAAGAAAGACCATCATAAGAAGGAAGGAGAGAGATCTGAAGGGAAGAGAAGAAGGCCACCATGGGTTAGCTGGAGGAGAAGCACATGGCTGGTGTGGATGAAGAATTTGGCCCAGATGAAGAACATGAGCAAGTATTTGGGATTATGGATGGGAGGTAGCTTGATAGAAGTTATTGGAAGCAGATGGTGTGGGATTGAGGCAGGGATCCCATGCCTGCTCCACTATGGGAGGTAGTTTAGAGGATTGATATCTGCCCTGCCCCAGGTTAACTGAGGCTATTTTAAAATACAACAAGTGTCTGTGTCTTGATTGATTGCTAACCGGGCCTACCTGTAATACAGCTGAGCTTTGCTGGTGAGCAGCAGGGAAATGAACTTTGTCTGACTACACACTCAAAAGGAGTTGACTCTCCATTCTGTGCTGAGACTTCATGATGCTGAGGAGTAGAGGAGGCTCATACCACTCCCAAAAAGACAGGAGGACAGAAGAGAAGACTAAACTGTCAGTGATGCAAAGCCATACACTGAAGGAGAAATGAGATGCCCTCATCTGGAGCAGTGCTTCTCAACCTGACGGGTCTCAGCCTCTTCGAGGGGCCCATATCAGATATCCTGGGTATCAAATGTTTACATTACGGTTCTTAACAGCAGCAAAATTGTAGATAGGAAGTAGCAATGAAAGGATTTTATGGTTGGGGGAGGGGTCACACAAAATGAGGAACTGCATTAGGAATGTTGAGAACCACTGGCTTGGAGTGTCTTCACGTGAATGTGGTGCTCGAGTTTTCAAAGCAGTCACGTTGACAGACATTATGTTGACAAGTGTTGTCCGCCTTACTGCTTTAGCATACAACAAGACAAATCGCTGTGTGGGAATTAAGAAAAAGATTGGAAATTAATATGTAGGTATACACGTGTAATCCCAAGGAAGAGGCTTATGGACCCTTCACACTTCTAAACTGTCGGTGAATAACAGAGCTGGGAGCAAGGGAGGCACCGAGTCTACTCATGGATTCACTGGGGAGCCCACCAGCCTGGAGTGGAGGGTCCCAAACCCATGGCACATAGGCAGCCCTAGCTAAACTCTGTGGGGCAGGAAACAAAGCAGAACGCCACGAGTGCAGGAAAGAGGCTTGTGAGGGAAAAGTGGAACTGGCAGTCATGGGGGAGGAAGGGAGGCTGGAGGGGGAACAGGGGGGAGGGGTGTGGGGGAGGGGGGTGAGGTAAGGCAATGGGGGGAGAGTAGCAGAACGCAGTAGGTGCATTTAGTGTGAAACTGTAAAAGAAGAACATTTATTAGTAAAGCAAAACAATGGCGAGAATCTGAGGCAATGCTTTAAAACAATATGATTCTGTAGTAGTTTTATCTGACCCCTATAGAGCATTCATTCTAGATATGTAATGGGTGCCTCAAAAAGCATGTTGGAGTGAATGGATGTGTATCTATATCTACACACACATATGTATGTGTATATGTATGTATATGGCTGTATGTGTGGATATATATATATATATA